>OY730178.1:24002029-24643567 GCA_963422495.1 Polyommatus iphigenia | reverse complement strand
AATGAATGTACGCAATCGAAAACCGATCAACCGCAATGTTGGAATCAGCTTAGACAAAGTCAAGTCGAAAATATAAGAAAGGAAAATACACATATTCCCAGACAAGGAACAATTGATAGATTGTAATGCGACGTACCCATTTAGCGATGTCCAAAATGTAACGTATGAGATAGAAGGTTCATTGTTCAGCCAGTACATAGAATCGGAGAAAGATATTGGAATCGCTGAGAGAAATAGCGAGAGAAGAAGAGAAGAAAAAAAAAACAAGTATATAAAATTATGGACCAAATTTATAGCTTACTAGAATCGAGACGAGATTACAGGTGTTATGAAGTTTCGTCAATTGATGATTTGAAAAATATGCGACTACAAAAATATATACGTGTGCTCATGAATTGCGATCAAAATGATAATATAATATTGAAACGTTTTCAACATGTTTTCAACTGATTGAATAACGTAAACCGTACAGCTGATCGCACTCAGACGCCCGCATTAACATGCGGGCGTCTGAGTGCGATCAGCTGCATAATCCATTTTTAGGAGTATCTCCTGATGGTGTGATCAACGACGATCAGATAGTAGAAACAAAGTGTCCAATATCCGCATATAAAACAACATTAGAATATGCTGTGTTCAAAAAGAAAATAACTTTCTGGAAGCTTATTAATAATTAATTTATTTCAAGGTTCAAGGGCAATTAAATGTAACTAATAGAGAAGAGTGCATATTTGCGGTATGGTCAGGCCCAAACTGCCCAATCAAAATAGAAAAAAAATAAACGTGATCAGAAATTATGGGATGAATTTATGGTTCCCAAACTAAAAACATTTTATCTCGAGTCATGGTTACCCGAACTGTTAGATTCCAGATTAACAAGAAACATGGGCCCTGAGAGCAATTGACTCTGCTTCAAAAATAAGGGAAGTACTATTAAAAGAAAAAAAGACGAAACACAAACCAATAATAATAATTCCAACGGTCTGCATTTTTGTGTTAATGAATGTACGCAATCGAAAACCGATCAACCGCAATGTTGGAATCAGCCTAGACAAAGTCAAGTCGAAAATATAAGAAAGGAAAATACACATATTCCCAGACAAGGAACAATTGATTGATTGTAATGCGACGTACCCATTTAGCAACGTCCAAAATGTAACGTATGAGATAGAAGGTTCATTGTTCAGCCAGTACATAGAATCGGAGAAAGATATTGGAACCGCTGAGAGAAAAAGCGAGAGAAGAAGAGAAGAGAAAAAAACAAGAATATAAAATTATGGACCAAATTTATAGCTTACGCCTTACAAGAATCGAGACGAGATTACATTAAACTTCATAACAGTTTCGTCAATTTATGATTTGAAAAATATGCGACTACAAAAATATACGTGTGCTCATGAATTGCGATCAAAATGATAATATAATATTGAAACGTTTTCAACGTGTTTTCAATTGATTGAATAACGTAAACCGTACAACTGATCGCACTCAGACATGCGGGCGTCTGAGTGCGATCAGCTGCATAACCCATTTTTAGGAGCATCTCCTGAAGGTGTGATCAACGACGATCAGATAGTAGAAACAAAGTGTCCAATATCCGCATATAAAACAACATTAGAATATGCCGTGATCAAAAAGAAAATAACTTTCTGGAAGCTTATTAATAATTAATTTATTTCAAGTTCAAGGTTCAAGGGCAATTAAATGTAACTAATAGAGAAGAGTGCATATTTGCGGTATGGTCAGGCCCAAACTGCCCAATCAAAATAGAAAAAAATTAAACGTGATCAGAAAATTATGGGATGAATTTATGGTTTCCAAACTAAAAACATTTTATCTCGAGTCATGGTTACCCGAACTGTTAGATTCCAGATTTACAAGAAACATGGGCGCGGAGAGCAATTGACTCTGCTTCAAAAATAAGGGAATTGCTATTAACCCGTCAAATGTTTCTTGTACACACGGGTGTACAAGAAGTTTGAATCTCCCGCGCGCCGCATGTACACACGGGTGTACAAGGTCACGCGCTGATTGGCTTTTTATTTTCTACGTTCCTTTACGCGTGGCCTAATTTATTTATTTTGTAAATAAATCTGTGGTTTACTGGCAATAATTTTTTCGCCAGTTGATGCGTATAACGGAACATGTTGAGTAAAAAAATAAAAAACAAATGCATTATGGTCTGTGACCGCCATTTTTTATTCGACGCATGACATTGCTCCGTGTAGTGGATAATTGTGAAAATGAATTCTTGCAGGAAACTGTGAGTATTCTTATAAGAATCTTATATGGAATTACTGGAAATTTAGTGTAGTTTCTTATGAAATAATAACAATAGCAGAAAGTGCAATGTTTTTTGGAGAAAAAACGATGAAACTTTTCAGCTTAGGTTTTTTTCACTCATGCCGCGTCATATTTGACATGACATTTCCCACTTATTTCAACGTTTACTTGTATTTATTCGTTCTAAAGTGTAGATTAGTTATTTAGAAACTTATTTGCAAAAGAATTATTCAGAATTTAGTTGTAATAAAAGTTTTATCGTATTTGAAAGAAACAATAAATGGCGCGAAATTAGTGTTGCTATGGTGAAAGTTTGTGAAAGTACAGGCAGCAACAAAAGTGATAAAAAAGTAACACTATATACATTTATACAATTGTGTATAAAATCACTTTTTTGGAGTGATTCTGTGAATGATTTCTGTTTTTGGTTTCGGAATATTAAATGCCTAAATGGACTTTAGTTTTTTACTATAAAAATTTAATTGAATTCCGTACTGTATATAACTCTCACTTTCCATGGTGTTCTTTGATATAGTTTGATATAGTTCAAAATAAGCACTTAATTGTTTTTTTTTTTGTTTTATTTGGCAATAGTTTGTGTCAAAGGACAATGCTCATTTTGTATAGGGAAAAAATCCAAAGTGAACAGATATAGGGTGTAATCCAAAACGTTAGTGATATGTAGTAAAATAATAGTATAAATATTTTAATATAAAATTCCATGGCTAAATAGGTAAAATTGCTATTTGTTTTTTTACATTCAAATTGTAATGGTTTATAAGTTTGTTTGTTTGTTGTAATATTGTAGGTACATCGATTTTCATGTTTCTGAATAACTAAAAAAAAAGTGTGTGATTGAGATGTTTTATACTATTGTCAATTTTTAGATTCGGACGACTGCGGTCGACCTCTCGGTCTCGGAGTGTGACGCCGTCACACCTCCACTATTCCCAGCGGCCGTCGGCCGCTCGAAGAGCCCTTTTAATGGGCTGCTCCCTGGACGGCCCCGACCCGGATCCAAGACCGGTCTCTCCCGTCCCACAGTAAGTATAATATTTCCTTCTACTTAGTGTCCGTCCCATATAAGCTCTGTTTGCTTGTCATGGCTGAACTGATTTGTATGAATTAGGTACATACATATAGGTTTAGGACTTTGTAGATAGGGATTGATAATATAAATCAAGAGACAACATATATCCGATATATGATAAATATAATGTGATATATATATATATATATATATATATATATTGCCTAGCTTGTAATTTTTATTATTGTTTTTTCAAAAGGGCTCGAATTCAGAAGACACCTGGTGGCAGCCTCCTAACCGGCGCGTCCATGGGCTTTACAAAAGCGCCCAGTGGCCCACCGTATGTTGGAACCACCACCACCACTATGGTAAGTTATTTCCGAACATATTTCTTGACATTGGCAGATTCAAGATATAGTTTGGGTTTCAAAATAAAATTTGTATTGTAATTTATAATTTATAGCTTACTAGAATCGAGACGAGATTACAGGTGTTATGAAGTTTCGTCAATTGATGATTTGAAAAATATGCGACTACAAAAATATATACGTGTGCTCATGAATTGCGATCAAAATGATAATATAATATTGAAACGTTTTCAACGTGTTTTCAACTGATTGAATAACGTAAAATTAAATGTAACTAATAGAGAAGAGTGCATATTTGCGGTATGGTCAGGCCCAAACTGCCCAATCAAAATAGAAAAAAATTAAACGTGATCAGAAATTATGCGATGAATTTATGGTTCCCAAACTAAAAACATTTTATCTCGAGTCATGGTTACCCGAACTGTTAGATTCCAGATTTACAAGAAACATGGGCCCTGAGAGCAATTGACTCTGCTTCAAAAATAAGGTAAGTGCTATAAAAAAAAAAAAAAGACGAAACACAAACCAATAATAATAATTCCAGCGGTCTTCATTTTTGTATTAATGAATGTACGCAATCGAAAACCGATCAACCGCAATGTTGGAATCAGCTTAGACAAAGTCAAGTCGAAAATATAAGAAAGGCAAATACACATATTCCCAGACAAGGAACAATTGATAGATTGTAATGCGACGTACCCATTTAGCGATGTCCAAAATGTAACGTATGAGATAGAAGGTTCATTGTTCAGCCAGTACATAGAATCGGAGAAAGATATTGGAATCGCTGAGAGAAATAGCGAGAGAAGAAGGGAAGAAAAAAAACAAGAATATAAAATTATGGACCAAATTTATAGCTTACTAGAATCGAGACGAGATTACAGGTGTTATGAAGTTTCGTCAATTGATGATTTGAAAAATATGCGACTACAAAAATATATACGTGTGCTCATGAATTGCGATCAAAATGATAATATAATATTGAAACGTTTTCAACATGTTTTCAACTGATTGAATAACGTAAACCGTACAGCTGATCGCACTCAGACGCCCGCATTAACATGCGGGCGTCTGAGTGCGATCAGCTGCATAACCCATTTTTAGGAGCATCTCCTGATGGTGTGATCAATGACGATCAGCTGCATAACCCATTTTTAGGAGCATCTCCTGATGGTGTGATCAACGACGATCAGATAACTAATAAAGAAGAGTGCATATTTGCGGTATGGTCAGGCCCAAACTGCCCAATCAAATAGAAAAAAATTAAACGTGATCAGAAATTATGTGATGAATTTATGGTTCCCAAACTAAAAACATTTTATCTCGAGTCATGGTTACCCGAACTGTTAGATTCCAGATTTACAAGAAACATGGGCCCCTGAGAGCAATTGACTCTTCTTCAAAAATAAGGGAAGTGCTATTAAAAGAAAAAAAGACGAAACACAAACCAATAATAAAAATTCCAGCGGTCTGCATTTTTGTATTAATGAATGTCATTCAGCCTAGACAAAGTCAAGTCGAAAATATAAGAAAGGAAAATACACATATTCCCAGGCAAGGAACAATTGATTGATTGTAATGCGATGTACCCATTTAGCGACGTCCAAAATGTAACGTATGAGATAGAAGGTTCATTGTTCAGCCAGTACATAGAATCGGAGAAATATATTGGAACCGCTGAGAGAAATAGCGAGAGAAGAAGAGAAGAAAAAAAACAAGAATATAAAATTATGGACCAAATTTATAGCTTACGCCTTACAAGAATCGAGACGAGATTACAGGTGTTATGAAGTTTTGTCAATTGATGATTTGAAAAATATGCGACTACAAAAATATACGTGTGCTCATGAATTGCGATCAAAATGATAATATTAGGTTGGGGAAAAAGAAATCCAATATTTTTTCGGTAGATGGCTGTAGTGATCGATATCTCGTAAATTATCGATCAAACAATTTCAAATTTATGCTCGTTGTCAAGGTAACAGTTCGCACTAAAAGAATTCGTTTGCAGTTTTTTGTTTTGTCCATTCAGTTCTGAGTTACACGGCGTTAAAGATGGAAGTCAACAAAGAGAAAATTCGGTACATTTTACAGTTTTTCTTTGATAAGGGCGAAAATGCAAGTCAGGCGGCTGAAAATGTGAATAGTGTTTATGGTCCCGATACTGTAACAGCTAATTACGCGCAATTTTGGTTTCGTCGATTCCGTTCGGGTATTTTTGACGTTAAGGATGCCCCTCGCACAGGCAGGCCCGTCGTCGAAAATGTCAACAAAGTCACTGAAATCATCGAAGTGGACCGGCATGTTAGTAGTCGTAGCATCGCCCAGGAGTTAAAGATCGACCACAAAACAGTTTTAAACCATTTGCACAAAGCTGGGTTTAAAAAAAAGCTTGATGTTTGGGTGCCACACCAATTAACACCAAAAAACATGATGGATCGAATTTCCATCTGCGAAGCCTTGGCCAAACGTAATGAAATCGACCCATTTCTTAAACGGATGGTGACTGGGGATGAGAAATGGGTCACATACGACAACATTATGCGAAAGCGATCGTGGTCAAAGCGCGGTGAAGCAGCTCAGACGGTGGCCAAACCGGGACTAACGGCCAGGAAGGTTCTGCTTTGCGTTTGGTGGGATTGGAAAGGAATCATTTATTACGAGTTGCTTCCATATGGCCAAACATTAAATTCAGACATCTATTGTCAACAACTGGACCGTCTGAAGCGAGCAATTGACCAGAAACGGCCAGAATTGGCCAACAGAAGAGGTGTCGTGTTCCATCAGGACAACGCCAGGCCACACACTTCTATAGTGACTCGTCAGAAACCCCAGGAGCTTGGTTGGGATGTTTTGATGCATCCACCATACAGTCCGGACCTCGCACCAAGCGATTACCATCTTTTTCTTGCATTGCAAAACTTTTTTAGTGATAAGAAATTGGCATCAAGGGAAGAGTGTGAAAATCAATTGCTGGAGTTTTTCGCTAATAAGGACCAAGACTTTTATGAGAGAGGCATAATGAAGCTACCATTAAAATGGCAACAAATTATAGAACAAAATGGTGCATATTTGACCTAAATCGGACAATGCAAAACATGTTAAATAAAGTCTTGAAGTTCACGTAAAAATAATGGATTTCTTTTTCCCCAACCTATTATAATATTGAAACGTTTTCAACGTGTTTTCAACTGATTGAATAACGTAAACCGTACAGCTGATCGCACTCAGACGCCCGCATTAACATGCGGGCGTCTGAGTGCGATCAGCTGCATAACCCATTTTTAGAAGCATCTCCTGATGGTGTGATCAACGACGATCAGATAGTAGAAACAAAGTGTCCAATATCCGCATATAAAACAACATTAGAATATGCCGTGATCAAAAAGAAAATAACTTTCTGGAAGCTTATTAATAATTAATTTATTTCAAGTTCAAGGTTCAAGGGCAATTAAATGTAACTAATAGAGAAGAGTGCACATTTGCGGTATGGTCAGGCCCAAACTGCCCAATCAAAATAGAAAAAAAAAATAAACGTGATCAGAAATTATGGTATGAATTTATGGTTCCCAAACTAAAAACATTTTATCTCGAGTCATGGTTACCCGAACTGTTAGATTCCAGATTAACAAGAAACATGGGCCCTGAGAGCAATTGACTCTGCTTCAAAAATAAGGGAAGTGCTATTAAAAGAAAAAAAGACGAAACACAAACCAACAATAATAATTCCAGCGGTCTGCATTTTTGTATTAATGAATGTACGCAATCGAAAACCGATCAACCGCAATGTTGGAATCAGCCTAGACAAAGTCAAGTCGAAAATATAAGAAAGGAAAATACACATATTCCCAGACAAGGAACAATTGATTGATTGTAATGCGACGTACCCATTTAGCAACGTCCAAAATGTAACGTATGAGATAGAAGGTTCATTGTTCAGCCAGTACATAGAATCGGAGAAAGATATTGGAACCGCTGAGAGAAAAAGCGAGAGAAGAAGAGAAGAAAAAAAACAAGAATATAAAATTATGGACCAAATTTATAGCTTACGCCTTACAAGAATCGAGACGAGATTACAGGTGTTATGAAGTTTCGTCAATTTATGATTTGAAAAATATGCGACTACAAAAATATACGTGTGCTCATGAATTGCGATCAAAATGATAATATAATATTGAAAGGTTTTCAACGTGTTTTCAACGTTTCGTTTTCAACGTTTTCAACTGATTGAATAACGTAAACCGTACAGCTGATCGCACTCAGACGCCCGCATGTGACCTGAATCTGCCACAACGCCGCGCCACTAGCGTTATCCAAGATACGACGATATTATAATAATCGAAGCAACGTAATTTTGATTTTTGAGTGAACTACGAGAAGATAAAGATTTACTTTTTAAAAATTTTATGTAATATTCTGAATTTTATCATATAATAATATATTATAAGCCGCGAGACGCGCCACGAGCCGAGAATGTAAACTCGAGCTCGCGGCTCGTCTCGCAGCGCGGCTCGCGTCGGGAGCGGTTTTTTGGGCACGAGTTAGAAGAGCTCGCTGGGGATACGAGCTTTATGTTTGGACACTCGCGCTCGCACTTCATTCGGTTACAAACGCTAGTCCGCGCCGGTTGTGTTTTTGACTGCCCGTTTTTGTTGAATTGATTCGCTTATAATAATCAAAAATGGATTGGTCTCGAGAAGACATATGAGTCGACTGTTATCAATGGCGGCTTTCGCACGTTTTTCACCGAAATGAGTTATGTATATGACAATAATCAGTTTTTGAATAAAATCTGTTAGTGTTGACAGTCATTATGAAAGGCGGCTATTTCCTATACAAATTAGACGTCAAATCTAGGGTTTAGAAACAAAGCCGGCCATCTATGACAGATTAGTTTCATAGGTGGCTATAGGGATGCAATGATTTTAAAATTCTGCTCAATAGAGACAGTTAATTAAAAGAGATGATAAGACGTATAAAGGAAAGAAACAAACCACGATAAAGTACTCCGTTTATATAAGCAAGAAAAAAGTTCCAATTTGCAAAAACTTTTTATTAAGATATTTGGAGTGACAAAACATAGAATCGCATATGTCTTGAATATATTTTACTACAACGGAGACGTCTCAATTACTGAAAAAAGAGGTGGGAATCATAAAGAAAGAAAATATTCCCCGCAGCAACAAGCAGTTCATAGTTCTATACAAAAGCTTAAATGTTTAGAGAGCCATTATTGTCGCAAGACTAAAACCGCAGAAAGAAAATATCTGCCATCAGTGATCAGAATTAAATATCAAAAAACTATAAGATGTTCATGGAAAGTGGCGATGCCCATCCAAATGTAAAAGCGTCTTATTTTCGCCGACTTTTTAATACTAATTACAATCTTGGATTTGGGACACCGAAAATAGATGTAAGCTCTAAATGTTTAGAGCTTACAGAGAAAATTTAAATCGAGACCGATCCAGACAAAAAAGCAAATTAATCGTCGAAAAAAGAGTACAAAATTATTGAAGGGTGTATTTATTAAAAACAACAAATGATATCAACATAGAACAGTATGAGTTATTTGAAAAAGGGCATAATAAAATGAAAATGGACTTTTTTAACAAAAATTATAAGGACATGATCCTTCCAGTTTGCCACCAACAATACAAGAATTGTTGCAACAAATTAAAAGAACAGCATATTTTATCTGCAAAGTATGGTGTAATGCACATTGCACACATGGGGTGTGCCTCGGAAAAAATTCCCGAAAATTTTTGGATAGACAATAATTGATGGCAAATATGAATATAAGGTATTGGTTTGATGGTCCCAGAAGTTACATGCTTCACCGCTGATACCACGTTCAAAATGGTTCTTGGCGCAGTTTATATTCATCCTGGAGCAAGTATTTCTAACATCAGTGTTCTGCTACATCAAGCACTATTTCCGTATGTTTATAACAGCCAGTATGTACACCCCATCATGGAAGTTGATACCGATATACCGATTCTTCTTTGTGGCGACTTCAACACAAATGTGAAAAATGACAAAACATTCATCAAATTCATGAAAGACATGTTTAATGTCGATTGTGCATCAGACGTTAATAACTCAACAATACTAGGAGGCACCACCATCGATTTGACTTTTTCAAGACACATTAAACTCGAACTCACTCCCTTTCATTTTCTACTTTTCCTATCATCGTCCTATTCTCAACAGAATAACACAGATTGAAAGAAATTAAATATTACACATTTTTAAAAGTTGTAAAACAATTGCTCAACGCACATTAATTATACTTGTAAAAACTATTAAATTGTAAAAAAAATTTGACATAATTGTATTTATGCGTACAAATAAATGTAACTTGATCAATTTCATTGTGATTTCCAATTACCTCCTTCGCTATATACATACAAATCTATTAAACAAATGAAATTAAAATTTTCTTTTGAAAAATGCTACCATTCCATCAGTATTTTCTTAAGACGTTGTCACGTTCAACTATCGTCAGAAAACCGACTTTACAGACAACCAATTTTTTTTTTAACATAATATACAGCTATGTTAGTAGTACTAACATAGCTGTCATCTTCATCTATTTCACTTTCCTCCACTTGTGATTCCAAAAAATTCTTCAGTGTAACTTCAATCTTAGAGGATTTCTGTATTGAAAATTGCTGCATTTATTGCAGAATACTGCTCAATTAAAACGATAAATCATATGATTAACATTGTTATCCCAAGACCCAATTAGACCCGTGATCCGATATTTTATCGTGCTTATAAAGGGTGCAATTACACCTTCCTACCAAATTTTTCCAGGGCTTAGGTATCATTAGGAGTCCATTTAACCAAAAAAAATGACATATTTTATCCCATTTTAAATCGTTGCAGAACGGGTCACTCGCGGCGGAGGGTAGAAGCGGGCGTAACGCGGGGTGAGGCACGCGCGCGGGGGGCGGGGACACGTCACTCGCGGGCGACGCGTCGTGTCCATTAATTATTGTAGTGCTTTTTAGAATAACTTTCGGAAGCTATTTCTCAACATTTTAGTACTGAGTGGTTATAAAAGAAAAAATACGTGTATTTTTATTTTTAACAAGGATCAATAATCAAAATTTGGCAGGAAGGTTTAACTTTAATTGCACCCTGTATATAGTCAAAGCTACACAGAACTAAATGTACGATGCTTATAAAAATTTTTCTTGGTCCATGCATCTTTCAGGAGCTCGTTGAGGACGTTGGAGGCCCTTTTTATCCTGTTATCGTCGACGAAAGTACTGACTGGTCAACTTAAAAAAACTTTGTGTATCATGTTGCGTTTTTTCTCACTTAAGGAAAGAAAAGTTGCGACAACTCAAACCGTTAAATTAAAATTGTTCATTGTGACGCAAAGTTTTTGTACTCCGAAATGTTCAGCAGTGTGTAAGTCTCAGTTAGAAGACGACAGTTTAAAAATTGATAATATGGTCGGTGTTGGAGTTAAGGTGCGAGTGTTATGGTCGGAAAACATAACGCCGTCATGCTCTCTTTAAAACTTTAAGTCTTTTAGTCATTTACTACATTTATACGCAGAAAAGGCAGCTGTGAGCAGCTGTATTACCTAATCGACTTGAGCACTTTGTCCGCGAAGTTCATAATTACTTCTCCTACAGCCCTAAGCGTTTTTAGACCAGTACAAAGATTTGTATGAAGTTATGAATGACAGTAGAAAGTAAAAAAAAGTTCAAGATTTGAGTGGTACTCGTTGGCTTGCAAGATTTGATGCTATTAAAACCATTCTTCGCCAATGGAAAGAATTGGAAGTTTATTTGCTTTGAAATGAGAAATAAAATAACGTCAAATGCATCATACTTTGTGACGCCTTCCGTACAAAGCTTTTCTCATTTTAGTAACTAAATAAGACTAGATTAAATGTTTAATTTTAAAGTGATAACGTAGAGCCAACAAAGTTATTCGAAGACTTATTTTTAATGTTTAGAAGTTAATTGCAAAGATTGTGACCCCAGTCCAGTTACAATAAAAAGTAAAAGACACCGAATTGGTTAGCTTCGATTTTACGCCTCATTTGATGCACTTTTCATCTCTCACTTTCGATCTGTTGCTGAATATCTGAATCCAAAAGACTTACTAGATGCCAAAGAGCGATGCCGAAACATCGGCGTGTATTGTCTTTTTTTTTTTTTGATTATATAACAGTTTTTAGTCAAGTGTGTGTTTTTTTTTTCCGCGACGGTAGTAGTTTGGACGTCTCAGTAGCTGTAGGTAAAGGAAGGAAGGTGCGCCCGCACGCCGCCCACCGTCGACCAGTCGGCCGGCGCCTACGACATTCCAGACGCGCCGTACCGACGTACCAGAGACAGACGTGCGTGACGTCAAAAGGTTAACTATGACCCTACCACAACCACGATGTAACACTTTTGTGCGTCGTATCAAAAGTACCTATTTTTTTATTATATATATTGTGTTTTCAGGTGGTTTAAGGCACAATGAATAACCAGGCTGAGCTCATACGTCAAATTTTGTTAGAACCAGATAGTGAAGATAACTTAGGGTTGGACCTCATCTGGCAGCACGGAATCGCCTTTTTCCGTCGCCCTTTCTCTTTCTGTCGCTTAGAACTGCCATTTGCTAGACCGAGACAGAAAGCAAAATGCGATAGCCTCGAGGATTCCGCCGCGTGCTATCGCATTATGCTTTCTGTCTCGGTCTAGCAAATGGCAGTTCTAAGCGACAGAAAGAGGGCGACGGAAAAAGGCGATTCCGAGCTGCCAGATGAGGTCCAACCCTTATTGTCCGACGGCAGCTAATTAGAAGATCATGTGAGTGCTCGCAGTCAAGATAGTCGCACTAAACTGGATTTGTGAAGCGATTACGATAGCGAGGGTAATGTACTGCTATCTGACTTGCAATTTCCAAATCAACGCTTGCCAGAGGAAAAACAATCGGATAGTCAGGTATCAAATTTGTTTTATGTTGGCAAAGATGGAAAAAAAGGGTCTAAAGAACTCCCTGTACATTGTACAACAAGTTCGAACCCGGTTTGAGAACATCATCAGAAGTTTGAAGTGAGTCAAGTAGCAAAGCTAGCGCAATCAGAACTGGAATGCTGAAGTTTATTTCTTCTCAAAGTATGCTCTCTTTTATTCTGACTCATACTAACTTGCAAATACGAGAAAGGAATGCTGGTTGTGAATTCATCCCTCATTTCAAGAAAGAAATAGAAATGCCTGAATTTAAGGCTTTTATTGGTTTATTGTACATCGCCGACTTTTACCGGCACGGAAGGCAAAATACCGTTGACCTTTGGGCTTCAGACGGTACCGGAGTTGAAGTATTTCGGTTGACTATGCCACAGCAGCGATTTTATTACATTCAAAGCTGTCTCCGCTTCGACAATAAAGATACATGCGACGAAAGAAAACTATTAGATAACTTAGCAGTTAGCACCAATACGGCAAGTATTTGAAATGATTACCGAAAATTATTGTAAACAATCATATATCCCGGGAGAATGCGTAACCATAGACGAAATGCTGCTTGCATTTAGAGGCATATGCAAATTCCGACAGTATATTCCGTGAAAGCCTGCAAAATACGGTGACAAATATTAGCCATGGTTGATGCAAAAAAAAAATATTTTCAACCTAGATATTCACGCCGGAAAGCAACCAGTAGGACCGTTCGCAGTAAGCTACAAACTTTTTGATGTGGTGAATCGTTTAGTACAGCCTATTTCCAAAACTGGCCGCAACGGGACTTTCGAAAATTGGTTCGCCAGTTTCGCAATTGTTTCTCATCTGATCAATGAGCAAAAGCTGACTTCTGTGGGTACAGTGCGCAAGAACAAGAGACAAATACCAAAAGAGTTTATCAATACTCGCAGTCGTAATGCACTTATCTATTCATCGAAGTTTGGATTTCAAAAGAACGTGACCCTGGTAACTCATATTATACCAAAGAAAAACAAAGTTGTTATACTCATGTCAAGTCTCCAGTATGATGCTGCAATTGACGAATCGACTAATAAGAGAAAAAAAAACTAAAATCAACACGTTTTATAATTCCACTAAAAGTGGAGTAGACGTAGCAGACGAGTTGTCAGCGACCTACGATGTAAGCCGCAACTCAAGAAAATGGCCTCTGACCGAATTTTATGCAATGTTGAATATGGCTGGAATTAACGCAAATATTATATAACGTAAATATTATAACAAATAAAAGACCGATTGCTCAACTACCTACATTTTCAAAAATAATTTAAAAAATATTGTATGAAAATATACATAATATACAATTTAAAAAAGTTTTTTTTTTACAAAGGAACAATTTGGCTTTCGCAGGAATAAAAATACAACAAAGGCATTTGGCTTTCGCAGGAATAAAAAATACATAGGCTGCTATTTATGTATCCGGAACTGGCCACTTACAAGAACAATATTTAAAAAGTAATTACAACATTTGAAAATAGAACTCTTTGGTTGAAGAATACATTTTGTTTCATGTGACTGTCAATTATTTTTCCATTGTGGCGTCATTTTGAAAATTGCGTGTCTTCATTTGCCATTTTAACGCGTGATCATTTTCGTGCAATGATTTACTACGATTTTCGGCGTGGGCTAAATCAACAACAGTGCTTTATTCAACTCACCGCAACTTTTGGAGATGAAGCACCATCAAAAACCACTGTTTATCACTGGTACAGTGAGTTTAATCGTGGGCGGTCTATGCTCACGGATGAAAATAAAGAAGGTCGCCCAAAAACAGCTGTTGTCCCACAAAATATAGATGCTGTGCGGGAACTAATAATGCGTGATCGTCATGTTACATATCGCGAGATAGAGGCGTCCTTAGGCATAAGTATGACAAGCATACATAAGATATTACACGAACATTTGGCTGTAGAAAAAATATATTCGCGTTGGATTCCGCACAACTTGACAATCGATCAAAAACGGGCTCGTGTCGATTAGTGCAAAAAAATGATAAAAAAATACAACCGTGGTACGTCAAAAGCCGTTTATAATATCTACACAGGTGATGAATCTTGGATCTATGCATATGACCCCGAAACTAAACAACAGT
The DNA here is from genome assembly GCA_963422495.1 of Polyommatus iphigenia. NCBI lineage: Eukaryota > Metazoa > Arthropoda > Insecta > Lepidoptera > Lycaenidae > Polyommatus > Polyommatus iphigenia. Next base: position 24,628,807 of record OY730178.1, on the reverse strand, counting down.
CAACGGTGTGGGAGTTCCAAGATGAGCCGAAACCAACAAAAGTTACTCGTGCAAAAAGTACTTTGAAGCAAATGGTCGCCTGTTTTTTTGGAATTAATGGACATGTGGCTACAGTGCCATTAGAGAATCGTAAAACGGTTAATTCTGAATGGTATACGACCATTTGTTTACCAGAAGTCTTTGAAGAAATAAGAAAGGACAACCGACAACGCAGAATCATATTACATCACGACAATGCTAGCTGTCACACCTCAGCTGAAACAACTCAGTTTTTGGAGGGTCAAAAGATCGAATTGACTGGTCATCCGCCGTACAGCCCTGATTTGGCACCTAACGATTTCTTTTTATTTCCATACGCGAATAACAAATTACGTGGTCAACGTTTTTCGAGCCGCGAAGAGGCTGTTGATGCGTTCAAAATGCACGTTTTGGAGATACCTCAATCAGAATGGAAAAAGTGCTATGAAAATTGGTTCCAGCGTATGCAAAAGTGTGTCGATCATCGCGGCGAATATTTTGAAAAGCAATAAAACCATATTAAATGATATATGTTTGTTTCTTTTTTTAATTCCGGATACATAAATAGCAGCCCTCGTACAACAAAGGCAATACATGATTTTTAGACTAAATAATGACATCCGTTGATAAAAGACAACACATATGCGCAATACTTATGGATATGACGAGTGCTTTCGATCACGTGTCACACAAAATATTATTATCAAAGCTTACGGAGTTAGAGGAATAGCGTATAAAGTATTTGAAAGTTATCTTAGTAATAGAAAACAATATACGGCTATCTCCAAACTTTGTAAGAAAACCAAAACTAAAATAAAGTACATGTTAGCTAGCATGTAGAGACATAGAGTCCGGAGTTCCACAAGGAGGCATACTTGGCCCTGTACTATTCATTATATACATAAATGACTTTCCAAATTCAATTGACTATCCTTTAATATTATTTGTAGATGACAGTACAGCAGTAATTTAAATATACTTAATAAAATATGGACATATGAAAATGAAATTAATAACGCAATGAATAAGCTTAAAATATTGTCACGGCTATGTTGAGTCACACCCGGTTTCTTCTGTCAAATCACTGATCAACTAACACTGCTGTTGATTTAGCATGGATGTCAAATCAATTTGAGTTTCTGATACATTGATCAGCCGAAAACTAACTAATCTATGATCATTTTTAATTTGACTAGCGATTTGTTATTTTTCGTTCATTACTTCACTATTAACTATCCAAAAATGCCAATGTAATGTCAAAAGAAGGAATTGCAGACTGTCATTGCTATCAAAAATGTTCTGGGAATTTCAAATCTGATGTTTTCTGAATTGATCAGACGAAAATTAACTAATCTGTGATCATTTTGATTTGACATGCGATTTGTTTATTTTCGTTCATTTGTCAGAATTTTGATTTTCAATTTTTCAGACGTTATCGATTCCTAAATTCTTCTTCATTATAGAAATGAAATTGATTATAATAAACATTTTTTGAAAATAAAACAAGCATTGCAAATAAAACAGTTTATTTGCATTATCGACGTATTTATTACAAAGTTTTATTAAAACTTCATAATAAATGTGTTTACAAACCTTATAGTAACGTAGGTTCAAAGAGAAAATGTAGATTTACATAAAAAATCAATTGAATTCATAACTTAATTCACCCACAATTACCGATTAGTTGACACAGCTTTTGAAAAACGTTTAATCTATGATCACGGCTTGACAAGCGTTTCGGAAACCCAAAATTGCGGTTGACATATGATTCTCGAGAAAATGGTAGAACTAGAGCATATCATAAATGGTTTTTAAAAATATCACAATTTGAATGAAATGTTTATTGCTTTCGATACTCTAATAACCAAATAATCCTAATCAGACATTTTTTTTGTACTAAAACTGCATTTTTTTTTTTTTCATAGGTTGAAGTAAGTTGAAGTAGCGGATGGCTCATTCAAAATGTTTGCATACACATAATTCAAATGAATATTGTGAAAAAACTATTTAGCACATGCATGCGGTTTTATACATTTTTAAAAAGGATATTTTATGTTCGTAAACATGTATTTTATATATTGTATTATGTTTTTAGGTAATGGGTCGAAACAAGTCAGCTTACCAGTGCATAAAAAAAGGAAACGTAAAAACAATGACGCTTTACGTAAAGCAACACAGGCAAGGTGTGTATATATTTCATGTAGGTTTATTTATTTCTTATTAATTTAACTTTATGCACACATTTACATTGGCGGACGTTGGGTATTATGTACCAGTCTACCTTCAGGTGGTTAAGCGCGCGGAGGCGATTTTTTTCGGCGAAGGAATACAAGTTTACCAACTACAGTAAATTTTGCTTATAACGACGTCGGAGGGATCTCTTTAATGCCGTCACTATATCCGGAGGTCTCTATATCGGAAATAATAAAAATGAAAATGTACATATTTATTTATATAATTTATTATGTACCTATTATTCAATTTTTTTTCAAAACTCCAAATTGTTTTAACTACTTAAATCCACTGTAGTTAAAATATAAACTTGAATACTACCCACAGAGGCCATATTGTGTTAATAATAATAACATCTTTTTCAGACTAGCACTATTAGCAGCCAGAAAATACGAATCGGAGAAGAAACCTGAAGAGGTAATTTTCTGGTCAATATTGTGTCAATATCGTAAAACCTTGGTCTGCTTTACCAACCAATTTTTATTTAATTTTTTAATGTTTTTAGGAACATGAGTTAGCATTAGCACCTGCTACCACATCGGACTGTATACACACAAAATATTCTATTTCTGATGACAATATGTCTTTTGAATCTAATTTACAGGTAATAATTATTCTAAAACATGCATTTTATCAAGTTAATAAGCAATAAAAGACTTACTTTTTTCGAAAATTGCAGTACTCTTTTATATACTTATATTTTTTCATTTATTTCTTTAATGTTTCAGGAACATGAGTTAGCGTTAGCACCTCCTACAACATCGGACTTTACACATACCGAAAATTCGATTTCTGATGGCAATATATCACTGCAATCTAATGTACAGGTAATTGTTCTAAAACATGCACTTTATCAAATAAATAAGCAATTAATGACTGACTTTAAATTTTTCAAACGTTGCAATACTTCACTGTGTTTTCAACCTATTTTCAAGTTTTCTTTGAACTGTTTCTAAGACTTGATCATTCACATATTTTTTTTATTACAGGACGAAGATTTTGATTCATCTATTTTAGTTGAAACAGGAAATGCATCTAGTATAAAAGAAATTGTAAGTATTTAATTTCCCTTCGTTTTTAATTTCGTTTTGTTTTAAAGTTCATTAAGTTTTATGATCTTTAATTGCTTTTTGCAGGTAGACGTAATAGACACTATTGTTGGAAACAGAATAATTAACTTCCGATATTTTTGGAAACAAATAATGACAATAGCTGAACATGGCGAGAAATTCAACTGTAAACTAAACTATCTTAAAATAGTCAAAGAAAAACAAATAGGTCTTGTATCTACGTTTGAGCTGAAATGTGCATTATGTAGATCTAAATTTGTTATTAAAACCGAGGAAACTCAGCAGTCAAATTTCGACCTTAACGCTAAAACTGTTTCGGGTACAATCATGGTAGGAATTGGGCTCTCCAATTTAAACGAGTTAATTGCGTCTATGGACTTACCTACGTTATCATTTAGGTTATACAGCAAGGTACATGATTCTGTCTCTGATATGTGGAAAGCTGCTGCCGAAGAGACAATGTTAAATGCGGCTAAGGATGAAATAGAAGCAGCAAAATTACGTGGCGACGTAAGTAAAGCTGGAATAGCTATGATTGCGGTTGAAGCTGACGCATGCTGGAGTAAACGCTCTTATAAAAATAATTACTCTGCTCTTTCTGGTGTTGCTGCTAGTATCGGGGAATACACTGGTAAAGTGTTACACATTGGAGTCCGAAACAAATTTTGTATGATTTGCACCCGAGCAAGTAAAAAAGAAGAAACACCACGTACACACAAGTGTACTAAAAATCATTCAGGGTCATCTACCAGTATGGAGCAGACAATACCAGTCGAGGGTTTTAAAAAGTCTATTAATGAAAAAAGTCTTATTTACAAGACATTAATTGCAGATGGTGATTCATCAACTTACAAAAGTATTTTAGAAAGCCGACCGTATGCTGATGTACCAATCCAAAAAATTGAGTGCACAAATCACTTGTTAAGAAATTATAATGGTAAAAATTTGCTTCTTCAAAAAGACACCACCGTTCCGCTAGCCGAACGAAAGCTTTTGACTAATGACCGTTTGACTAGATTGAGAACTGCAGTGCGTAGTTGCAATCAAATTTAGAAAAGATGAAAATAAAACTATAGACAACAAAATTGAAAGTAAAACTATAGACAACAAAATTGAAAGTCTACAAAAAGATATTATTAACAGTCCTCGACACATCTTTGGCGATCACACGCAATGTGATGATTACTACTGTACCGAAGAAAGAAAAAATGAACCCAATTTAGTTCCTCAAGCTCAAACACTTATGCTGAAATTACAAAGAAATGCATCTCAACTTGCTTTTAACTCTCGCAGTCTGTTACACTGCTTTACAAACAACCGAGCAGAGCAGTTCAATAGTATCGTGGCTAAAATGGTGGGTGGTAAAAGAGTCAACTTTTCAATCAAAGACTCTTACACGACTCGGTGTTACGCAGCGGTCGTTGCCTTTAATACTGGTAAACCGCAATATGTATTATATAAAAGTGCAATCAATAAAAGTCCTGGCAAATCGCTAAAAAGACTAGAAGCTCGAATAAATGCTAAAAACTGTCGGGAAGTGAAAGCAAGGGCAAAAATGAGCCGAAAAAAATTACACTATGCCAAAGTAGATAAGGATTATGGTGTTGCTTGTGAGAGGCCAGACATGAGTGATGAAGATTTTGAGGGCGCTAAAAAAGCTTTTTTGGATAATTTAAAAGAACAGGCCTCAAATCGTCACCAAATAGAGAGATCTACAAGACTGCAGGCAGAGTTCATTATGGCTTGAACTCAGAAGGTGCCTACTCACAGCGTCTACTTTTGGCAAAATTTGCAAACGTAGACCCAACCAAAATTCAGCCCCACTTGTGAAAGCTCTTCTATATAGTTACGATTTAAGCAATATTGCTTCTGTGAAGCATGGGAAAGAGAATGAAGAAAAAGCGTTGCTCCAACTCAGTGTGCAAGAAAACATTCACATAAATAAATGTGGTTTATTTATCCACAAAGACTACTGCTTTTTGGGAGCTACGCCAGACGGAGTTTTCGACAACGGCATAGTTGAAATTAAATGCCCAAGCTCTGCATTTGGGGTAGATCCTGAAACTGCGTTGAAACAAAAAAAAACTTAAATGCTTTAAATTAAATGAAAAAAATTAATATATTCTAAACCCTAACAATGACTGGTTTTACCAAGTCCAGGGACAATTAAATGTAGCAGATAAACATGTCTGTTTATTTGCTGTGTGGACTGGTGCCGAGTTTCCTCTTAAAGTTGTAAGAGTTTATAGGGACGAGGAATTTTGGAGGCAAAAAATGTTGCCAAAATTAATTCAGTTTTATGATAAATGTATATTACCTGAATTGATTGACCCACGAAAAGCAAGATCAATGCAGCTTAGAGATTTTTTTTTGTAAAACTCGGACGCAATTAGCTCGTTTTAGCTCGTTAACGCAATTATCTGAGTATAATAAGTTCGTTATTTTAATGAATAACCCATTTATCTATCTATCTATCTATTTGTCAAAGACGAACGGCAGCTCCAGTACCACTTTTCATTTCAATTGGCTGTAATATAAAAAATTGTTATTTTTTATATGTATAATAATGTAAAAAATGTTCATAAAAATGTCTAAATATTAATGCGAAATAATAAAATGATCAATATTAGAAACGTTGTATTATTTAAAATCATTATTTTCATTGTACCAATCACTCACATTTAAAATAAAATCGTAACAGTAAGGTGAGGTGGGGTAAGACTATCACCGGGGCATGAATAACACTTGCAATTATCTCGATATGTATAGCGTTATTCCCAATGCCAGGATGTTGGTAAAACAGTTTAGTCGAAAAAGGTCTCAGCTCAACTCATAGATGTCGCTTATACTCAACCATATTGCCAACATAACAAAATGAAATCTGTCAGACGCTTTAAACTTTTCGGAAAGCGGTTGGGTGCCTACATGTGTATACATTTTGCCATTAAAAAGTGAATAAATTGAAGTGTTTTGGTGGTAAGTACCATGGTATTAATAATATCCGCTTTTATAATATTAGATTGATTTTCAGTAAAACAAACGAATTACTTGAATTTTCAACGAAACAAAAACCTGACTTACAAGTTTTCAAGTGGGGCAAGACTATCACTTTCCTTGGGGTTAGACTAACGTACGTTAGTCTTTCCCCAAATCAGATGTAATGAACCATTCAGTTAAGGTTTTTTTCATTGTGGGTACTTGGATTTTTTTATTAAAAGCTTTTATTAACTTGCTCTGTAATGTATGTATGTATGTAAGTATGTATGTTGCGGTGGAATTTTGGAACTCAATTTTGAAGTAGATATATTATTTAACCAATGAGCTGAAATTTTGCGTACGCGTTTAGTTTGGATGACATTGCACGATATGGTATATTGTGACATCACTCTAAATCCAATATGTCCGACCATCCAAGATGGCGAAATAATTATTTTATATGCAGTCCTACAATATGGATATTAAATGAAAGGGCTTTTGAGAGTAACTCGAGAACGACTGTAATTTCATTCTACATCCAACATGGCGGCTCATCCAAGATAGGGGAATAGTTATGGAATAGTTATTTTAAAGCACTTCTGCATTATGGGTATTACTTAAATGTTAATTATATTGGCTCATTGAGAGTAAATTGAAAATTAATAGTGAAGTCGTGTCGTGTCGTGACGTTTTTTGTTTATAATTTATTACAGTGAAGATCACAAAAGTGGCGACGTGAATCGTCGACGTCCGTCTCACAGTAATAAATATACAATTTTCATGAACTTTTTTCACTTGATTAATATAATATTTCTTTACAATTTTAATGAAAGTCAAACTGTCTGTCTGTTACTCTTTTACGCCAAAAACTCGTTCAGTGGAACCGATGAACCGATTTGATGAAAAGCTGTGAGTGTATATTTTGCTCGGATCACATTATATTTTTTAATTGGCTGAAATGAAATTTAGGATAGATAAAGTCAATATAACACTAACATAGCATCCGTCATGCCTTTTTTAACTCAATTGAATTGTTTGTTATTTTATGATATTAAAAGAAACTTATATTTTTGTTGCAGAATAATGCAAGATGGTCCGAAATTACAAAAGAAAAACCGACCGAGCGACTGCCTATAGCAGAGATCAATTATTAGAAGCTGTGGAAAAAGTTAAGAACGGCGAGTTGTCAGCTTACAGAGCTTCTATGGAATACAAAATTCCTCGACCAACTATTGTAGCCCGAGTCTACGGAAGATATGGATTAAAATCTGACTCTTTAGGGAGAAGTACAGTTCTAACTGCAGAAACGGAAAAGAAGTTAGCTAAAAACATACATATTATGGAAAAATATGGATTCGGTCTCACCAGAGAAGAAATATTGGAGCTTGTGGGACAATACATAGCCAAAAATAATATCCCCAATAATTTTAAAAACGGCAGACCTGGAGAGGATTGGTTCTTATCGTTTAAGAAACGTCATGCTTTGTCGGTAAAGAAACCACAAGCCGTAGAAAATTCGCGTAAAAAAGCATGCAATCCGTGGGTTATTTACTCTTACTATGAATTATTAAAAAATACCTTGGATCAGCTCGAGCTACATGATAAACCTTCACAAATTTGGAATTTAGACGAAACTAGTTTTAGCAAAGACCCCAGCAAAACTAAAGTCGTTGGTCTTCGTGGTTATGCTTCGACGAGAACAATCGCCTCACCCGGCAAAGACAACACAACAGTTTTGTTAGGATGCAGTGCAGCTGGTGACAAAACTCCTCCGCTTATAGTATATAAGGGTAAAAATCTCTGGGACGAATGGATTTCAGAAGAGGGCTTTCCTGGAACCGTCTATGCGGCTACAAGTAACGGATGGATGGAGGCTGAGGTATTTGAAACATTCTTTCAAAAGGTGTTTCTACCTACCGTAGGTGATAGACGGCCAATATTATTAGTTTACGATGGCCACTCTACGCACGTAGGGATTAATATTATTGAAAAAGCAAGACAAGCAAATATTACCATCCTGAAAATTCCACCACACACGAGCGACAATTTGCAGCCGTTGGATTTGGCCGTCAACAAGTCTTTTAAAGACAAATGGGATAAACAATTAGTAAATTGGCAAAGGCTACATGTTGGTCAAGCTTTGCCTAAAAAAGAATTCTCCAAATTGATTGGTCAAGTCTGGGCCCAAATTGATCCCCGCGTTTGTATAGCTGGGTTCCGTAAAGCTGGAATTTACCCCTTCAATAGCAACGCAGTCTCTCAGGAGAAATTTCACCCGGACCAACTTGTGGAGTGGAAGAAGCAACAAGAACGGCTCACGGAAAACGTTTTAAGACCATTTTTAGTTCCTTCATTGTTGTCTCTTTGCATAAATCGCTGGAATAGTTGTAATAAAGCAAATATTGCATCGGAACAGATTCATCTTACGCAATCTTCTGTTGTAAAGAACTCAACAAGTACTACATCGGAACAGGTTCATATCGAGCAGTCTTTTGTTGCAAAGAACTCTATATCCTCAGTAAGTATCGCACCGGAACAGGTTTATAACGAGCAGTTTTCTTTTGCAACAAACTCAAAATCCCCAAGAGTTATTATTTTCGAAGATCGTCCCGTAAACTTTAACATAACTTTTGAGGATCTGTTGCTCGACAAAATAAGCGCTGGGACGCATAATGTTAAAAAACGCAAAAAAGTAGCTAGCGGGGCCGAAATAATAACATCCGCAGTTGTGTACAAAATACAAAAAGAACTTGAAGAAGCAAAAATTAGAAAATTGAAACAAAAAGAGGAGAAACTGTTAAAAAAAATACCAAACAAAAAAAAGTAAATAAAGAAAAAACCATCAACAAAAGTAACAGAGAGAAGAGAAAAAATTTGAAAAGTGAATCTTCTCAAAAAAAGAAAAAAATAAAGACTGATGATTCCACTAGTGAAAGTGACATTGATATAGAATTTATTGAAGAGAGTGATGAAGAAATTGGAGATTATTTCACAGGATTGCTACAGACAACTGAAGATGATACTGATGTTGTAGAATATGAAGACAGCTGTAGCAATGATTATGATGAACCAACAACAAGTACTGTCCTCAAAAGTCAATGGGTCTTGGTAAAATTTACAACTAAAACGAGTGTTAAACACTACATTGGAGTAGTTACAGAGTTGAACTCGGATGGTATCCCAACTGTAAAGTTTGTCAGGAAAAGTATATTTAGAGGCGGTGAGAATAGAAGTACATTTGTTTTTCCAAACGTACCTGACATATGTGAAGTAAGACATCTTGACGACATAGTATGCAAGCTACCGGATCCAATAATAGGTCGAAGAGGACAAATATCTTTCAAAATGTCTTTTGAAGGCTATAATATTCAATAGATGCTTATTTTTTTATAGCCATTTAATACCGGGTGTAACAAAACATTGTGATATTACTTTAGGGTGTGTGTGAGTCCCATGTATAGAGTTCACTGTAAAAACAGCAGCGCTGAAAGAGCAATTCTTTTTATGGGGAAACACGTGACGCTTGGGCGCTTGCCATAGATATCACAAAATGTGGTCTTTTAGCGCTGCTACTTTCACAGTGAACTCTCTACCAGGAACACATATACACCCTAGAGTCTAGAGTATTATGATAATACTTTAGGTCTATTATCACTTTTTAGTTTATTTACACTTGTTAGTTTTGTTACATACTGTAAAATGTAAATTTAATAAGCTACTATAATTAATACAAAGTTCCTACTACTTTTAAAAAGTATCGCGTTGTCTAAGACTGAATTAGTGCCATACCTTATGATTAGAAGAGAAATATATTTTTGGTTTGTTTTAAGAAGTTTAATAAAGAATTCATTTCAAGAAGTTTTATTCTTAATTCTGTTCATTTATTTATATCTCTAGCGGCCCTCCATTACTTCGCACGGTCAAATATAGGTATTTACAAAAAATACCCTACCTTACTCTACACTACACTACCCTACCCAACACTGCCAAGCAACTTTCCTGATAATAACAAACACAACGGTTTAGCCGTTCAAGCTTGATGCCGGGACCAAGGGAAATAGAAAATAATTTTTATTCATTCATTTGTTCAGTTAGTAAAACTGAACAACTTTCCCAAATCCTCTTAAAATAATGAACTTCTCCATACAAATTATCTAATTGAACTTTTCATTTTATACGAGTATGGAGAAGTCAATAATTTTTGTTTTGAAAAAAGTTTCTTTGGCAAAGTTGGTCAGTTTCATTAACAGCTATGAAACTGTTTTTTCAGTTTCGGTTATTATATTATCTAATTATGAATATTAATAACCTTGGAGTGTTAATTCGTTTTGATTTGTTTTAAAACAAAGCAAACCTAATTAACACCCAAAGGTTTTAAACCTCTGTTTGCGACAGTATGTTAGTCTTACCCCAAATTGTTACAATAAAGAAATACTGCAAAACTGAACGTTATTCCAAGGTAATAGAATTCCAATTTTATTAAAAATATTTGAATAAATATTATTTTGTTTCGGAAAGTGCATAAAGTCTATATCTTATACAAAATTTTGCTACTGTTAGTCTTACCCCATTTCCTGGGGGAAGACTGGCAGTTTTTACTGCTAACATGTTTTTAAATTATACAAGCTTAGAACACGTCAAGTGGAATTTATTTATTATTTTATAAGAACATAAGAATCTTTCCTAAGTACGTCATTGTCAACTCAAAGATAAGTCAAACCGTTTAGTCAGAAAATTCGATTTATGCTGTGCAACAGCAAACTATGTTTGACTTACCCCACCTCACCTTACATTTATTTATAAAAGGATCAAGATGATTTGTTATGCTTACGCACTATACTGACCAGCACGGATCACGCCGCGCGTCTTGCGCGCTACACAAATTTACCTAAACTTGAGTAGCGCAAAAATGTGAAATGGCTCTTAAGTAACACTTATTTAAATTGGTTATTTCCATTAAAATGTCAACTTTCAACTGTACTAAAGGCGATTTCATCATTCCCTATATCGAGCGTGGCAGAACCTTGGAATCGTTGTCCATAGTTCTACAGCAAACATTAAATATTTCTGAAAACAACTTGTGTTTTGTAATTGGTGACATTTAAAGACATATTCTGCCTTCTTTCAATAAGCGCTGGGCTCAAGCATCACGGAAAAAGGACTTTATTCGGAATAATACAAGCTGGCTGGATTCAGGATATTCAGTACAGTTTCCGGAGTCTGAAGCACATTCACTGCCATCAACTTCTGGTGAACGAGAAAGATAAGTGAAAACTCAAGTGATGGAAATACAGCACAAAGGTTCTTTTACAATTACACTTGCTCGGCGAACATAACAGGTGTTGATGAAACATTGCTTAAACGCTTGAATATTATTTTACAAGCTCTATCTTCTGGAATGATGATCGATCCCGAAAAATTTGGAGTTTATGCCCTTAGAAACTGCGCGAATTTATGTTAGTAACTATGATTGGTACTACATGCCATCCTCCGTGCACAAATTACTTATACACGGAGAAAACGAGATCAAACATTTTTCTGTTCTTCGTATTGGGCAACTGTCGGAAGATGCACAAGAGTCGCGCAATAAAGACTACAGAAATATGCGCCTGCACCATGCCAGAAAATGTTCCCGTATAGCTACAAATGAAGACGTATTTAAAACGCTTCTATATACTTCAGATCCATACCTTTCAAGTTTAATAAACCCTTATGTGAGAAATGTGAAGGATCTTGATGAAGAGGCACAAAGTCTTTTGAAGGTGGTACCTGAAGGTGATCCTACATTTACACCGGAAGTAATTTTAGTTAGGAATAGCGAGGATAATAGCAATTAGATACAACATTATAAGTAATTAAAACCTAGTTATATAAAACCAATAATATTATAAGATTTGTCTAATATGAGGTCAATTAGTTTGGTGTGAGGTATAGATAGGTACTATACGATTTTATAATTTTATGTATTTTATTATGCTTGTGTGATAAGTAATTGTTTAAGTTTTCTTAATTTTACTAATATTAGTACTTATTTATAAATAATCGGCCAAGTGCGAGTCGGACTCGCGCACGAAGGGTTCCGTACCGTTATAGAGCAAAAATAGGCCAAAAATTGCGTTTTTTGTATGGGAGCCCCCCTTAAATTATTATTTTATTTAAATATTATTTTTTATTATTAAAGTACATATATAATTAAGGCTTTTGTGGAAATTTCAAGTGCCTACTTGTTGTCATCATTGATACCGAGCAAAAAATGTTTGAAAAATTACGTTACGTACGTACGAGCCCCCCTTAAATATTTATTTTGTTTTCAGTATTTGTTGTTATAGCGGCAACAGAAATACATAATCTGTGAAAATTTCAACTCTCTAGGTATTACCGTTCTTGAGTTACAGCCTGGAGACAGACGGACAGACATCGAAGTCTCAGTAATAGGGTCCCGTTTTTACCCTTTGGGTACGGAACCCTAAAAATAAACATAATATAACTACACGTATTACTTTTTTTCTCTTTTCTTTTTTTTTTAACCTAAAATAAATATGTATACATTGAAAAAAATACAAAAATTGATTATTTTTAAATCTTTGTATATCACTGTATACATGTGCCAAATCTCAAAACAATACGATGAAAAACCTTGAAGTTACAGATTTTTGATCCGATACGGACCCATATTTTCCACTGTGAGCCGTGTCAACTGACGCGCTGATCTAATTAAATTAACTAATCATGCTTCTAGCAACCCAATTGGTACTTGACAAGAGATTTAACAGGCGATTAGTTAATTTTAGTGTTGATCAGCCTTTCAGAAACCGGGTGTCAGCATTGATATTACGGAATTATCTTTTGGGGCAATTCAACTCACAAGACTCTACTCTTTAAACCCTAGAAGAGATCCATCAGAGCCATGAAAGGACTTAAACCAACCGAGAGCTGTAAACCAATCTTCAAACAAATGAATATCTTGACCTTGTCATGTCTATATACATATATGAAGTAGCACTGTATGTATTCCAAAACAAACACCGATTTGTGTCTTTTTCGGAAATGAATCCTAATAGAAAGCACAGAAATCATCATAGAATATGTGCCTTATCGTGTAAAACGGAACTATTGAATAGTAGTTTCTTCGGTATGGCACATAGAATCTTTAATAAAATTCCGAATGAAATGAAAACTTTCCAGTTTCCCAGTCCAGTCGTTTAAAAAACGACTATCATTATTATTAATCGAAAAAACGTGTATATTTATATTACATACTCAGTGACTGAATTTTTAACTGACGATGCCCTGAAATAATTTCACATGTATTTTCTATAAATACCAAACCAATTTATTCAATAATTGTTTATATTTATTCCACATTTACATCATTTGCAATGAAATGTTTTAATTATTTAAGTAATATTGTTAACAAAAGTAAAATTGACAATTGTGATATACTTCGAAAATTTGTATACATTGACGAAGATGGAAATATAGACCATTATTGTTAAGTTTTAACACCTTTTACATGTACCTGCATTTCACAAATAAATTATATTCTATTCTATACATGGGTCTAATACACAAGCAATTCAGAAACGGCACAACTTTATTAAAACATTGGGTCGTATGCTTGTTACTGAATACTTGAAAGCACGAAAGGAAATACCTCAATTGCCGAGACAGCTACGTAAGAGAATCCGAGAATTCAGTGGAGAACCTGATGAAAAACCGCATATCAGAGTTCCAGGATTGCGAAAAAGGTGCCAAGTTTTTCTTTATGCTCGACATCGTTAGACTAGCAACGTTTGAAAAAATTGCCACAAGTATTTAATTACGTCCAGAACACACTGTTTCGTTCTGCCAAGAATGTGCTACAACAGCAGAAAAGAATAGCGTGTAGTGTAATATAACAACTGATAATTTAATTAGTGAAAGTGATTGATCTCATATTATAATACCAAAATTATCCTAATTAGTAAAAGTTTCCATTATTTTTAATTTTTTAAGATAAGAACGAAAGGCCTTGTTAAAGTTGATTGTTTATAGTCTTTCGCAATAGTTTAAAAAACAATCATTTCGTATTTATATTGTTTTAAATCAATATCCAATAAATAATATAATACATCCAATCATTATCGAAGTTGCGTTAAATAAGGTGAATTTAGGCATTAAAATGGTAGTAGCAATACAGGGTCAAATATACCCTCCACAACCTCCACGCAACTATTTTCACCACACCTTCGCCGGGTTAAAAATTAAAGATTATTACAATAATCATATTTCTTAAAAATATACATTCTGAGTTATTAAAAAAGAAGTGTGGATAGACTTTGATTTACAAGTCGTAAGCCCATTGCCGCACAAGGAGCCGCCTTAGCACGTAAGCCGCCTTACGGAAGTACTCAATAAAACTTACCTTCATATGCGCGATCTGATCTTGTTCCCAATTGTACTGTTTCATTTGGTTCTCGAGTAACTCCATACGCGTGCGTACGAACGCCTCGTAGTTACCCGTGTAATACTTGAGCCGTCGTTTGTTCATATGAACAATATTTGTGCACACACCGTTCATAAAATCTTGTGAATGTGATACAAGCACCAAAATTCGTTTGTACCTAAAAACATTAATATTTGTAAAATTCGGTTCATTAAAAAATAGCACCGCTTCACAAAAATAAAAATAAAAGCACCGTGTGATAGCTATACAACAAACATCATAATGCAAAAATATATTAGTCATTAATCAGTTTATTAGAAGTATTATCGCCAGTTATCTCCCATCGGTATCTGCTGACGTGCAGTGTGGTCATCAGCAGATTCGTCCACCAACGAGTAGAGGCGTAATAATGTAACAATTAGATGTTGAAAAGAAAGAAACTCATATTGAAATATACTTACTGCTTGAGTTCCTCTTCTAACCATACACAAGCATCCAAATCGAGATGGTTGGTCGGTTCATCAAGAAGCAATAAGTGGGGCTTTACATACAGTGCACGGGCAAGAGCAATTCTCATACGCCAGCCTAAAAATTAAGAACCTTTTGTAAATTATTTATACTGTACACACAAAGATAATACCAGTTGACGCTGACGCCGTAGACATAACTCACTGCCTGTCGGTTAATACTAATAATTATTTGTATTAATTAATATTAAATGCAAGAAGTTCAAAAGAAATTAGGAGATAATTGTCACGCACAAGGAATAAAATAGATTAAGCAATCAGGCGTACCCACCTCCAGAAAAGTCCTTGGTGGCTTTATTTTGCATCTCCTTGGTGAAACCTAAGCCGTGGAGAATATTAGCAGCGCGCGCTTCTGCCGTGTCAGCGCTGAGGTCATCTAGCCGGTCGTATACATCTAGCAGCTGCTCCTGGGACTCTGAAATTAGCAAAGTACAACTTGAATAGTTCAAGTTATGTAGGCCACACCGGTTTCGGTAATAAATAAAAAAAATATGACCCTTTAATAATCGCAAAAAGTTAATGCCCCGTACCCCGCCAATCGACCGACCATAAAACAAAGAACAACGAACCTCATTGGCATAATATCAGTGTATTTTGGTGTACACCTATGAGGCTATGAAACATAGGTCAATCGGGAGAGAAGATGTTTACAAACAATTATTAAATACTCTTTGACAAAATGTAGTAAATAATATACTTTCTGAGTTATTTCAGTTTTAAAATGTAAAATAAATAACATTTAAGATATACAATCCGAAATATTTCAAAAAGTAAGTATATCATTTACGACATTTTGTCAAAAAATATTTGTTGTTTGTACTTAATTATTTTCTCTGTCGATTGGCGTATGTTTCATAGGTGTACACGAAAATAACTTTAGGTATGCCACGCTCCATACAAAAAGGTTCGAACTCTTTTGACTAATCTTTAAGATAAAATAAAAACTTAGAGGCATATAGACTCACTCTTCCTGAAGATATTAAAAAAAAATTAGATATCTTAAAATGGGGGTACTAGGGAAGAATTGGGTTAAGGGGTTAAGGGCTGGTTCTTCCTAAATTAGCAGGTCGATTGTCTGTCAGTGCGAATATCGACGTAAATGACATTAAAATAACATTCATATCAGCGCGCCTTGTACGGTGGCGGTTACGACGCTCGCCGCGTCCATGATAGGTCGAAATAGGAGAAAAACCTTTTTACTTAGATAAAAAATATTATAACTAAACATGTATCCAATCATTTCCCTGTAAAATTTTAATAGTAATCGAACTGTCCAAATTGTTTTTTGATTGAGTCCCTGTAAGTCCTATAAAACTCAAAATGCTTTTAAAATCGAGGTTGTTTCGGATTTTTTTTTATCGAGTAAAATTATCTGTATTGTGTTTCTAACCAAAAAAGTCACTAGTTAAAAGATGTATCTATACATGTATATATTTTTCACTTTTTTTGAATGACGCTTTCCTTAAAAATTACTCGTTCTAGTAACGTGAATTTGGAAGAACGGGCCATTAAAAGTGTGACCTATTTTGAAAGCCTAATTTCCCACAGTATTTTAATTTTACACTCTATGGTAAGCTTTTCTAGGGTTTCGTACCAAAACCGGGTAAATAACGGGACCCTATTACTAAGACTTCGATGTCTGTCCGTCTGTATGTCTGTCTGTCTGCCTGTCTGTCTCCAGACTGTAACTCAAGAACGGTATTTGCTAGAGAGTTGAAATTTTCACAGATTATGTATTTCTGTTGCTGCTATAACAACAAATACTCACTAAAAACAAAAGAAATTAAATAATTAAGGGAGGCTCCCATACAGTAAACGTGATTTTTCAAACATTTTTCGCTCGGTATCAGTGATGAAATGTTCACAAAATACTCAGCTATGTTTATACTTAATAAATAATAAAGGGGGGCTCCCATACAAAAAAACATATTTTTTATTATTTTGCTCTATAATGGTACGAAACCCTTCGTGCGTGAGTCCATCTCGCACTTGGCCGATTTTTATTAAGTATTTAAAGCTTACAACATTTTTATATATTCTGGCAACATTTACTCGTCCTGTACTTCGATAAAAATAATGGTCTTCAAAGAGTTGAATCAAAGTCATCTGTTTGCCCAATAAAACATTTTTTTTTTTTGTATTTAAAACAGTTGTGTGAAAGTGAACATCGCATTTTTTGTAGCGGATATTCAGGCGTTGAATAAGTATTACTTTAAGTGGATTTAAGTATTTTTTATAATACTTATTTAAAAATATTATCATTAAGGTAGTTTTAAGAAATAATCTGGGTGTAAAGGATCGTATGTGGGGAAAATTAGGCCGAATATGGGTTTAATAGGGACATCATTTGTATGAGTTGGGACGCCTACGGGTGAATTGGGTCTTTATGGATAGAGTTGTCACGATGAATATATTCTAGTAAGTATTATTATTGTTCGTACCTGTACCTGTTTCCCCCCTTTAAACAAACACCTGTAGGTGTTTGTTGTTTAAAGGGGGGAAAAGCCATGGTTCGGCATGAATGAATGGACCAGCTCGACCAGATAAAAACCATCACCATGAGGTGAGGTTCTATGAAGAAAACTAGCGTGAAACAACGCATGCGTTGTGTTTTGCCGAGTGCGTGAGGTTACCGGAAGCCCAAGGGGGATTGGGGATTTTAAGGGATCAGGAACGCAAGTCGCAACACCAAAAGAGTTACAAGTACTCCTCTGGTGTTGCGAGTGTCCATGGGCGGCGGTAATCTTTACCGTTACCATGAGGCGATCCGTCTGCTCGTTTCCTGATTCATTACATAAAAAAGCATGTAGTAGGTAGCAACTTATGTAGCACCTAACATTCCAATATACTTTAAATAATTTTTAGTTTTATATATTATACCTACCCATTTAACTTTAGGCTTAATTTTATTATTTATTAGGTATAATAGTATAAGCAATGCCACGTAAATATAAGCCTAAAGCTAAAGGACAAAAAATATGACCAAGAAACCATTAAACAAGCGCTTGAAGAGCTAATATCTCGTAATGCACCTATAAGATATGTTGCAGAGAAATATAACATTTCTCGTTCAGTCATACAGAGACATAAAGAAATTAAGGCACTAGGAGGTCAAAAGGCCCTTTCTAAAGAAGCAAAAGAATATATTGTTAAAAATGTTAAATACATGTGACGAATACGGTTATCCTTTAGACGGAACGGATTTAAGATTTTTGGAAAAAGGTTATTTAGATATATGTTAGGAATTACGCACAGAAGGTTTAAAAACAACTTACCGGGACGAGATTTTGTTTACAACTTTTTAGAACGACATAAGGATAACATGTCACAGAGGCTTTGTCAGAAATCAGAATATCAAACGGGGTAGAGCATCCATTTTCCCAAGCACTATTAACACGTATTTCTCCGAATTAAAAAAAAACCTATAGAGGGTGTGCCGCTAGGTAACATAGTAAATTATGACGAGACGAACTCGTCTGATGATCCAGGCCGTCATAAACTATTATTGAAGTGCGGATGCAAATATCCAGAGAGGGTTGTAAATAATTCTTGTTGTTGTTAATAAGGCATCAGTATCATTAATGACGGCAGGCACTGCAGAAGGCGTATTACTACCACCTTACGTTGTTTATAACAGGAAAGAACTTTTTGGAAGATAATCTATCTTCTCATTTATCAATGGATTTGATTGCTTTAAGCAAGAATCACGATATACATTTCGTTTTTTTTACCAGCGAATTCAACCCATCTCACGCAGCCTACGCAGATAACGTGGCGTGAAATTCTTTTAAAATGGAAAAATCTGATGGCAGGTCACTATCGAGTGTACCAAAAGGATGTTTTCCAAAAATGTTAAAATTACTAATGGATCAATTCTAAATAAATTCTATGGATAATCTGCGTGCAGGATTTCGTAAGACAGGTAAGCATAAATTAATTACAAAATTATATATACCTAAAATGTCTAAATATACGTATACAAATAAGATTATAATTTTAATAAGTAATGTTTCTTGTTTAGGGTCAGTCCATTTAAATTTTAATCCCAACAAAGTGTTGGCACGATTACCGGAAGAGGCACAAAATTATGAACAAATTAATGACGTTATAGACAAATCCGTTTTAAATTTATTAAAATAAATGCGATACGGGAGTAATATAGCAGAACCAAAAAAGAAAAGAAAAAAAATTAATGTTATTGCAGGTAAACACTAAACATTTACAAATTGTTCTAACATATTTTAGCCCACCCAAACGCACACCTTATTTTAATATTGCAACTTTACAGTAGTTTATTGCTGTAACGGTGAAACTATAATTTCTTCCTTATAGGTCGAAGTGTTTCCCTTGATGACGTGGAAAGCTATCCAGAAAGTGCCGAAAAAGACATCGCACATGAAAACAAAAAGAAACAAAAACTAGCAAAAACCGTAATAGTCTTTAAAAGGTTAAAGGAATAGGTAAAAAACCAAAATATGTGGCAAAAAATGCCAGTTGTATTGTCAGAAGATTTGAAAAAATACAAAGAAATAATAATACTATATGAATGCAAGGAATTAATAGAAATAAATATAAGTGAAGAAACGAATCTGATGGAAATTGAAAATGCACAAGCCTCATTAAACACTGATGGTACGATCAAGAGGGATCGAAGAATTAAGTGAACAAGACAAGTCAAATGAAATAATAACATTACAGATGCAGCTAATGTTATTATTACAAGTAATACTAAAATATCTCAAGAACAATTAGCGAAACTTATTCCCAAAAACCCAAGAAAGTAAAAGATGAAACCCGTTCCCGTGAATAAAAAAATTATTAATAATTACTACGAAGAAGACAAAATTTCCACGAATAGAGAAAAAATACTATTTTAGTTGTTAATCCGGCGTCTAGTGTTACTTCAAAGAAAACTATTTCTAGATTAGACAAAATCCAACTTCTGAAAAGATGGGCGAAATAAAATTTGTGAATTTATAACGATATGAAAACAAAAATTCCGATGCATTGAAAACAGTTCAGACAGAAGATAGTTTCGATGTTACGGACAACTGTGGTTACTCCGTTTTTTTAACTAAGTACATTCCCTTAATGAAAAATGTCATTTTTAAAGTTGTGGAAAGAGCATTTTGATAAGATCAGTTGACATTATATTGGATCATTTGTGATCGGTCAAAAACGATACGAATACACACACAGATTATTTCCCAATGCTGAATACATTTGATTACAGATTTTATTTCCCAATGCTGAATACATTTGACGACCTAGTTGGGTAGGAGTTTTGGAAAACGTCCGTCAGCAGCGTCATATACAACAACTACCAAATGTTTGAAATCATCGCGGACCGTCCTATCGATGCCGATCAAAATCTAGAACGTCCGGAACTAAGTCCAATAATAGAGCTTCCTTCTTATTCAAGCCCACCAAACTCGTCCAATGCCTGCATATTTTTCGGCTGCGACCATAGAATACGCCGCGCGTCCCAAATAAGTATTAGAAAAATACGTTTGCTAATGGATTGCAGCTATTATGTTCCTGATGCGGCACGTGTATGTGACTTTCATTTACAGACAAATGATTTCGAAGAATTGTTACACGCACCAGATCGCCACCGTTTCAATAGCCACCAAATAACTGATATTATTAACACGATAAAAAAAGTTGCAGAGCAAAGAAAAGTATACTCTTCTTGAAGACCTTGATGATAATGAGCTTTATTATTAGACCGGTCGTACAAAACAAGATATTTCTTCAATATTAAATGGAACTCCATCATTAAATGAATGCGGAGAACCCAAATCTGCTCTTTCTAGAATGCTTCAAAATCAAAATCAATCAAAATCAAAATATTTTTTATTCGGAGTATTTTTAAAAAAAAAAAACATTTCCGAACGTCGATACTAAAGTACCCCGCAAACGATAAAATTGTTTGTCAAATTTTATGTGTTTGTCAAACAGTTTGATAGTGATTTACGTAGCGTTTGACAAACGTGTTTGAACGTGTTCCGCTGTATTTGTCAAACAAGATCTCATGATCTCAAACCGATTCTATCTAAATTTTTTTTTTATGAAATAAGGGGGCAAACGAGCAAATGGGTCGCCTGATGGAAAGCAACTACCGTCGCCCATGGACACTCGCAACATCAGAAGAGCTGCAGGTGCGTTACCGGCCTTTTAAGAGGGTCCAGAAATACTGCTGGTGACAGTGTGTTCCAGAGTTTTACAGTGCGCGGCCGAAAGTCACGCGAGAAACGCACGGTTAGACTGCCACTCATCAAGGTGATAAGGATGATATCCTTTTCGCGTGGGACGATGGCAAAAGTTGCAGGTGGTATGATTCCGAACAATTGCTCAGAGCACTATTCATTCATCAAATTCTATACTTGATAATATTATGTAGATAATAACTTTGAATTTTTCATGAGTAAGTATAACTTGTTACTATAGTCCACTACATACAAAATATACTTTAGTTTATACCTAACTACAGATTAAACAACATTGTCAAGACGTACAGCACCAAATCAAAGAAGTTTAATGTTGAAGCAAGTTGAAAATGAACAATAATTGGAGAAAACTGAAAATGAAACCACAGCAGCAAAGCCATTGGACATAAATTGGCCACTTATTGATCCCACTGTTAACACTTAAGTTACGGGTTGACTGTCGAATATGTTTCACCAGAATTTGGCTGGTCTTTCTAGAAGCAGAATTGTGGACCTAGCGCATGTCCTTCAGTGGGCTTTCAGACTGGAGAGACAACGATCAGAATGTAAAGGAAGCAGTATTTTATTTATAAACAAATTGAAAGATGGCTTTAACAGCATACATATTTATATTCAAGTGCAGCATGTTTAAAAGAACTAGAGAATAGAGATCGCCCAATGGTCGAAATTCGACCTTAAATTTAATTATCTTCTATTGGCTCCCCATTTATTTTTGACTATTTGAGATTTAATAAAAAAAAACATTTTTAATTTGACAACAGACGTCAACCATAAACAAAAGAGTATCATTCGTATGTATAGGCTTATCATTCAAAAATATGGTAGTGTGCACATTGTAGTGTGTGTAATGTTTTATCTGTTAAAAAAAATGTATAATAAAAGCATAATTTCAAAATAATATTGGCTCGATGCACTCCTTCGCCATATAAACTACTAGCGACCCGCCCCGGCTTCGCACGGGTATAAAATATATAGCCACTGAAAAAATTATTAAAATTGATTCAGCAGTTTTGATTTATATTCATTATTACTACCCGTGGCCCGCATTGGTCGGTACCGCCGCAAAAGCTACGTCTCACAGGAAATTGGAGCCTTTTGCAGGGTATAGACTATAGCCTATAGGCAAATCAGTAGGGATCGTTGATATTCTTGGTATTCACCAGCTGCAGGGCCGGTCATAATCTTCGCTACTGCGCACCCCCGCCTTGCCCACTTCGAAACGGGCGTAAATCGCAATTTTTAATTTCGCCATAACTTCTAAACCAAACGTCCAATTTTTATCATTTAAACACCAAATATTTTCTACACAAACTGTACTTAGTGATGAAATAATTTATTTTGATAAGGATTATTAGCATGAGTAAAATAAATGCGTTTAAATGTCGTCCAAAAAAAAATCAAGAATCTTAAATAAAAAAATAGTTGTTGTGCCTCACTTGATATAGATAGGTATAGTGTGTCGCGGACATTTTTGTAGATATTTATAAGATCTACATTTACTTAGAACATTGTATGGTTCTATCTTTTATAGTTTAGGCAGCGTACGCAATATAAGCAACTTTTCTGGTTGATTTTTTTCACCTTGTGTCAGAAAAACCCAAATATCTTACGGAACTCTATATTTTCCAAAATAAAAAGTAGCCTATGTTACTCGTGAATAATGTAGCTTTCGAATGGTGAAAGAATTTTTAAAATCGGTCCAGTAGTTTTTGAGCCTATTCATTACAATTAAACAAACAAACAAAGTTTACCTCTTTATAATATTAGTATAGATATAGAAGTATAGATAACTGTGCAAAATTTCATTCACCTACGTTTCCGCATCTTTCGTCAAAATGGATCCAAAGTTTTTCGATCGCGTATTAATTATTGCGAATATGTTTAGGGAGAACTTTTTGATAGAGCCCTTATCCAGGCCAAACTGTGTATCTCAGCCGCTTGAGTCTAATAACCACTTGTCTAGCCGGACATCTGCTCACCCGATACGGTTTACTGCGAAAGAAGTGTCTAACACGATACGCACTATGACGAAGGGTAAATCCCCAGGTCATGATGGAGTTAGCATCGAGCATCTGAGATACGCTGGCTCACACTTACCAAGGGTTCTGTCTTTGTTTTACACCCTTTGCATTAGGCACACTTATTTACCTGGCGATTGTATGAAGACGGTTGTTGTACCAATAATCAAAAATAAAACTGGAGATTCAACCAGTAAAGCTAATTATAGGCCCATATCGCTAGCCACTACAATAGCAAAGGTCCTAGACAGTCTGCTTGATCAATATCTAGACAAGCATCTTAAGTTGCACGATGCCCAGTTTGGTTTCAGAGCAGGACTTTCTACAGAAACTGCAATTCTGTCTCTCAAGCAGACTGTCAAATACTACACCGATAGAAGCACTCCAGTTTATGCATGTTTTCTGGACCTTTCAAAGG
This sequence comes from Polyommatus iphigenia, assembly GCA_963422495.1. Classification (NCBI taxonomy): domain Eukaryota; kingdom Metazoa; phylum Arthropoda; class Insecta; order Lepidoptera; family Lycaenidae; genus Polyommatus; species Polyommatus iphigenia. Next base: position 24,604,893 of record OY730178.1, on the reverse strand, counting down.
CTTTCGATATGGTGTCCTACGAGATGCTACGCAACAAGTTGCTGGACGAGACGGATCTTCCAATTGAGGTAATTAATATTTTTGATTATTGGTACAAGAACCAGGAGAATGTTGTTAAGTGGTCTGGGGCTCTCTCTAACGTGTACAAATTAAGGTGTGGAGTTAGACAGGGTGGATTAACTTCTCGTCTATTCAACCTTTACATAAATAAGCTTATCGAGGAGCTGAGCAACACTAATGTCGGTTGTTCCATGGGCGGAGTGATGCTAAACAACATTAGTTACGCTGATGACATGGTGCTGCTCAGTCCCTCGGTCAGTGGCCTCAGAAAACTGCTACTTAAGTGTCAAGCGTATGCAGAGGCCCAAGGACTCGGGTATAACTCTAAGAAAAGTGAACTACTTGTTTTCCAACCCCGTGAACATAAAGTTAGCACAATACCACCAGTGTTTTTAAATGAAGTTCCACTTGCTAGAGTTCACAAATTTAAATACCTGGGTCATTGGGTAACTGACACGCTTGCCGACGATGTAGACATTGAAAGGGGGCGAAGAGCGTTGGCCGTGCGTGGGAACATGTTAGCTCGTAGATTTGCAAGATGCTCTGATGAGGTAAAAGTGACTTTATTTAAAGCTTACTGCCAGTCCTTTTACACATGCAATCTATGGGCGAGCTTCACCCAGCGCACGATAAATGCTCTTCGTGTTCAGTACAATAATATCTTTAGAATGCTGTTAGGACTACCAAGGTACTGTAGTGCCTCAGGCATGTTTGCAGAAATGCGCACTGATGGCTTTAACGCCATTATAAGAAAAAGAGTGGCGTCATAAATGCAGCGTGTCCGAAGTAGTAATAACAGCATTCTAAGGGTATTAAGTGATAATCTTGATGGTTTGGTAAGGCATTGGATAGAGGTTCACGTTAAATAGGTATAATGATCATTAAGAGTTCCAATGCCTCACCATTCCTAATACACAATTTGTTACTATTGTTATTTGATAATATTGTGATGTACTAACATAGTTTTAAGTCTCAATTATATTTACTAACATTATGGATTTTTATTGTGATCTGAAATAAAAAGTTATTATTATTATTATTATTAATATAATACTAGCTATATGACCGAGCTTCGCTCGGTAAAAAAAATAGTAAAAAAACACACATAAAATGACATTTTATGAAAATGATTCCTAGCTAGATCGATTTATCGCCCCCGAAAACCCCTACCCTATATACTAAATTTCATGAAAATCGTTGCAGCCGATTCCGAGATTCCAATTATATATATACAAGAATTGCTCGTTTAAAGATATAAGATATATGATTCCGGAACAGCAATTAAATAGTAGCCAAACACAAAGCCTTTATATGGGGAACATTAACAGCCGGCAGTTATTACTTATTACTCCTAATCTGCTCCCATAACAAACTTGATAGACATCCCTACCATGTCACCAAACAATTAGTTTAGCAAGACAGAAAATATTAGGTGACGTCTGGCAGGACCACCTAACCAAAGAAATACAAAGAAACGGTGAATTAGAGAAAGCTCTTGCCTTGGAAAAACAATGTGTTCATGAAGATGGTGTGCCTGGCGGAGTGTGTGAATGGAGTCTTCTATTTTGATAGAAGAGTTTTAAAAAACCAAGAAATGTGTGGAGTTAAATATTTGAAATTTGTTGGCGATGGAGAATCTTTAGTTTTTGCACAACTTAAAGAAAGTCTCTTAATTCATCAAGCTCCATACGCTCACCGGTGAACGAGACACAATATAATATCTATTGTGTCTCGTTTTCTCACGATCGACGGGCTAAATGGGGGTTAAATATCAAAAACTACACTGGTGCATTGTACAAGGTAAAAATATTATTTTAGAGCCGTCGCCTGCAAATTTATCAGACTACTGGCCAAAATTTTTGGGCAAATAACGATTTTTTGTTAGTTTTTTCTACATTTTATAAATTTTATAAATCTAATAAAATAACTACACAGTAATGTAGTGTATTGTACATAGTGTTCCACGTTTTCATTATTTTGTATTCATTTTCGGATTCTGGCAAATACAAAATGTGGTGGGAAACTTTATGAGTGTCTTGACCAAATGCATATTATGTGGAAAAAGATTAAATTTAGAAGATCTTATAATCAAATGCTTAGTTTTACTTCATATTGTTGCCAATATAACACTTATTTCAGGCCTTTCACACACTGCTGGTGAAAACTGGCATGCAAGCGCTTGGAAAAATCACACAGCATGTGCAAGCAGAAAAAAAAACATTGCTCAAAAAGGAAAATGTCAAGAAAGACGAAAAAACTACGTCCGCAGGCGGCTTTTCGTCTCCGAATGTAAACCTATCAGAAATATGGTCCAAAGGCACAAGAGGCAAATGACCCAATGGCAGAGACAGATCTGAAAGAAGCATGAACTAAAAAAGAGTTTCAAAAGGCAGATCAGAAGATTGAAGATATTGAAGGTTATAGAAGAAGAAAAGTCTATTTTGGAAATTAAATGGCTCTCTAAAAAAACTCATTGGCTCGCAACAATTAAGACATGAATGCTGCTGCTAAATATAGAAAAAAACTCCCCATTGTATATTGACAGCAATGAGAGTTTACAAATAAATAAAAACACAACTATTACTATCAGGTTAGTACCAATTACATGCTGTTGTTGCATGTAGTAAACAGTGATCACCTGCTGTGCTTTATTTTACTGTTTGAACATATTTTTACACCTACCTATTCTTGTTAAAGATTCAGGGGCAACTACGGTTTCTCAAATGAAGAAATGTTATTTTGTGGGCTATATTTCTCCAGCTGATGATATTACAGTCCTAGAAATCATGCGTGAGGTGAATTTTAATTTGGACATGTTACCTAAATTGGTATCATTTTATAAAAATTCTGTTTTGCCATAGGCGGTAAGTACTTCGAAAAGTTAAAAATAATCAAAAATTTACTATTACTTCTCGAATAACCCCCTCTGTAGTTTAGTGGTGACAGGACTCGACTTATCGACCCAGGGGTTTGATTCCCGGGTGGGACACATGAAGTGAAAGCAAATTCACTTTCTGAATGGTCTCCCAGGTTGTTTACGACATTTCAGGCCTGAATCACCTCAATGGTCCGAAAAATAAGATGATTCCATGCTTTGGAGGGCCGTCGGTCCCGATTACTGCCTCTGGCAATAGTCGTTAAAATACATAATGATTATAAAATACTCGATATTCGAATCACAAATAATAATAAAAGTTTTATTTATGAAATACTGTGTAAGGCTATGTTAAGAAATGTGAACTGTCAACCTAAGTTATATCGACGTTAAACTAGGGCGGGGGTTGGTATAACGGTGGTATAATGTTTGTATGGAAGTAACACCAACCATAAACTAGGTTTTTAAGTTATATCTGGCTTATGAGTCGCGATTTTGCTTATACCAAGTTTATACTGAGTATTACTTTTATACTCGGTTTATAAGTAACACAGAGTACAAGTCAAGACGCTTAAACACTCGACCAGATCATGCTTTGCAAAGCGGGCGAAATTTACTACGAGGGCTGCTATTTATGTATCCGGAACTGGCCACTTACAAGAACAATATTTAAAAAGTAATTGCAACATTTGAAAATAGAACTCTTTGGTTGAAGAATACATTTTGTTTCATGTGACTGTCAATTATTTTTCCATTGTGGCGTCATTTTGAAAATTGCGTGTCTTCATTTGCCATGGATTTAACGCGTGAACATTTTCGTGCAATGATTTACTACGATTTTCGGCGTGGGCTTAATCAACAACAGTGCTTTATTCAACTCACCGCAACTTTTGGAGATGAAGCACCATCAAAAACCACTGTTTATCACTGGTACAGTGAGTTTAATCGTGGGCGGTCTATGCTCACGGATGAAAATAAAGAAGGTCGCCCAAAAACAGCTGTTGTCCCACAAAATATAGATGCTGTGCGGGAACTAATAATGCGTGATCGTCATGTTACATATCGCGAGATAGAGGCGTCCTTAGGCATAAGTATGACGAGCATACATAAGATATTACACGAACATTTGGCTGTAAAAAAAATATGTTCGCGTTGTATTCCGCACAACTTGACAATCGATCAAAAAACGGGCTCGTGTCGATTGGTGCAAAAAAATGATAAAAAAATACAACCGTGGTACGTCAAAAGCCGTTTATAATATCTACACAGGTGATGAATCTTGGATCTATGCATATGACCCCGAAACTAAACAACAGTCAACGGTGTGGGTGTTCCAAGATGAGCCGAAACCAACAAAAGTTACTCGTGCAAAAAGTACTTTGAAGCAAATGGTCGCCTGTTTTTTTGGAATTAATGGACATGTGGCTACAGTGCCATTAGAGAATCGTAAAACGGTTAATTCTGAATGGTATACGACCATTTGTTTACAAGAAGTCTTTGAAGAAATAAGAAAGGACAACCGACAACGCAGAATCATATTACATCACGACAGTGCTAGCTGTCACACCTCAGCTGAAACAACTCAGTTTTTGGAGGGTCAAAAGATCGAATTGACTGGTCATCCGCCGTACAGCCCTGATTTGGCACCTAACGATTTCTTTTTATTTCCATACGCGAAGAACAAATTACGTGGTCAACGTTTTTCGAGCCGCGAAGAGGCTGTTGATGCGTTCAAAATGCACGTTTTGGAGATACCTCAATCAGAATGGAAAAAGTGCTATGAAAATTGGTTCCAGCGTATGCAAAAGTGTGTCGATCATCGCGGCGAATATTTTGAAAAGCAATAAAACCATATTAAATGATATATGTTTGTTTCTTTTTTTAATTCCGGATACATAAATAGCAGCTCTCGTAGCTACCGGATACTGCAGTAACATATTTGAACGTTACGAAAAACGGCCAACAGAGCATCCCAATTATGATTTTAATAATATGGGCCTTACGGAATTTGTAATGTTCTTTGAACCTTATTATTTCAAATCTTATCAGAGACGGAAGAATGTGTTGATGTATATGAGCCATCTGAAAGGCAAGCTAGACAGCGACTAATTACACTTAAAGATATGGTCATGTGGGTCAAGTGTGCGCAGCGTCTAAGTGTGCGCATTGTAAATATCTCGAAAAATATATGACGCTAAGGAACGGCAACCCCCCTCTTCAATAACCCACAGGACGCCCTGCGAAGCGCTCCTGTCCCAGCAACTTCACGCACGCCATTTTGGAATGACAGATAAATGAAGATTTTTGCTCAAATATTTACGATATTTTGTAAATTTTGATGCGTAATCTTTTGAAGTTATAAATGTAGGTACATGTCAATAATTATTATAAAATATATTGAAGGTAGGTGTTTTATAAAAAAGAATAAATGAGTCTTGGCCTAACGCTCGTCTTTGATTTACGTGTCCCATCTAACATGACATGGCGCAGCCGGTAATTAAGTATCCCGATTACGAGTGATTTTAATGTGACGAATTACTATAATAGTGCACATGAGTGACACTGAAAGTGACAATTTTGAGGACAGTTCGGAAAACATTTTACGTGAACGTGTTAAAGCAAACAAGATGGAGTCGGTATTGCAACCACCGTCACCGTTTAATTTCGAAAATGATTTAACGAACGTTACATCGGGTAACTTGTGTCGAGACTGGGAAAAGTGGAAAAAATCATTTTCTATCTACTACGATCAGGTTTTTCTGTTAACCTATCATTGTTTTATTAATTCCAGTACACAGATCTATTGCTATATGAATAATGAATATCTATGCCAAGTAGGATTAATTTAAACTAAATACTAAAAAAGTTATAACGTTTTATGTTCCTCCTGAAAAATTGACTCCGTCAGACATGTCACATATTGCAGTATCAACGACGATATAGGCGATGGACCATTCAGTTTGCTATTAGATGAGAGTACTGACATCAGCATTATTAAACTGCTCAGTATCGTAGTGCAGTATTACAGCAAAAAAAGATTTGAAACAGTTTCGACCTTTCTAACATTAGCCGAAATAAAGTAAGGTGATGCCGAATCCATTACAAACGCTGTGAAAGAAACTCTCAACTTCTTTGGTCTGAATATAAAGCAGTTACGAGGTATTGGTGTGGCTAACGCGAACGTAATGGTTGGGATACACAGTGGTGTACATCAGAAGTTAAAAATTGAAGTACCGCATCTCATGTTCATCAGTTGTCTATTTCTCACGCTTCTGCGGAGCATCTTCCAAGGCATTTGGAGTATTTAGTCCATGAGACTTATAACTGATTTTCAAAATCGTCAAATAGACAAAATTAATATCAAGTCCTCGATATGACCATCAATGATAAAGAACCATTAAAAATAACACAAACATGCGCTACCAGGTGGTTGTCGGTTGAAAGGGCGGTAAAGAGGATTTTAGAACAATGGATTAAGGTTGCATTTTAGGTTAGTGAGAAATAGCGAAAAGTGCTTTGTGGCTGAGACTTTATACAGTCTTTATCAGAATCCGACCAACGAAGCTTATTTATTGTACATTCATTCGATATTAGAAGAACTGCAAGCGCTTGTAAAGATATTTCAATCTAACAATCCCTGCAAATTATTACATGACCTGGTTCTAGGTATACGATCTTTGGCAAAACGAGTATTAATTCCCACACGTAACTTAAATGTTATGGAAACAAGTAATCTGCAAGACTATTTAGATCATCAGCCCTATCTGGGCTATCTAGTGGAGAACAAGCTGAGAGAAATAAAAGAGATTGGCAGATTTTCGGAAGAAAATGAGATCGATTTAAAAATAAATTCTCAGGGTTTGTTGTGTCACTAATTAAACAACTAAAGCAAAGATTGCCGGATAACTACGAGATTTTGCAAAAAATAGACCTGTTGTCAGTTACCAATACCCTCAAGCAACCGAAGGATAAAATCACTTCACTAGTTGTTGGTATGGGGCACCAAGCAGAATTTGCTGCTAAGGTAGAAATCCAGTGGAAAAGTATAACATTGATACCCTGGGAAAATGAAACTAACAATTTGATTGATTGATAAATAACTACATACTAAGTACAAAACAAAGTCACTACCCACTGTTTGTCTGCTCGTTAATGGAAAATATGCTAGTAATCTAACTCCCGGATCATTCAATATGTTATTAAAAAATATTAGTTTCAATATATTTTTATCGATAAGTATACGAAGGCAAGTACCGGGATTTAACTTAATTTTTTTTTTTTTGTTGCTAGGATTTATTTCCATCGACCAAAGATTGCTGTGACGAAGATCCATCAACACGGTATCAAGACATTTCAACTGATGAAGACTTGTTTAATGTCATTTTTATTTTTTATGCTTTTCTTTACTAAAAAGATGGATGTTTTAAGTTTGACCGCTATGTGTGTCTATTTGTGTCACCGTAGCTTCTAAACGGGATAACTGATTATTTTTTAGGATTCAAAGGATATTATAGAAGGCACGCCATCTCCTCCTCCACTGATGAAAAACCGTAAACACATAATATCTCCTGACAGCGACGATGAGCTAGATGAACAAGTCACTTTTGACATAAAGGTTTGTGACTACTAGAGTCTGGCTAACGAAAGCGTGTCCTGGAGTTTCCTTTCTAAAATAATTTCTCTAATATGGATAAAACAATAAGAAGTAACGCGCGAAAGCTGCTACATACTATGATTAGTAAGTTCAAAGAAAAACAAAAGGAGAAAGAAATTGTTTTCCAAGAAAAACAACAATGTTTAGATACGATATAGGGTTTTTTAGGTTTGCCTTTATAATTTTGATCCTTGATCTGATTTTTTCATATATTTACGATAATATGATGATAACTTTTCTTATGTTAATAGATACACTTGAAGATGTTCAAGGTCTCTTCGAAATTAAAAGCGTTGTTGAAAGGTTAAAGAATCTTGAGAAAAAATCTTTAATAGAAACTCAGACTAAGTACTTAGAAGAAATATCTTCACTAACTGGTATCATGTATCTGCGTTGGCTTAAAGTGTAATTATTTATTTGTTAATTTCACGAAGTGTTGTTACATATATAAAAATATTGGGCTACATCATTAAATATTACATATTTTATACTTGGTTTTGCAGGGGTTGGTGTCACGATACTAAAAAAAATAAAAAAGAAGGATCTGTGAATGAAGGGATGTGGAGCACTCCAGGGAAAAAACGTCCCCACAAAAGTTCAGTGTCGGACTTAGACAGCTTTGATATTGATGCAATACGAAATAAAATCAATGAGTTTTATGTTGTGAGAAAGGAAGTCCCTACATTGAGAACCTTGTTAGAAGACTTACGTTCTAGCATTAATTTTAGTGGATGCAGAGAAACTCTGCGTAAAATATTAATATCCAATGGGTATGAATTTAAGGAAAATAAAAAAATAACGAACAGTTCTTGTTAAACGTTTTGATATTGCTGCTTGGAGGCATCGCTATCTTCGAGAAATTTCTGCTAAGCGAGCAGAAGGAAAACCTATCATATATTTAGATGAAACATATATATACACAAAAATTATAAGCCGAAAATGTCATGGCAAGGTCCGACAACAAGTGGTGCCCAGCAACCAAGCCCACTCGAAAATATATCTTCAGGGAAAAGATATATTATAGTACATGCTGGTTCTGAAACAGGATTTGTACCAAATGCACTATTAGTACCAAATCAAGGTTGGCAGATTATCACCATGATATGAATGCTGAAAACTTTGATAAATGGTTAAAAGAAAAATTAATACCTAATTTGAAAGATCCCAGTGTCATTGTGATGGATAATGCAAGCTATGCACTGCACTGTACAGCAGAATAAAGTTCCTACAACACAAACGAGAAAAGCTGAAATACAAGAGTGGCTCAATTCCAATGGAATAAATTATGAATATTACCTAACAAGATCCGAATTCTCAATTCCAATGGAATAAATTATGAAGATTACCTAACAAGATCCGAATTGTTATGTTTAGTTAACAAACATAAACCCGAACCCCTGTATGTAGCTGACGAACTTTTGAAACAATAAGGCCATGAGGTACTGAGACTACCACCATACCACTGTGATCTCAACCCAATCGAGCTAATATGGAGCTCAGCTAAGCGTATGGTGGCAAAAAAGAACATTAATCTGTCAGCAAAAGAAACAGAAACATTGATAAAAACCTCGTTTGGGAGGATAACTGCAGAAGATTGGAAAACTATGACGCACCATGTAATAAATGTAGAAAATATAAACAAAAAAGGGATCACATAACAGAAGAAGTTTTGGAAAAATTCATTATAAGTGTAAGTGATCATGACTCCACTGATACAGAAGAATCTTTCGAAGTTGAATTTTTGGACTCTGATTTTGAATATGAATCAAATTAAATATAATTAAATGTCAATTATAAATACTTAATTTATGTACACAAATTAATAAATCTGCATACTTTTAACATTGGGTTTAATTTAATATTCAATTATATAACATTTATTCCGAAAGTAAGCCGTTTCGAAGTTTCGAGTGAACTAACGTTATTTTTATATAGCTTATAAAAATAACGTTAGCTCATTCGAAACTTCAAAACGGTTTTCTTTTTGAACAGACTCTACAAATTAATTGTAAACACAAAAATACACAAGTCTCAAAACATTTTTCTCCTACTATAGTGATACCATATAAAGATTTTTTTAATTTCCCGCTTTTTCTCAGGTCACGCTTTCGTTAGCCAGACTCTATTTGTAATTTAGTTTTAAACCGCCTTCAAAGAAAAGTTGGTTACCAGTTCGACCCGTATGTATGTATGTATGCACGTATGTTTGTTTGTGCGCGATTATTTCCCGTTTGGCTGAACTAATTTAAATGCGGTTTTCAAAACAATATGTTACGTTCAGTACCTAACCTATTATAACCAACTTTAAAAAGGAGGCTTGCAGTTTGATTCGTTGTGTTTTAGGTTTTTGTTCTTTTCAGAGGGTCGGTATATTAAAGGCGGTTAAATTTTTCAAAAAAATAGTTATTGAGTAACTTTTGAATTGTGATGTACGTAGTATTTTTTCAATTTTATTTCAGATGATAACTGAGGACAATGAAAATGTCAGTCCATCGTTACTGCTTCAATCGGAACAGCTTAGTGAATTAATATCTCAGGAACAATCTTCACCTTTTAATATAAACTACGGCAATGATGAACACACTTGTCTGGCAGATGATTTGTACTCATCGGTAATTATAACGTTTTTTTTTTTTTTTTGTAGATAATTAATATTGACTTTATGTAAAATCTCGGAGCCTAATTTATTAAAATTAAAAATGTATTTTGTAGGATGACTCTATTGCCGACCCGGATTGCAAAAATCCTGAAGATAACATAACTACAAGAAAAAATGATCTTGACAGCGATACAGACAACGCTTTAAGAACACTCTTTGCGTATCGAATAGTCCAATCAACAAAGCTTTCTCTGGAGTAGGAAGTTCAGGAGTTTTTGAAGGGCAAGACAAACGTGGGAAACATGAAGCACATAATAAAACAAAACAAGAGGATGTAGATTTTGTCAAAGAACATATTATATAGAATCTTTCCCATTTATGCTTTCGCATTATTGCAGAAAAACTTCATCTAAAGAGTATTTAGACAGCAATCTTTCCATATCTAAAATGTACGAACTTTATGAAGCAAAATGCAAAAGTGCATCAAGGCCTATAGTATTCATAAATGTATATCGCAACATATTTTGCACAAAAGATTTTTACAAAAACCTAAAAAGATCAATGCTTGACATGTCACAAGTATAACATTGCTAAATCACAAAACAGTTCCGAACTTGAGGCTCGACAGAAAGAATACGAAGAACATATTATATCTTTAAAAGAGCAACGCCGTAAAGCAAAAGAGTTGGATAAAATCAGAGCAAATGAGGATGAAAGCTTTACTTAATTCTATTACAATTGACTTACAAAAAGTATTACATTTCCCAACTAGTAGTATTTCTCTGTTATACTATTTACGTAAGTTGAATGTATACAATGCTACTATCTATGAAGCTCATACTCCAAATGATGGCTTCTGTTATTTGTGGACTGAGGTCGATGGTAAAAAAGGTAGTGATGAAGTAGGAACTGCATTATATCACTGGATTAAACGTTTACCATCTACAGTAACAGAAATATCAATGTAAGATGTTATAATTTAAATGTAATAATTAAAGCTTTATGGTATGTGGATCCACATATTTTAATTAAAATAAAAACTTTGTTTTTTCCAGAAACCCAATTGTGTTATTATTTACTACGTAATCGTCGAAAATCCTAAGAAATAACCTTATATCAATATTTTCTGCCACAGCCGGAGGCCAAAATCGCAATCAGTTTCTGTTATGCTTGCAGCTGTATATAAGTCAAACAAGATAGGATTTGCATCTGCTGGATCATGCTGATGGAGCGAATGTTGTTTGGAGATAAAAATTCATTGGTCCCTTTGTTAACAAATGACATACTGCATCTTTTTGTAAATAAGTGCATTTGTCATTCTTTTAATCTTTCCGCCTCGTATGCATGTAAAAATTGTCAAGAGGCATCGAAGACTTTCGTGGACTTAACTAGATACAGAACTCTCCTAAACGAATTGGAAACTTTACATAATTTCAAGAATTCACAAAATATCAAATTACTCCACCCTACTCAAACAAGATGGTTGTCACTTATTGAGATACTAATAATAAAAAGGCTGCTGGAACTATCAATAAAATAATTATACTTTCAAGCTGCAGTTCGTGTTGCTATATTGCTTTCTGCCTCTCCAAGGCTCTCGAATCGACGACGGACGACGACGATGGCACTGTATCTGGAGTTCTTCAATTGGCCTCGCCTCAAAAAAGAGATAAAATCCAAGATTTGTCGTAAAGTACTTATATTTACTTTACGACAAAATACTGACTACATAGTTACTTCGACTACATAGTAGTTACATTGTTATACAACCTGAATATTTAGGTCTTACAGAAAAGGAAAAATGAGGCAAGAAATATTTATTCCAAACGCGAAAAGAAACAAAAATATTAAATCGTCGCTTCTCGAACGAGCAGAATCATTTACCGATGAAAGAAATATACGTAGGTGGAATTGTCCCAAATTACTGATCAGAATCTAGAGAGAAAACGGAGAATTAGAGGAATCACAGCTTAAATTTTTTTAACATAAAGTGTAAGGAGTTTTATGCTTAAGCCACTGAACAGAATTAATAAGCCGAAGTTAACAAACATTTTAAGAAGCCAACCCTTTATGTACGGGTGACATCTACATATTATATGTAGTTGATTTCGTGATGCCATCCCTGAATACGGGTGGAGACTATTGTTGATTTGAGAAAGGGTCTCCTTTAAGACCATGTCTTTTCAAAACTATACATTACTCCTATGAGTAATCTCGTTTTTTTCACTGGCAACTATTGGTGTCACCCGTATTAGGAGAAAACAAAAAGTTTATGAAGCGGGTACATCTAATAGGGAGGATCGATTTTGCTCGACTATCGATGATCAACAAATTCAATTTCTTTTAGAAAATGATGAATTTGAATCTGATGCGGAATTCGAATTGGACGAACCGGAATTGTTAACAAATGACAATATATTACCTTCTGACATTGATGAAGCTCCTGTTTTGCATACTTCCCAAAATTCCTCTATATTACCGACATTACAAACGGGTCGACCTTCCATCTTACCAGCGTGGAATACACAAGGATATACACCTACTTATTATATTTAATTTAACATCATGTATATCTGTACAAAGTGAAATTTATGAGATTTTTTGACGTGATAACGTCTTATAATTCGATATGGGCTGCGCGCCCGAAAAACATGACAGTTCATGCGGCGTTACCTCGCTGACAGTTTCAGTCTTCAAGTCTCTCAACAACCGTAAGGCCCACCTGGGCCGCGCTCTTTGTTTCGATTATATTACGTATTTCGATGACTTAGAGAATACTTTTATATGAAGAAGTTTGGTTAGTTATGACCTTTGATACATTGACCACACTCTGAATGAAAAATAAATAAACAATCTGTGAGCTATTAGTATTATTTCGGCTATTCAAAATTGTGCTCTATTTCGTACGTGTCAAGGTATGACTTAATATATGAAGAATAAAGTATTCGTTTATTTCTTCTGAACAAGTCACTAATTATAGTTTCGAAAGTTTATAATTGAGAAACTAATATCACATCGGACTAAATACTATATTATGATGGCTTAATAGATAGAAAATTTAACATATATTATAATGTGAACTACATTATAATATTTGTATAAGTATATATTATATATACAAACATAAAATATGGATTATATGTAAGGATATTTCATATTACATTAATTTTCCAAAGAGGGTAGGCCGGGCGCCATTTTTTTTGCACATAGACCTGCAAACTTTTTTGCATAGATTTTTCCCGGCACTGAGGGGTTAAGGCTATGACGTTGTCACGTTCAACTATCGTCAGTAAACCGACTTTACAGACAACCGATTTTTTTAGATGTTGATTGTACTCGTATAATATGTACAAATAAGTATGCTGAGGGATGTCACTCCACAGGAAATGTATATATTTATCGCTTTGACAATGCTAATGACCAGAAAAAAGGCATTGGGAATACAGGAATATTGGGCAACTCATATTCTTTTATATCAGCCAATATTTACGCAAACTATGCCAAGAGATAGATATACAGGAGTATTTTAAACAACCTACACTTTAATGATCCTGAGATTGAAACAAGATCGGACAGACTGACAAAGTTACGACCTCTGGTTGAACATACAACGAACAAATTTTAAATTTCATTTGTGCCTTACCAAAATCTCGTGATAGATGAAAGTTTAATTTTATTTAAAGGAAGACTGATGTTTAAACAATAATTATATTCCAAAGAAAAGAAGTCGCAAAGTTCAAGTCGCAGTTCCAAAGAGAAGAATTTTTCGTGCTATGTGATACAAAGACTGATTATATATTACAATTTATTATTTAATATAGGATGTAAGACTGATATAAACGATAATTATAATTTAGGGCAATCTGGCGCGGTAGTTACCACAATGATTGAAGATTACTTTGACAAGGACCACACTATCGTCCTTGACAATTGGTATACGAGCCCATCGCTCGCTGACAGACTGTTGCTGTCAAGACAGGCCAATTATATTCTTGCGACACAGTCCGAAAAGTTTTAAGCCTTCTTGCCTTAATTGTCCAATAATATAAGCCATATTAAATATAAAAATTGTAATTTAGCATTTTGGACAAAATTATTGGCAGTCATTTCACATGGTAAAGGCCACTACAAACGTAATTATAGCTTAAATGTAACTAAACATATTGTGGTTAGTATTTATTTTAGTTATCTAGATTCTAGACAGATCCAATTAGTTTTTGCTGTAAAAAAATTATTTCCTAAATATTAGCTCTCCTAGACCCAAATTTGTTCCTTAGAATATTTTCAGTGCAATCCTTTGACCGATTCCAAGTTTTTTATGTATTACAACGAAGAATTTCACTAAAAAAACATAAGCAGAAGTTATTTCAAGACATTTTATTAGACATTGATTGCGCACTATCGAAAACACAAACATAATTCTTTGTATGGGAAGCATGGACATGGGGTCTCATAGACCGCGCTCGAAGTTCAAACCGAAATAGCTTTGCAAACTGCAGTCGGCGCCGAATTTTTTTGCTTCAGAATACATTTTTTGACTAAAACTGAAGCTACTGAGCGCTGCAAGAGTGAATCTTAAGAGGAAGTTGGGTAGATGCAATTCTTGCAGGGTACGAGCGGTCTGTGAGAACGCGCATCCATGGTTAAAGGTTAAGACCAATAGGTACCTGCAAGTTTTACAAACTCATCTCCATCCCCAGATGGCTGAATACATTTATGCAGGACTCTGCACTTTACCGACTAAAAAAATTATTAACTTTTTTAAAGATATCCACGTTACCTTATTAGACACAAAAATGTGAGTATAATTGGCCACCCAAAATTTGGCCACCGACGGTATATTTGAGACAACTAATAGCCATAACAATGCAATGAATTTGAACAATACATAAGAATAAAAAACACCTGGAGCAAATATAGGGCGCTTAACCAATGCCAAATACCGATGTAACTCAAAAGACCTTGAAATATGCTTATTCTTTTGTATGTACGCTAGCAAAACGTAGCGACCGAATAAACCAAACATGGGAAAATAGGAGAGTGTCAATCAGGAATAGAAATTAATTACCACCCTTTAGTTACCTTCATCAAACTAAAAGATAAAGTAAAAAACAGTCACATAAGATATAAGATAGCAAAAGCAAAAGACGCTGTAAAAATAATTATAAAACTAAAGTGGAAATGGGCAGGACATAATAAGTAAAGAGTAAAGGAAGAAATATGGACAAAAATGCTGACAAGCTGTACTTAGTACCCAATAGACAGAAAAAGAAAAAAGGTAAAAAAAGAGATGGGATAATTAAATAATATAAATTGGAGGAAAGCTATGGAGTAAAAAAGCACAATACATAAATAAATGAAAACCTATAGAGGAGGCTTTTATCGCATACAGCAGCCAAGATCTACTCTTGGAAAATAAAAGCTTCAAAAATATATAATAATATGCAATCAAGGAGCGAAACATTGCTTTATTCATATTAATCTTTTTTTTTTTATATTATAAAACAAAAATCTAGTGCATAGCTTTATCGCAAACACTAAAATTATTGTGAACCTATTGTAGACCTATTAAGACTAAATTATCTTTTGTTGGTTAGTTACGAAAGTGCCAATTAATTATTGAACTGATAATATTGTAGTAGATAACTTGTCATCACTTTGTTCTGTTATACAGGGTGTAACAGAACAAAGTGATAATACTTTAGAGCAGTGGTACTCAGCCTTTTTTACACAAACACGTTTTGATGTGGGCGTCGCGGGCCGCAACCAAAATTTTTTATCGTTAAAATAACATTTATCAAAACTAGCGATTTAAAAGTGGAAACATTTCACGACTTTCAAGACAGCTATTTAGCCGGTGGCAGGCCTGTCCCACTCGCGCGAATAGGCATCGAACTGTAAGTACCACCCGCGGGTGGCAAATCAGTAGGGACTCACAAGCGAGCGGTGACGCACGCGCACGAGTTCTTCGTTGCATACCTGCGTATTGCGTAACTTATTCGAGCGCTATCACAGAATTGATATTAATGCAATGGATGCACAATGGACAATAAAAAGAAAAGGGCAAACAAATATTGCACGATGCGTACTATTCGAAACCACGAATTATTTACAAAAATAACTAAGTTATATACAAACACTTTAAGTAGGTAATATAAGACCGTTTTCAATAATGGGCATTGTCCAAAAAAAATCACATATACTTTTTATTTTTTTTTTTCGTTAAAATAGGGTATTTTAAGAATATAAATTAAATAATTTTTAAATTCATTGGCTAGTTTTTTCTCAATAAATTTTTAAAGTTTCGCTCTGACGTCATCATCGGCGGCCAATTGACCTCACAGTATGTTTTAAATTTCCTTTCAATCTTATTTATGGCTGGTTCGTCAAATGCAAGTTTTCATTATGTGAAAGCTGATACGAGAAGCTTACCAAAAGTTCGAAACGTAATGTTGGTCGAATTTATTGCTAATTTAACGCCATTGAAGGTCAAACTAAGGTTAAACATATTTGTTCAAAAATATAAATTGGTATTTTTTTCGTTTATATACAGAAAAACGATCACTGACCTTATTCCTCGAAATGTTTTTGTAATGAGCAAAATTTAAAAAAAATGGACAATCCCCATTAAGATACGGTACCTATCGAATCTAAGTACGTGAAACTAGTTATGATAATTAAATCTACATAGTACTAAGACATAATATCTTAGATTATTTTGAGTTAAATAAAATGTAGTTAATTAAATATAAAGATTATAATATTATTTTTAAAAAGAGACAACCCTGATTTCTTCAGAAAAGATACGAGTTATGCGATAGAAAGAGAGCGGAGATGTAGGCAAATATAATTGTAGGCACCTAGCACTGCGCGGTCGGAATTTGAACTTTATAGTATCATAGCATGAGTCGTTAATTCTTTAAACGGGTTTCGTTAGTGGGAATTCTGTTGGTACAACTAATATATATTCTGTGCCGGTGGGCGAAATTCTAAATGGTTTAACTTCGCGAGGGCCACAGTAATAGTCCCGGTGGGCCGCGTGGTAGTCTAGACTAATATTATAAATTCCAAAGTGTGTCTGTCTGTACCACTACCTCTTCGCGCCCAAATCGCTGAACCGATTTTGCTGAAATTTGGCATGGAGATACTTTGAGTCCCGGGAAAGGACATAGGCTACTTTTTATCCTGGAAAGATGTACAGTTCCCGCGCGATTAACGATTTTTGGCGCAACGGAGTAGCGGAGTCATCTAGTAAATTAATAAATTGGAAAGTGTAAGGAAGTGAATTCTTACCATCGTCCTCACAATGAGCGAGCTCCTCAGCGAGTTTTTCCAGCTGGATCCTCTCCTGGTCCACCTCCATAACGCACTTCAGCGCAGTTTTATCGGAGGCCGGCATCTCCCGGGACAGGTGGAATATATCAATGTGCTCAGGTATCGGCACCTCGCGCCTACCCAACGCTGACAGCAATGACGACTTGCCTGCGAAGACAGCACCATGTTATACTCGACTATGACGAAGCAAAAAGGAGAATTATGATTTTGACCTATATGTATTGATGTGAAAAATAAATAATTTCCTTAATTCAGAATTTTGTTACCCATAAAGAGATTATTCAGCTATT
The DNA here is from genome assembly GCA_963422495.1 of Polyommatus iphigenia. NCBI lineage: Eukaryota > Metazoa > Arthropoda > Insecta > Lepidoptera > Lycaenidae > Polyommatus > Polyommatus iphigenia. The sequence goes on along the minus strand of OY730178.1, from coordinate 24,587,080 downwards.
TAGGGCTACACAACAGTTCATTAAAATAGCTAATATTATGTCCTCTACGGGACATAAAAGTAAAGAAGTAAAAAAAATCTTAATGGTGTTGTATGGATGCGTTAGTAACATAGAATATCATTGTGTGGATGTTTCAAATAATAGAACTTTGTCAGGCACTTTGGAACAGCATTAACACCTCTAGTCCACCGAATCATTGGCATGCGGCAGCAAATCCCTGCGAAACTAGCATTAGCGAAATATCGGCGGAACGCGCCTGCGCCTGTGTAGCGACGGTTTCGCAGTTTCTTGCGAAACAATACCGACAAGGACGCAACTAATTCGTTTGAGCTAATGTTAGAGCGAGACAAAGCGTATGCGAAATTCTGCCATACAGGCCATACTACTGACAGTTTTCGCTGCCCCATGCAAATGCGTCGGTGAACTAGAGGCGTTAGGGTGCTCTGAATCTGTGATCTGTGATGAGCTGTTTGTTGTTACAAAATTACAATTTGCATAGCATTAGGTATATTAATACAAAGTAATTGTTTTAAAGCATTTGTTACAAATAAATAATCGCTTAGCCCTAACACATTAATACAAATTTTCATTTAAGGTGAATAAAGCCTCATAAGTCAAACTCATAACAATTGTTGCAGTTTATTCTTAGTTTTATACAACCTCACGCACAGCCATATCAATGGATTTTCGATAAAAATTAATAAAGAGCCTGCAGTGCAGCTTGTCTTTTTAGCACCTCTATCCTCAGATAAAAAAATCTAACAGGCATTCCACTGTATTATATTGTAACAAGTAATTTCTGTTTAATGTTTTAAAAAATACTAGCTGTCCCGGTGAACTTCGTGTCACTCTAAAACCTTCCCTGGACTTCTACGAATATTTTAAGTCTAAAATCAGCCCAATCCGTTTAGCCGTTTTCGAGTTTTAGCGCGACTAACACATTTGAAAATCCATTTTTATATATAAGAGAAGAGAGGAGATATACATATATTAGTAGTATTTTTTACTTATTTGCTACTACCTCGAGACTCCAAGGTTAATTTATAAACTTATTCATTACTATGAAATTTGCACTTGAAAATATGTGTTTGCATTTTGCAAACTATTATGACTAAAGTCAGTAAGTGCCTTATCAGTAATTAATAACTTCCTTGTTTACATTATCATTAAATGTGGTAATGAATGATCTTATCATTTGGTGATAGGTATTATATTATATTCAATATTGTATACTAAATCTAGAAAACTAGATGAAAACATAATAGTATACAGAATAATTTGCCAAAATAGAAGTAGGTAACTAGGTAACTAAGAATTAGCTAGGCAACTTATACATACATTTTGTAATAAACTTTGTTTTTGCTGCTTAACACACTATAAGCAAAATGTGGAATGTTGCCGGCAATTTCATTTGTTGCATGGGAATCGCACGATAGGGATAGAAACTATACCAATTTCATAATAATCAGTTCAGCATAAAGAAGTTACATACAGACAGACATACTTTTGCATTTATAATACTGATATAAAGAAAAAACCACTTTAATTCACTTATTCCATTTGCCAACTGATTAGCGCAATTAATCAACTGTACAAAATTCTAAATTAACAAGCATTAATGATATCGCAAGGCAGAGTTAAGCATTTTTTACATTACATAAAATTCAAAGAATATGATTAAAAAAATTTAACCCGTCAAACCCAAGTGGCACCCGGGTGCCACATAACAAACTTGATAATCTATTGTGTCTGGGATTCCCACGATCGAGGTATTATAATAAGCTTAAAATCTGATGATGATTTTAAGTTCCTATATATTTTCATCCAAAAGTTTTAATAATAATAAGGCTTTAAATTTAAATGCCATTTTAATAAAGAGAATAGTGCATTAATTTGACCGACATCAATTTGTTGTTTACGTTTACAGCACAATCAATTTAAATAAAATTTTTGTATACTTACATTGAAAAAAAAGAAGAATACATACCACATCCATTTAAACCAACTAATCCATATCTTCTGCCGCAGTTAAGTTCTAGCAGAGTATCTTGAAGTAGTTCACTACCATAGAATGTGATGGAGAAGTTTGCTATCTTGACATCCCTTGAGCGAGGGTGCACAGCTAAGGACCCTGTGCAGGATCTAGCTTCGGAATTCATCTTGGCTTCTTCTTCCAGTTTCAAGCATAATGCCTCTGAAATAATTATACATTATTCAAAGGTTTTTATCCTTATATTAAAATCTTAAAACAGGATTAAAATGAAATATCGATGTTTTCATTAAAATGAAAATATGTATGTCAATGCTGAAAATTATATTAGCTGTGAAGGTGCAATATGCAACATAATATTTTGATTAGACGTTGGATTATATGCAATTTGCATATTTACATAAAATTCTAATGCATGTAATGGCACTTTTAAGTGCATATTTTGGCAATTTTTCAATGGTAGTGCATATTGCAGTTGGATTATGCCCTCGAAGTCTTCAAACTAGCTATCATAATACACACCGGGGCTACCAAAGAGGTACAATAGACCAATTAATACTTCAAATATATGGCCCCATCCCTATTTATAGACTTACGCAATACACCCGATAGTTAAAATATCTTTCAAGGAACAAAATTTTTCGTTGTAGATGGCAACATTAGAAAAAATCTTAAATAATGTAGGTAATGAAAGAATATTCTAGATAAAGAATTAGCAGTTGACTGGTTTTTGAGTTAGCCCTTACCAAGTACCAACACATTTAGAAATTCATTTTTATATGATTGAGAAGTGTAAAGTTGGGCATCTGGCCTTTTTACTGAAATTAGTTTGTTGGTTTATCTGACGCCGTTTGACAACCCAGCAACCTTCAACCAAGTTGAGGAATTGAGACTCACATTTGATCATCATTAGACATTGGATTGTTTGCACGATCAAAGTGCCCAAATATGCATGCAAATATGCACAAAAAATAGCCGAAATATGCACAAAATATGCACAATCAAAAGTCACTTAATATTAATATTTATTATTATTTTGAAGAGTTTTCCGGTGGTGGCTTAAACAAAAATTTGTAAACAACTGACTAACTCAAGTCCGTGCAAGAAACCCTGCCAGTTTTCATCTTTCGTTTAAGTATTGCTGCTGGCTGCATGACTGAAAAGTAAAATTTCTCTCAACAAAAATGTCCGGGTGAAATCCGGACATTTTTGTTTTTCTTAACCCCTTTACTTTTCAAAAACCCGCCCGGACGCACCCGGACTTCAAACTAGGACAAATCCAGGGAAATCCGGACAGATGGCAACCCTATTCCAAAGGGCAGTTATAATATTAATTGTCTACATGAAGATACAATTTCAGTCTGACCGATTTCAGTTGGTAATAATTTGTTCAGGACTTTAGAAGTCAAGGTGAAACACGATTAGATCATGATGATCCTTTAGTTTTATTACCTTCTGCAGTGAGTTCACGGTCTTCTTTAGTGCCGTTGGTCGAGCCATTTTCTTCCGCATTAGTTACCCTCGCTACGGGTTTTTTGTTCCTATTACTTGCTTGCTCTTTTTTCTTTTGTTGCGCTCGTTTCTTCGCGTCCGAAGGCATTGTTTGGATATAACCTTAAACTGTAATGAAAATGTAATCAAAGCACGTGAACTTGTCATGTAAATATTCAATGCTATGAAATCACTCCGAAAGGAAAATTTCTTCTAACATCACCGCATTGTCAATGTTGCAAAGTAACTACCGTACTAGCTCAATACGCGCATGTTTCATGTTATAAATGAAGCAACTATCTAAATACATAAAATACAAATTATTTCATAAATATAGTATACAAAATTAATCTGTACCTATTAACTTTTAGATAAAAAGCAAGTCGACAGCGTCTACACGTGCTGCATTGAAGTCAAAAAGACAATTTTAAAAAATTTTTTCGCCTGAGTGGTCTATTTGACATTTAGATGACAAGTCTTTTTCACCTTCTTGTTTTTTTCTTATTATGGCACTCGGCTTTTTAGTTTTTAACCATTGCCAGTGTCAAGTAAAATATGGCGGGAAAACAGTAATATCGTTTTCGGCATCTGCACTGCCCCGGGGCAGGGTGGGTCGACAGGATACGGAAACAGCCGAAATTTGAATTAAGAACATAAACTACGTATTGCACTATGATGATCCACGAAGCACGTGGACTTAGTTTAAGTTCTTAATTTAAACTTCGCTTATTTCCGTATCCTGTCAGCCCACCCTGCCCCGGGGCAGTGCAGATGCCGAAAACGATATAATACTTTTTCTTCTTACAATAATAATTTTCATCGTCGTTTTGTATTTCATCAAAGACCTTCAGGCCGCGTTCCCACTGACGCGGAGCGGAGCTTAGCGATGCCGAATTGACCAATCGCCATGCTCGAAAGTCGAAATCTTCGCTCCGCTTTGCTGTCATTCCGCTGGAATAGCACGATTGGTCAAATCGGGCACCGCTAAGCTCCGCTCCGCTTCAGTCACTGACCTCCATTAAACAAGTACGCTGGAGTCTGGACTTATGATACCCAGATGTATTTTGTGCCTGTTTGAAGCGGAATCTGCTCCCCCAATATTCGGGAAGAGAACTAAATCTGACGTAACTTGCAAATGGCCGCTCAATCGCTATTGGTTATAGAAACCACAGTCCACAGATAATAGTATACCTCCATGGTAGAAACTAGTATTAGTTCCAAGTACTCCCACTACTGCTATCAGCGCCAATATGGCGACTTTCAAACATCATTTTTACGTCAAATTAAGTTCCTATCCCTAACAGGGGGGGAGCTGATTCCGCTTCAAATAGGCACAAAAAATATAGTCTGTCAAGAAAGTCATGACAGGCGGGAAAATTTTCTAAACGTAATCACGCTTAAAAGGTGTATTTTTTTCTTTGTATTTTCACATAGAACGGTAACTACGTTTTAAATATTGTCACCTTGCACATTTTTATCTCGAATTAATAAAGTTCTCATATTTTTTATTTCATTTAAAAATTTTCCCGCCTGTCATAACTTTCTTGACAGACTATTGCTGTCATTTCAAAGGGTATCATTAGTCCAGCGTACTTGTATAATGGCAACAGCGGAGCGGAGCGAAGCTTAGCGGTGCCGAATTGACTCCGCTCCGCTCCACTTCAGTGGTAACGTAGCCTTAAAAATGTTTTACATCATCAAATCATCATGACGTCATGATTTGACGATGTAATGTTTAAAGTCTAGTCCAAGTCGTAAAAGTCAAAGTAGTCAAGGAGTAAGTCGGTCAATTATTAATTATTATTCAGTAAAGTGGCAGACGCTTTATTGACACTTTCGACGAAGTTTTGGAAGGAACACAAAAAAGCACGTTTCTGGAAATTGAAGCATTTGCCCACATTTTTGCACGATAGCGAATATCCAATGGGTAATATTCTACCAATATTACACATTAAAAACCCAGATAGGTAACACAATTTTAGGAAAATAATACAAAAACACAACAGCACTCTTTCACATTCCTGGCAAAACTCCCTCACTTTCTTTTGACTTCCCGATATTTACTATTTTTGCCAGTACAAAGTAGTCCAGCCATGGAATTAATATATACTACGTACCTATAGTATACCTATATTAATTCCATGAATCCATCAACCAAATTCCAAAATGAGAAAAGCTTCAATCACGCGCTTGAAGTAACCATCTTTTACTAAAAAAATCGGCCAAGTGCGAGTCGGACTCGCACACGAAGGGTACCGTTATAGAGCAAAAATAGGCCAAAAATTGTGTTTTTTCTATGGGAGCCCCCCTTAATTTTTTATTTTATTTAAATATTATTACTAATTATTAAAGAACACATATAATTAAGGCCTTTGTGACAATTTCAAGTACCTACCTGTTGTCATCATTGATACCGAGCAAAAAATGTTTGAAAAACCACGTTTGTTGTATGGGAGCCCCCGTTAAATATTTAATTTATTTTGTTTTTAGTATTTGTTGTTATAGCGGCAACAGAAATACATAATCTATGAAAATTTCAACTCTCTAGCTATTACCGTTCTTGAGTTACAGCCTGGAGACAGACGGACAGACAGACAGACAGACAGACAGACAGACAGACGGACAGACGGACAGACATCGAAGTCTCAGTAATAGGGTCCCGTTTTTACCCTTTGGGTACGGAACCCTAAAAATGATACTACCAGGTCCATTAATCGGATAGAAATCCATCTGTACTCTAATAATATATTATACATATATATTTTGTCATATTATACAGTATTTTTCTTAATATCAATAATATATTTTGAAGTTGTCTTTGTTATAATATTATAACATGAAAGATAAACTGTGATTTGTGAGCATTGAGATGTATGTGAGCATCTATATTTTATAATGTAACACAATAAATCCATAGGTGTAAAAGAGGACGAAAGTGAATAATATTATTGAGTAGGTATGTCTTAGTTTTTTCTAAGCTTGTCCCAATTTTGGAGTCCAAAGTTACTATTACCACAATATTTTTTGCGTAATTGCTTCACTTGCAAGCACACTGTTTCACGCATGAATGGGACAGCCTGCTAACGAAGCAACATTATAACTAAATGATAATAAGGGAAAAGACCTAATGCTCGACACGGAACTAATAGATGACACATAAGACAAAAATACCATAAAAATAAGAATTACTCTAATTATTTCTCACCACTGTAAATTTTATAAGCTTCTCAAGCTATCTGTTGAATTGAAAAAATATATTAGGGACGCCTTCGGGAACAACATTTTAAAATGGGATCAGTTTTCGTAAATAATGTGACCGCGTCAACACGCGCTCGGCAATTTCTTAGCAAATAGGTAGTGTCCGACCGAAGCTTCGGCTTCGGCTTCGGCTTCGGCCGCCTTCGGCCAAAAAAAACACCTTCGGCGAAGCCTTCGGCTTCGGCCTAAAACCCGGCCGAAGCCGAAACTTTGCCGAAGGTCCGAGCAACCGTCGAAATTGAACGAAATGTAAATTGTTACGAATGACTGAGTGAGTCGTGTATGCAGAGGCCGCTGGGAGTCATTGTCAAATACAATAAACAAACACTAACTTCTTAATAAATCATTTAATTATTTATTAAGAAGTTAGTGTTTGTTTATTTTATTTATTAGTCTAGTTTCGGTCAAGTCGAGTAAAACAAAGACTGATTGATTGGTCTAATAATTATTCTTATTTGTGAAATAAAAAAGAATATATTTTTTACAATAGTTCATTCAATAAAGTAGTTGTATAATGCGTGAGCGGGAACGTGAGAGATTTCTGCTGGAACTTATTCAGGGTGCTTAGGGATAAAACATACTAAAAGTCCTGAAGTCTAGGAGGTGAGTCAGAGTGAGGGGAGAGTGCCAAGTCTCAATTTTTGGTTTTTGGCTAATAACTAAAAAACGATGCGTTGTAGCAAAAAACATTCTACGATGAAAAAAACTTATTAAATTCTCTATAATTTTGATTCTTTATACTTTTTCCGAATTCTCATCCGTTTTCGAACTACACATTTGAGTCATTCCTTAAACTTAATTAATTATTTGTAGTCCACAAATTATTAAGTAATAAATAAATCACGAAATCACAAACTTTTATTACCATCTCTAAATCAACTTCTCTATGAGACAGTCAATATAGAGGCAAACCTTCAATATTGAAGTTTTGAAATACTTAATTTTAATATTAATTATAGCTTGTAGAATGTAGACAATATTGAACACAACTGTATTTAAAAAGATAAAACCGACTTATTTGACGTAATTAAGAATTAAAATTCCGTATCTCCAAAACTACTGACCCAATTTTATTGAAACTTGCACTATTCCCTAAGTTGAATAGTACCTAGTAAAACAAAAAAAGAATTACTGAAATCGGAATGGTAGTTCCAGGGTTTAAAGGGTTTAAAAGGGGGTGAAAAAGGTTTTTTGTTAATAACATTGCGTAAAAAATTAGTAACACGCTGCAAATTTGGAATTAGGTTGTTCTTACCGTTTTGTAACGTGTATTAAATTTGCAGCGTTTTGCAACATACGGAACATTGTTTATTATTAAAAAACAATAAAATTTGTTAATAACAGGGGTAAAAAAATTAGTAACACGCTGCAAATTTGGAATTAGGTTTTTCTTACCGTTTCCTAACGTGTATTAAATTTGCAGCGTTTTGCAACATACGGAACATTGTTTATTATTAAAAAACAATAAAATTTGTTAATAACAGGGGTAAAAAAACAACTCATTTCCCCGACTGTACATTTCTGCTTAGCACAATTTTCCCCGACTGTACATTTCTGCTAAACAACTCATTTCCCCGACTGTACATTTCTGCTAAACAACTCATTTCCCCGACTGTACATTTCTGCTTAGCACAATTTTCCCCGACTGTACATTTCTGCTAAACAACTCATTTCCCCGACTGTACATTTCTGCTAAACAACTCATTTCCCCGACTGTACATTTCTGCTAAACAACTCATTTCCCCGACTGTACATTTCTGCCTAGCACAATTTTCCCCGACTGTACATTTCTGCTAAACAACTCATTTCCCCGACTGTACATTTCTGCTTAGCACAATTTTCCCCGACTGTACATTTCTGCTAAACAACTCAAATGGAACGCCTCAGAGCGAGGTAACGCCGCATATTGCGTCATGTTTTTTCGTACGTCAAAATAATAATTTCACTCTTTTTAGTTATCTACAAAATAAGGCTTTATGCGTAAATAACCAATACGAATGTTAACTATTCACATTATGTTACTGTAAGCGAAATTGTGGTAAATGCTTGCAGTTATTTAAGCGATGCTGTAATTTCTAAACTTTTATCTTTAAAGGTTCAGGAGTTCTTTTCAGTGCATTTGGACCAAGAGACACCTTCGTATGAAATGTCTCTTATTCGTAACATATGTTTAACTTACTAGAAACAACATTTTAACCACTATGAGTGCTTTGTTAAATTTCAAGGATTTCCCTCGATTGCTCATAGATACCATCATCAGCCCACCACTTTCGTAATTGTTATACAAAATTAAGTTTATATCCTATACAACAACACAATAATTTTTTAAATCGGTCCACAAACAGCGAAATAATCACCAAAAACATCTGCTTCGATGCAAAATATCACGAAAAGTACCAATAATTGGGTCATAGTGTGATGAGTGATGACTCATGGTAAAATTATGGTTGTGATGATGATGATCAATCAAATTGATGTGTTGGCTTATGCTTTCAGTTGTTTAAACAACGCCGAAATCCCCGAACCTGTACCTATAAGCATTCAAAAGTTTTGTTCGGTACCTTCGGATCCAGGGTATAACCTGGTGCGAAGTCTTACTTTTTGATAGCATTTACCTCGAATGCTTCAGAAAAAATCGAAATCACTATATGTTTCTATACAAATTTTAGGGAGTCCCCTCGATTCCTCAAGGATCCCATCATCAGATCACCACTTTTGTGAACATGGTACCAAATTCGAGTTAAACTTATACAACACAAAAAGAATTTTGAAAATCGGACCACGAACGGCTGAGTAATCGTGGAACATACAAAAAAAAAAGATACAGCCGAACGTATTACCTCCTCCTTTTTGGAAGTCGGTCAAAAATGGACATGGTGTCTAATATTAGACCTTGTACTGATCTAAAAATCGATTGCTTTAGTTTTTTAGCAGTAAAAAGAAGAAAAAGGAGAGCTGAGAAAAGAAAGAAGAAAAAAGAAGAGGCAAAAGAAGCATGGAGACTAAAGACTGAAAATAAATTTGCTAGGTAAAAAATATGAAAAATAAAAATAAAAGGAAAGATAGTTTCAGCATGGAAGAAGAGTGAATAGAATCTGGAGACAACATGGATAATATTTCTGATGCATGTAGTTACTATGATGAAGTAAATGAAATCTTTTGAAAAACGGCAAATAACGACGAAACACGCAAGAAAATGAAAAATGTAATGTAATGTTCTATGTCAACTATTAGTTTAGATTGGTGTCTACTATTAGTGATGTTCGTTTTTTGTGATGTCATCTATTAGCGCTTATGACTAAGTTTACAAAAAGACCAATAATATATGTTTTAATTGATTTGTCAGAGAATAATTATAATACTTTTATTTTGTAAGAGTTACCTACTGAAGACATGGAAGAAGTTATCAATCCTTTATTTTCATAAATATATATTTTACTAGCTGTCCCGGCAAACGTTGCTTTGCCATAATTTAAAGTACCTATTTCGACCATATTATTTTTTTGAAGTGACTAAATAAGTATGTAATACCATAGCAACGTCTAGTCTATTATAGTCCGCGCGGAACTAGTTGGCCGCTCTGCCCGTATAGTCACATACCGGCAGAGCGGCCAACTAGTTCCGCGCGGACTATAGTATGGGATCCGACCGCAAGATCCTGCATGAATCGTTTTTTTCGATGAAATATATTTTAAAGTAATCTTTAGAGCGTATGGAATGGATTAATGTTGGGTGGCCTTGTCAAAAGTAGCCGCAAGTACCTCTAATTATTAAGCTTAATGTTCATGCGATTAATACATAATTTGCATGTATATTTTTTTCAATAAATTTAACATCATTTGAAAGAAAATTACTTAACAAAATAAGGTTTTAATGGTGGCCAGCTCTAAGTCTGCCGCAACCTAGGGTGGCCATTACTTTTGTATACGACATCGCATGAGGTTAGGAAGCGCAAGAGAAAAATAAAAACGCCTGTTAAATTAAAATTTCAATCTTGCGGGTTTTCGACGTCCTCAAATCCTGCCAGGCATCTACATACCAATATTCAGCAAAATCGGTTCAATGGTTTGGGCTTGAAGAAGCAACAGACAGTCACACAGACAGACTTACACTCACTATAATATATAAATATTATAGTTGTGGCATTATAGTTGTGGTGGGTATACCCACAATTCGCCAAACATTCCTGCATCGCGCTATCGAAGTTTTCTGAGCGCGTTGGTATTATGGGCGTTCCTTACGAAGATATCATAATTTACCGTATTTCAAGCCTTATAAACTCATAATTTGAAAGCTACAAAGTTATACTAAAAATACAGCAATAATCTTCAGTATATCAACATTTCTTTCCCCGTTAAAAATTTTCTATTTTTGTTTATTATACTCATGGTATCAGCTTCCAAAGTAAAACCAATTTATTAAAATTCAAGCATACTCCTTAGGATTTACAAATTACTTTTATTTGAAACACACGCCAATAGATCAACAATATCATTAACTACATATTCCCCGTTTTAATTTTTTTAGGACAATTTTGAACTAAGACAAGTAAAAAAATCGGGTTTTGGTGCGATCTCCGCAACGCGGCAAATGTATGGCCAAGGTCGTTTGCTCGGGGGACGGCCTTAAGTATATATGTACATATAATAGGTATACGACAGCTGAAATGTATCATCACGTGGGCTTCGGCCTGACCGGGCATACCACCTCGCTCGGTCGGAAGATCTTCCTTTGGCCTCTACGCATATAAAGTGTATAGTATGGATACTCGTTTAACAAAAAAAATAATAGGAAATATAAAGGAACTTTTAGCTCAAATTCCTTAGTCAAATTCTGTTTTGGACTTTTCCATCCTCTAATATTCGTTGACTAGGCCACAGTATTATAATATTCCATATTGTAATACTGTGAGTGTCGCAGCTGTTATTCAATATCCTCGTTTATCGAACAACGCGTGCTTCTTTTCTCTTGCGCTTCCTAACCTCACGCGATGTCGTATACAAAAGTGATGGCCAGTGGCCACTCTAAGTTGCGGCAGACTTAGAGCTGGCCACCATTTATACCTTATTTTGTCACGTCATTTTCTTTCAAATGATGTCAAAATTTATTGAAGAAAAATATACATGCAAATTATGTATTAATCGCATGAACATTAAGCTTAATTAGAGGTACTTGCGGCTACTTTTGACAAGGCCACCCAACATTAATCCATTCCATACGTTCTAAAGATTACTTTAAATTATATTTAATCGAAAAAAACGATTCATGCAGGATTTTACGGTCGGATCTTATACTCTGGTTAACAAGTGCCATTTTCGTCAAAACCTGATCTCATGCACCGAAAATTATGATTTTGGTCTCATTCGATTCGGAATACCATCTAGAACATTCTATCAAAATTCCAAGAGGGGCTGAAAAAAAATGCAAAATTTATAAACAATTACGTAAACATAAAAAGAAGGGTTTGGTTTTTTTTAATATTTCGAAAGCTATTTGAGATAATCAAAATTTGAAAATAGATCCTTAAAGAACAGGAAATTTCCTAAAAAAAATCCTAGATCCTGGAACCAGATCAACAATCCTTATAACTTTAATTGAGCGGCGAAAGTAACGGTAAAAACGCGTAGTTCGGGTTTCGCGTGAATTGCCGCAATCTGCCACGTGAACTAAAAAATATATTTTAACTGATTAAATATTAATATAAAAAAATATAAAAAATTGGGTACTAAGTAGACATATCAATAAACAATAATCCGTCAACAAAAATAAATTATCACAATTTGTTTGATTGTTATGCTTTTGTTCATTTGTTAATAGTCACCATTTTAATGTTAACATAAAAACGCTGATTATTTCAAAACAAGAAATCTAGAAATTTTTATTATTCTTTTGAGCTAATCTTAAAAGGGCTTAGAAGAGATATCCGTTGGAAAAATTTAACAATTTTGATTTTTCACTTTTTTATGAACAAGCAAAGGCATTCATGAAATTTTCATGTAAATTTAGCAATAGTGGAGTAAGGTGGTTGCGGCTCTTCGTAGCCTTGCAGCGGCTCTCCTTATAGTCTTGCGACTGTCCGGAGCCTTGCGGCTCTCATTCTCCCCTTTTGTTTTCGCCCGCGGGGGAGGTGCGGGGCGACGGGGCGGTAGCATGTTTAGAATAGTAATAAAGTTCTCATATTTTTATTAAAAAAAAATTCCCGCGCGTCTTTTCTTTCTTGACAGACTATACCATGCTCCCATAGGCCATGGCCCTATTGTGGTGATGGGCCTATTTGGGCCTTTAATGTCTATACACACTAGGCCGAATTACGCCGGCATAAATTCCGCCGCGTTTACGCCGCGTTTCAAACGCATACAAAATACGAACGGAACGCGACGGACGACACACTATGCCGAAATTCCGTCACGAGCCGAACTTCCGTCGAGCCGAGTCGAGCGTAAAGTTCGGCAGCGATTCGGCGGTAATGTTTTGTATAGCGTTTTATACGCGACGAAAGTTCGGTTCGTTTGTCGCCGAAATGTCATGATGACTACATTTTGCCATGATATCAACTTCCACCAATAAAAATGTGCAAGCCGCAAGGTGACAATATCCAAAATGTAATACCTAAGCTTAGAGTATTAATAACAGTAGTATGCTAAGTACTCACATACGGTTTTGCTCGATCGAGCAATAACGTCGAGCAAAACGCGCGGCTCGGGCTTTCGTCCACACATTCAGCATTGCTCGATAGTTTTATTCTAAATCGATATACTTATTTCATTCCATCAATCCGGCTCGATCCGGTTCCCTCAATCCTTCGAGCGGCTCGATGCGAGCCTTCGAGCTGTCAGTTTTGCGGTTTTGGGGTTGAAAATTTCAAGTGTCTATATGTTGCCATTATGGATTACGAGCCAAAAAGACACACAAACATATGTTGTATGGGAGCCCCCCTCAAATATTAACTTTATTTTGTTATTATTATTTGTTGTTATAGCGGCACCAGAAATACATAATCTGTAAAAAATTGATAAGTCTACCTATAGCGGTTCTTGAGTTACAGCCTGGAGACAGACAGACGGACAGACAGACGGACAGACATCGAAGTCTCAGTAATAGGGTCCCGTTTTTACCCTTTGGGTACGGAACCCTAAAAAACACCTTTTATGCGCGATAACGTTTAGAAAGTTTTCGCGCGCGTCTTTACTTTCCTTGACATAGTAAAAGGATTTAGGTACTATGCTGAGGCATTTTCAAAGGTCGCAAGAGGCATTTTGGGCTTTGGCAAATATTTCTTTCAGAATGGTAAACACTCTTGAAACTTACAGTTATCTTTTTTCACTTACGTAAAATCGCATAAGCAAAAGGGAGATAGTTTTATGATTATAAAATCGACGAATTAACGTAATCAATTCTATACCTACAATTAACGTAATCAATTGCTTCGGATCCATAGGTTTAAGAGATCTTTGATTTTTGTACCTATATGAAGCGGAATGACGGAATCAGCGGTAATTGGAATAAAACATTTTGATCCTTTTTTCTTCTTATAGCGGCTGATTCTGTGTGTTAAGCATGCAAATATAAAAATGTATCCAATGATCAAGCATATTTTTTGAAAATCTGCTGTCAAAAACTGCCATCAGATTCTGATAGACCTATAACACTAGTGATGACAACTGTTGTTATTGATTGTGGTTACGTCAAATTTAGTCCTCTTCCCCCGCATTGGGGGCGCTGATTCCGCTTCAAATAGGCACAAAAAGCAGGTGGGTATCATAAGTCCAGTGTACTTGTATAATGGAGGTCAGTCGGTGGATGAGACAGTAAGGGCCAACCCACACGTACCTACCACAACCACACGACATCGCAACGACAAAATACAGCAGTGGTTACGTGTGAATGGTGTCGCTGCAGCTTTTTGTAGTTGAGTTGTGGTACCGACAAAATGCCGACGTGGTTTCGTTGTCGCCAGTGGTTGCAATGTAGTTGCGATGTGGTTACGTACGAAAGTCAATGAAACGAAGGGGGGGGGCTCCCCCCCCCTTTTCATTGACTTTCGTATCGGTTGCGATGTGGTCGGTATCTGACAAGTGGTCGACAACGACTGCAAAAATATGTTATACGTGTGAATGGTCCAGTTCATTTACAATACGAAATATACGTCCGAACACGTGGTGTGGTGTTCGTGTGGTTGTGGTACGTGTGGGTTGACCCTTAATCGGTTCGCCGCTGTTTCGCAGTTCGCAGCGTCGGTGACTAGAGGCGTAATGCTTAGCACAAACCTACGCGACCACGCGACTGCGAAGCGGCAGCGTCAATACAAAACACACATTTGACAACTTGTCAAATGTGTGTTTTGTATTGACGCTGCCGCTTCGCAGTCGCGTGATCGCGTAGGTTTGTGCAAAGCTTAAGGGTTCTTAGCCTAAAATAGACGTAGAAATAAAATACAATATTTTGGGGACAATTTTAATAGGATTAAGTCAACAGACAATAAGTAAATGATGTATCGAAACTTTTAACAAAACAATTCAGAATAAAGAGTAAGCTTTTTACTGAGTAATTAATAATCTTAATCGTATTAATTTTCAATTATTACGATTAAACGTCTATACGTAGAAGTAGGCTCTTTAACGCGAATATACAATAAGTTGCATTTAATGCACTTACAAATAAGGGCACGTGCACAGAATCGACAGAATTGTCTACGTCGCACCGCGCACTCAATCTCTCGCACACAGAGACACTTACCGTCAAATTCTTCATTAAATTGAAGTTTATTCATATTTAAGGCTGAAGTCTCGAAACCAGCGGGCAGCGGGGCGGGAGCGGCTACACAAAGAACACAAAACTGACCGCTTGAACGCTTAACCGCGTGACCGCTCTCTGTCTGATAGGTCGCCAAATGTCTCTGAGCGCGGCCGTTACTCACGCAAAATTAAGTCAAGTTTTTTACAAAACTGTACCACATAGAGGAACCATCACGTTATGTGAAAACCAGACTCTATTTCGCGCATTCTATAGCAGATAAAATTACAATGTAAATGGCAAGCGACGAAGACATTTCAGTCTCTGTCCGCACGGAGTCTAATACGTTTTGAACCATTATAATTCATAAATACCTACTTACAGTACCTACTTATAATAATGAACAGAGAATGCAGTATGATCTAATGTTCACAAAGTAGCGGTTTATATTCACTCTCCGTGTTTTATGCTTAATAACACTCCTCTTTTTTGTCGGGGGTTAAAAACAGATATCATTTATTGTTCTAGTTAAAATGTTTAGCATTTGCTACCAAATCATAAAACCTGGTTAACGTATTAACGAAATTCGAGTTATTTACATCTTTACCTTCTCACCCCCGTATTTAAAAAAAATTTACACATCAAATAACTATACAAGTTCTAGGTCTAGAAAAAGTGAATTTATATTACGGACAAATACAATCCTTGAATAGTTTTTCGCTGCGTCAATATCTTTATAGTAAGGCTGCGTTTCCACCGGAGATGAGTTAAGCTGCGTTGCGAGGAATGTGTTTTAAAGAATAAATAGAAACGCTTCATTTGCCTGACCACGTTCAGCGCAACGATTCTATTGGTTCATGTAAAACACATTCCTCACAACGCAGCTTAACTTATCTCCGGTGGAACGCAGCCTAAGTAGTAACTGTTTGAGACAGACAGAACTTTTAAAATCAGTCAAACCAACTCAAATTGTGATTTTAGTGTGGAAAGTCAAGGGGCAATTCCTGAATCCTGAGATTTGATTTAACTTTCAAAAAGAGTGTGTTAAGTGAGATGAGTATTATCTTATACCTACCTAGATAAATATTTTTCACATGACGACAAAACTTTAATTTTTATATCGTAGTCTCATTATCATTAAGGTTTATCAAGATTTATTGCGACAGTAATTTGTTACCTACCTAGCTAGCAAAAATACATTTATTAATATTACATACTTTGGAGAAAGATTATTTAAGCAGTAATACTTAATATGGACTTGAAGTTTTCATTAAACATCTTAAAAAGTATTGTACTGTAATGGTGGCACTTCACATGGCAATTGGTATTTGTTATTGGCTATTTGTTGCATTTGGCAAAATTATTGACGTATACACAAACAAGAAAATAAAGGCAAATACGGCCTTCCACACATGGACGTCAAATACCAAACTTTTACTTGATTTTGTTTACTTGCCTATTTGACTCTTTTGATGTGCGTCAAAAACCGACAAAGGTACGGATACGTGTATTTGTCAAATAGGCAAATAAGGCCAAAACTTTGTCAAACATACCGTCTACACATGGCGATTGTTTGGCGAATACATCAAATACGCAAATACGAATAGCCATTTGAAGTGGCACCATAAGAGATCTTATAAATTAATGTGAAATGACAAAAACTGAAGTACCTTCATAGGTACTCATGTACGAGTACGTACTTAATTGGCGAAAATCCTGCAAAATACTAATTAGAGCAAAGCCTATTTAAGTCAATCTTTGATTCAATACATATCATTTTTGTCATCTATCTCGCTCTTTATAAAAATAGAGAAGATATTATGTTATTACACAAACAAGTTACTATTACAGACGTTAGCTAAAAGTTAGCACGCAGCCTAACTTTTAATTTAAGTTAAGGCTCCATTCCACCGCTGTGCACGGCCACGCGCACGCGTGGACGTGCACGGCTATATTTCTTTTGACTTGAGTCAATTCGTGCGTAGCGTGTCCGTGGGTTGCAGTGGACACAGTCACATATATTTTCTTACAAAGCGAAGCTTGACACACGTGCGTAGCCTCTCCGTGCGCCGCGGTGGAATGGAGCCCTTATAAAAAAGCTAGAAAGCAGGTACTTGTTTACCTATCTAACACTAACTGGTGTTATAAGCTACCGCTCTTTTTCTTAAGAATTTCAATCAGTAAGATAATTTTCAAGCAGTCGGTGTAGCGGTGACAGACTATTCGCTATGAAAAAACTTTTTCTTGTGATAACAGCTGTAAATGTTTATATAAAGATAAATACGAACCTAATTATTCAAATATTCAACTCCAAAAATAAAGCCAAGGATTGGAATAAACTACGTCTACTGTTTTAATTTAATTCGAAAAACTGTCGTCGTCATTGAAATCATTGTACAGAAAAAAATTAAACGGTTTCACGACTATGGCTTCAAGAAAAATGTATATTTTCAAATATGGGTTTAGGTTATAAACGTAAGGATCATAAAAGCCTATAAGCAATTTTTGAAATGAGTTATTTAAAATTAAAATAAAATTATAAGACTCATTAGCTGAGAAACCATAAAGAAATGGCTACTTTTTCTCGTTGGAGAAATAGAGTATTGTCTATGATTTAAGAGAATCTCAATGAGAATCTAAAGACATCACAGACAAAGTATGATTAAAATCAATAATATTTGGCTTTGACCGTAGTAAATTTTAAATAAGTACGAATTAATAGTCCTAACGTCGTTGTAAAATTATAATTTACATAACCGTTTAATAAATAATAATTTAGTATTAAATTCCAGCTACAAATAATGATTAACTCTTCATCATATTTATATTACCTCTGACATCATAAATCTCTGGCAAATTGGAGTTTCTTATCCACATTTTAGTTGCACGATTCTCTGACCCGGAAGTCAACTTTGTAGACTAACGCCACACTCTCTAACTCTTTGGTATATGCCACGTGTGAACAGTTTTTCAAGCCAGGCCAAACTGTTCACACGCGGCATATTCCAAGCCAATACTGGCTGCCAGTCTTATTGGCAGCCAGTACTGGCTCTGTGAAAACTATACTTAAGAGGCCGGGTACACTTGGAATTTCTCATACATACGTAATTCCAAAATCATTTTCTCATACGAAAATATTTAACATGTTTGAGTTGTTTTTCAGTTTAAAATAGTAATTACCTAGGTTCCTGCACAAAAATTTACTTCAAAATATTTGAACACTAAAAAATAGAGTAAAACACTGAAAAATATATAAATAAATAGTTAATTTAGCACAAAATATTTAAACTCTAAAAAATATTTATTAGTATTTAAATATTTTGTAGTAAATTTACTATTTATTTATATATTTTTTAGTGTTTTACTCTATTTTTTAGTGTTTAAATATTAAGTACTAAATTTACTAAAAAAAATTAAAAACAAAAAAAAAATTTAATGTTTAAATATTTTGAAGTAAATTTTTGTGCAGGAACCTAGATAATTACTATTTTAAACTGAAAAACAACTCAAACATATTAAATATTTTCGCATGAGAAAATGATTTTGGAATTACGTATGTATGAGAATTTCGAGGGTACCCGGCCCCTTAAGGGGGCGAACTCATGGCGCGGTTTTTTCCCGCGCCCGCCGCGGTTGCGGGCCCGCGCAAATGAGCGGTTTTATTTCAGAACTGAACCGCCCGCAGCCGCCGCGGTCGCTGTCAGCACCCGCAAACTCAGCGGGCGATAATCGCAAGGTTGCAAGGCGGGCAGAAACGATCAGTTGAGATTCAGACCGCCATGGACACACACCAAAAACGAGCTGTTGCGGTATTCTTACTTTACAGAAGAATAAAGAAAAAAGGACGGGCGGTTTCTATTACAATCCCCTACTATGGGTACTGCGATCGCCCGCTAAACTATCGCAGAGCGCGCGGGCGCAAATCGCCGAGGCTGCGGGCGACCGCCGCCCGCCGGTGCAGCGGGAGCCGCAAACAACCACGCCCGCCGCGGGCGAAAAACGCGCGGTGAGTTTTGCTTTCGTTTTTAACATACAAAACTGAATTCTACGAAGGCTGCGGGCCCGCAACCGCGGCGGGCGCGGGTAAAAACCGCACCGTGAGTTCGCTCCCTAAGAGAATTCAAAATTGCATCAATTATTATTTTTCACAAAATGGCGGCAACGTTACATTATTTTGCGCACAGAATACCTGATTTAACAGTTGACACTCTCCATAAATCAGTAAACATGATCCTATTCACTTACATCTACTCTTTAACAGCCTTATTTATCATGGATCAGGGAAAATTATCAAAATAAATAAAAAAAAAAAAAGTTTATTTTAATCACAGATGTTTCGGCGCGTTAGCCGGGACCTCACTCGAATAAACCAATTAAAATACAGTGTTAACTAAAGTCGCAAATATGATACGAATAGTAATGGAATTCACAATAAATAATCTTAATATAACCACTGTTATTTACAATGAAATGCAAAATTCGCTAAGGCTTAAATTAGAATGTGACGAGGCTCTGAAAGGGCTTGGGAGTTTCGGTAGATTTCTTCCTCGTATGGGCATGGGTGAACCGGATGCAGTCGCAGTCTAAATTTTATTTTCGCGAGTTTGAGGGGGAGGGGTTCGAATTGTTAAAGGTACGATACCTACGTCGAAACAAAGACTCACACTAGATGTTTCATTCTGCGACCGCCTCGGACCGCGCATGAGGTGAACGCAAAACCATATACATATTCAATGATTATTTTGCCGTAAATAAGCAGAACAGTAGGGCCACGGTCTCACGTCATATTGACGCCGAGCGAGCGGCTGGCGTACTCGTACACGACGTAGGATATGGACACGGCCGGTATGACCTTGATAAAGTTGGGCGTGATGCCGCGGTACAGGCCCGTCAGCCCCTCGCGCTGGACGATCTCGCGGAACGCACCGCGCATCGTTCCCTCGGCGCCTTTCGCGGCTTTCTCTGAAAACGTTAGTATTCAAGGTAAATAATCGGCCAAGTGCGAGTCAGGCTCGCGCACCGTTACAGAGCGAAAGTTGGCAAATATGTGTTTTTTATGGGAGCCCCCTTAAATTTTTACTTAATTTTAATTTTATTATTAATTATTTAAGTACACATAATATAATAAATGATTTTGAGAAAATTTTAAGTGCCTACCTGTTGCCATTATTGATATCGAGCAAAAAAGGCTAAAAAATCAGAACTAGCTGTAGCAGTTTTTGAGATACAGCCTGGAGACAGACAGACAGACAAACGGACAGACATCGAAGTCTCAGTAATAGGGTCCCGTTATTACCCTTCGAGTACGGAACCCCAATAATGCTAAGTAATAAAATAAGCATACAGGTGCTTCTTGGAAACTTTTTATTTTCTATTTCGATAGACGACAATTACCTTGAGCCTGCAACCTCGTCCGCACCAGCGCCAAGGGGTAGGAGCAGACTTGACCCAGGGTACACGAGGTACTGCCGCATGCCAGCAGCAGCAGCATGCCCGGCTGCTCGTTATTCTTCTGGTACCTATTGATATACTTCTTCTTCAAAGTCTCGTAGACCGCCAGATCGATACCGGCGTAAGGCACAATACCCAGGATGTTTGGAATGTATCCTTTGTAAAAACATTTCAGACCCTCCCTAGCGTATATCTTCTTGGCCGCGTCCATTATGCCGGCGTACTGGCCCGTCTTTCTTAAAGCTAGTCTCGTCTTTAGCACCTCCAATGGATAGATCACAGTTTGGCTTATAGCCCCCGCGCTCGCGCCGGCCACGAATCGCTCGTATATCTCGAGGGGCTGGTTTCTCTTCTCGCCCTTTATTAATCTCTTCACTTGCTCGTACGCGGCGAACTTGATTGCGGACTCGGGGGCTATCTTTATGACATTAATACCGTTCCCCCGCCACAGCCCACTGATACCACCCTCGCTTATCATTCTAGCTAAGCACTTAGTCATATTTTCTCTAGTAGGATTAACCTGAAAATTATAAACATCCAAGTTAATGATTTGCATTTTGCATAATGAGTCAAAATACGTCATCTTTTTTTGGGTAATTGTCGTAATTTAAATAATCGCTACTCCTCATGCAAGTAATTTGGTTAAAATAACCTGTAATTTCTTGAATTACACAATTAGTCAAAAATTACGGCGCCTTTTTAACTAAAAATACTCTTAAACCGATATACGACGGCCATGAGTAACTGAACCTTGGAATATTTGTAACAATCATTGTTTCAACTTTCAACAAAATTAGCGACAGATAACTGCTACCAAATATCCAGCAGGTAATAATCAGTAACACGACAGCTTTGATGTCGCTTTTAAGAAACTAGAATATGCGTTCACGTTTACTGAAAAGACAGTTAATAGCGGATGTTGCTCAAAGTAAAAATTCATCTAGCAAAGCATGCAGCGGCAACCCTCACGAAAACTCGCCCATATAGACGAAGGTGTGAACAAAAAGTGTTCACATAACATACTTGTAGACATGTATTGCATAAAGGTGATCGCACATTTGTCAGCACACAGTGTGGTGCGAATGAATGTGAGTACATTTCATGACGTCACTTCATACAACGAATTATAAAATGCGGCACGTACGTTGCTGACAAATGTGCGATCAGCTTTGGTAAGAATTTGAGATTTGACCATTACCTGCAAAAATACTTTAAGTCTATCTAGAGGGGCAGTGCAGGTTCTGCTAACGGCGCCAGCTATTCCACCGGCCAGCAGATGCCTCCACCATTTACCGGACTGCAGCTCACTCTGAGTGAAATCATCTGGCACGTTCATGTCTTCTCCGATGTCCAGGTACTGGAAATATAATGCGACTTATTAAAAAGCGGCTGAAGATAAAACAAGGTCACATGAAAAATTAAGGGTGCTTTCGACTTGAGATGAGCCAGGACGCCTAGCGAGTATTTTGTTTTTCAAGAACCAATGGGATCTCCGCTCTGAGCGAGACAATAAAAATTAAGTGATTGTATTGGTTCTTGAGAAGCGCTACGCTCGTTTCCAAACGCTACGCTCCTCGCTCATTTCCGATGGAAACGCACCCTAGTAACAGTCCAATGGAAGATGGTCGTAGGTAGATTACATAAGGTTTTACTTGTAACATCTACTTATGTAAGAACGATGCTACATCATTTATTATATAACCTAATTACCTTGAACATAGTACAAACTTGTGTATATATATTGTGTATATAATATATTGATAATGTTTACATTAATTGAAAATGAGGGGATAGTATTACTTTCTAATTAACTTATGATTTAACTACTTTGAAGTAACAACGTGATTCCATGTTTACAAATAAGGGCGTGGCCTGACAGGTTTGTGTGCACAGTTACTCCAGTCAGGTAAGCTATAGGTGAGCATGAAACCCTGCACAGTTGTGCAACTTACATGCTCTATAATTTACTTTCAGGCCTGTCAGGTATACATTCATACCCTTAAGGCGGTCACGAGTGGACATAATCCATAGCAAATGAGTAGCCACCTTACGTGTATGGCTAGAATTTATAATGCAGAATGTAACATCTACTTATGAAAGTTCTTTATCTATATAAAGTTTCTAATACCATGCTATTGTAAATTTCCTTCGGGGCCAACTTTTTCACAGAGAAGAGAGTAGAGAAATTTTTCCAGTTCATTTTGAAATGTTTCATTGAGCCTGAGTAAACAAAGTTTCTTATTATCATTTTCGTTAAGTATCTTAATTTTCTAGTAACTAATATAAAATGTAAAATACTGCAAAAATAATCATTATTCTTCTTTCAATGTTGTCATAAAACCCAAGTCAACGACGTGAGTAATGACGTAAGAAGTCATAACATCAATATTTTGCTATTTTGACATTATTGTATAGGCAAAATACAGCTTCAAGATGATCTACTATCTATCGACTTCGTCATTACATGGACATTCGTGTCCTGTGCGATGCAGGGCCGCACCCAGTTAGTTTATGCTTACGTTGGATTTCAACAGAGCACTGAAAGTCGAACTCGCGAACAAGACAAGCGATCACCCAACTCATGGAACAGTAGAGTGGCGAACCATGGAAGGTAAAAAAGAGAGACTAATTAGCTCTTTGACCACATTTTTTATTAGAGGAGGTAGTTGGGACCAATGTTTTGTATTAGTGCATCTACTAGTGCATAAAAGTTTATTGTGCGGGAACCATACATGTAATGTATGGTTCCCGCACAATAAACTTAATTATGATTTTCGCCTAAACTATTTAATTTAATTTGATGGGCATGGAGATACTAATTTTTATCTATTTTTTCTTAATTATACCATTTCGAATTAAATAATCATCGTTTAGACAGGACAACGTCTGTCGGGTCAGCTAGTTATATAATGTAATATTCAGATACTATTTTTAGGTTATTTTGTAGATTTAGGCACAAAAGACTATATGGCAAATTCTTTGTTGATAGAAGACATACATATACAAAAAAGCTGCAGAAAAGTCAATACAGCTAGATATACACAAGAAACGTGAGACTGAATTGAATCTTCTTGATTATAGGAAAAGCACAAGAAGCAAATCTATTATCGAAGAAGAAATGTATGCTCGACTTGTGTCCTTGATCGACTCATACAAAAATTGAAAGATATGACCAATCTCCTAAATTATTCTACCGAATTCTCGAAAATCATAATTTCAAATCTATACCTATTGCCAATATAAAACAGAAGACACCAACAAAGACACTATAAATTGATAGGTGTATAGAAAAAGTGTACCGAATAATTGATATGAAGCCGTCGAATATTGTTGTCAAGGGTACCACTTCACGGTCACAATTTCGTCAAGACTCAACGATAACTACGTTCGGTTAGAAGGTTACCCACTAACCTTAGATATTTCCTTTCTATGATTATAGGTCCATACTGAGAAGGCACTCAATTGATAAAAATAATTTTAGTTATCAATAATTATTAGTATGCATTTGCATAAAATGACGACATCCTGAGAGAATAATAATGTTAACGATGTCTGTGGTGTATAGAGCAACGCATCAGCTGACAGTGGTCTAGTCATCTAGTGGTTACGACTTGCCTAACAATTACCGCATTTAAATTATAGAAATTACATTTTCGAGCAATGCTGAGTGCTGACTGATCAGTGATCAATGATCATGTAATTGTCTGGTAAGGGTACAATGGTGTTAGGTAATGTATGGGCTTGCAAAAAGTCGGTGGATGATGATAGAATAGCAAGATAATAATTGTACAAAGTCATTTTGTAAATTAAGAATACAATACATCTAAATAATAATATATACTTAATGACTATTATAATTAAATTTATAACTAAGCAGGAAACACACCATAACGTAAAAGATCTTACATACTGAGGAGATAAGCGAGAATTTTAAATTGACGTATAGTTACATACGCAAACAGATAAAAAAAATCGGCCAAGTGCGAGTCGAACTCGCGCACGAAGGGTTTCGTACCGTTATAAAGCAAAATAGGCCAAAAATTGTGTTTTTTTTTGTATGGGAGCCCCCCTTAACATTTTATTTAAATACGAGTATTATTATTAATTACTAAAGTATACATATAATTAAGGCCTTTGTGAAAATTTCAACTGCCTACCTGTTGCCATTATTGATATCGAGCAAAAAAAGGCCAAAAAAATCACGTTTATTGTATGGGAGCCCCCCTTAAATATTATTATTATTTTATTTTTAGTATTTGTTGTTATAGCGGCAACAGATATACATAATCTGTGAAAATTTCATTAGTCTAGCTAAAGCGGTTCTTGAGATACAGCCTGGAGACAGACAGACAGACGGACGGACGGACGGACGGACAGACAACGAAGTATCAGTAATAGGGTCCCGTTTTTACCCTTTGGGTACGGAACCCTAAAAATTAATAAGCGTTTTAATAAAGTTGAAATGAATGCAATGAAAACTCAATTACTGATTTTAGCATATTATTCATATTGATATAGTTGGACCACTTAGACCACAAGAAGCTTAAAAAATCAAGATATGATGAAATAAGTACTCTACCATAAAATTTCACTCTCACCGTGTTTTGGCAACTAAAATTAATTTCTTTATGATGTAAACTTACTGTTAAAGCAACGTAGATAATATTGAATTTTGCGCCTTACAACACTGTCAAATCGTGAGAAATATGTATTCTGTGGTCAAATCCATAATGCAATTTTTTTTCTTGTCTATCATAGTGACGGCCATATTTTGTACAAGATTTTGCATAATTAATAAAGTAAATTACTGTTAAATAGTGATTTAATTTGCTTAAACTCATCACCTACAAAGTTACAGCAGATATACTGAGGCACAAATATTACCAGCCAAATTGACTTATCACACTAAGGTCTAGTGTTTATATATTACGAGTATGAAGTATAATACTTTGACCTGCGATTACATCGATAAGGTTACTTTAGGTTAAAAAATTATCGCCAACTGAAACCACTTCGTATCATCGACCTCTCGATTCTTTTGACTCTTTAAAATGTAATTTTTTTAAATATTGTAAATCGATTAGGTGGTCAATGTCATGTGATTTATTTAACTAGCCTTGGATGCGATATAAAAACGCCGTCGTCTAAACTAATATTAGGTAGAGAAAGGTTTCCGTTTGCATTGAAGTGGCTCCAAATATCAGGACAATGTACAGAACACAATATTCACATAGAAACGACACAGCCGGTACCTACGACGTCTACCAAATTACAGAGGGACAGAGTAACCACCTTATAATAATAATTAACGACTTGACTGTGACTTGTGAGTAAATGAATATATATAATATGTCAAACTCTTCATTAAATTGAAGTTTAATTATCATTAAATGTCTCTGAGCGCGGCGGTTAAAGTGTAAAAGTCATTTAACAGACAACGACAGGGACATGTGACATGTTATCTGCTGTGTTCATATTTTTTAGAAGGGCTACAACGCTGATAACAATTTTCCATCAGTTAATAAGCAAATACGTATTTCAAACATATGACTTTTTTCGTAGTACAGTGTACTCTACCCGTGTTGTAACTTGTAAATACGTCATTCAATTACTGCGATTTACGATCATGATAAACATACAACAGAAAACAATACAATACGCACCGTCATATACATTTGAACTTTATTGCTAACAGTATTTAGAAATTGAGTTCAAAAGTTTGTTCAAAAATTATTAAAATAATCAAAATGCAGTACCTACATCGTTTGTTGTGATATTATGTTCCTCTACCTATTCGAAATTTAAAGTATCGACCTTACATATAAGCAAAAAATCGGCCAAGTACGAGTTGTACTCGCGCACGAAGGGTTCCGTACCACTACAGAGCAAAAATAGGCTAAAAATTGTTTTTTTTGTATGGGAGCCCCCCTTAATTATTTAATTTATTTAAATTTTATTATTAATTATTAAAGTACAAATACAATTAAGTATTTTGTAAACATTTCAATTGCCTATGTGTTGCCGTTATTGATTAAGAGCAAAAAATAGCAAAAAAATCACGTTTGTTGTATGGGAGCCCCCCTTAGATATTTAATTTGTTTTGTTTTTAGTATTTGTTGTTATAGCGGCAACAGATATACACAATCTGGGAAAATTTCAGAAGTCTAGCTATTGCGGTTCTTCAGTTACAGCCTGGTGACAGACAGACGGACAGACGGACAGACATCGAAGTCTTAGTAATAGGGTCCCATTTTTACCCTTTGGGTACGGAACCCTAAAAAGAAGATCACATAAATTATGTGTATTGTAAAATTCATAATGTAATGAAGGAGGCAGACGGTTCCGTAGGAATTGCCTTTATCTTTCAGAAAAATTATCAACTTTGAATAATCCATAATTTTCTTCCGCCTTGATTATAATTACGTTGCACAAATCCTAGATAATATTATTCATTAGTCATTACGTATCTTGAATAGACATTATCATCGATAATAATATTATGACTTGTATTGTTTCGCAAACGACAGTTATTTTCCATTCTAACTATTATAAGTTTATATCACATTATCCGGATTTGAAAGAAGTTATTTAAACGACGAGACGATGTAACTTAATAGAATGCAACTAAGAATGTGTTTAGGGAGATCACGAGACCACTTCGTACCTTGTGTTGGGAATTGGGATGTCGTATGCTACACTTTTTATTTTGGTGAACTAAATCCGGTGAACAAAGTCTCCCGGAGCACGTTTTGATCTAATTTTGTATTAGTGAAACGCTACGTCTTCTATGCATAATAAACGTTTTCAATGTAGCACATTATTCTATACGTAGAACTTTTTATAATGATTAGCAAAATATGTATAATCTTTTCAAAGTTATTCGTCTTATAAACAGCGATGTTAATATAACTCTATATTAACATCGCTGTTAATAAGAAAAAGGTTATATAACTTTGAAGATATTTATTATTATAAATATTCAATAACAAAAATTTTAAACATTTATGTATAGCACAAACCAACCAAAATGACCAAACAACTCATTACAGAATACAGTAGTTCCAATATCCAGAAGAATAAGATAATATTATGTATCCTACTGCCTACACAATGCTTAGGTAGAATCTATAGGTAACGGAGAGGATTAACTCTTATAAAAGTTTCTGGGGGCTAGAATTAAAACACTAATAAAATAAATGAAAATTCTGACTTCCACGGTGAAAAATATAAAACGTGAAGATTTGTAGTTAACCTAGCCTTCAACGAAAAAAACATTGTTTACAATTTATGAGAAGTTGCCAATTAAGGATGTTCACAATAAATAATAATCGGCCAAGTGCGAGTCGAACTCGCGCACGAAGGGTTCCGTACCGTTATAGAGCAAAATAGGCCAAAAATTGTGTTTTTTTGTATGGGAGCCCCCCTTAATTTTTCATTTTATTTAAATATTATTATAAATTATTCAAGTATACATATAATTAAGGCCTTTGTGAAAATTTCAAGTGCCTACCTGTTGCCATTATTGATATCGAGCAAAAAAGGCCAAAAAATCACGTTTGTTGTATGGGAAATCCCTTAAATATTATTATTATTTTGTTTTTAGTATTTGTTGTTATAGCGGCAACAGATATACATAATCTGTGATAATTTCAGTAGTTTAGCTAAAGCGGTTCTTGAGATACAGCCTGGAGACAGACAGACGAACGGACGGACGGACGGACGGACGGACGGACGGACAGACAACGAAGTCTCAGTAATAGAGTCCCGTTTTTACCCTTTGGGTACGGAACCCTAAAAATGGCGCACCGGGAGCGAGGTTCCTAATAGATCCGATAAGGGCCTTTTGAAAGGATAATATAGAATGCCAAGACTCCAACATCTACGGAACCACCACCGAACGAGAGGCGAGAGTCGCAGCATGCCCATGCTTGCGGAAGAATATCTTTCACTTTGACACAGAACGAGCAGCCGTTGAATGCTTAACGCATTCCTGCGGTAATAGAGTAAAGGTAAGGAAAGTTCTGTATTATCAAGCTCCTAAGACTTCATATCTCGATCATACCGGATAGATAACTTATGTGTTTCTAATATGCAAATAATTTCCAGAGAATATACAGCAGTATATTATCTAAATCACACGTGAAACACTTAAAACCGGGTCTCGCTGGTATTTCCCCGTATCGTTAACATATCGTATAAGGATATCGTGATTCAAGCGTGACACATCGCGGTACGTCATCGCTCGTCATCACTGTACAGTCGCAGACGATACCATCTTATTACAGTAGCAATAAGGTCGATGTACTGCGATTGTCAAAGTATGCCAGTCGGATATTGGCTCGCAACTGGCCGATATTTAACTGTGAATAGATAATAATCCAATTAGCCAATTTTATTTAATTTAATGTTATATTGATAAGGTATTGTGCGCAACTTTTAGGTATGTAACAGAAGTTTTCATAAAACATTGAAAGGGTCTAAATTAACGCAGCATTAATGATTAACACGAAACAAACATAAAGTAAATCATGCCAGTGAAAGGATTAAAGTGGATCAAAAGAAAAAGCCAAAAAAGCGCCTGGGACTCCACCGTTTTTGTAGAGCACTTTTCTTCACATCCAAAGACGAAATAGTATCGTCGGTTTTCCAACGATTTTACTAGCGCATGCATCAGGGGCATCTCATGTATTCTATATATATCTACGTCATTTTTACGTTTTCTATTAACATGATTAACATCACAATTTCCTGTTAAATTATACATATATGCGATTCTTTCTTTGCCTGATATTTTCTGCATAATAAGAATACGATAAGCACTAAGCAGAATTAATAAAATTACAGGATAATATAACTATAGTTGTTATGATTTACTTTTTTCGTAATGTGGAAATGTAAAGATTGTTATAACGGTATTACAATCGTAGTTTTACTGTTACAGTAATTTGAAATGATATTTGCACTACATGTCAATTTGTGACGTCAAAATACAAAATTGAGATATTAACATACTTGTGTCGTTGTGTCTGAGTATCAGACAAGCTGTTTGTATAACCTAATTGATAAACAATTATGAAGCTCTTAGTCTTGAATATAGACAGACTTCATTTTCATTAAAAAATGTAACATAAAGCAATTTAACAGCAATTTGTTAAAATTAAAAACTTATCAGACATAAGAAATTTTCTGATAGTAACGTTAAAATAATCTGAATATAAGTTTCTTTTAATGTTATTTTTTTACCGGTTTCATTTTTAAAACGTTTTATCGCATAGAATATAAGTACTTATATTAAGGTTAAAGTCATTTTGAAATTCGCTTTGCAGACTCTCAGTCATACACTAATATTTAATGTAATATGCAAATTAGAGAAACTATGACGTCTCAGATTAATGTATGTGAAAGTTTCATTATAAGGCGTTGGATTGGAATGTCAAAATTCATACTTTCGCACTGCGTGACATAGCCATGTGAGAATTCGCGCTATTAAGTGAGGTTATTGGTAGAGCGCTAGTGTGTAAAGTAAAATCACGCTGTATTTAATGTGTATAACGTATAATTGACGTCATAGGCGTCAGAATGTGGGAGACTGAAATTCGATTAACCTACAAAGTATGAAAAACTTCGTCCTAAAAATATGCTTGATAATATGTCCCCTCGCAACAGCCGATTAGTAGAGATAAAATAAGAGTGATAAAAAATAACCAGATGGCAATGTTCCTTAACCTCAATTTCAAATTATACTATAATAAAAGGAACGTCTACTTTTAATCGACTAAAGGAATATCCGAACTCATTTGAAAGTCAAGGTTACACCAACGCAAAATTAATGAGCAGACTTCATGAGCATATCGTCGGGGTATAAATTAAAAGGAAGATACACAGAAATATCTAGACTTTGAAACAATGTCCTATAAATTAAATTTACCTTTGCCAAACACCGACGGAGAATGTACAGGAAATCTTCGAAGACATCGCCAGTCGAGACAGTCGCCTCTTCCAATTCCAGAGACATAATTAATTTAAATACTCGCTAATTATATTTTAAGATCACAGACAGATTACTTCTTTGGAACTATAAAATCAGATCGCTTAATACTTTAAATAGTCGAGTGTGTTCGTAGCGCGACATTAGACGCGTATGGTGTCACTAACGTGTACGCTCACACTGGCCGACGACTGTCGAGTTTCGTACTCGCACGAGAAACCGCTTAGCGACGGTCGTAAGCGCCGAAGACGAGCCCTACTATCGTACAATTCTAGAAACACGGGCGACTAACGATACGTTAAGTCGATTTATATTAAAAACTTTTCGTATCGATTTATCGAGATGACGGCGAGGAGCAGACTGCTGGTTGGGGTATCAGCATTGGGGTCAAACCTCAAGTTCAATAAGGCAGGGGCTCGTCACATGGAAATGTTGATAAATTGCCATTTGACATATACATATATAATAATACGAGGGTATAGAGATGAGCCTTACACATTTTAATATCTAAAGAAAATTAACAGCAGTAGAATCCTTTTAACAGGTTCAGTAACATGTAGGATCTGCAGAGAAGGAAGGAAGTGTAACAGCAAAAGATCAAATAGAGTCATGAGAAATGTAGGAAGGACTAATATACGAAGCGGAAGCTAAATTGACATTGAAGTACCTGCTTATTCAGAATCATTATTTATTGTTCAGGTACAATACAACACAACAACTAGTACAAAGAGAATGTTTCTAGCCAATGAATCAGAATAAAAATCTGATTAAATATTTTGACTAAATATACAAGTAATATGAAAAAAAAACAAACATATAAAATCAATCGAGGCTTATTCAGTTTGTACTTTAGATAATATTTTAAACGATTTTAATTAAAGTCTACACACTTATGCCTCATACATACGTAACGATGTATCGTAGCGATTTCAGACTGTGCAGATAAATCGAACGTTCCTAGTGCCTCCACACGGCTCCGATATCGACGTCGATCGGGCAGTTCTCCGCAGAAGATCACGCAAGATACATGTTAACAATGGAAGATTATGACGCACTTGCTATATTAGGCCTGGTTATGTCTTTAAAGAAAAAAAGAAGCGGAGTCTATGGTGTAAAGATTGACTCATGAAAAGGAAGCAATTTTCTCATACCAACTTGATATGTGAGTTGAAATTCGCTCCGCAAGATTGGCATAACTATTTAAGGATTAATGAAGAGGCATATTTAAATCTGCTGGCTTTAGTTTCTCCACTAATAAAGAAATAAGACACTGTTATGAGAGAAGCTATAAGTCCTCATGAAAGTTTAGGTTTCTGTAGCTTTCTATAAAATCTTGAAGTATTTCACGGTGTCCAACTCTTTCGTCTTCCGACATGTTTCTGTGAAAGCGATGTGCACGTGCGCACACTAGCAAGCTCCGTGAAGTACTGCCGAACTGAGCGATCGCCGTCCACACGCAACGATAAAACTGTGCAAATGTAATAGGCAACGATTTATCTGATAGAAATTGCAACTGCCACCGACGAACGATTATCGACAACGATTTTTTATACACACGATCGATAAAACTGCGCAAACTGGTCTGCACAGATTTATCGCTACGATAAATCGTTACGTATGTATGGAGCATTATAGAGATCGATTTACCATATTAATTATTATAGATTTACAATAATAATATATTTACGACCATTTATTTCCATAATAATTTTTGTCATTATACCATTTTTCTAGTTTCTTTTTGGAAACTTGTACAAAAGTTTAATCGGTTATTTACTCCTTATATACTTTAACCAGTATTAAAACATTATCGTATCTAAATTAAAACGTTTTTTTTAGTAAAACACGTGCAAACGTAAACTAAAAAAGCACGTGCCGTTAAAATTGGAACACTCGATATTGAAATATGTATAGAATAAAAATGTGTATCAGCAACAATAATGACTTAAAATGTATATATGATAATTATATATATAAAAGGCAAAGCTGATGTCACAGGCCAAACTATTGGTACTTGAAATTCGGACATGGGTTCCCATAATGATAATCATATCTCTAAAAAGTGATCTATAATGACGATGCTGTTAATTATTGTCCTGTTAATTTTTAAATCCTTTTAATCCACCTAGTCTTCCATATCATAGACCCTTTGGCGTATGAACACTCCCGTGATGTAACTTAGAAGTCTAAATCTGCCAAAACTTTGTAATGGTACAAGTCAAAGCATTGCATTGTAATTTGTAACATAGTAGAGGCCTATATGTCAACTGGACCTGCCGAAGGCGAATTGATGACCAAGAACACCTACGACGGAATAATCAAAACTGATCTAAAGTGAGACTGGTTCAAACAAATTGACATCAACTTTTGTTAGCTTTAAACTCCAGGGAATGATGTGTTACATTAGACACAAGGACGAAACCAAAATACAATAGAACTCGGTAGAAGTGTTAGCCTAACGAGAAGTTATAATTAAAGTCTGCACTCTACACCCTCAATAATATTATTGTGATCTACACATTGTTTTGTGTAGATCACAATAATTTTATTGCATGTCTTATTTTTTTTCAATTGTTTCGTACTTTGGTTCTATGTGGTGTTCCGCAAGGCTCACTGTTAGCATCGCTTGCGTTCATATTTTTTATAAATAATATTACATTACTAATTGTTGAACTGATCTTAAATAATTATTATCACTTATTGTCAGTGTCATCTACTGTATGATCATCTATGTGCCATCAACTGTGAACTTTTGCATTATCTGTAGTCACGTCATTATCTGTGGTCGTAATCTGTGGCTTCATACAATTTTTTTCAATATAGCTCTCTGTCAAATTCCATACGGTCGTTTTACTTTAGAAGTTATGTGCCCGGCAAATCGCTGTATTCTTGTTAAAAAACTTGCAAATTAGTGCTGTATAAGTTTATGTGGACTAAGAATACGCTGTGCAGTGAAAATGAGTACAAATCATGCAAACTATGTTGTGAGTGTACCGAAGTTGAAGGGCCGTGAGAACTATGCGGAGTGGGCATTCGCGGCGGAGAATTTTCTCGTTCTGGAAGGAACTTCCGAGTGTATCAAACGGACCAAACCAGAGGAAGCCGCAACAGACGCGAAAACCCGAGCCAAATTGATTTTAACCATAGACTCGTCGCTTTACGTACATATAAAGGAAGTCAATAGTACAAAGGCGTTATGGGTCAAGGTACAAGCTCAAGCAGTTGTTTGATGACTCGGGATTCACTAAAACAGGGGTCGGCAGACTTACCAATCAGATGAGCCAAATATCAAGTTTGTAGATTTTCCCATACCTAAGAGCCGCTACATAAATTTTAAAAGTAATAATAATAATTAGAGTAATTTGCTTCATACTACAAAGCTACATTATCAGTTAAAAAAATACGGAAAGAAATTCATTACAATAGCACTCATTAATAATTGTATTACTTATATTTTAGTTTTAGTTGGAATGGTGTCCTTGCATTGCTTTCGAAAACTTGCCTATGACTGGCAGGTAATTAGGTATAAAAGGTAATAAAAACGAGTGTTTTTATTAATTGAAGGCACGACTGAAAATTGTCGTCGGTTAATTTACTTTTTAATTAATTTACTTTTAATCTGATTCATAGATGAAAATGTTCGCTCACATGAATATATAGAGCCTATGATAGCTGATATAGCAAATGCAAGTTTTTTTTGTCGTTTCATATGTTGCATGTATCAAACAGGATTTGCTCTATTATAGGTAAAATATCGCAAGTTGATGGAGAATTCAGTTGTTTCATATTGTTTAGGTGTTTTATTATGCTAAATCGATACAGTAATTAGGCAGTGAGTGAGTGTAAGAAGACTCGTCTTAGAAGAGCCATATTAATCCTACGGAAGAGCCGCATGCAGCTCGCGAGCCGCGGTCTGCACTACGAGGGCTGCTATTTATGTATCCGGAATTAAAAAAAGAAACAAACATATATCATTTAATATGGTTTTATTGCTTTTCAAAATATTCGCCGCGATGATCGACACACTTTTGCATACGCTGGAACCAATTTTCATAGCACTTTTCCATTCTGATTGAGGTATCTCCAAAACGTGCATTTTAAACGCATCAACAGCCTCTTCGCGGCTCGGAAAACGTTGACCACGTAATTTGTTCTTCGCTTATGGAAATAAAAAGAAATCGTTAGGTGCCAAATCAGGGCTGTACGGCGGATGACCAGTCAATTCGATCTTTTGACCCTCCAAAAACTGAGTTGTTTCAGCTGAGGTGTGACAGCTAGCATTGTCGTGATGTAATATGATTCTGCGTTGTCGGTTGTCCTTTCTTATTTCTTCAAAGACTTCTGGTAAACAAATGGTCGTATACCATTCAGAATTAACCGTTTTACGATTCTCTAATGGCACTATAGCCACATGTCCATTAATTCCAAAAAAACAGGCGACCATTTGCTTCAAAGTACTTTTTGCACGAGTAACTTTTGTTGGTTTCGGCTCATCTTGGAACACCCACACCGTTGACTGTTGTTTAGTTTCGGGGTCATATGCATAGATCCAAGATTCATCACCTGTGTAGATATTATAAACGGCTTTTGACGTACCACGGTTGTATTTTTTTATCATTTTTTGCACCAATCGACACGAGCCCGTTTTTGATCGATTGTCAAGTTGTGCGGAATCCAACGCGAACATATTTTTTTTACAGCCAAATGTTCGTGTAATATCTTATGTATGCTCGTCATACTTATGCCTAAGGACGCCTCTATCTCGCGATATGTAACATGACGATCACGCATTATTAGTTCCCGCACAGCACCTATATTTTGTGGGACAACAGCTGTTTTTGGGCGACCTTCTTTATTTTCATCCGTGAGCATAGACCGCCCACGATTAAACTCACTGTACCAGTGATAAACAGTGGTTTTTGATGGTGCTTCATCTCCAAAAGTTGCGGTGAGTTGAATAAAGCACTGTTGTTGATTTAGCCCACGCCGAAAATCGTAGTAAATCATTGCACGAAAATGTTCACGCGTTAAATCCATGGCAAATGAAGACACGCAATTTTCTAAATGACGCCACAATGGAAAAATAATTGACAGTCACATGAAACAAAATGTATTCTTCAACCAAAGAGTTCTATTTTCAAATGTTGTAATTACTTTTTAAATATTGTTCTTGTAAGTGGCCAGTTCCGGATACATAAATAGCAGCCTATGTAGAAGAATCAGTTTATTGAGAACATTGATCTCAATTCGTCTCGAACAATGTACATCTATGACATCGTACGTAACGCAGATCATAGAAACGAGTCAGAAATTGAGCGGAACCGGCTTCAATATCAATGACGAATGGGTCGGATCATTGCTTTTAGCAGGATTATCCGATAAATACGCGCCAATGATCATGGCGATTGAACATTCGGGCATAAAAATAACGGCAGACGCCATTAAAACCAAGTTAATGGAATTGGAAGAGGCTAGTGGCGACACCAGTGGAGTATTTGCGAGTTTCCGCAGAAATAAAGGCGGGAGAAATGCAACCAAAGACAATATGTCAATGTCAAAGTCAAAACAGAAAATAATCAAATGTTACAGATGCAAAGAGTATAAGGATGCGACAAATACGAAAC
This sequence comes from Polyommatus iphigenia, assembly GCA_963422495.1. Lineage (NCBI taxonomy): Eukaryota > Metazoa > Arthropoda > Insecta > Lepidoptera > Lycaenidae > Polyommatus > Polyommatus iphigenia. The sequence continues at coordinate 24,550,545 of OY730178.1, read as the reverse complement.
CAGTTGAGCGGAAACAAACGAATGCATTTAGTGCAATCTTTCTAAATGGCGATTTTCAAAGAACGACTGGTATGTCGATTCGGAAGCTAGTGCTTAACTAACCCCAAACGAAAACTGGTTGAAGAATGTCTCGACTGAGCAACCTATCAAGGAAATCGTTGTTGCCAACAAGGAAAAGGTGTCTGTAAAGTGTTCTGGTGATGTACAGATTACCACTTCAACTGATAACTGTAAATATGATGTGGTTGTAGAAGAAGTTTTATGTGTTCCAAGTTTAACCACAAATCTTTTATCAGTTAGTGAATTAATAGCAAAAGGTAACAGAGTGCTGTTCACTGGTGATGTTTGTCAAATATACAACAAATCTGTGAAATTGGTTGCCACAGCTAGCCTTATCAATGGTGTCTACAAGTTAAAATTAGTAGAAAGGTTTGTGGCTACAGTGATGACTTCGAGTGACATAATTTGGCTTCGCAGACTGGGTCATCTCAACAGAAACTATTTTAATAAAATGCAGAATGCCGTGGAAGGATTCACACTCGATAGAAAGGCTGATATTTCAAAGTCGTCGTGCAGTGTGCTGCGAAGGCAAACAGAGCCGGTTGCCTTTTTCACAGAATGGCAGTAGAAGATATATTATGTGGTCCATTTCCAGACATCTCTATTGGTGGCTCAAGATACTACATTTTGTACATAGATGACTATAGCAGGATGATGTATATTATTTATTTTCTCAAAAACAAAAGTAAAGCTCTTGATTGTTTTAAAAATTACATATCAGCTGTGGAAAATCAACTAAATAAGATAATTAAGAAGCTGCGTACTGACAATGGGAAGGAATATTGCAACAAAGAGTTTGAGAAATATTTGAACATTGCTGGAATTAGTCACCAGAAAAGTAATCCATATACTCCTGAACAAAATGGTTTGGCAGAACGCAGTAACCGAACGGCGGTTGAAAAGGTTATTGGTAGTCCTATGTATTTGTCTGTATTGACTAGGCCCGATATAACTTATTCTGTAAGTTTTTTAAGTCAATACAATAATTGTCATACAGATGAGCATTGGTCTTATGCCAAAAGGCTATTGAGATATTTGAAGAAAACTAAATCTTATGGTATCAAGTATTCTAAAAGGGGAAATTCTGAAATAAAAGGTTTTGTGGATGCTGATTGGGCCAATTGTACCTTGGATAGGCGGTCTTATACTGGATTTTGTTTCTTATTGTCCAATGGTGTCATATCATGGGAATGTAAAAAGCCTAAAAACTGTTGCACTTTCAAGTTGTGAAGCGGAGTATATGGGAATTTCGGTGGCTTGCAAAGAAGCTATATATACCTAAGAGCTTTGCAATTTGTAATAAAATGTATACTAATTTCAAATTGCAAATGAATCGTGAAATAACGACCACCGTTTTTTGCTGACCGCACCACGCACACGCACATTAGTGTGGCGCGCGTCGGTATTTATCTAACGCAGACATGCAAAAACATTGCTACAGTTTTGACGGCATACGTCGTATCTAAGTATTTTGATATCGTTGACACAAACAATAATGTGTATTCTCCTTAATAAAGACTTTAAGAAGGTGTTGATGGACACAATCTTAGTTAACTCTACCTATAACCTAGCAGATTAAGTTAGTGTAAAATTACTTATTAGTCTTAGTTAGGCTAGATTGTAATATTTATAAAATACTAAAACAGGTATTTTATGTAAAAAAATATATATATTTATACTTAGCTAAAAAAACAACCGAAAAGCTATATATATAAAGCACAGCAGTTTGTAGCGCGAGACGGCGCGGTGGGACATATTTTGTTCTATGAGGAAAATTTTGTGTCTCAGTTGTTATGAGTCTAGCTAGCTAGCCCTTGTCTTACGGTGCACAGTGTATTTTTTGTCCAAAAAATTGGCCATGCCATTTTTATTACTTAATTTTATAGGATTTGTGATTATAAATGCAGGACGAGAACCCCCGACTGCCCATTTCATATAGAAAAATGCAAATTAGTCCTTGAAAAAAAATCTATGGTTTCCAGAAAAAATAATCTATGGTTTCCAGAAAAAAAACAAAGAAACAGTTATAGCTTAAAAGTTTGATATTCTTTTAAGACTTTATTAATTGGTCTAAATAGTGTCTTAAAAGCCCTACAATAGCGAAAAACATCCAGGATTTATTTGTTCAAGATAACGTATTTATGACTGATTTTGTAAATTTATGTTTTAATTTTTTTAACGCCATGTTATTTCATGGGGTTAAAAAATTGAAACTAAGATAAAATATTCTTTGTATTGATACTTATAACCAAAAAAATGGGATCCAAATGAGGAGGGTAACGAAGTTATTCAATTTTATATTAATTTGGATAGGGTTGTCACTTGTCACCGCATAGTTGAATATTTGAAGTAGGTTTTTTTCATATGCCCTGAAAAAAGTTTATTTGCTAGTTGCTACTACTTTTATCCCATTACGTATAAAAACAAATACAGATTTTGTTCTTTGGTTAAACCCAACTCCCCAGTCATACAGGTTTTGCCGTCCGATTCATATCCAATATCGCAAGGAGACGAAAGATTTAATTCTGAATGAAGAGAAGTGGGTAGATAATCAAATTAAGGATTTAACTACACTATAAGTGACAACGTCTAACAGAAAGAAAATAAAGGCAAAACCCCAACTTTATTTGACATGTATAGATGGAAAAGTACTGAATACCATAACAGATACCTCTTCTCAACTAAAATGTCCATATTGCAAAGCGACCTCAACGCAATTCAATAAATTAGATGTAATTTGCTCTCAGCCAATTGATGTATCAGTTTTTAAATACGGAATAAGCCCCTTGCATGCACGGATTCGCATGTCAGAACATTTAGGCTACAAACTTCCTGTAAAGAAATGGAGGGCAAGCAAAGATACACATGAATCTCGCATTGTTGAGGAAACAAAGAAACGCGTGAAAGACAGAGTCCGGCAAGAATTTAAAGTGCTGGTTGTTGTTGTGAGACCCAATGGTGGAACAACAAATGACGGCAACACAGCCCGAACAGTTCTTACTGATAAAAATCGTGCAGTGTTCGCAGAAATATTAAACCTTGATCAGTGGTTATTGGACGATATTCATACGATTCTGGTTACCTTGTCCTGTGGTCTGCCTGCAGATGCTGATAAGTTTGGAGAATTTTGTCAAATCGTTGCATCTAAATATGTGGCAGAATATGGGTGGTATCCAATGACCGTTACTCTGCATAAAATTCTTATTTACGGGAAAAATATTATTAACAGCTCAGCCCTTCCAGTAAACCTATAGGTTTGTTATCAGAGCAAGCCGATGAAGCGCGGAATAAGTTCTGCCGTTACGATAGAGAACATCACAGCCGAAAATCCACCCGCGAAAATACAATGTTGGACCTATTTCATAGGGCACTGGAATCGTCAGATCCAGAAATTTCGTATATTAGGCTACAGAATAGATTAAAGAAACTGAAATCTTTACCATTACCATTAAAGTAAGTGAAATTACTAAAACCGTATGAAATCTCAGAAAAAGACGATTTTATGACAACGGAAAACTACATAAATGTTGTAATTAGCGATATATTAGTCGATAGCGACAATATAACAGATTTTCTTTCGTCCGAGCAGGATAAAGAATAATAAGGTGATTAAGTACAATATACACACGGCTCCTGGGGCATGCACATTGCACTGTATGGTTCTGTCAAAGTGTGGCGAGAAATAATTCTGGAAGAAGTTAAATAAAATAAATAAATAAGCAGTATTGTAGGTTTGACAGCCCAAATTAATATAAAACTGCAAATTTGCTTTTGTAGTAGCATATTGCTTCACTTATATTAAAAACTAAAATATAAAGTACTTAATCGTTTTTTTGTTTCTGCTCAAAAATATTTCACAGCATTAATAAAATATTTTCTCGATTTATCGTAATCGCTTTAGTGACTCAATTCAGTTTTCTAACCTTCTGTTTATTGGTCAGGAATAAAAAGAAAACAAAGTTGAACTGTTTGAAATGAATATTAAAAAAAATTGGTACTTATAGAAATATCGATAACCCTAAAACCATAGTTACCATCGAAAACTTTAGAAGCCTCTTACTTCGGTGCCCTTTATTATTTGGATCTAATTTTTTTACATGAAATCTAGTACATATTTTATGTAACAATTCTGTATAAAAATAAAATCCAAATAATTAGAAGTACGTTCACAAAAAATTAAAGAAAGAAAAAACATAAATCGTAAATAAATATTTAAACACTTATTTAAGAAATATCTTAATCAGGTTAAATTGTGTGTTTTTTTTTATTATTGTCGATCAGAGTAATAAAGAAGACAATTAATAAGTAATTTATACATAATATTTAAAAAGTTATGGCAATTTTTAATTTTATTGAAAAAAATGTGTTTTTTTACTGTTCATAATAAGAAATTAACGCATGTAAATACTAATAAATTATTTACATAACATTTCTGTATGAGATTTCCAAAAAAAAGGACATGGCCAATTTTTTGGACAAAAAATACACTGTGCGGTGTAACAATAAAATGGGGATTTTAAGTAATAAAATGTATCTCCTGAAAACCCTATATGTTAGTGACCAACCTCGAATCGCACCAACAAAAGTATATTTTTTGTTTCTTGGCGATAATTTTTTTATGATACATGATTGAACTAAGCAAAATTTGTTTTTGTTGTAAGGAATACCTGGAATATTCTAAAGTCTAAACTATTAACACTATGCTTCTCATTTATATGTAAAAAGCGACACTAGATTGGTTACTAGCAAGATCAGGTTGAATATCTCGGCCAAAGTTAAACTTGACATTTTGTCGAGAAACTTGTATTTCGTATCTTTAGTTGCTATGCCACCACGATACAATCAGTTTCGAGGATAAAAATAAAAGCTCCATTTTAAATAAATATATAATAAATTGTTCTTATAATTTAGATGGCTTTTAATTGTTTTTAGCTATCTTTTCATCTTTTATATTTCCTTTTTTTATTTATTTTTTATTGATGAGTATTGTCACGATTCCCACTGATTTATACACTCGAACATCGTGTCACTGCAAGTTGCAATGGCACAATGTTCGAGTGTTTCTCCGTTTTTTGCGATAGAGTGTATGGCAGGCGGGAGTCCATGCAGTTGGGCAACGGGCAGAATCATCCAGTGGATGAAGCACCGACCACACAACGTGTTGTTACATATTGTAGTGGTTGTGTGGTCGGTGGGATGAAGCCAGAATCAGCCCTACAATTGACCAAACATTGAATGGTAACAGATCATCACCATCAAAGAAACATGTTCAAGTGAAAGAGAAACGCCTAATTAAATAAATTATTATTTATTACTCATAACTATGAAGGACTGGATGGAAAAGACGGAGACAGAAAACGTTACATGCTGTGTGTAAATAACTTTATTAGTAAGGGGGACAAAGTTTATCTTACCGGATCTGCGTTGAATACATCTAAACCAGATTTTTGACGCATAGTGATGAAACTTAACATTGTTTATTTATTTGGGTAATTACTTAATTAGTCATGATAAAGAGTTGCTGTACACTTTTTTGCTGGTAGCACTACGTCAATATGAATTATGTATTTTAAATTAAAATATTTTTTAATTGTTATTGAAAATGCATGATATTATGATCATTATTTTCCTTATATTGCATCATTTTCAAAATACTCTAAAGCAACGTGCTGATAACATTTTAAACGTTCATTTAATCAAAAATGCCTTTATAAAGACTCTAATAATATGTTAGGTATTATCATACAGTTAGTCAAAGGTTTGACAATAACTAAAAGGTAAAGCAGATAAAAATTGTTTACAAAATCTTCACGACTAAATGTTCACGACGGTTATCTTTTAGTTTTCTTAACCTTTGATAGTGTTTTCTGGACTTCGATCGCAGTTTATATTTTTTAGTCTTATAAAATCATTTACGCAATTCAATAATCCTTTTTCAACTACTTCCACTTCGCCGAGTGGACGACTTCCGTAAAGGTGGAAGGTCAACACTCAACACACGTATAATACAGGGTGTTAGGTTTAACACCGTTATCCTTAAAACCATCAAATGAGCCCGTCAAAATGAACGATTTCGTTTTGTTCTCATAGAAAAAGTTGTTCATTTTGACGGGCTCATTTGATGGTTTTAAGGGGCCGGGTACCCTCGAAATTCTCATACATACGTAATTCCAAAATCATTTTCTCATACGAAAATATTTAACATGTTTGAGTTGTTTTTCAGTTTAAAATAGTAATTATCTAGGTTCCTGCACAAAAATGTACTTAAAAATATTTAAACATTAAATTTTTTTTTTGTTTTTAATTTTTTTTAGTAAATTTAGTACTTAATATTTAAACACTAAAAAATAGAGTAAAACACTAAAAAATATATAAATAAATAGTAAATTTACTACAAAATATTTAAATACTAAAGAATATTTTTTAGAGTTTAAATATTTTGTAGTAAATTAACTATTTATTTCTATACTTTTTAGTGTTTTACTCTATTTTTTAGTGTTTAAATATTTAGTAGTAAATTTACTAAAAAAAAATTTAAAGCAAAAAAAAATTTTGTGTTTAAATATTTTGAAGTAAATTTTTGTGCAGGAACCTAGGTAATTACTATTTTAAACTGAAAAACAACTCAAACATGTTATATATTTTCGTATGAGAAAATGATTTTGGAATTACGTATGTATGAGAAATTCCAAGTGTACCCGGCCTCTTAAGGACGGTTTAACGGTGTCAAACCTAACATAACAACTTGTATATCAATTTTTATACGAATTTCATCTAAAGAAGGAGTGAAATATCAAGCCTAAAAATAAAAAAAACTGTCAAAAAACATGCAGAAAATAAAGTATTGAATTCATTATCTAAAATGTATAAAAATGGAATGGAAATTTTCAAATTTTCCAGATAATAATAATTATTGTAAGAAAGTGTAAAAGTTTGCTAGATCCTAAGAACTGTGGTGATAATTTAAGTAGTGAAGAAGATGCTACAGCAATGAATTTTTTTGATGAACTAGCAACTTACTTAAATATTGAAAATATAATGACGGAAGTGTCCGATTTTAACCCTTAATCAGGCCCCATGTGCACTGGCATTAAAAATACTTTTAAATATAGTGTGGTCTTAATTTTTACCTGTACAATGTATACCTAAGAACTGTTTCTTAAAAAATATTAAAAACAAGACAAAACTAAGTGGTCGTATTATGCATTACTTGTGCCTGTTAAGGAGCTCTGAGGCGTTTATTTGTTTCCATTATCCCTATTTTTAATTAGGAAACTGCATACTTTGAACTTTGATCTCTTTACTAATAACTGACAATGAATACCGGACGGATTCAACGGATGCAATGGATTTTTTTGTCGTCACTGCGGCAATAAATTAATTGTTTTGCAGAAACTATGGCGGTCCCATTTTTTTATTCAATGATTAATTTTATGGTCATTATATTTTCAATATTTAAGTAAGTTGCTAGTTCATCAAAAAAAATCATTGCTGTAGCATCTTCTTCACAACTTAAATTATCACCACAGTTCTTAGGATCTAGCAAACTTTTACACTTTCTTACAATAATTATTATTATCTGGAAATTTTGAAATAGGACATATAATTAATAGGGCATATCATTACCACTTACTTTAAATAATGATTTTTCCCAAAATGAATTGTTTAGTAAGTAAAAATTTTTTTAGCTTCATACAAATGATACAAATATTGGTAATCATTATTATTTTTAACAAAAAATTAAAACCGACTTCCAAGGTAAAAACAATAGTAATATGAACTAAAAAGTATTAAATAACTCTTACCCTTTAATAGTGCCTTTTTCAGAATTCGTCTAAATCTCAACTATTTCTGTACTGTACTACAATCTTCATTATTTTGAAGTCGGTACCAGCTAATTTAATCGTGAGTTCAGTAATGTCAGATTATCTGAAACTTTTGGGACTGGTACCGACTTCAAAGTTCATTGAATACAGTACAGAAATAGTTGAGATTTAGACGAATTCTGAAAAAGGCACTATTAAAGGGTAGGAGTTATGTAATACTTTTTAGTTCATATTACTATTGTTTTTACCTTGGAAGTTGGTTTTAATTTTTTGTTAAAAATAATAATTTTACTCTTTTTAGTTAAGTATCTACAAAATTAGGCTTTATGCGTAAATAACCAATACGAATGTTAACTATTCACATTATGTCACTGTAAGCGAAATTGTGGTAAATGCTTGCAGTTATCTAAGCGATGCTGCAATTTCCATACTTTTATCTTTAAAAATTCAGGAGTTCTGTTCAGTGCCTTTGGACCAAGAGACACCTTCGCATAAAATTTCTCTTATTCGTAACATATGTTTAACTTACTAGAAACAACATTTTAACCACTATGAGTGTTTTGATAAAATTCAAGGATTTTCCTCGATTGCTCATAGATCCCATCATCAGCTCACCACTTTCGTAATTGTTATACAAAATTAAGATTATATCCTATACAACAACACGAGAATTTTCAAAATCGGTCCACAAACAGCGAAATCATTATCAAAAACGTCTGCTTCGATGCAAAATATCACGAAAAGTACCAATAATTGGGTCATAGTGTGATGACCCATGGTATAATGATGGTTGTGATGATGATGATTAATCAAATTGATGTATTAGCTTATGCTTTCAGTTGTTTAAACAACGCCGAAATCCCCGAACCTGTACCTATAAGCGTTCAAAAGTTCTGTTCGGTACCTTCGGATCCAGGGTATAACCTGGTACGAAGTCTTACTTTTTGGTAGCATTTACCTCGAATGCTTCAGAAAAAATCGAAATCACTATGTTTCCATACAAATTTCAAGAAGTCCCCTCGATTCCTCAAGGATCCCATCATCAGATCACCACTTTTGTGATCACCAAAAAGAATTTTGAAAATCGGACCACAAACGGCTGAGTAATCGTGGAACATACAAAAAAAAAAAAAAGATACATACAGCCGAACATATTACCTCCTCTTTTTTGGAAGTCGGTCAAAAAAAAGGTTTTATGAATTTAAAAAACGACAAAGATCACTATAAAACCCCAATTAGTGGTCGATAAATCGTACTATGCCTGATTAGGGTTAAGTCAAAATCGAACTTTGGAGTAACCGGTTTGTGTGGTCGCCAGTAAATAATGTCACCCCACTTTCTTGGTGGCAAGGCATATGCAAATGCAGCACTTGGAAGTTTAGTTAAAAAAATATTCCCATCAAAACGCCATCATAACAATTCGCAAAAAAAAAGTTATCATCCCTGCAGACGGTGCTGATATAGATGACGAAATATTCTCGTCATTAGAAGAAAAAGATATCATTAAAAGAGCAGCATTGATTTTGAGAAATGATATTTTGCATATTGAATACGCCAAGTTGCCCACCGATTTAAAAGTGGATGACATTTTAAGATGTGAATGTTTGATACCCGAATCAATTCGTCAATTTCATCGCACTCTCTTGGCTGGTGTGACTCGTTGGCGTCGAGAAAGCGTAAATAAAGCGAGCAAAGTAGATTAATTCTCTCAGGATATCGTCTACGCAGTTTCACAAGGAAGCATTAAAACTTCAAAAAATAATATGACTGAAACGCTGCACGATACTGTTGGAATTATATTTCAATTTGAGGAGTCGAAGACCCAGGAACTAAAAGATTCACGCGCTACTTTGTCAACAAATATGCAACCAGGAACATCTACATCACAGGATGACAAAGTTATTCTACACGCCACACCTGAAATTCTAAAAGAGAAGAAATGTTCCAAGAAACGAAGAACCCTCGAATGTATCTCTGAAGATCTGCCGTCTACACGAAAAAGCCTCGAATGACCAACAGCTTATTGCCGCCAGGTGACGAAAGAAGAATATTTATTCCGAGCAATTTAACAGCAATTGTAAAACTTGATACAGTGCACATATTTTTGCATGCACTGAAGATTCTTAACGTACCAATGTGGACAGGTTTTAACAGCCAGATAGCGAAAGATGACAGTTCGTAACAAAATATTTAATATCTTATGCCTATCAACGATTCTCCGACAAATAAGACAGTTGTACTAAAAACGATGTACGACAGTCAGAAAATTGCTGAGAAATGCGGTCAAAAATATGTTCAGGTTACATATTATGATTTGGCAATTTGCAGAATGCGTTCCAAACTTTCAACAACATATTTCCTTCACTTAGGTCAATTTCATATCTAGATGTCGTATTTCAAAGCCATCGGAAAATTTATTGACAACTGCGGTATAACACACGCAATGGTTGGCGGCGATCTTTTGGCCAGTGGTTCTGTGGCCAGATTCATAATACCGTCAAACATTTCAACAGATGTAAGAGATTACACCCGATCGTTTCATCGAGATTGAAAATTTTGAAATTCGAAGCATTGCTTCGGCAGGAAGGGATAGCAATTTCCGAGGATGTTAAGATGCAACTGCTACGTGTGCAAGAAAATTCCACTGAAACACTCGCTGATTTGATACAAAAATATTCACAGTTTGCAGAGAGAACATCGAGGGGTGAATTTGGTAAGACCCTGCAGTTTTACATGTTCTACGCCAAACTGATTGATTATTATCACGTACTGTCCATACGCGTACTGTCCAGAAGTATAAGAACACCAGATTTCGAACTATATCTATACATTTTGCCAAAAATCACAAATTTATTTTTCGTCATGAATCATCAAAACTACGCACGATGGACTGTGAAATACCATGACAATTTGTTAAGAATCGATGAAACTCATCCGGGACTTATCGATGAATTAAAAAACGGCTCTTTCGGAGTGAAAAGAACTAACAAACCATTTTCAAGGCAGCCCATTGACATAACCTTGGAACAAACTATCAATGCTGATGCTGGGAGGAAACTGACAGGAATAACACATTTCACAAATTCAATATCAGCGCGCCAACGATGGGCAAAAAGTCACAGTCTTCGATCGGCTATTATATCACACGTTTTCGAGAGAACAGGGATAAAAAATCTGAAGAAATTACAGCAGATTTGGAACCGAGCAAGGCAAAATTAAGCCTTTAATTCAAAAGAATACCAGTTAGCTTTTGAAACTATCATTACGGATAACGAAGAAGTACTTGAAAGTACATTTGTAACCTCGGAAAAATTTATTTGTCAAATGTATGGAGTAAAAAATGGTTCCGACGTTAGTTATGTTCGATTCTATTTACTCGTATTTTCAAGTACGTTTAAATTTAAAAGATCAGATGAGAATTTTGATAAAAAATGACGAAATTTTGACTCATCCAGTTTGCCACCCTGTAAAGTGGAAATGCAACAGCATTTATTGAGGGTTCGTTACGCGACAAAAATTTAGCGAAATGCTCATTTAAAACATCCAACATCCTTATCTCCAATGGCTTTCGGTTGGACCATCAACGGTGACAAATATGATTTTGTCTGGTTTTTGGGAGATCAATCCACAGTTGCAGATATTATTGTTCAAAGTAAGTATGAAATAGAACATTTATCAATAACTAGGTGTCTAGTTGAACTTCGTGTCACTTATAAACCTTCCCTGGACTTTCACAATTAATTTGAGACTAAAATCAGCAGTCAGTTCAGCCATTCTCGAGTTACAGCAAACTAACAAAATTAAGAATTCTGTTTTATTTAAAGATAACTAAAATATTTTATAACGAACAAGAAGAACTAAACTATTTTTTTTCTATTGGAGAATATAACAGAGTTTTAGAAGATAACAAAAGTAAAGAAGATGGTATGAATGACACTGACTAAGTCAGTGACGATGATGATTATGAAGATGCCTCCTTTTTTTATGACGTCACTAGAGACTAAAATAACTTCAAAACTTAATAATAATGTTAAGTTGTTATGTTTTGTATGTTTGTATAAGATTTGTTGTTTTAAAAAATGTTGTTAAGTTTTATAGAGTTAAGTTTTCAGTTTGTCTATATAATTATACATACTGTATAAAGAGGAAATTTTTGTTTGTTTGTTTGTATTGAATAAGCTTAAAACTGTCTCTCTCGGACTATTAGCATCATACTGCAATACTTTTCATAACTTTTTCATTTTATTTCAAGGCTTAACAATCGAATTAACGTCTGGCAAATTCATTTTAATTTTTTTTAACTTTAAATAACGTAGTATTAAAATTACATACATTATATTAAAATACTTTGAATAAGGGCAAACGAGCAAACGGGTCATCTGATGGAAAGAAACAACATCAGAAGAGTTGCAGATGCGTTGCCGGCCTTTACTTTCCACGGGGCCAGACTGACTTGGTGTGAAACGTCCATAGATAGATATTATATAGATATAATATGTATATCTAAGACAGAAGACTTTAAACTGTCTCTCTCGGATTACTAGTATCATAAGTTGCAAAACTTTTTTCAAGGCTTAGAAATCGAATTAATGTCTGGCAAATTAATTTTAAGTATTCTTTATCTTTGAATAACATAATATTAAAATAACATACTTACATTATAAAATATTTAGAATTTTTATAAAAATGAAAAAAATATCGCGTAAGCAATGTTAAAAATGTCTGGCAATAAAATAGGTGTGTCAGGTAGACTTAATTGAAAACAAAAGAATTAAAATTACGCGTACTGAAATGATTTTAAAATCTAGGATTATCACTTGGACAAGTAGGATGCGCACTAATGAACGCAACTACTACCGGCAGCCAGACCGCCCAGACTCTAAAGTCTAACCGGAAGAGCAAGATGGACAACATATTATCAGAAAAACACAGCCCCGGATCTGGGGGGGGGGGGGGGGCAAGCCGGGGCCTATGCCCCGGGCGCCAAATTCAGGGGGCGGCCAAATTCACATTTCACGGACCAATGGACAGCTCATCATTCATTTAACTTTGACCACGGAATAAATAATAGCACAAGTACATACAGCAATTTCATTGCCATATCAACTTGACCGATACCCTGAGCGCAGAGTTAGACGTGCTGCACGAACATTTATTATTCGCGAGGCGCGTAGGTATAGTTCAAAATACGCGCCCGATTCCCGGCGAAATAAAAAAGAGATTTGATTGTGCTACCATGCTGAATTTGAATTTTGCTTTTCTTAATGGTACTAACATTTAGAAAATGTCAAATGAAGAACTGCAAAAGTATGGAGCAGATTTGACTCGAAAATACGAACGAGATTTAATTACTGCCGTTGAATTCTGCCAGGAACTTCATGTTTTTAAAGAGCAAGCTCCGGTTTTATTTGGTGATATAGAAAAGGCTAACAGTTTTTACTTTTTATCTCTTGCAACAGATACATGCGCATGATTTGCAGGATGCTTTTCCTAATATTCTCTGCGAATTTACTCTACGCTTCTTACTAGTTACTACGTCCGGGGCAAGCTACGAGCGAAGTTTTGGCATACTAAAACTGATTAAAAATTATTTGCGATCTTCTATGAGCCAGGAACGCTTATCGGGTCTTGCAATCTTAGCGACAGAAAATCGTATTGCACACGAGTTAAATTATGACAAGGCTATAGATTTATTTGCTGAACAAAAAGCTTGAAGAGTAAAATTGTAATTTCAATTCACTTTAATAATATATTTGATTTTTATTTTTACTATGCATATTTATTTTTATTTTAAACCCTACCCTGTTAAATATATATCCTACATATTGATAGCTGAAATTATATGGATGATAAAGGTGAAAATAAACATAAGGCGGGGCGGCATTTTTCAGTTTTTGCCCCACCTAAAAAAATTGAAGATCCGGGGCTGCTGAAAATCAGCTGACCTGAAACACTTTCTCGAAAACGTTGCTACCTCCTATACCATTATCGACACAGGCGAATGCATTATGATTAAGCACTTTGGACACACCCTCAGCCTCAAGTTTACAATGCAAATAGCAAAGCCTTCATGAATGAACCTACAAACGTTTTTATTATCTAAGTAATTTACACATATGTAGTTTACTAAAGTAGATAATTTACAAACATTTGTAGTTTTTCAATTGATTTTATTAATCATGTTTTCTTTTAAAAGATAACACAAGGTTACGTAGTGATCGACGGAGTCAACAAGGGAATAGAAATAGGCGATCACAAGAATAGCTTGGACGATAATCTACCTAATGTTAATAGTCAATGAATAAAAAGTGTAAACTATACACACCTACTCGTCACATTGACATTATGACGATATGTAGATAGAATACATAGAGTAGAATCAATAAAACGAGAACAAACCTTATCAGAATAAATGTATATCATAACACGTATTTTTAGTTATAAGAAGTGTGTTCCCATGTATTTATTTTATAAATGCTCGTACTAGAAAACATTTTGAAGAGAAAGCTGTAAGTATAGATCAAGGCTGAAGCAGTCATTGACAGTGGTAAAAAGAACTACTCGAAAAATACCCCTTAAAATAGAAAGTGTAAGAGCAAAAATAAAAGGTAAAATAGTTTAAGAACAAGATACTCTGAGGTCGGAAAGTTATTTTGCGATGGTTAGCTCAGAAGATAAAATTTCCGAGGCATTTACGCGTGGAGTGTACCATTTCAAAATACATAATGTTTTTTATCATAAATTATCGGGTCCAGGGTCTGCTGCATATGATCGTCCACCTAGCTATGCGCAATAATATATTTATGTATTTATGTTGTAGATAATGTTGCAATTTGTGTTGTTTGACAATAATGTTTCATAATGTTCAAAGTTATAATTTAAATTATTAATTAGTATTTATTAAGTTATTTTTTAAACTGCCCAGAAAACTCGACTAGTAGTTTGAAGGAACGTGGCAACGAATCAAAAAGACATCACACGACTCTGCGTTGTATCAAATCAGAGGACGTGTGCATATGACCTACTTTTCCTCTTCGGGACACGGAACCATAAATCGCTTTCAGACTGGTGAATTGCAATCTTCCTACAAGTGGTCGTTATGTGCAACAATGGGTGGTTACGAACCGGTGTGTACTCGTCAGAGAATGCTCGGTGACGTATCGCCAACGCCCACTACCGCGCCCGCCAATTTCAATAATCACTCAATTGCGTTGCGGTGTCGACATTAGGGTTGTCGATAAAGAATTACTATTTATCAAGTTGCTTTGAGTAAAACTTTAACTGTTAAATGTTCTCTTACAACGGCATCCCTGTATAAGCTAATATATAAAATAATAAACACAGGTAAAGAAGCATACTGTACATTCAATTGATTTGCTGATGCCAATCAAATGTCTGCTCCTAACTACAAGCTAGGGGACTTCGTGCTACTTAAATTCTATCAACTTAGCAATGGTAGCTCAGGAATAACCCGTCAATTCATGCCAAAACGTGATGGTCCTTATCGCCTTCATATAAGAAGTATCAAGTAATTATCTTGCACCACATTTAATACCTATAGCAGACACTACCGCGGACATCATCATTGGTTAATACCATCACCGATTTGACCCTTTCATTAAGTCTGGTCGAAAAATTGCGAGTCGTTTGACATCGATGTTGGATTTACTATTTGAATATTTCAGTATCTGAATGTGACTCACTGGCGAAATCACAATGCGAGTAGAACTTGAGTCTCGTCATCCGAATTGAAAGAAGAAAAGGAAAAATAGTAGTCCATCGGAACTCGGAAGTTGCTGCGATTTCAGCTATTGTGGAATCTTCGGCAAATTGCATTCATCCACAATTCGACCTGGATGAAACATGAAGAGGAAAAATGGAGGCCCATCGGAAGTAGCTGCGATTTCAGCCAATTCGAAATCTTCAGTTTTTTAACTGATAGTTTTTGCTGATGAAGTAGTTTTGGCTAATAGAATAGTTTTTGCTAGGGTAATTTAGTTAAAATTATTTAAAGAACCTTAATGTTAACTGTTGTTAAATAAATACCACTAGCTATATGACCGAGCTTCGCTCGGTATTCAAAAAATTAAAAAAACACACATAAAATGACATTTTATGAAAATGATTCCTAGCTAGATCGATTTATCGCCCCCGAAAACCCCTATATACTGAATTTCATGAAAATCGTTGGAGCCGATTCCGAGATTCCAATTATATATATACAAGAATTGCTCGTTTAAAGATAAAAGATAAGAAGATAAACTTTAATAGTAATTTCTCTCAGGGGCTGAGAGAAATTACTATTAAAGTTTATCTTCTTATATTAATTAATTAATATAAAAGAAGAAGAATAATAAAAAAATAACCACGTGGAAAATTATTTACAATAAGTATATAGAAAGGTCCAAGAATGGAAAAAAGTAATAATTTACTAGGTAAACAATGAACAATAGAAGATTTAACAAGGTAAAAAGTGACAAGGCGCATAAAAAATCTAGAACTGATAATGGAAAACACAATGTCAATGTCACTCTAGTAACTTCGCTTATTCACCACACCGCAAACATCAATAATAATAGTTGACGATGATGAAATTTATTGCGTTTTATAATACACGCGGTGAAATCTCTGACAAACATTGTTAAGTAAAATAATAATAAATAGCAGAAGTTATTGGTACTTACTAATAAGTCAATTAAAGATTTAACGCTGAAGCTGCTTAATATGTTAAGTTTAAAATCCACGAATAACCATTTTATTCGATAATTTTGGGACCCGCAACAAAATTAATTAGGAGAACGGTAGGAGCAAGAGATATTCCAATTTTTCCCAAAACAAAAACGGGAAACGGCTAAAAAATACGCAATATGTGGAGCCAGCCTAAGTAAAAATGTCACTATTGAAGACACGTTATCAAACTGTCCTCATGACCCGGGCAAGTGCGTACATGTCCAAGGGCAATGTCGGCTGATGCTCGTAATCTTCACAACTCTAGATTAGTGACCGGCCTTCATCGGTAATTGGATAAAGACTTATCGTGACGCGCGGACAAACATTGAGATTAGAATTGCGCAGGTAAAGGTGGAAAAACAAATAAAAGTTAGTAGAGTTATCATTCTAACTCAAAATGTATTTCACATCAATAGATTCGATTTATGTATAGTCGGTACTGGCCCAATAATATATTACATTCAGGATACTGCGGCCACCATATTCGATCAAAGAGTAGCCTGAAAGCGATATTATAATATTGTTGGCAAATGGCAGCAAGGAATTCAAATTAAGTAAAACTTTATTCACGCTTACAAGAAAATGTTGCAAAATAAAGATATGTTATAGCGACCAATCTAATTTGATAATATATTACGAGTATGACGTAGAATATAAGTCTTAAAGATTTGTGATGGTACATGTAACATTTAATATAATATTTACAAAATACTGTAAATTAATATTTCAATCATCAATATTACAGCCCTCACAAATATTAAAAAGCATAATATGCTGAAATGGTGTATGGCACTGCACTTTATTTCTCGGTTATAAGTTATAACTCACGGCCGTACGAGATTTTTTGGATTTCTCAAATTCAGGTGTCACATGCCAGCGCGCGAGTGCATATGCAATACGCTTTGGAAGAAATCTTTGAGGTGCATCGTTGTGCTGAGAAAAATGAGGAAAGAGCATTACCAATGAGTAAAACTACACAACATCTTGATTCTTGGATGTTTCCAATTCTTATATAAGCGACAGGCTTTCTTCGGCTGATGTGGAGGTTCATCAAAGAAATGAAGGCAGAAGGGGTCGAAAGCTTATCGATTTCATGGGGACACCTAACTATCAGAGAGCTCTCGTTTTTGAAAACAAGAATTCGCAAAAATGGAGAGCCAAGAGCAAACTGAATTTAGCCTACGAGACTCAAGCCCCAGTCAACACTCGCCAGCTCTAGCAGATTCTAAGGCTGAGCAAGAGCGAGTTACCGATAACGCCAAAGAAAGAAGAGGATGATTGGATCTCGCAATAGATAAGATGACCTTCAATCCCAACATAGCCAATATCTGACGGCTCTCACAGGCAGCCATTGAGCTGGGAATTAATGGCCAAAGTATTGAGACTCATCTAGATATTATATCATAGCCGGCGCGGAGCTGATAATAACCTATGCAACCAGCGCGTGGACAAACATTGCGAATAAGCTGGGTGCAAAGAAGCAGCTAAATGCGATAGTTTGTCCCAATTGTGTAGTGCACTCGGCTCTCGGCTATATCAGACGTATTTAATTTATCTGTGTCTAGCGACTACAAGACTGTACATAATATGCCGCTTTTATCCATAATGCTTTGTTCAAACCTACGCGATCAAGCGACTGCGAAGCGGGAGCGTCAAGTTGCGTCAAGTTGTCAAATGTGTATTTTGATTCAAAACACACATTTGACAAAAGTCGTAAGCGATTCAAACCAACTAGCGTTCTTAATTTGTTACGCGGCAGTGCCTCATTATTATTTTTACAAGTATAAAACCAATAAGAACACCAGAAAATTAAAATATTATGTGTGTGGCAAAGGATGTTACAGAATAATCAACTGAGAAATAACAAAACGTTGGCTTAACATTGACATTGTTTTTGAACTGTCAATGCTTTGATCAAACAGCGTGAGATAAAAGCGTACATAATACTCTATAATACAAGATTATGTTACTTCCAACATTATCTATATACTACGCAATACATTTTTGCAGACAAGAGTTATTTAGTAAAACATGGTAAAACTAACCAGCAGTAACATATTGGATTAGAATATTTTCAACAAGAAGTCCCAATACAGCTCTCATGTTTGCCTCCAACTTCTGCTTCTGCCTTTCAACACTTATATCGTGTTTATTGCAGTAAAAAAAATAAGTGCAACTATGGCTTGGCAATAAACTTAACTCACAACGGAAATAAAAAGATGATTGTTTCGAACCAATTCGAACCCTACTCCCGCTCCAGCAATATTGCTCATTACTTTATTTTGTTATTTCAAGACTGTTTGCAGTAAGAATTGTGCCTGTCGAAAAGTGGGCTTTTTGCTCATCTGTGTGCATTGATTGTCAAGGTCAAACTTGCTCCAACATCGAACTAAAAACAACAGATCGAAATATTGATGATATTGAAGACGAGGCAATTGATGTTTGATGCATCATCATTGATCCTGCAGAAATTTTGCAAGGGGAAGAATGAAAAGACGAAGAAATAGTTCTTAAAGTAGCCAATCATCTATTATAATAACAATAAGAACAATACATGGGGCACACTAAAAGTTTTGCACTTCTGGTAAATCGGAACTATTTGAGTTTTGAATGTTATATTTTTTTTAGCGTTGCAACCTTCTTAGCAATATCAAAAAAAAATTGGCGGAAAATCATTTGTCAATAATTTTTTATCACACATCAAAGTTCTACGTACAAAACGAAATTGGAATTAAGTCGAAAAGATTTTAGAGCGATTATTTTTTATGATTTTAAAAGTTCTCTCTCTCCGCAAGATTGTGCTGCTCGTCTTCAAAATGCTTTTGGGAGAGAAGCACCTTGTTTGAACACCGTGAGGAGATGGTATGCTGAATTTGAAAGAGGTCGAGTTTCTTTAGATGACGAATTTCGTGAAGGGCGGCCTTCAACTGTCCTCAACGAAAATAATGTGGCTACTGTGAATCAGCTAATTGAAGAAAACCCGCGGATTACCTATGAGACAATTCGAGGACTATTGGGGATTGATATGAGACAATTAAAAAAAAATTACACGAAGAATTGTGAGTTCGGAGACTTTGTTGTCGTTGGATCCCTCATAAACTGACAGCGGAGCAGAAGCAGGCTCGCATGGAATGGTGCTCACATATGCTACTGAAGCACGACCACGGACATTCTAATGCTGTTTATGACATTGTCACAGAAGACCAAATGTGGATTTGTTGTTTTGAACCCGAAAAAAACAGCAATCTTGTGAGTGGGTACGTTTGAAAATGAGAACAGGCCAACAAAAGTGAGGCAGGCGAGAAACGTTGGTAAGAAAATGATCGCGTTTTTTTCTGAGCTACGGATCCCATCTGTACAACTCCACTTGAAGATCATAAGAGTGTTAATGCTGAGTGGTATTCTACCATTTGTTTACCCAGGATATTAGAAAAGGTTCGCGAAAGACGACCAAGAAGCCGCATTCTCCTACATCATGACAACGCCTCTTCACACACGGCCTCCAAAACAATGTCATTTTTAGCTTCCAAAAAAGCACAACTCGTCACCCATCCTGCGCATAGCTCTGACCTAGCACCCTGTGATTTCTGTATTTTCCCCAAAATTAAAGATTTAATGAGAGGTTTCACTTTTACCAACTCCGAAGAGGCAGTGATAGCGTTCAATCAGTACATAGAAAACATGCCTTCAGATCTGTGATCCTCCTGTTTAAAAAAATGGTTCGATCGCATAAAAGAATGTTTAGAATGTAAAGGAGAGTATTTTGAAAAGCAATAAACATAAAATTTTGGTTATAGTATGTCGTTTTTTTAAGTTACGCAAAACTTATAGTGTGACCTACGTACAATATAATATACCACTTCGTCAATAGTACCGTTCATACAATCAATAACATACTATATGATTAAACTTGCATCATCAGTCAACACAAATCACAATAATATATCATAGGGTATACCTACTGAAGAAACGACGTTTAAAAAATGCGCCCAGAACATTACCTACCTCATAGGTGGTGAGGAAATATGTGCATATCATGTAACATAATAATATGAATTTGCAAAAATTTAAAGCCCTCATGTCTTAGAAACGGTGAGTCGTAAGAAAAATTGTTTTAATATTTTTTGTAGAGAACTCTATGATCTACAATCTTGTCATAAGTACCTATTTTATGATAAAATTTACAATTAAGAAAAAACGAGAAAATACCTCATTTTCGTACATTTGGCCTTGAATAAAATGTTTAGCACAGGGAGGATCGCCGGGGACTTTTGCAGTTTTACTTATAATCGGAAGTTGCAAAAATCTTAATGTAAAAAATAAAGCATAAATCATTATTTTTTTCAATGGTTATGTAATTTTTATCCATTACTCATTGAAAAAATTTTTTATGTAAAATATTCACATTACTCATCACATCACACATTAATTTTTGGTACTTCATTTCTCATTCAACGACGTTGGCTAACATCTTTCACTAAATACCAACAAAAAATAATTCATCAACGTTTTTGGAAGTTGTGTCTTTTGGCCCATCACACATTCCCGACGCTGTATCTCCTGTGTCGCCAGGATCGACAGCAGTATCCAATATCCATCCACGAAAACCCTTTGATGGGGAGTTTCAAAAAAATAATACAACAGCCATTTTGGCATGTCCTTCATTTTAATATTTATTTTATTAAAAACTTTGACCATTATTGGTATTTATTTATAAAGTAACTGAAAGAGTGTCTATTTGTTCTTTATTTTTGGATAATTAAAAACTTAATTCAAATAGAACGAAAAAAGAAATTATAGTGATATAATTTATCAAGCCCCTCTTTTTCCAGTGTCCCCAGTAACAATTTAAAACTTCGGACTGAATTAAATTAACATTTTCGGGAAATACTTGACACATTCAATTGTTTTTTTGGTTAAATGAACCATGTTCTTTACTTTTAAGGCTCAATTTAAAGCGTAAGACTACTTTAATCCATTTAAATTTGCAGTTATCTGTTGTCCCCGGAATATGCTATTTCCGGACATTCCAGTTTTGTTACCATAATTTTTTCATGATAACATTCTACTAAAATATATTTTTTGTGTTCTGTTTATGGCGAAACTAATATTCAGTACGATGGGCCATTTTAATAAGGCTTGGCTGAGTAATTTTTTCGGTGGTGCAAAGAAATGTGTAATCAGTTGGAATGGACCAAAATTGATAGTCAGGTTTGTTACGACTGTTTGATACTTTTTACTATCTTTATTTGTAACATAATAGTTTGTAAAGATAGACTGATTTTTGAACTAAAAGTAAGTGTGTGTAGTTTGATTCAGTTTAAAACAGAAAAAGTTTTACATGTCTTTAAGTGTAAGGTAGACGCATAATGTTACTTCGGTTTTGTTACTGCTTACAGGGTAACATATAGACGGACCGGCAAAGTAACAAAAACAAAGTTAAAGATAGCTGATAGTTTGTTTAAAATTTTTGTTTTACAAATAGGTATAGGGAGAGGTTAAAAAATTAAAATCCAGAGTAAATTAAAGAAAATTTTAAGAAGATTAAATAAAAAAAGAAAAACATATCAGAACTGAATCCAGCTGATGCAGAAGCTAGAATAGACGAGTGGAGTTAAGAAAAAATAATTGATAATTTTAATATAATATTGAATTCTAAGTCTTGTACACTATGCCTTAAAATTTTGTTACTGTCGGTATTGTTACTGTCCCTGAATTTATTTAAGGTATTTTTGACGTAAATTTCTATCTTATGAGATTAGGGATTGCAATCCCGCACCTTTTTCAATCCCGCGGGATTGATTTGCAGGATCGGTCAATCCCGCGGGATCCCGCATGTTTGAATGTATGTTATAAAATTGAATAAATTTAAACTACAGGTTTATGTTTTACTTAAAATCAACTTTATTAATAGAAAATGTCTCATATTATGCCACAAAAACATTTGTTTTGTAACAAAATAACAATGAAATTATGTATTCACTCTAGTCTTATTAGATCTTAAAGTTAAAATGCTTTTAATGCCTCAGAAATCTTGAAGTCAGGGACCTCTCAACATTATGGCTCCGCATTGATTGCGACGACAACCCTCGCGTTTATGCGAGCCTATATAGGTCCCATAGTGGTGACCCCGAGACGGACTGTCTCTTTGAACACCTGCAAGCTGCTTCAGATTTACTGCAGCAGCAGATCCCATTCGCAGAGATCACAATACTTAGCGACTTTAACGCCCACCACGCCAAATGGCTCAATTCCAGTAAAACTGATCTGCGGGAAGATCTGTCTGGACTTTTCCCTTGCGAATGACTCAACACAAGTGGTTGCTACGCCTTTGCGAATTCCAGATGGAGACGGTCAGAATTTTTACCTGTTGGACCTTCTGCTGACTTCAAATCCTGATGGCTACCAATCATCCATGACCGCACCACTTGGTTCATCGGATCATTGCCTTGCCTAGCACTGCCAACTCCGTTGCCAATGTGGTGATGCAATAGATGAAGCTATTTATTCCGTCCTCTGTAGTGCCAACTTGTGGCAGATTTCGTCCCTGGTTTGGTTCATCCTTCAAAAAGCTTCTCGTCGGAAGCAGAAGGCTTACCAATTCTGGGCCAATGCAGTGTCTGCTCGGGATTTAAATACCAGCACATATAAAATGAAGTACTCAAGAAAGAGATCACTCGGGAAAAGAAACAGCACGTCAATAGAATTGGTGAGAGACTCGAGCGCCTCCTTTCGAGAACCCGTGCATTCTGGTCTCTGGCCAAAGCTATTGAAGGGAATTTCTGCAAGCCAACCCAACCATCCCTACACGTCGAAAATGGATCGTTGGCCCATGACGCAAAAGACAAATCCGATCTTCTGGATAAGTTCTTTGCGTCAAACTTGACCCGAGATGACGGGGGACAGAAACCGCCGACCATACCGCGATGTATGAGCGCACAGTGTGATAAAAACCTCGATTTTGATTCACCGCGTTTTTCTTTCAAAATACTATAGTTGATAGCTATATAAACATTAGAGTAAAACTCCGAGATCGATATTCTTTGTAGTTATTTTTTTAAAGAGTGTCAAAGTTGGCGTTTTTCCGGGTCAAAAATTTGCATAAAAATTAATTTAAAAAAAACTATAATTTTTTTTAATAAAATTTTTTTAATAAAAATTAATAAAAATTCGGATTTTTTGTACCTAGGGTTGTCCAAAATCCAAAAGTCGAGTGGGCCTGACGGAATCCCTCCTATAATTGTGTGTAAAAAATTGTGCTCCAGAGTTGGCTCTGATCTTAACACGTCTTTTTCGGCTCTCCTGTTCTTCTGGCATTGTACCGCATTCCTGGAAGACAGCCTTGGTGTACTCGATCCCCAAAAAAGATGACCGCTCAAATCCTTCCAATTACAGACCAATCGCTATAACCAATTTATAATATAATCCAATCAATTATCAATAGCCAGCTCCTTCGATACTGGAAGGCCAGGGATTACTAAGTGACAAAAAGTACGGGTCCCGTAAGGGTCGCTCGGCTGGTGATCTCTTGGCATACCTAACTCATCGTTGGGCTCAGGCGATTGTGTCGAAAGGAGAGGCATTGGCTGTTAGTTTGTACATTGCGAAGGCCTTTGATCGGGTTTGGCACAAAGCACTGCTATCAAAGCTTCCATCATATTATGGGATCCCCGAGAAATCATGCAAATGGGTCATGCGGGATCCGCGGATCCGCGTTTAGCAGGTGCGGGATCCAGCAGATTAATAATTGGCGCGGGATCCCGCGGGATTGCGGGATCCCGCTTTGCGGGATTGCAATCCCTATATGAGATATGTCTCCTGTCTTAGCTAAAACAATTTATATTAAGCGTTTTTAATTGCATTCAGATTTTAAACAGCTCAATTTTTGAGAAAGTACTATAGAAAATGGATGTAGTTTTGGAACCCGAAATAAAAATTGGATTTTCTAATCTGTTTTGAAATGTGCAGTGTCTTAATTTTTTATGTAAATAGCTTAAAAGAACTGTATTATTTCAATAAATACGTAAGAGTCTCAAAATATATTATAGTTTTATTTCTATTCAACTTGATTATGGTAACAAAACGGACACAAATTTGATACTAACTCACATATTTTTGAATTTTTTACTAGTAAGTAGTCTATTAGTCACAAAAAAATATGATATTTAATAAATTTAGTAATATACTATTATAACTAAAATCGTAAAACCGCCTTATGTGAAAGTTATTATTTTTGGCCAATTTTTGTCTGTTGTAGTATTTTTTTGAAACTCCCCTGATATCATCTCTAGGAGCCCGCGGACATGCTAAAACTTTCTTGGGACCCGCAACGAAATTAATCAGAAGAAGATAGGAGGAGTAGGAAGTATACACGAATTAAATATTGTATCTGAGAAAACTTTCTCAGAACCAGTAGTTGAAGATTGAATAGAAAGAAGAAAGATAGAAGAAGAAATTATAATCATCCATCACGGATGATTATAATTTTGGAGAATCAACTTCAGCCGGTCCCGGGTTCCAACCATCGTTGTTTTTAGTATTTGTTGTTATACCGGCAGTAGAATATATACACAAACTGTGAAAATTTCAGAAGTCATACTCATTATTCCTTCATTAGATATAAAAATAATGAGTAATGAAAATTTGGTAAGTACAGTACTCATTAACATTAAAAATTTACTCATTAAAATTAAAAAGTGAGTAATGTATTAGAATTTAGATGATACATTGTTTTTTTACAACTCTACTTATAATGTTGTGTAACTTAACGTCTCTACCAATTATTGTCAGCTCTATGCGCATGCGAAAATACATTTTCCTAGGTTACGGTTTTTTTGTGTATTTTGTCTAGGCTATTGTATTTATTTGTCTAGGCTATGAATTTAACAAGCTATTAAATAACCCAAGCTGTGATGCCGTCTGGACTTTGAGGTACAGCCAGGCACTAAGTGTAAGGTTGTCGATGGCCCATGCACAATGATTAGATCGTATTACATCTAGTCAACTGTACAGTGATTCTATCTTTATAGCGACAGTGCAAACTGCAAAGTAAGGCACAGTGATATGACGTCATCCTAAAAGTTAAAACAAAAGGATAATTAAATCAGATTCTACTTTAGGAGCTGCAACGCCACGAACAGCGACAGACAAACAGACTCATAACTGTACATTTATAGCACGCTTCCAAAAAAGGGAGATTTTATTTCTTCTGTTTTTAAATCATTGCAATAAAGGAAGAGCAACTGCTTTTTTAATCCTTCGATCGCCAATTCTTGGAAATCTTTTGTTATCGCGGCCTACTTGGGCCTTACGGGGATTGATAGGTTAAAACTGCGGGCGCGATTATTTTTTTTTTGTAATCGGTTCGACGGTTTAAGCGTGAAGAGGTAACAGCGGTGCCGGATAAATATTGTTAATGAGTGAAGGCTACTTTATTTTCGCCGCCCCATTAATAAATCTGCCGCCTCCTAGGACGCTGCCGTCTCCTAGGACGCTGCCGCCTCCCTAGGACGCTGCCGCCTCCCTAAGACGCTGCCGCCTCCCTAAGTAGCTGCCGCCTCCCTAAGGGCCAACCCACATGTACCACAACCACACCAGGTCGCAACGACAAAATGCCGTCAAGCAGTGGTTACGTGTGAATGGTGTCGCTGCAGCTTTTTGTAGTTGGGTTGTGGTACTGACAAAATGTCGACGTGGTTGCGTTGTCGCCAGGCTTTTTGTAGTTGCGTTGTGGTACCGACAAAATGTCGACATGGTTGCGTTGTCGCCAGTAGTTGCGATGTGGTTACGTACGAAAGTAAATGAAACGGAGGGGGGGAAGAGCGTGCGGTGTGCGCGCACTGTCATTGCATCGACGCAACGTTGTGGTTGCGATATGGTCGGCCACTTTTTCGCTGAAATTTGAAACTTTCGCTGAAAGAAACCCCTAAAAGTACCCCTTTATTGCGGAATCACGGTAAAAATTGGGTTCAAAAACTTAATAGGTTTATGTTTTTGAACCCAAATTTTTCAGTTTATTTACTTAGTATTAATTTCTTATTAAGTTTTTTTTGCGATTTTTTTTCACCCCTGTAAGCTACCCAATGCCTGAAAAATAAGCTTTAAGTTTTTATTTTAAGTTTTTTATCAGCATTAATGAGTTTGTAGCAGTACCGAATATTTTTTCATAGTTAAGATAAATTTTATTAATATATATCAAACATTGATTTTATTTAGTCCAAAATAATATTCAAACAACGATTTCAAACTACCCTCTGTGCAAAAAATTGACGCAAAGGCTGAATCTGCTAGACTGAAATATTTAATACACGCACATCGTTATAAAAAGCCCCTCTCTTATCGAGTCGACATTTACCGTTTTGTTTACTTTCTGAATATTGAAAGACTTGAAAAGATTAACGTATATTTAGTAAGGACTATATTATGACGCCTGCAATCGCGCTGGAACCGTACATTTTTCGGGATAAAAAGTAGGTATCCTGTGTCCATATCCATTCCCAAGACTCTATAAAGTATTTTCATACAAAATTTTAGAAAAATCGGTTGAACCGTTTGGGTGCTAAGAGGTAACAGATCGACAAAAACACTTTAGCATATATAATATTAGTATAGATGTACCTATTGACAGGTTTTCCTACAATATTTGCATCCCAAATCTCTGCTTCAAAATTGTTTTCAAAAAAAATATTTTTGTTTTATCACAATAGCTCTGATAATTGTAAGTTATCGGGTTCATTTATAGACCATTTTAAAGTCAATTTAAAGAGCTTTAAGATTAACTTGAACAATACTTTTTAAAGCCCTTGGATAAAAAAAAATTAGGGTTAAAAGGTCCCGATTTCATGGTTCTTGCAGTGAAAGTTAGGCTTTAAAAGTCTCTATCTTCGTTGTTTTTTATCCTATAAAAATCAAAAGCAAATCAAAAGATTTCTTAAAAAGTGGACACCAATTTCATTGTGTATAATTTTTACGAAAATTCAATATTTTTGAAGTTATGTTCAAAACAAAATGATATTTACGAAAATTTGAATAATTTCGATTTTACTAAATCATTCTGTTTTTCAAAACTAAGCATTCTAAACCAAGAAAAATTTTTGAGGTCATTATTCATGGTAAAATAAAGTAAAGCCTTTGGGGATACCCATAAATTTGAATTATTGTAGAAATGGTCAACGTTTTATTTTTCGATTTTTGCAAAAAAAATTGAAAGTTTCATCTTATTTTTATCACAAAATTTTGATGCTTTTAACTTTTTACAATGCTTATTAGAAAGGTATTTTTAAGCACTTTAAAAAGTTTTAAGGAAGTACATGTCATAAAATGCATCGGTTTACCGTTATTTAAGTTTGAATGCTTAGACTTAGGTACTCGCCGAAAGAAAATATATATACAATCACCTATACCTAACGTGACCATACGTCCCGCTTTGGGCGGTACAGTCCCGCTTTCAGGCAGTCTGTCCCGCTGTCCCCCGCGAGGCCGAAAATGTCCCGCTTTTGCAAACAGACGAAACGACAATTTAAAAGTATTTTTATGTTTGAAATGCCTGTGTAATGCCTGGAAGTAACGCACTCCCATTCAACAAAGTGGTTATTCTGCCATATTTTGCTTATACAGATAGGCACTGGACATTAACAAAATACTCAATTGTATTTTTTTTTCATTATTCTTATTATTTTTTTTATTTATTTATATATTTTTATTTACCTCTATACTTTCATAATAAATAATAAAATGAAAATAAAATTTACTTGGGGGAGGGGATCCGTAGATGTCCCGCTCTGACAAAAAAAAATGGTCACGTTACCTATACCTCACTTTGGATGAATATAGGAAGGCATTTTAGAATAGATATTAGTTTGTTTTTTTATTGGCTTTAATTTTGGTAATTACACATTTTTCGTAAAAACCTATAGTTTCTTAGTTAATTATGAAAAACCGCTTTAAGCCAAGTATTTTTCTCACGCAAAAACATGATCTTTGATCTTTAATAACTCCGAAAGTATTGATTCATTCAAAAAACTTTAAATAACAAAATTTGCTTAGAATTTGTGTGTGTATTGATTCCTGTGATTATTTTTATTTAAAAAAATTCACCCCCCGAGAAGGGTTGGCATCCACCCCCAGGGCAAAAGCGCAGGTTGGCACTATGTCACTTTTGTTTCTTAGGGTATCCCCCACCTACTCACCAATTTTCATGAAAATCGGTGGAGGTTCAACGAAATCGGAGGTGAAAACCTTCACTGCCTCCACTATAAGTGGTCGACTAGAATGCAAAATGCAGTACGTGAGAATTGTCCAGTTCATTTACAATACGAAATATATGCCCGACTACGTGGTGTGGTTGTGGTTGTCGTGTGGCTGTGGTACGTGTGGGTTGGATTTATAAATCTAGGGCTGGGTAACAGACAGACAGACTTTCACATTTATAATATTAGTATCGATTATACATACCGTCGAATGTCGCCAGAAGTGTATGAGAGCGTGTATGTCCGTAGCCGGCGCGAGCAGCAAGTAGTCCCGCCATTCGTCATAGCTGATATTCAAACTGCCGTCTTGATCCATCCTGGTGACAAACTTTCACATTAACCACAACATTTTATATATTATGTTTATTTAAATAAATGACTTTTGCCATACATGGCATGCCAGCGCAACCACAGAGTGTAAAGGTACCGTTCAGTCTTCAGATCGACGCATCAAGCGAGCTCGAGCTGCTCGACCAACAAAAATTCAAATAAAATGCTACTTTATGACATATATACATACATATATGTATACTCTAGGTTTCATTTTCTACCGATATTGGTCTAGTGACCCATGCCGCCGCTTCTTTATATATTTACTAGCTGTCCCGGCAAACGTTGCTTTGCCATAATATATTTGCCATATTATTATTTTATTGAAGTGACTAAATAAGTATGTCACCATGGCAACGTCGATCGCTATCCCGTCGCACAAACTTAATGGTCGCCGTCAGTCTCAGGTTGTAATAATTTACTATGATTTATTCAAAAATGCACTTATCAATATATAAAGTACCCAGTAGCCGATTCTCAGACCTACTGAATATGCACATTAAATTTGGTAAAAATCAGTAAAGCCGTTTCGGAGGAGTTCGCTATCTAACATTGTGACACGAGAATTTTATATATCTTTATAAAATCTATCTTTATAAAATCAAACCTACATCCTAAGTCGTAAAGTGGCATTATATTTGATTTTTTGTTGGGCGCCGTCACTTGCAGCATAGATCGGTAAGGCTTCTTATGGCTGGTTTACACGTATTAAGTAGATAAGTAGTTAACTAAATTTTAAGTTACTTATTGCATGTAAACACACAATTTAGTAGCAAGTAGTAAGTTAAAATTTAGTTAAGTACTAATCAAGGAAATTAGAATTTTGACTATTTTCTGTAAGGTTGGCAGGCGGGGCTTGTCACTTGACACATTTCCGGCAGGCACTTCAAATCAAGTTAAAATTTAGTTACTACTTATCTACTTAATACGTGTAAACCAGCCCTTACAGACAAACGGCACTTGTCGACGCCACCCGACGACAAGTGTCGCCGGTTGCCGTCGACTACCGTCGACGCGTGCCGTCTGCAAGTGCCGTTCGTCTGTAAGAGCGCTAAGTTATATTAATGTGACCATGTAAATTATATAAACTTTGACATAAATACCTACTATATTAGTCCCCTTACTTAAAATATTTAGTCAGCAAATAGAATGTAGTATGTACAAGAATTGCTTGTTTTTAGCAGGTAAGTGCCTGCTAAAAACAAGCAATTCTGTGTCACATGATAAAGACTGCGGACCTGGAGTAGATAAAAGCTGCGTCTATAAGTGAAAAGAGGTAAGAGGATAATGCGACCACGTAGGGGGTCACGGAAGACCGGGGACAGCAACGACCGTCGCTGTCAAAACCTGAGTGGTCCCTTTTCCTTATTTTTTGGCATCGCACTGCCATAGAAGATTTGTTCAGTCTAGTGTTGTTTGTCTAGTGTTGTTTCTATTATGTTTTTTTTGTTTTGATTTTATGTGGTTGTGTAATGTTTAAAAAATTGGAATAAATTACATATATTGCTTGTGTTCTATGCCTTCAGGTTTTTGTATTAAAGTAAAGTTCTTATTGTCTAAATGAAACTTAATATTAAAACTGTATAGCTTCTGTGTATGTAACACAGAATTTATTTTTGTAAACCTTCTCACCAACGCGACGTTAGGTTTACAGGCATAGATCGTTAATTATATGAATTGTATTGTGTAAGTAATTATTCTTGCCCTGGAATATTTATATTGTTAGTTGTTCTTATACATTTGTTGCATACTGTATGTTTTTATCAAATTATCAGAAGATATTCCATCAAAATCGTGATAAATCTGTGAGATTATTAGCCTACATTATTGGAACAAAGATATTATGTAAATCTAAGATAACTGTTTATCTCAAATCAAGGACAACATAAACATTTTTACAAGATTTATTTCTGCATATTTACAACTTTTTATATTTAGCTTGTTAATATTTTTATC
Source organism: Polyommatus iphigenia (assembly GCA_963422495.1). Taxonomy (NCBI): domain Eukaryota; kingdom Metazoa; phylum Arthropoda; class Insecta; order Lepidoptera; family Lycaenidae; genus Polyommatus; species Polyommatus iphigenia. The sequence goes on along the minus strand of OY730178.1, from coordinate 24,519,395 downwards.
AATATTCCGTGAAATTAACCACAACCTTTAAGTAAATGAGTGAGTGTACGCATTGGCATATGTACAGCTGCAGCACCACCCTCCTTTCCCTGCTGCCTATGCATACACTGGCATGCAAGAACCTGCAAACACCACACAAGCAATAATGTTGGCAAATCCGAGCAAGGCCCCTCACCACCATGCAGGTTGAAAACCTCGACGCGCGTTTCGCCCCAACACCGGAGCATCCTCAGGATGTGGACTCTACGAACAACGTCCGTTTAGTGATGATGAAGAGATGCGTACACGCACTCATTTACTTAAAGGTTGTGGTTTATTTCGCGGAATATTGCTAAAAATATTAACAAGCTATATTTAAAGCCATGGATTTCCGCAAAGTAACGCCTGATTCTATTAACTTTTTATAGTTATTGATAACGGAAAGAGAGAAGGAATACAATTTCCTTACTTATAAAAAGGTCCTGGTACCGATGTTTCACTAGTTACATTGTGTAACTATAAGTTGTATATTATATTTTTCAATATAAGATAGACACAGCATTGTGTAAACAGTATAAAGTGTATATATACACAATGTAGATATTATATAAATAAGTAATTTAATTCATGTTACAAAATTGTCCTTTTTAGCGTATTTTAAACACGCTTTTGAACTATACTGTGATCACGGAGCGCGAGCGATTAAAAATTCCTTCATAGTGTGAGAGTGCAACAAAACAACGTGAGAATATTTTAGGGTGTGTATGTGTCCCCTCTATAGAGTTCAATGTGAAAGTTTCAGCACTGAAAAAGCAAAATTTTTTTGACTCGTACGGGCAAGGGTCCAGCGTCATGAGTTTGCTCATAATATAAAACATTAAAAAATGCTCTTTCAGTGCTGCCACTTTCACAGTGAACTCTACGCTGTAAACAGGTGACTTATACACATCCTAAAGTATTATCATTTATCACTTTGTTTTGTTACACCTTGTATTTGTACGTCAATAAAAAAGAAAATAGGAGATAGATATATGAACGAATTTCCAACCTGCTTCACGACAAAACGTTAAGTATTTTCACTTTAAAAACGTTAAGAAAAATGTACATTTTGTAACAATAAATGTAGTATTCAGTATTCTCTATTACATAACATTCTTTAATAGTCCATTTGAAAACATTCCTTTTTATATTTATCATTTTATTTTAGATCGGTTGCCAACACTCATGAGTGTAACATTGTCTCAATCAAATTATATGTATCTTAAGGTGACGCCGCGTTAAAGTAAAAAAACCGTGTTGGATATGTTTTAGATAAGGCCCGGCCTCTCATAGAAAACAAGAAATGGAACAGCAAAAAATGGAAAGGGCGTAAGCGACAAAATGGTTTTTGACGCGTAATTTAAAAACCATAAATATATTTCATATAAGCTAAGGGCAAATTAAAGTGTATGCTTGAACCAATCTATGTACAAATTTTGGAAGCTTAAATCACTCTCCTCTGTTGGCAAAATTAGATATTTTTTTCAGAGGTCTTTTTGATTGATTATTCTGTGTTATAAAAGTTGACCAATCGTTTTATGCTATGGGTAATTCAAAGACAAAGACATGATGAATACTGACAATGAACTTTAATTTCTTAGCTTTAGTCATTGCTGAGAAAAATCGATATCGCTACAGCCAAATTATCAAGGCGTCGCCTTAATAAAAAAAAAACAAATTCAAAAACAACACAACAAACTTATCAAAACTGTCAATTTTCTAATTTTTCAAACTAGTAAAAAACTACCTGTTGTAATAATTATCAAATATCTGATGTAAATTCAGTCTACTCAAACATAAACTGCACATGCACAACACAAAACAATGGGCGAAATTATAGGCCGGATCAGAGTAACTTTACCATAGAGTTACTTGTGTCACTGGCCTTAAATGAGGTGTGATAAAATCAAGTACAGATATTATACATATTAGGAATATAATCTACTTACGACTTATTTGTTAAAAAATAATAATTGTGTAATTTATTTATAAAAATTGTATGAGTGAGAGTTTTTTAGTACTTATATTATGTATAAAAAATTTTCTTCGGCCTTAACATCTACATCCCCTTAGTAAATATGTTTTTTAATGAGGAGAGTAGGTACATAAGACAATGGATATGGTACACAATTTGTGTACCATATCCATTGTGTACAGATCTTGCAATCTACGAGCGCGCGGCGCCCTTAGTTGTGTGAGTGACCGTATCTATACACGCGTACATGGCTCGCTCGCTACTGACTGCTCCGTCAGGTACGCACACTAACGAAAATGTCTATTCACATTTTCAACTACAAATAAAGGCTACGCGCGCTCGTAGATTGCAAGACCTATAACACAATTGTACCTTGTCTGTGGTTGGTGAAAAAGATGTTTGATAAATAAGGAGAAAATATTGTACATAATATTGTACATAATAATGTACAATATTTTCTCCTTATTAAGAGCAAGGGCCGGGACACAAAAACACGGCACGGCGCCGTACGGCGTCGTACGACGTCGCGTCGTAGAAACTCATCTTGAATTTCTACGTGAGTTTCTACGGCACGACGTCGTACGACGCCGTACGGCGCCGTGTCGTGGTTTTTTACGACGCGCGTCGTGGATTTCCACGACACGGCGCCGTACGACGTCGTGCCGTGTTTTTGTGTCCCGGCTCTAACATACTAAAACTTAACTTTTAAATTAGAAAAAGGGCTTTTCTCAAACAGTGAATCATATGCCTAATATATCCATTGCTTTTATCACACATTATAAAAGCCATATCACAGGTAAAATAATTCTGAACGGTCTGTGTACATAGTTATTGCTTTTTCAGTGTTAGCACTTGAACATTACACTATTGTTATAGAAAATTAAGTAGAAAGTGTACACACTATTTTGTTATTTTCAACACAATGTACATAATATACAATGTTTATGTACATTTACACTTACCACCAATATTTTGCGTAACCAGCTCTTCTGAAAAATTATATATTTTTTCAATGAGTTGTCTGTACTTAATGACATAAATCTTTGTAAGATCTATTTTGTAGACTTTTTCCGGTCAGTATTTTAATGTAACTATTTCAAAGCTTCTTTCCATCCCAAATCGTTTCAAACACAAAAGTATTGTTCTTATACAGATTGTTACAAAACTAAATGATAATACTTAATGTGTAGGTATGTCCCTTTTATAGAGTTACCTGTGACATAAGCAGCAGCAGAAAGGTTTGGTATTTCCTGAAGAAACGTAAAAATCAAAAATAAATCTTTCAGCTTTCAGCGCTGCTATTTTCTCAGTGAACTCTATTTAAAAGGAACACAAACACACCTTAAAGTATTATCACCCTGTTTTGTTACACCCTGTCTAAATCAAACAGTAAGTAGACTACAGATTTCTGGAGTTTTGATACTTAACCAACTTTAATAGTTTGCCTTAGCAGTAGGAACTAGGAAGCCATAATATTTGATAAAGAAATAACTTCGGAAGCATGAACCTTAGAAATACCTATAGGAGCTATAGGCCATATGAACATATTATGGTGCTTACACGCGATTCAATAATGCTAAGCGAATTTCATTGTAAGCCTGGTCGAGCGGCAACTTTGTCGTTATTACGTACATTATATTTATGTACTTGCTATAATAAGTATGTTGTTATATAACCAATATAATTATTCGCGCATCTCCCGCCATAATTCTTTATGACGCATTACTAGATGACGTAATCGCATGGCTGCCTTTATAATCGGAATTTATTCATTATACGGATCGTATTTAGTTAAACCTAGCAACAGTCTATGGTGTGAACCACAAGACGCATAGAAATTTTGAGATTTTATATAAAGTCATGGTTTGCACGATAGAATCTACGCTTCTAGGGTCTAGAGACTCTAGAGTTTAGAAGTCTTAACTGTTAGTACAGTTGCTTTAGTAAACATAGAAATAGCTTTCATAAATAAATGCAAAATCTTGATTATAAAATTAAATGCCTTGAGAGAGAAAATTTAAATTTCAAGGTGTGACCCAGTAACTCAGAATGGATTAAATTCATTAAGACTGCTAAGTACTTAGTTTAAGCATTATTTAAAAACTAAAACTTAAGCTCATTCTCGTTGAAATATATTTTTTATTTATGCCACACATTAGTAAGTTATTCTTTAACATCCGTAATCGCATAGCAAAATTCGCAATTAATATAATTATAATGTTGCAAAGTAGAAATATTTCTCACCTTTTCAGTAGATTAGTAGCTTCATTTCTACCAATCGCGATACCCAGGTCAGCAAAAGCCGATATAAGTTCTTCAAGATCAACTTTGCCTGAAATAATGTTTTGTAAATAGTTTATAATTTTTCATTTTCATTTCATTTTTATTATAATTTACATCACTAATAAACTTTTTAATATGCATAAAATGTATTTTGTAAATATGCATACAATGTGTGTAGCGCTATGAATAAAGAATTGTTTTAAAAATTAAAACATAATAATTAATTATGTGGTAGGTGACCTAAGATAAAATGCAAATATAAAGATCTTACAGTTTTTGAATCAGTTTAAAAAACAATAATTACTATAAAAATTACTTTATGAACTTACCATCTTTGTTTTTGTCAAGATGGGAGAATTGCAGCCGAAGGTTTTTTTCATGTTCTCGTACATAATGTATGAATTCTGAGAGAGTAACATCCCCTGGATCTTTTCCAGTTTTAGCGAGAAACTTCTGTAAAGTAATACAAATTTATTTTTATGGATTAGTAGATTTGATGACTACCTAACCCTCTCACTAATAATAATTACACAGACAATAACTACAAGGTATAACAAAACTAAGTGATAATACTTTTATTTACTTATGAGTGTGTATATTATGTGTCCCTATTAAGAGTTCACTGTGAAAATAGCAATACTGAAAAAGCAAAATATTTTTCGTGATTTGTATTTGCAAGCGTCATAACTTTTTCCATATATTATAAAGGTGAAAAGTCACTTTTTCAGTGCTGCGTATTTTTTGCAGCGAACTTTATATAGGGGACCCATACACACCCTAAAGTATTACCACTTAGTTTAGTTACACCCTGTATACAAGCTCTGCTTGTCTTTATCTGGAAAATTGAAAAATTACATGACAGACAAAAGCAGAAAAACTTGAATAGCTATATGCTGCATATAGTTAATCCAGTCCTTTTCAACCCATGGGTTGCTTTTGTAGGGGAGTTGCCAAAGATCGATAGAACTACTTCAGTCAAAAAACAATAAAGAGTATTAATTCATGAAACCCCAAGCGGCCACATCCGGCCGCGATAACAATGAAAAAGCTATTGTCTCGTTTTGCCACGACTGATGGGTTAAAATCAATATACATATATTAAGCAGAAAAAAAATAACAAAAGGGTATTTAAATATATTCATAATCATACACAGACTACGAATAATAAAAACTAAGGAAGAGTAACTCCGTCAAAAAACATGCTCCAAAATACTTGTCAAAAAAGTGTACCTTAGGTTCACTTTTCATACATTTGCAATATTTAGGGGACCTTGAGCGGTATAAAGGCTGACGTTACATGACAGTTCGAATGGAACCAAATTAAAAAAAAATTATTATTCGTAATACACAGATGATTAAAAAACAAAGGAGGGTTGCAAAATATTTTTCCCATCATAAAAAAGGTTGAAAAACACTGGTTTATTCTTTATTAGTCACAGAGTAAGGCAAAATATTGGGGGGTAGTTTTAGTAAATAAAAACATGGATTTAGGGCCTGTTTTACCACTTCCTGATAAGGCTATCCACCACTTAACTTGACAGATAGAGTATGAAGAATCTGTCAAATAAGCCTATCCGGCACTTTATCAGGAAGTGGTGAAACAGGCCCTTAATCTGATGGAAATCAATATTATATATATGAAACATAGGAGTGAGAAATATTATATCACTATTCACTTCCTCTTTTATCCACTTTCAAACCTATTTATAGTTGGTCTTAAATTGTTATTTATATCACCATATAATTTCATTATAGATATCTGTAAGCTACAATGGCCTTAGCACAGGATAGTTTCTTTGGAATGGATTAGGAAAACATAAAAATACATCAATTTATGTTAGTTTTTATACTGGATTAGTGATTACTAGGGTTACAATAAGGGTTGCTATGTGATAATTTATCTGGCCATCTTAGTTGATTGGTTATATGTATACAAAATCTTTCCAATTATCCTTTGAAACATTGCTTTCACCTAGGGTTGCCATCCATCTGGATTTCCCCGGATTTGTCCTAGTTTAAAGGGCGTCCGGGGAGCGTCCGGCAGGGTATTTGAAAAGTGTCTGGGTAAAATCCGGACACTTTTGTTGAGAGAAATTAACTTTTTAGTCATGACTCATGCAGCAATATATGAAAGATTAAAACACGTTAAGCATACACATGGTTTCTTCCACGGACTTTGAGTTAATCAGATTTATGCTAATTCTTGTTGGAAAAGCAAAAATTGGCGACACGTAAATCGTAACATTAACAGTTTAAGAGGATGTGTCCGGGGAAATAACCACATTTTGGCCAAATGTCCGGAAATTTTGTCGTGCCTGACCGGCGATGCCAATTTAGGTGATGGAAACCATACTTTCACCCATCCCATTATATAGACCTCACTAACATTTGGTCGCTGTTAAGCATTTGTGTATTAACTCACAAAATGTTTTGTTGTTGAGTTATGAACGCAGTCTTGTTCTAAATGATCTAAAGAACATAACTGCATTCATAACTCAATAAGAAATTTTAGTGGGATACTACACAAATGCTTAACAGCGTCCATTTAACTAACATAATATTATAATCGAATGAAACAGTTAAACTAACATATTTTATTACCTACAGAGGAAGGAAAACCTATTTATATTAAGTAATAACCATATAGTGAATTAATATGAATTACTGAACAGAGATGTATTGCTCTGAAAATAGCATGTCGATGGTTAAAAGGAAATAGGGTATAAGCGCCAAAAAGTGAAATGTTCAGGAGAGTCGTTTAAAGTTTTGAGTTTAAGAAAAACTGACGTATCTCTGTTATTTATTGACGTATCATGATAATTTAAACAGTTATAAAATGATTAAAAGATGGGCCTCTTACCGGTATTGTTGGTTTTAATGATTTGGTGCTATTTAAAGTGTTTTTGTCGCTTATAACAATTACTTTAAAATTTTGAATGAGGTAATATGGCATAAGAGACCAGTGAGAGTATAACCCATTTATAAGGATAGTCTGAATAAATGGTTACAGATTAAATCGAAAACCTTTTAAAACGGTTACATGTAAGTACTGTTAAAACTTGGTAAAGGTTAATTTGCCAACATAGTTAACAGTTTAAAATTAAGTAACCCATATAAAAGGTTAACCTGGGTAAATCTGTTATTAACCCAATAAAATTTTATTGGGTTAATAACAGATTTATTTCGGTTACTAACCCAAACCTATATCATTCTCATGTAACATATTTATCCTGTTAACACATTTAATTCTGTGATCAATGTTTACATTAACCATATTCATAATGGTAACCACAATTTTTTCGTGTATACTGTATACAGCTAACAAATTTTTATTGGGTTAATAACAGATTTATTTCGGTTATTAACCCAATCCGTAACTACACTGTAAGAGACAAATGACAAAAAAATATTAGAGGATAAGAAGCCTAAACAACATTCTGATTTCTTACATCGCAAAGTAAAAGGGTATACGAGACTAGACGATTCAGTAAGTGTTATAGGAAAAGAAGGATAACATACTTTTTACAGTGGTCGTTTATTAGTTAATAATAACATACAATAACAAGTAACAGTAGACTTTCACAAAAAACTAGAATTATAAGACTTAAGTGACACACATGTGATACACAATGTCGTTTGAAACTGAAGGAAAAAAAGAATAATCAACATCTGGCGACTGGCATTGCGTGAGTCTATGGAAATATGGTTGAAAAAGGTTGTAGGGTATAACCGACGGAGTAATATGAAAATAAATTTTAGATATATAGGGCACAAGCGCCAAAGCTATGATCAATTACGAAATGGAAGAAGGCTATAAACGACGTTTGTAATTTTTGAGAGAATTGCTTAAAAGATATAAGCAGCCTAAAGCTGTAGACAAATATTTTTTGCAGGGGTACAAGCACCTTTACAGACAAACTGACCTGAATTTTTGTCAGTTACAAAAAACACAACTAGGAAATTGCTTTTTTTGCTAGGGCATAAACGCCAAAAAAACTCATCGTAGAGCTATGAGAGTCAGCGCATTCGAAAGAGCGGGAAATTTTAAGTATGATGGCATTTAAAACTCATTTTTGACAAAAATATCGCTTATGCCCTATTTCCTTTTAACCATCAATGTTATGTAATTTGCTTGTATGAAATCTACTCAAACATTATTTGAGAGAAAATTTAACATCTAATTGAAATTAGTTATGGAATATAGATGTAACATATTTTTAAAAGTTGTCTAAGATAACTGAGACAAAATAAGAGCGTAGATATCTTGCAACAGTCACCTTTTAGACTAAGGTGACAAGGTCAGTCTGGCATCAGTTCAGTCCATCAGTCTCAGATTGACGCCACAATAATGGCCGGAAACTACATAATAAAAAAAAATCAATTCCACAATCACATAGTTATAGTCCGCGCGAAACTAGTTGGCCGCTCTGCCCGTATACTCACATACCAGCAGAGCGGCCAACTAGTTCTGTGCGGACTATACATGATTATTCTTTAGTCAGTCTGTTGGACTGAACTAAAGCCAGACTGACCATGTAACCTTCATCTTTCAAATAATCTACACACTCAATGTGACACTGAAAATGACAACTTAGTGGTATGTGCCGTTAGCATACTGAGAGCTCAATATTGCCTACATCTATTGGGTAATATGTCTCTAGGCAGAAAATTATGTATGTTAGCTATTGAATAATCCTTTGATCGGGGGTTTTCGGAAATGCTATTGTATTCTATTGTTATCGCGATCACCGGTGCTCGTATGGGGCTTGATGGGTTAAGACATGAACCATGACAAAACCATGAGTATACCTGTGATCATATAATACCTACTAATTAAATGAAATAAAATAATATAATAACAGAGATAGAATTAATGAAATTGACTATCTAGCTGTAAAGATAGCTTTCTACTATATCAAGGCAAATACAATTTTTATACTATTAAACCTATTCAATAACATTTTCCTGTTAGATTAAGATTGTAATGACAAAACATGAAATGGAAATAGTACATTATGAAAACACTTTACTGAAACCAGCAAGAAGAAAGGGAAGTACATGGATCAAGCGAATTTAAGAAATAGGTCGTAAATTGGTGCTCCCTGCTGACGTGAACAGAAGAGAAAGTGAGAACACCGTTAGTTTTTCAACAGTTACATTGATATTAACATTCTAACCTCTGCATAACTCCGGTTGATGTGCGGTGCCAATTCCTTCAGGGCCACAGACAAGTCGTGGATGTCAATTTTACCATTTCCATCAGCGTCTAACTTAGAAAAGAGTTTTTCTAGCCTTTCTTCGTCTTCTTTTGGCAATTCCTGTATTTCCAACGGCGGATGACACTGCACCATGGTGTCTATCGTTTGCGTAAGTACTAAAGTTCAATCGAAACAATTCAATTGCAAAAGGTCGCGTATTGGCATACATAACTTCAACTTAATTACTATAATTGTCCAAAACCATTTTTATGGATTCCCAAAGACTCTCCATTTGAAATGAATCCCAACTCCCAAGACTTTGACAGATCTTTTCTATTCGAGTGTGTTACAGTGTGTGTGAGATTCTTCTCGTGCGAATAAACTCAAACACGCGCAATTTACAGCACTGCGCTGTAATTTCTAGGCCATTTTGAAAGAGCGACATCTATGAGCAAATAAGAGAAACCCCTAATTAACATTGTCTATTGATTTTCAAATTCATAATATTATGAGCCTTGAGATTTTAAATACTTTTTATGTACTCTTTACGACCTTAGAGTATTAATAAAAATAGGTACTCTAAGTTTACGAGTCCTATATTTTGGTAAAAAAAAAACAATATAACGTGAGATTCAAGCCGGGTTTCACTATACCAGTACTCTCGGACCGAGTGCTCTCGGACTACTCGGACACTACTCGTACTGTTCAAAGCCCAAAGGTTAGATTGGTGATGAGTTGATGACTGATGATAATGTAAATTAATCTTAATAATTTTAAATAATATTCCTCTACAGTTCGACAAGGCTGTTTATACTTTTTGAACGTGGCGAGTACAAAAACGTCATTTTTGACAGTTCTCATTTACTGCTGCAGCGCCCATTGACATACCTATTCATTTAAAGCCTTGTCGAACTGTTTATATTATAATAGCGTCTATGTCCACACTATGCGCCTTCGTCTTCAATTTTCGTCATCTTATTTGTACAACTTTCGTTTGGCGCGTTAACGAACGCAACGCCAACATTGTCATTTTTGTTCAGTTGCAGTGTCTGTCAGCTTTGTAACATGTGCGACGAGAACGTTTTACTAGGTGGAATTTGTGTGGCTTATTTGGTCATAAGAAATTCCAGAATAAATAGAACTATGAAGTTTTGGATACGGTCAGAGCGCATGCGTCGCGGGCATGCCTCACGAACGCTGTTGACTGCGCTATAACGCATGCCCTTGATGAACAAAAAAAGGCACAGTGTGGACAAAGCTTTTCTATGTTCTACAACATAAATAAAGTCTTGTCATCACGAATTACTTGACTGTCAGCACTCAGCTGCTGTTTCTTGCAAATAATTTGACTAACTGATTGCGAAAAATCAAAAGCAACAAAGTATGGACTTATAAGTTATGATACCGTCACAACTCACGACGTAAAGGATTATTAATGGAACGAAGTTCCTTATCCCGCGTTCTAAGTTCTAGCGCGTAAGGCTAGACAGAACGATATTTGACCTTGATTTGACCTCGACACTTTTTTATTTAGTACCTGCATGTTAGGGGCAGATGGCGTTGATAGTAAGTATTCCTGTGGGTCAACTAGATGGCGTTTTTTTCAATAAACAGCGACGCGTTGTTAGTATTCCTGGGCGTCAATAGATGGCGTTTTTAATAATTTTTTTGAGTGTATGTGTATACAGGTTTTTTGAACATAAAATATGAATAACTACGTTCCATTCGGGTGTCCCTTGACAACTCTCAAGTTTTTATCTAAAATTGAGGTTTTTCATATAAACTAGACTGTAAAATATTATGTAACAAATAATTAATAAAGGTAGGGTATTGGCACCAGTAGTCAGCCTTTTAGTGGAAAGCGCAAGTTCAAATATGTATAGAAAATTATTAAAAATAGTAATCAAAAACCTTTTGTACTCATTCACTTAATTATTTAATAAACTTTGGTATGAAATTAACATAAAACATAATTTTTCTTAATAAGTAATTAAAATAAAATATTTTTCAAAATAAGGCACATTTCCCCAGTACTCAGCCGTCACAACCCAGTACTCGGCCAAATGGGTACTAGTAGTCAGCCTCTCCTGAGATCAATAGTTATAATTTTAATTATCTAGGAACTTAAGCAATTTAATTAAATAATAAGACCTAAGTAGGTACTCTAATATCACAGGAAACTTAATTAACTTAGTATTGATAATTAAAATCACTATTTAAAAAATTCTCAAGTTCTTCTTCATTTCTGAAGGTTTCTCTACGACTAACCACTTTTTTCAGAAGTATATTTTCTTTATTGGTTTCTTTCGCAGGAGTTCCAGGTGTTATGACTATATCACTGAGGATTTTAATCTTATTTGGCTTAGCTTCCACTAAATCACAGTAAGTCTGCTCTGCTTCTTTTGCTTCTTCATCATTCATATTATTTAATTTTCTTATCTTAGTAGTTTTTAAAATGAATTCTGGATCATAATCATCACATTTCTTCTTTGTAGTAAGTCCTTTCACTTTACGCTTGGTAGAATTTGCAGCTTTATTCATCTTGTTTTCATTTTTTTGTTTCTGCTTTTCTTCTTTATTTTTCTGTCTCTGTAACTTTCTTTCTTCAACTGCATTTTTCTTTTTTTGTTTCTCTTCCTCTTTTAAAATTTCAAATTGCCTCCATTCTTCTGAAGATATTGCTCCAATTCTGTTCATTACTCTAGGAGCTGTAGTTTTCTTTATAGGTGACGGTATAATGAGATGCTTTCGAACAGAAGGTTATACTTTCGGCGACCGAATTTGTGTCACAGAATCAATCTTAGGTTTTTGATGACAAGTCGGCTCACTTCTAGAGATTGGAGAGTTGTCTCGGATGGGCACTAATATTGAATTGTCATTGACTTCGAATGAAATAACATGAATATCGTCCAATAAATTGTTATTCAGAAATGTGAGATCGCCAAGTGCCAGATTATTTAAACCACTAGTATCAGTTTCTAGTATTTCGAATTGTGATGTATTTATTCTACTTTCATTATATTGTTTATTATAATATATCCTAGTTCTATCACTTTCTATTTCAGTCTCTTTTCTCTCTTTCGCATTTTCAATAATTTCATGTATAATATTTATATTTACACCTCTTGCGGTCAAATCATTGCCCAAATACTGTATAACTTTTGATGCAATGTCGAAATCTCTTCTTTCGAGTTTACTTGGTGGAGTTATCTTGTTGCCTTTTTTTCTTCTAAAATATTTTGGACACATTTTGTATAGTCTACCGCATTTGGATCAAATGGAAAAAGGCCACACTTACGGAATCCATTTTTGATTGCTTCTTTGAGAGATTCTTTGCTTAGTACTTTTTCCAACAATGGACTGAATGAAGACTTTGTCAGTACAGTGTTAGAGTTTTGTGGCTGTGAACACCAATTATGAACAGTTTTCGCCCATTCAGATTTTAGTGGCTTAAAAACGCTAACATCTGCTGGTTGCATCAGATGTGTTGTATTGGGTGGCAGTGCGTACAAAATGATGTTATTGTCGTGACAGTATTTACTGAGCTTCATTGTCATGTGAGTTTTGTGGCCGTCGACAAAAACAAGCACTGGTTTTTTCACTTTGTTTTCATCTATCCACTTGGATAAGCATTTAGAAATATAATCATAGAAAATGTCTGCCTTCCTCCAACCAGTGTCAGATTTACCAAGGAACCAACCATCAGGCATGCTATTTATAACATCTTTGGTGTATATCTATTTATAACATCTGATGTACGGGAAAACTATACAGGGAGGTAAAATATCTCCCATAGCGGAAAAAAAAGCTAAGACGGTGACTGCTTCCTTTTCTTTGCCCTTTACTATTTGGTATACATTTTTATATCCTCGGGGTGCCTTCACTTTTCCAGTTTTTGGGCAAAGCATGAAGCTTGTTTCGTCACCGTTTAGTATTCTTTTAGGGTCTTCTAACACGTCGAGTGCTTGATTTTTGGTTATATTGTTACGTTTGAAAAAAGAATCCATCCACTTCTTGCCTGGTCTTCCATTCACAAACGGATTAGGCCTGCCGTCTTCTATCATCATTTCCTGGACAGTATTAAATAAGTTGTCAGGTTTCTTTCCGAAACCACAAATTGCAATCTCTTTGAGCCATGTTGCAATTTCTGCTTCTTCTGATTTGTTAAGGATGGATTCGGGGCCCATTTTTCTAGGCCCTTCAGGAACTCGAAGATGGAGTCTATCCTGGATTGTGCCTCGAGGAACCTCATAGTTTCTACTGGCCTGTCTAATTGGCATGCCATTTCTGATTGCATCTAACGGTTGTGTTAGTTTTTCTTCAGTGTATTGTAATATGGGCCTCGAAAGAGACATATTATGGAACTGAAACAAATAAACAATTCAAAAAAACTAAGAAATTACTTGGTGGGTAGGTGCTTATTAAATAAATGAATAAATTAAGCAGCGTAAGTTACTATGGCTGAGCACTGGGTCTACCCTCACCAGTACTCAGCCGTGGCTCGATCGTATCTAGTTAGGCGGCCGACTACTGGTTTTTATATGGAATTATACATGACATGGCTATACTAAATTAAAGGGTGAATTCAAAACTTTAAAATAATATCCATAAGACTTCAATTTAAAAAAAAAGCATAAAATCCAGTACTCAGCCGGGGGTGGCCGAGCACTGGATAATGTAGAAGAAACGCATATCCAGTAGTCGGCCACTTATTTATTTAAATAACTATAAAGAAACTGTTCTATTACTCATTTGATTTTGACGTTAAAATGTAATAACAATATGTTTTAATAAAAAAATACACAAAAGTTACTAAGAAATCGCAATAACTCACCTTTTTGTTGGACACTTCCCACTAAGAAAATTTTGGCGCGAACTCCGCGCGTTGTCTCGACAAGTGACAACGTCGAAATGGAATCAGATTACTATTTCTTGCAGCCACATAGCGTCATTGTGACGTTCCGAACCGACCAATAAGAAAGCCAAGCTTTTATTTAAAATAACTTGATTGGTTTATTTGCAATAGAACACTATTCCTATAGGTTATTAGCTGGAAAAGGCTGACTACTGGTGTGGGGCTCACTACTGGCGGCCGTACCCTATGATATTTTACTTATTACTGCATAATATTGTGATCGTACAATATGTCTTAAACTCTAAGCCCAACAAAAAATTACGTTTTAAATTATTATGAAGGCAGTCATGTTCCTTAAATTATTTAGATTTTAGAACAAGACTGCGTTCATCTCAACAAAAAAAAATTATAGGGACCGTGCACAGCGACGACACTGCCACTAGTGACGAGAAGCCGAAACTTATGCGAAAATTTTATTTTCAAGCTCAAGTCAAGCTACGGAAAATTATAAGATTTCTTGAGAAATTTAAGTATTTTCAAGAATTGAAATGCATTGTTGTATTCCCGGATGTTCTAATACATACAAGAAAAATAAAGGTAAATCGAACAATGTAAAATACTATTTTCCAGCCAAAAGTATTACATGCCATGGCTTATTAAAAAACGAAAGAAATAGATAAAAGCCGGTAAAAAACATACGTAATTATTTAAAAAGATCCATGAATGTTATGTGTAGACTCGTAAAAACACTGAATTTTGTAGATTATAACCGTAAATTCATTTCTGATGAACACAATGTGAACCTAACCTATAACGTTGCTTCTTTCAGTAAACATCCAAACTGGCTTCCTTCTAAATTGATATACATACCTCACCGCACCACTCATTTAATTGGCATAAAGTTGCATCAAAAGTAAGGATAATTTGGAGAAGTCCTGCCAGGAATTGAACACTGAGGATAGTACCTATTGAACTTGAACCATCTTGTCAAAGTGTTGATTCTCAAAAGGATGATTCTTCAAGTAGGAAAAAGATTAATAGTGCAGTCTTTGTGCGTTATTTGTTTGCACTGATAAGGTCCAGACTGAAATTAGTTAAAAATAGTGACAGACAAAAGTTGTGGAGATGTGTGGAGATGGATCATGGAATCGATTGAATCGCAAAAGGTTGATGAAATAAAAGCATTTATTTTACATAGTGAACTTGTTTTATTTTATTAATCCACAAGCATTTTCAGTAATTATAAGTATTTTTTGCATCTTCATTATTTCATTGCAATAATCATCAAGTTTTTACTTTCTATGCTGATGGATGCTACTAATTACTTTTTCAGATATTTTCTTAGTTAACTAGATAAGCTTTATACATTTTTATTCCCGCTTTCGATCTTTTTTTACGGGTAGAAACCCATCCATACTTATTATTTGCGAAAGTGTGTCTATCTGTTAGCACTTCACGCCCAAACCACTGAACCAATTTTGCTGAAATTTGGTATGGATTTACTTTGAGCCCCGAGAAAGGACATAGGATACTTTTTATCCCGGGAAAATGTACGGTTCTCGCGCGATAAATGATTTTTGGCGCAAGGGAGTTGCGGGCGTCATCTAGTCTTTTACTTTAATCTTTCGATCGCGGATTCTTGGAAATCTGTTGTTGTTCTCGCGGCCGCATGTGGCCACTTGGGAGTATAAGTATTAAATCATTTTATAGTCTAAAATAAAAAAAAAAAACACTTATAAACTAGCCGGGGTCAAAGAGAATGCGAAGCCAAAGTCACTCACAAGTTACTTCTTTTACTCGCATCGTGTCGCTGCTGTCGAATTACGACGCCCTCTATAGTTTCTGCACGGTCCCTATTGAGGGATATATGACATATACCACAGATGACAGAAGGATACGTTTGCAAATCACACAAATGCTTAAAAATGCAGTCTGCGGTTAAAAAATAAAAACACACAATGATTAAATTCTTTTGTCATTGTAAACAGAGGATAGATTTTTGTGTTTTCTTCAAAGATATCTTCACCTTTATCCTTAATCTGTGTATCTTCATATGTGTTATGTCAATGGTTTTCTTTTTCTTTGTTATTTATGTGTAGTGTAGATAGAGGAGAAATATCTCTGTATGTAAAAAGTGTCCGCGGAAATGCGTTAAATTAGGGTGAAACTATGGTGAAACTAAGGTGGCGCTACAGTAGCAACAAGGTAAATTTTAAATCACTTAGCAACTTTTATTTTGAGCTATTTTAGGTTATATATTTCAAAATATATTGGTATTAACCCAGTAATTCAAGTAATAATTTATATTCCAGTAATAATTTATATTTTGTCACCAACGGCTACATTCATTCCTACACTCCATAATTCATTCCATACCCTTTGCTGCAGCTAGCGCCACTCTCGGAGGATTTTTCAACTATTATTTACTGCGTACAGCTGGACACTTTTTCAAATATCCCCCATATAAGATAGTTCTCCTCTATCTACACTCCATAGTTATATTAATTTTATACAATAATATAATAATATTAAAATAATTTTAGTCTATACTCTATGGTAAGCAGAATTAATGACTGTGGTATGTCCTAGATGGCGCTGTACGACGAAATTTTAAATTCAGACATCATTCCGTTCCAAATTCTACATAAATAGCATTAGGTAGACGTACCTATTTATCCTTCGGGCAATCGCTGCCAAATTTTTTAAATTGCTGAATAGTTTACTAAACACGGAATCGCTTGTGAATTTAATCGACGGAGAACTGGCGACCAAATCGGTCATGGCACCAGTGGCGGATTTGCAGTCCTGGCCGCTGTAGGCCCCAGGCCATGTGCCGCCCCTTTCTTAGCACCCATCATTACTAGATACATAGTTCATGAATTCCTTTATTCCCATTTTTAATCCCCGACAAAAAGAGTAGTGTCATAAGTTTGACGTGTCTGTCTGTCTGTCTGTGGCATCGTAGCATCCAAACGGGTGGACCGATTTTGATCTAGTTTTTTTTGTTTGAAAGCTGACATGGTCGAGAGTGTTTTTAGCTCTAGTTCACCATCATCAGCCTGCTCAGTGCTGGAAAATCGCAGTTTATCTGGTTCGTGAATGGCCGTTAGCAACTTGCAGTTGTTTGATGAGTTTTATATTTTGCATTCTGGTTCGTAATATTTATGAATAACATACACATTAATAGAAAGTTGACCTGGTGCTGCAGCATCACCTGGTAATCAATAGGATACCCAACTCCTGACCAACTTAGAACAGAGGTTTCGTGTTTGGGCTCATTTTGATTGCGACAATCAGTAAGACGTAGATAAACAGTAAATATTTGCATGCTGCTGCTGCAGCATCACCTAGATTCTATAGGAGCCGAGCTCCGTATGAACCCAGTGGAGGTTTCGTGTTTGGGCTCATATTGACGGGCTCATCCAAGAGGACATTCATAGACGGTATTCTTTGCATACTATTCTGCACTATAATAGCCAACAAAAGTTTAAAAAGTATGAAATACATTTAAATTAAGAAATTAAAAAAAAACCCCGCCAAAAAACTTTAAAAACTAAAGAAATAATATTTACTGACTAAGTTTTTAAATAATTCCTAAGTGTAAAGTGATATTTTAGTCCATAATAATTATTGTTGTCAAGGTGTATCGGGGGACCGTTAATGTACTATCAGAGAAGTTGATTCCCAGGCAGATGGGGGATCTTTTCTTTACTTTTTAAAGTTTTTTGGCGGGGGTTTTTTAATTTCTTAATTTTATTTTATTTGACCAAGTACAGAACACCTAACACTTGTGCACAAGCTTAACTTTTTAAATGAGAAGAAAAAATAAAATCTCGTGCCAACCGCGGCACCTGGTGCCGCGCGACGCTAGAAGGGGTTGTTTGTTTTTGGCTCCAGGCACCGCACGACGCTGGAGAGGTAGATTTTTTTTATCGTTTTTTTTTACTTGATTTGCAAATATTTCGTTTTCTATGCGTTTTAAGCTTTTTGTATATAGAGAAAAGTTGTAAAGAATTCAATTCTCTACAACTTTTCTATTTAACATTTTTTTATACCTTGAACTGTTTTCAAAATAGAGGGCGTAGAGCGCGCGGTCAGAGAATGACTTGAGGTCAACTAGTAGTCTCGATCAAAAACGGATTTTTGGAACTGCAAAAGTGGCTGTGGCTCAAGATGTGGATGCAGGAAAGCGGGGCAGTGCTCCTTAGCTTGCGGCCAGTATAATTGACAAGCTTGTCTCAATTCTGTACCATATCAGATCGATAGTGATGATGATAGAACCTTTGACCCAGAAATCATGAATGACTTGGAGACAAATGTTGTTGAAGACGGTAATGAAGAGGAAATTCTGCAGCATCGGGACGATGACGATGATAAAGAAGAAAAAGAAAATAATTGAAATTAGAACTTGTTCTCGAAATTTTTATTAATTTTGACTATAGTAAATCTGTAAAATGACAAGTTTAATAAAACATCAAATGTGATGAAAATATATTTTTTTTCTTCTTCATTTATATAGAAAGTCATTAGTATTTAAAATTTGATAAGAATTAAAATACAATTTAAGTGCTTTCTTAATTGCATGTCCAGGTAAGTATTAATTAATAAATTGTCACTTTGGTAATTAAAAATAGATAACTAGCCAAAAAAAATCTAAAAGTTAATAAAAAATGATAATTATTGTATGTTTAGAAATAAATTTACGAGTTTTTGATCGAGACTATCAGGTGATCTCAGATAATTCTCCGACCGCGCGCTCTACGCCCTCTATTTTAAAAACAGTTCAAGGTGTAAAAAAATGTTAAATAGAAAAGTTGTAGAGAATTTAATTCTCTACAACTTTCCTATTTACACAAAAAACGTAAAACGCATAGAAAACTAAATATTTGCAAAAAAGTAAAAAAATCGATCTTCGTGACTTCTGACCAATGACAATTATATTATGTGAACTTTGAGAACTGTTTTAGGATGCCAAACCAATTAAGTTTTTACGTGGTAATATACAGGGCATCTCGATTTTCCGAGGTCAACCCTCTATAGTGACTGGGCTATTTAGGCGCGAATAGCATTAGTTATGTTATGACTTATGAGCCACTGAAGAGAGGTGTACCTCGAGTGGAGTCCTGGGCCGAAACGGGTTAAACTAAACGTACAAACTATTTTATATGTACGATACAGTACGAAATTATTTATAATTTTGATACGCAAAAATAGTGATATAGGAAGATTATAATCAAACGGTACGCGAGCTTTTAAATATCTCACCAAAAACAGCCAAATTTTAATAACCGAGAAGCCACCACGTATCTTTACTGCACACAACTGAGACCTTGTAGTTTATGCTTTTTAATTTCCAACATTTAGTTTGTTAAAAAACAAAAAAAACATATACTGAAACTTCATTCCAGTACGTTTTATTTATAAATGGAGATTCAGATATTGATACCTTATTCACTTTTAAAATACAGCGTCCGTCCAGAGTTGCGCCCATTGCCACTAGCTTCACACTGCAGTCGCACCTATTACAAATTTTTTTGCACGATTTGTCGCCCTCTATATTTGGCCGCCCTAGGCCCGGGCCTACTGGGCCTTAGGGTAAATCCGCCACTGCATGGCACATGACCGATTTGTTCTTAAAACTAAGTTTTTTTTTGCTATATCCTCCCCCTAACATAATCAGGGCCGTTTTTTATCTTTTATTTATATCTTTTTCATTTTATCTTTTTCTTTTCATTTTTATGTATTTTTTCTTTTACTTACTACTTTCTTACATGGCTATTATAATATATCGCACTGTCTTTTATTTTTTACAATATTCTTATTCTCTATATCTTTACAATATTCTTTTGTTTTCTTATTTTACATTCTTACATTTTAGGGTTCTTACAGACGAACGGCACGTGTCGGCGGCACGTGTCGGCGGCAGTCGGCGGCAGTCGGCGGCAGTCGGCGGCAGTCGGCGGCAGTCGGCGGCAGTCGGCGGCAGTCGACGGCAGCCGACGGCAGCCGTTGACAGTTTATGACGCTTGCAGGGGGCCTACCACGACCTTTCCTAAAACTATCATGTTTCCAGAACACTTTGTTGTAAGATTACAAATACAATAATTTTACAGACTTTCATTCGTATCATGAGCTTCATAAAGTGTATGAAAATAATATTGTTTTATTCATACTTAGGGTCTAGGAATGAGATAGAACGAACTATTTCTTTCGAACAAGGTGCAAAATGCAAAAGCATTGTTCGGGACTCTTACGTTGTAGCGTTTCATATTAAATTCGGTGTTTCCGTGATTACGACAATAAGCGAAGATTTTCATGTGTTTTATTAATTTGGGAGTACATACTGTACACGTTGTTTAAACTTAACAGGTAACTAAGTATATAAACAACTTTGTTCGTGGCGTTGTCATGACATGTTTTGGACGTGCGCAATAAAAGGTTATGTGGCGCATGCGCCAAAAATTACGCCGGCGAACAAGGCCAATAGCTATGTCCACATTATGTAATTTCATCTTCAATTATATTTATTCACCTTATATTTATTCAACTTTCGTTTGGCATATTCAATAATTGAATGCGTCAAAATCCACCCGCGTTGAAAGAAAAGTGTCATAGCGAGCGCTACGATTTCAACGCGTGTCACGGGCAAGCCTCACGTTCGCTGTTGACTGCGCAATAACGCATGCCCTTGATGAACAAAAAAGGCACAATGTGGACAAAGCTAATGACTATGTCCACACTAGGCGCTTTTGTCTTCAATTTTCATCATCTTTTCATTCAATCATTGAATGCGTCAACGAACGCAATATCAACATTGTAATTTTTGAAGTTATGGATTAGTCTTTTTCTGGGCATAGGGATTCAAGGCCCAAGGGCATGCGTTATAGCGCAGTTAACAGTGAACGTGAGGCATGCCCGCGAGGCATGCCCTCTGACCGTATCCAAAACTTCAAAAATGACAATGTTGGCGTTGCGTTCAATAATTGAATGCTTCAAAACGAAAGTTGAATGAAAGAAGATGACGAAAATTGAAGGCGAAAGCGCCTAATGTGGACATAGCTAATTGACTTTGAATGTCATACCGTAAATTATCATAAGTAAACTGCATAAAAATGGCATTCGATGAAGAAGATCTTTTATTTATAGTTGAAGTCTGTTGTCAAATTGAAAATGGATTGTAGTTTTTTATTGAATTTTAAAGACTGTTAAGTCAATGGTTATAATATGGCCATTCTGACATCAGTTGAGTCCATCAACTCGAGACTGTCTATAATTGTTGAATTATGGCTACAAAAAATATGTAATGTCCGTACTATGTCCGTATGTATGCCTCCGACTCGTGCCTTTCGTCTGTAAGCGATCTTAGTGTCTAAACACACCATGCCGAAGATACGCGGCCGAAGTTCGGCAAGATTACGCCGGTAATAATATATTTTAAATTACTGATGACACACCATGCCAAAATAACGTCACGTTACCTATATTGTATGCGTAGCGCATTACAAGCGTAATCATGCCGAACTTCGGTCGCTTATTTTCGGCCGAGTGTGTTTAGAGTTTAGAACTTAAGACACTTAGGAATGGGATAGAACGAACGATATCAAATTATTTGTTCATAATATTTTGCTGTAGGTCAAAGCGAGAAGCAGCTAGATATGAGCGCCGCACCGGCGCGCCGCCGCCGCCGCCAATTCCTCCGCGCCGCCGCCGCCGCGAAAAAGCAGCGGCGCGCCGAGCGAGAGGAAAGATTTTATTTTCAAATCATATACATTCAAAAGCTTATAAATAAGGCATATTTAAGATAATTTCAATACGAAATAAGTAAATCATTCAATACTAAGTCAAGTTGAGACTGTGACACAGCTCCCAGCGTCTTCTACTCTGGAATACAATTTTCATATCTGGAATAAGATTCAATGAATCAGTATTCAGTATGAACGAACTCATTGTTATGGTAATAGCACCTCTACACGATGGCCCGTCGTAGTGGACCATCACGAAGGTGCAGTGTGTGGAGGACGTAGTGGTGTCGGAGGCCGATGGCGCGAGCGATGCTCGTGGAATGGCGTCGGTGTCAGTTTTTCGGCCGCACATTAAAGGGAATGGCCTAGCGATGGCGGTACGCATCTACACGTGGCCCATCATACCACAGTCTGCAGTGCCCGAACGCGGTCGAGTGAGGACGTCGCAGAATTTTTCGAATTTCATTCAAAATGACGAGTACGTGGTCTCAACTCCCATAATGAATGAAGTTTAAATATTTTAATATTATACGACAGTTTGTATGGAATATGGATGTATGGATATTTGTTACTCTTTTACTCAAAAACTACTGAACGGATTTTAATAAAACTTTACAATGATATAGCTTATACATCAGAATACAAATAGGCTAAAATTTTACCCGACTTTGAAAATGAAGGAGGTGTTATGACTGTTATGTTCGTTTTTAGGGTTCCGTGCCCAAAGGGTAAAAACGGGACCTACTGATACTTCGATATCTGTCCGTCTGTTTTGTGTTCAATGATTACTCCGCCGTTTGTGAACCAATTTTCAAAATTTACTACTGACCAGTAATTACTGACTCATACTAAGATTAGCGCGTTTAAACAATGCTTCTTCTTCTTCTTCTTTTTACGTTGTTTAACATCTTTATCGTGCAAATATGAGTCCTAAAATGAATTAAACATTCTTAAGTCATCCGAATATGGTACCGAACTTGGAATAGTACCATAATTATTAATGCCTCTATACAGATTGAGACTCTATTTTCCTCCGCGATTTTTGATGTTAATTTTAAAAAATTAACATCAAAAATCGCGGTGGCTCCACATCTTACATCTATCCTTGGGCCATAAGGACCAATCCTACCAAAGGAAATCTTTGGTTCAGCAATAGCCGTATAATTTACCGTACATACGCAACCTTCTTTTAATTCAACTTTCGTTTGGCATACCTATTCAATACTTACTTAAGGCCGTCCCCCGAGCAAACGACCTTGATCGTACATTTGCCGCGTTGCCGAGATCGCACCAAACCCCTATTATTTTTACTTGTCTTAGTTCAAAATTGTCCTAAAAAAAATTAAAACGGGGAATATGTAGTTTATGATATTGTCGATCTATTGGCGTGAGTTTCAAATAAAAGTAATTTGTAAATACTAAGGAGATGCTGAATGTATGCTTGAATTTTAATAAATTGGTATTACTTTGGAAGCTGATATCATGAGTATAATAAACAAAAATAGAAAATTTAAAACGGGAAAGGAATGTTGATATACTTAAGATTATTGCTGTATTTTTATTTTAACTTTGTAGCTTTCAGATTATGAGTTTATAAGGCTTTAAATACGGTCAATTACGGAATCTCCGGAGGGAACGCCCTCGTCAAAATCCACCCGCGTAGAAAGAAAAGTGTCATAGCGAGCGCTATCGATTTCAACACGCGTCACGGGCATTCACGTTCGCTGTTGACTGCGCTATAAAGGTGGGTTTACACCAAAAGAACATAGAGCAAGAACAGCACAAGGACATTCTTTCGTATTCGTTTAGTGTAAACTATAATTCGTTACAACATACTTTAGATCGTTTACACCAATCGAATCAACAAGAACATCAAGAATAAGAATTTTTGCTCTATAGATGAGAATCATATAGCTCCGTTTAGACCAAACGAGCGAATGCTCATTGCTCATTCGTCAACGATAAGTAGTTAATTTATTTTTATAGTCATCAAAGGTTGGATCCCATAAACATCTTTTGTTATGGTATAATTCTATCATTTGTAAACATTTTTCATTACTCCAATCCATATTTACGAAATAACCTTTGATAAACTAAGTACCTAAAATCAGCCGACAAAAAGTAAAAATATCAAGAACACTAGAATCCCTTTGAAGAGACCGCCTCGAAGAGCGAGCACGTCCGAACATGAATGAACGCTCTAGGCAATTGGTCGAGCGCTCTTGCGTCGTTTACACCAAACGAGCAAGATTCTTAGAGCATTCTAACTATTTACCGCCGAACACGTGGCGAACACACTAGAACAACGAAAGAATGCTCGTTGATAGTTTACATCAAAAGAGCTTTACTAGAATGAGCATTCGTTCGTTTGGTCTAAACGGAGCTTAACGCATGCCCTTGATGAACAAAAAAGGCCCAGTGTGGACAAAGCTTATGGATATTTTATAAATAACTAGCTGTTGCCCGCGACTTCGTCCCGTGGACTTCAGTTTATAGCGCGTGGTGTCAACAAAATTGGTGTCAAAAAAAGCTTATTTAATTATTATTATTATTATTAAAACCCTGGTACCCCTTAAATCAAAATACCCAAAAACAGCTGTGCTGTGTGCACATAATATTTATTTTTTTTAAATTAAACTTTATTTATGCCAAATTTTAAAGCTTATTTAGCCCCCCATTACACAACTTTACCCATAAACTATTTATCATTGACTAGACGTTCCACGCGGCTTCGCCCGCGTAAATTAGATATTTCACAGACAAATTATTAGTCCACAAAAAATAGCCTAATATGATCCTTTATGTGGTCTACCTCTTATCTGACCCAAATAACAAAAAAATTGCTGTAGTAGTTCGTGAGATAAGCCCTTTCAAATAATTTCCCCCGTTTTTCCACATTTTCCTCTATTTCTTCACTCCTATTCGTCTTAGTGTGATAAAATATATACTATATAGGGCACTATAGGCTATAGCCTTCCTCGATAAATGGGCTATCTAATACTGAAATAATTTTTCAAATCGGACCAGTACTTAGTTCCTGAGATTAGCGCGTTTAAATAAGCCCTTTCAAATAATTTCCGTTCTTTCCACATTTTTCTCTATTTCTTCGCTCCTATTAGTCTTAGCATGATAATATATAGCCTATAGACTTCCTCGATAAATTGACTATCTAACACTGAAAGAATTTTTCAAATCGGATCAGTAGTTCCTGAGATTAGCGACGCGCGTTCAAACAAACAAACTCTTCCGCTTTATAATATTAGTATGGTTACGTCACTGCATAGATAAAGTAGGAGTTATTTAAAAACGTGTTACGTGTATAACAATCGAAAGAATCGATAAATCTAACAATCCTTATTTTTTCAACAATGTTTCTATTTTTAAATGGTCCTTTACTTACCAACCACAAAACAAAATATTAGGTAGGTATATATGTATAACTTTGACCCTGGCAGCTACGACTTACTCATTATTATAGAGATCTTTATAAAGTTACAGTAGTTACACAGAAATAATTCAAGATGATTTATTTCTGTGCCTCCAACCCTATAACGTGACAATTCATAAAAGTTAGCTCTATTATAATTTATAACATCATTTCACTCAATATTCGGGCCATATCCCGCTAAGTACGCTATTCATTTTCGCATTTTATCCGCTGTCTCTGTTGCTCATTGGCAGCCCAAATGTGAAGAGGGAGACGAAAGAATCATTTGTCAAAAAATAGTGGTGACTTTCATCAGCCTTCAACCAATAAATCCGCGGGGATGGTACAGCTATTATGTCAATATGACAATACACAAATTGACTGACATGACCGAAAGACTAAACTCTAGAAGTTAATGCGGGCAGTCACTTTTGATGACGGGTTAAAGAAATTGGCACCTAACAAACTTAAACATAGAGTGCAAAATACCAAATACAAGCTAAGAACATCGTGCATTGCAATAACCACTCTGGTGCAAAGGCCGAAAGCTCATTTTGTTTTGGCATTTTTTTGTATTGTTGATTCCAAACGCTGAAAAAATTGTTGAAAGGGAGTTAACAAAAGCTCATAAAAGTTGGAGATTAATCGAGGATTTAGACACAATAAGGACGATGCACGATGCACACACATGTCATGACAACGGTTTCGGGTTTGTTTGGCGATGACATTATTTCACGGGCGACTACGCACGCGGCCTGCGGATATGAATTATGAGTTATGACTTGACTTCATACGGCAAAATAATAATTATGTATAAAGGACGTTTTAGGTACCTACGCTTATATGGGCAACTAAAATGGCTCAATAGGTACCCGTCAATTATCGTCAACTATGACGTCACGACAACATCAAGCAATTTGCGGCAACAAGTAGCATCAAGCAGCAATATTGCGCAATACAATTGCCTGGAATTTCCAAGCCCATCGGATATACGTCAAGTCGTATCTGCGACATTGAACGATATAAAATATCTCTAGCAATTAGAAGCAATATCGCCGAAATAATTGCCGCAATTTATTAATATTGCTCCATATTGATCCACTAATTGCTCCAGATCGGTCCATTCGTGTCGCCGAACAATAATTATTGCCGCAACTATTGCTCGTGTAAGCGCACCTTTAGAAAGAAACATTTTCTAATAGCAAAAGTAGATTGCGTTACTTAAATTAACAGAATTTTATAGGTCATATCTCATATAAAGCCATTTGATTATAATATTCAAAAATTAGGTCTTTATTTTACAAATTTTTTCAGTGGTTTTTATGTATTATAAATTACTAGCGACCCGCCCCGGCGTTACACGGGTATAAAATATAAAAAATGATTAAAATCGATAGCCTATGATCCTTCACGTGGTCTACTTAATCTTATCTGTGTCAAATAACATAAAAATTGCTCCAGTAGTTCGCGAGATAAGCCCTTTCAAATAATTTCCCCCGTTTTTTTCCACATTCTCCTATAAGTCTTAGCGTGATAAAATATAGCCTATAGCCTTCCTCAATAAATGGGCTATCTAACACTGAAAGAATTTTTCAAAGGGGACCAGTAGTTCCTGAGATTAGCGCGTTCAAGTTAGCCCTTTCAAATAATTTTCCCCGTTTTTTCCACATTTTCCTCTATTTCTTCGCTCCTATTAGTCTAAACGTGATAAAATATAGCCTATTATAGCCTTTCTCGATAAATGGGCTATCTAACACTGAAAGAATCATCAAAATCCGTCGCGTAGTTTTAAAGATTGAAGGGAACAAAGGGACATGAGGGAAAAAAAAGACTTTGTTTTATAATAAGTATAGAATAATATGAATACACAAAAATCACCAAACAGAATATATTGTGTGTTTTATAATATTATGTATTCAAAAATATAGCAGGGTGTGTAGGTCTAGCGTGCTTTGATATTTTTGGCAGCTCGGTCTTAAGGGCTTTCCCTACGGAGATTCCGTAATTTACCGTATTTAGAGCCTTATAAACTCATAATTTGAACGCTACAAAGTTATGATAAAAATACAGCAATAATCTTAAGTATATCAACATTCCTTTCCCCGTTTTAAATTTTCTATTTTTGTTTATTATACTCATGATATCAGCTTCCAAAGTAAAACCAATTTATTAAAATTCTAGCAAACATTCAGCATCTCCTTAGGATTTACAAATTACTTTTATTTGAAACTCACGCCAATAGATCGACAATATCAGACAATATCATAAACTACATATTCCCCGTTTTAATTTTTTTTAGGTCAATTTTGAACTTGGATAATTAAGTAAAAGAAATAGGGTTTTGGTGTGATCTCGGAAACGTGGCAAATGTATGGTCAAGGTCGTTTGCTCGGGGGACGGCCTTAACTTACACAGAACAATTATTACCATCAGGGCCGGATTTAAAATTTTGGCGCCCTTGGGCACTGAAAAATTGCCGCTCCATTATAATTGAAATGTCATTAATGGTAAAACTGGGTGAATAGGGACGTAGGTGTAAATAGGTACGAAACCGATAAAAATATTTTAAAAGAAAACTTAAAGTCATGCAATAAGGTACCATCAAGTATTTTTTGGTTTTAAAGTAAAGTAAAGTTATTATTCCTTTTATTGGCAGCACTCAATCGCCATGAAGTTGGCTACAAAATATTGAGACGTCAGTTCAAATTCTGAGGTTCAAATCAAGTTCAAATAGTGCCTTCAAATAATGGTGTAATAAGTGATAAGTCACTCAAAACTTTACAAATTAAAAGGTAGATTTGGTATTCTTTGTTGTTAAAGTGGATTTTAGTGTATCTTTATTTATTCAAAAATACAATGGCAATAATATAATACTTGTTTTTTGCTTGTTTTAGCTAGGAAACCCACATTTTTACAAATCGTACATTTTTATCTTGAATTGTAATACTTAAATTGGGATGAGAATGAAAATTGGGTGAATAGGGATTAGTGTTAAGCTGAAAGGGACGTCGTAGATAATAGATACGAGTAATGCCAAGTACTCACATACGGTTTTGCTCAATTTTATTCTAAGTCGATATATTTCATTCCACCAATCCGGCTCGATCCGGTTCCATCAATCCTTTGAGCGGCTCGATGCGATCGAGCCTTCGAGCTGTCAGTTTTGCGGTCCACACAGTAATTATTACTCGATTTGGAGTCAAACTCGAGCAAAACCGTATGTGAGTACTTAGCATAAGTTTGAGATGTATGTAGACAACAAATGTGTGGAATGAAACAATTTCACTAGGGCTGCTACATTTTACCTTTATAATCTTAAATGAAATATTTAAGTCAATTTGAAATTTAATATGAACTTTGTTTTATCTTCTACTAGCGACCCGCCCCGGCGTCGCACAGGTATAAAATATATAGCCACTGAAAAAATGATTAAAATCGATAGCTTATGATCCTTCACGTGGTCTACTTCTTATTTATTCTGTGCCAAATAACATAAAAATTGCTCCAGTAGTTCGCGAGATAAGCCCTTTCAAATAATTTCCCTCGTTGTTTCCACATTCTCCATTAGTCTTAGCGTGATAAAATATAGCATATGGCCTTCCTCAATAAATGGGCTATCTAACACTGATATAATTTTTCAAATCGGACCAGTAGTTCCTCAGATTAGCGCGTTCAAGTTAGCCCTTAAAAATAATTTTCCCCGTTTTTTCCACATTTTCCTCTATTTCTTCGCTCCTATTAGTCTTAGCGTGATAAAATATAGCCTATAGCCTTCCTCGATAAATGGGCTATCTAACACTGAAAGAATCATCAAAATCCGTTGCGTAGTTTTAAAGATTAAAGGGAACAAAGGGACATGAGGGGAAAAAATCGACTTTGTTTTATAATATGTATAGATATACCTATTATGTACTTACATGTTTTAAAGTTAATATGAAATGAATAAAATTAAAATAGTTTTTACTAATTCTATGTAGATACTTAGGTATTTTATTCATTATGTACTACCGCGATCATGAATAAATGGTTTTATGTAAGGTCAGGTGGGGTAAGAGAAACATAATTTATTGGTTTCTGAACATTTTGGCCTTCAGCTATCAAAATTATACATTTATTCCGATATTAATTGAAACAAATCTTCGCTTGTGAAATATACTTGCATTTTGTTTGACACAGAACTAGATAGTTCGTATAATTACCGCACAATTTAGCAACAAAGCTAGGTCATAAAAATGTTCCTCTTTCCCGAGATTTGGGGTAAGAGGAACACTCGATATTTTTAGGTAATAACTCATGTTTTTAAGTGTTTAAATAGCGTGTTATAATTATTTTTTTTGAGTTAAGGGAATGAAAACCTTCCTAGTTTAAAATAAGGCCTTATTTAGGCTGACAGCATACAAAAACGAAATTTGGGGTAACAGGAACATATAGGTAAGGTCAGAGGTGCGAAACTTTTTCTGGTATTAAATGAATGTATTAAAAACTAGCTTTTCACCCGCGACTTCGACCGTGTTTTGGTTATATCTCGCTTGGCACAATTTTTAAAAATATAAACCACCTTTAGTGTCCCGGTTAGATCGGTTAAAATGAAGCCTATGCCCCGAGCCCCGGGTATCAAGCTAACTATCTTCCAAATTTCTTAAGATTGGTTCAGTAGTTTAGGCGTCAAAACGCAATAGACAGGCAAACAGGAAGACAGACTTTCGCATTTATAATATTAGTTGGTATAAACCTGTAGGATAAACCTTAACATTTTGTATGGGACCAACTTACGTACCCGAAAGAAAAAGTCTACTATTTCATACATTTTGGTCACAACTGATCGATACCTTTGTATGGAACAGCTGACTTTTTATTTCGAGTACGAAAGTTGATCCCGTAGAAAAAGTTGTTCATACGCATAGGTAGGTTCGTCTTACAAATCTTGGCCAGTACTTAAAAAGTCAGCGAGTATTTTAGCAGATTTTAAAAATGTTTGTTACCCTTTGAAATCAGGAAAGAGGAACATATGTTTCTCTTAACCTGGTATAGCCGTTCCTCTTTCCCAGCTTGCCATTTTGAAGGTTTTGTTTTTATTGACATCGAAAAAGCACTAAAAACACACACTGCAAACAATGCAGTACGTAGAAAATAAAGATTAAACGTTATAATTACACTTTCCTTAGCAATCAACAGCAAAACTTATGTTTATAATATTTTAATAACACAAACAAGAACACCTGTAAGACTTGGCTTTTTTAGTTTAACAACAGATTTTTTTTCTCTTTCTTTTACTCGCTTAGTTTCCGGGTTATAGCTTTATCTATCCAAGAATATATGAACTACGCCTAATACTATTTTATAGACGTAGTGACCATAGAGCTCAACGTTATAGTTTTCTTGTTATTAGTTACAGTCTCTCTTCCCCCCGCGTCCCTCTTACCCCACCTGACCTTATTTGAAAAAAAAAGTATTTACCTATCGTTTTATTCTTATTTCCGACACGCAAGCAATATCAAAACGCAAAAAAAATCTATAAAAATATGATGAAGATGTTATAGAAGAAGCCCTTAAAGAATATGAGGAATGTAAAAAGAATGGTAAAAAGTCATTTAAAGTTATTGCATATTATAAACACAAATACCCAAATCGGTGTTAGACAAGATTTATGAAAACCAAGGTTGTTTACACGGTTGTTTATAATATTTTTATTTTTTGAGAAATAATGAATGACTGATTATTTTTTATTTTATTTTACATTTTTGACCCTCCCTCCTGGCAAGATTTGGTGAGATTTTATTCAACCTCCTCCCTCACCCCCAATATCACGTGAGATTTTTTGACCGAATTCCAAAAAGGAGGAGGTAATTACGTTCGGCTGTATGTATCTTTTTTTTGTATGTTCAACGATTACTCAGCCGTTTGGGATCCGATTTTCAAAATTCTTTTTGTGTTGTATAGGGTTTAACTCAAATTTGGTACCATGTTCACAAAAGTGGTGATCTGATGATGGGATCCCTGAGGAACCGAGGGGACTCCTTGAAATTTGTATGGACACAAATAGTTTTCTGAAGTACCTATTCGAGGCACATGCTACCAAAAAGTGAGACTTCACACCAGGTTATACCCTGGATCCGAAGATACCCAACAGAACTTTTGAATCCTTATAGATACAGGTTCGGGGATTTTGGCGTTATTTAAGTCACTGAAAGCATAAGACAATATATCAATTTGATTCATCATCATCATCACAACTATAATAATTATACCTATTACCTAATACCATGGGTCAGCACATTATGACCCAATTATTGGTACATTTCGTGATATTTTGCATCGAAGCTGATGTTTTTGATGATTGTTTCGCTGTTTGTGGGCCGATTTTTAAAATTCTTGTGTTCTTGTAGGTATTATATGATAAAATCTAAATTTTGTATAACAATTACGAAAGTGGTGATCTGATGATGGGATTTATGAGCAGTCGAGGTAAATCCGTGAAATTTATTAAAACACAGAATATGTTGGTTAAGAAGTTGTTTCTAGTAACTTAAATATATGTTACAAATAAGTGAAATTTCATACGAAGGTGTCTCTTGATCCGAAGGCACTGAACAGAACCATTAAAGATATAAGTTTGGAAATTGCAGCATCGCTTTGATAACTGCAAGCATTTACCACAATTTCGCTTACAGTAACATAATGTGAATAGTTAACATACGGAATGGTTATTCACGCATTTAAAGCCTTATCTTGAAGATAACTAAAAGCGTGAAATTATTACTTTTATCAAAAAATTAAAACCGACTTCCAAGGCAAAAACAATATTAATATGAACTAAAAAGTATTAAATTAGGTACTCTTACATCTTTAATAGTGCCTTTTTCAGAATTCGTCTAATTATCTCAACTGTTTCTGTACATAATACAGTCTTCATTACTTTGAAGTCGGTACCAGTCCCAAAAGTTTCAGATACCTATTCACTGAACTCACGATTAAATTAGCTGGTACCGACTTCAAGTAATGAAGACTTTATTATGTACAGAAATATAATTGAGATTTAGACGAATTCTGAAAAAGGCACTATTAAAGAGTAAGAGTTATTTAATATTTTTTAGTTCATATTAATATTGTTTTTGCCTTGGAAGTCGGTTTTAATTTTTTGTTAAAAATAATAATTAAAATGTGGGTTTCTCACTTAAACGGGTCCAACCCGTTTAAGTGAGAAACCCATATTTTACATTTGTTTGACAGTCAGTAGTAGATACCTATGGGCTATGTATAACGTCAAAGCACAGAAAGAATGAATTAAGGGCGTTCCCTACGGAGAATCCGTAATTTAGCGTATTTAGAGCCTTATAAACTCATAATTTGAAAGCTACAGAGCTATAATAAAAATACAGCAATAATCTTCAGTATCTCAACATTCCTTTCCATGTTTTAAATTTTCTATTTTCGTTTATTATACTCATGATATAAGCTTCCAAAGTAAAGCCAATTTATTAAAATTCAAGCATACATTCAGCATCTCCTTAGTATTTACAAATAACTTTTATTTGAAACACACGCCAATAGATCGACAATTTAATTAATTGCCAATAGTTCATAAACTACATATTCCCCGTTTCAAATGGCCAAGGTCGTTTGCTCGGGGGACGGCCTTAAATTATTTCCTTTCGAACGAATTAGTGAATGGTCTTAATCGTACCTATTACGAGTACGATTACGCTTACCTACGATTAAACCTTAAGCATATTAATTGTTTATTAAAACATTATTAACGTTTAATGATAATTAAGATAGCAAATGATCATGGTGTAACAAACATTAATAATTATTGTACTTAGGTAAAGTTCTGTGATAGCTCAACGTTTTCGGTGCAACTATTAGGTAGATACCTAGGTGTTAAAATTATGATTTACAACATTTTAATTTGACAAATATTACACGAGTCGAATTTCCTGAAATATCAAATAAATAATATAATTATTAGTACCGTAATGAAAAAAAATCTATTCAAATATTTTGATAGCACTTAAAATTTCCCCACTTTCTAAATTTTGCCGCGGGCCGCCCCAGAATATTTGCCTCCCTGGGCACTAGAACCGAGTCCCGACTGCACCTAGTGTAAATCTGCCACTGATTTTCTTAAAACCATTAATCAACCTCAACTAAGTAACAGTAATTCTGCAATGATAGGCGACGCCGCGTTAAAGTAAAAAATCGTTTTAGATTTAGATCAGGAACTAATCTATGTAGGTAGGTAAGTACAAATTTTGGAAGCTTGTCAGTTATCAGTTATCACTCTCCTCTGTTGGCAAAATTAGAATTCCTGTTTTTATTATATAGGTCTTTTTGATTGATTATTCTGTGTTATAAAAGTTGACCAATCGTGCTAAGCTATGGGTAATTCAAAGACAAAGACATGATGAATACTGACAATGAACTTTAATTTCTTAGCTTTAGTCATTGTTGAGAAAAATTAATATCGCTGCAGTACTCGTAAATTACCAAGTAGCAAAAAGACCCGAACACGAGGAAATGAAAACAATTGTTTAGTTAAAATATTAGGTATATTGTATTATTATATGTACACATTACTTATAAGTACCTTTTTTTTTTTTGAGGGGGGGAAATACGTTACGTATCCCCCGCCGCGCACGGGGGTGGACGACGAGGGTATGTCGGACTCCCTCAGGCTCGGTGCGCCGGAGGTTTACCGACTAAAACCCCCCATGCCCTCCTTCCAGCCGTGGGACACGGGATACTTATAAGTACCTACCAACTACATTTGACAGTTTATTTACAGTAAATATTTACCTATCAATGATGAATACGACATGTTTTGTAAATTAACTAATTATTGTAGGGTAGACTGTAGGTAATTTAAAAACATTAAGCGAGTCTGATCAAAAACAAAATTAAACATGACAGGCCGATATTGCGAATAAACTTAAAGAAACTGAATCATTAGCCCAAATGAACCACCCTTTTTTTAAATGAATGAGGAAAATGAAAAAAAATGAACCGTCTCATATCAGTTTCAACAACTTATCGGTGATGTTTTTATACTCACAAGTTTCAAGACACTAGATATGTGCGTAGTAGGTATATAAATAATTAAATACTATATACAAATATTTGCAACTATTTAAAATACTATGGAGTATGGACTAAGAATAATTTTATTATCAATCACTGACATAATAATATTATTATGAGTAGCGAGTTGTCAGTTGCAATTACTCTAATTCTTAAGACCTACCTACTATAATTTAGGTCCTAAAACTTAATAAGTACATTGGTCCCAATAAAAGCAACGATGTCAATACTTTGAATGTGCGCTTTTATAATTTTGGACGTGGCGGTAATATACGTGGACGTCTGCGACTCCGCGGTAAAACGATAACATAGGGAAGTAAAACTTATGGAAATATATTATAAAGATGCTTTTAAATTTCCGTCGACGATAACTTTTTAACGTGCACGTTATATAAAGGACTAGGTTATATAATATAAAGGAGAAGGTGCGTAAAATCAAAAAAGCATTTAACGTACCCAACGTTTCGTGGAAAGCGGCGCGGCGTCCACGATAACGTGACGTCCAGAATTATAAAAGCGCACATTAAAGGTAAGTACATTTTAGATTTAAATTTTTACAATAATCTACATATTTACAACATTATTATCTAGGTAGGTATGCTTCTATGACTAATACTGAAACCAACAATACCAATGTACTATCAATATTCCCTAGTAGGTATATGTACCTACTAGATACTATTTATTTGGGTGACTTCTATTCTCATAATATTTCGAAAGTGCCTAGCTTGTATAATTTACCATCTAATTTGGTTTCATCCATTATCAGGATTAATAATTATTATTATTATTCTATGTTTTATTAACAATCAATAGGCACACATAAATAAAGATTTATTTAATCGTCACGAGTCTTTTCCCGATCTGTACATATCACTTATTATCCTTTCTATCGGTATGTCACCAATGGTAGTACGAAAGAACAGTTCTACTATTGTATTACTTGATACTCTTCTTATCGTCGAAAGCACGTGAAGAAGTCGACTTGAACGTGTAGGGTCCACTGGATACATGCGAGTAGTGTACTGTAACAAAACAGCCGTATATATAAATCGTAAATCCTCCATAAAGTAGAGGAGGGGAGGGTGCTATTTTTGTAGTCACTCGAGCGTCATGGAGACCTAGTAGGTTTTGTACATTAGGTAAAGCTGATAAAAAAATAATAAGAGCGTTTTTTTACTTTAGCGGTGGGTTCAGAAACTGCAGCCATTTTAAAGTTTTGAAAAAGAAAATATATTCAGAAAATTGCTTATTTAGGTAAATTATAAATATATATTCAGACAAAAAGGATTAAATCATTTAGTTTAGAGCAAAATAAAATATCTGCGAAGCTTAGTTAAGAAAATATGAAGCTTTATTTTTTATATTTTATAATGTCCCTACAGGCTTACCTATCCTTTGAATCGTCAGTGCTTTATAATATGGAAGCTTCTTTGGGGTAAACTTAACATCCCCTATCTTAATCTGACAGATCCGACGACATTTCAATACTAAAAAAAAATAATTTTACCACGTGAGAATTCTGATTTCTATACCATGATAACTAGACACATGTCGGAAGCTAGATGCAAGCTTAATCTGACACGCTCGAGCTACTCCCGAAATCCCCTCTTCCCCTCCCCAACTTACGTTGGTCTCACGGACCCATGGTTATGTAATGTGTAGGTAAGTTTCCACAGCATGATCCGTTTAAGGGTTAGATTAATCACTAAGATGTAATGCATTGAATCAAAGTAGTAGAAATAATAATTTGTTAAAGACTTTGTGTTAACATTATTCGTTAAAAGCCTACTATTTACTCGGATGCTTCTTTGATAGTATTGTATTTACTGGAATAGTAGCGCGTTGTAACAGACGCAAGAATTTAATTAAAAAATCGGCCAAGTGCGTGTCGGGCACGCGCAATATAGGGTTCCGTAGTACCGCTACTTTTTTTAAATTTTTGTATGGTCAATGAATGTACATTTATAACATATTTTACAACATCATCTCAGTTACTTTCAAAGGAATTTGAACGAAAAGTTCCTTTATACTTCGCCGAATACATTTTTTTTAGTTGATCTTATGAACTTATGAAGTCTTCTTAGCCGTAATAGTTTTGCTTTTAAATTCAGCATAATATTTTCCTACTCCCGTAAATGCTTTTTTTTCACATTTCCAGAAGTAACCGTTTAGCTGGTAGAAGACACTGGACTCTAACGATTTTTTCCACTTTAAAACTTAATATTTCACAAACGGATCCCTAAATCGGGAAATGATCTATGAATATTGAATACTCAAAATATTTAAAAGAACCTATCCAATGGGAAAATTCATCCCCGCTTGATGTGTAGGGAAGGTAGGTACCATAAAAAAAATAAGATTTCATGTACCATACATATTAATGATGACGACAAAATTGTCGGCATCATTAATATGTGCATTCATGCCAAATTACAGCTTTGTATATTATGTCCTATAGTTTCTAAGCAAAACCGCGGACAGACAGACGGACGGACGGACAGACGGACAGACGGACAGACGGACAGACAGACGGACGGACAGACCGAAACTATAAGGGTTCCTTGTTGACTACGGAACCCTAAAAATGCTGTTAATTTTATTAAATGAAATTTTGCCACCTTTACATAAATAATAATGTACAAAGCAACGTTTAAATTAGTTCCTCTTACCTCATTTAGTACAACTTGGGAGTGATCTTGTAACGCAGCTATGGCTGGCAAATCCTGCAGCCTTTTGACTTCTGTCTGATTTGGGCTGCCTGTAACATTTTTCTCCACCAGACTGGTCCGGAACAGTGCTATTGCCCGTAGACACGCATACTCGTTTGAGTCTGGATGCATTCTGGTCAATTCCTTTAAAATATTCTGGAATTCCTCAACATCACTGGCATCGATTCTTGGATTTTTTGCATTCAGTATATTCAAGTCGAGAGGATAGAGGAACTGCGCCGATCCGATTACGAAGAGGTCTCTCCAGGACTCCTCTAATAATAATAATCTGTCAGAGAGAGACAGGGAGCCAAAGGCGGGTACGCTTTTGGTCCATTTCACGTTCATGAAGAGTAATCGTGCTGCTGCCTCGCACAACGCTTCAGGGTCAGCGGGACTCAGCAGAGAGGTGGTTATTGGGGGAGGTGAAGGCGCCTTCAAGGAACATGGTGACGTCATCAAGCTCAGTCTACTATATGCGTGATACGGATGAAACAGGGACATCGGCGGCGGCGTGAGAATCGTGTGCTTAGGCACGGCTAAGTCTAATACAGGCGGGACTGGGGCAGAAATGTCCGAAGATGGTAGCGGATCCTTTATGAATAAGGCCATCTGACGTCTGATTGTAGAGTTCCTTGGTCCGCGCTCGTGCTGCACCGCTGAAAGTTTAAAACCAATGAGCCACCGTGGAGTATTATTTATCATGTAGAGTTTCGGATCGATATGGCAATACATAAACAGAAAAATAAAATAAAAATATCACTGATCGCTTAAAAATTGTATTGATAGTAAAAAGAGAGCATGCAACAAGTCTGCAAACGCAAAGTTTAAGTTATGTAGAGCTCATAGGACAAACGACAAAGAACTGAAGTAATAATAAGTAATAAATTACTTGTTAATTGCAGAGCGAGCATTAGAAATACTTACCATCCTTATTCATGCCGACATCAATACACTTCGCCAGTCGGCAAGCTCTGCACTGGTTCCTATGGGCTTTATCCACCAG
Source organism: Polyommatus iphigenia (assembly GCA_963422495.1). Classification (NCBI taxonomy): domain Eukaryota; kingdom Metazoa; phylum Arthropoda; class Insecta; order Lepidoptera; family Lycaenidae; genus Polyommatus; species Polyommatus iphigenia. The sequence goes on along the minus strand of OY730178.1, from coordinate 24,481,102 downwards.
GCAGAGGCCAGGGTTTCTGGCCTTGCAGGAGTATCTCCTGTCCCGTCGTACGGAGCGTTTGAAGAAGCCAGCGCAGCCGTCGCAAGCGAACACGCCGTAGTGCTTGCCCGAGGAGTGGTCACGACATACCGCGCAAGGTACGTCGTAGAGGATGCGACCTGGGAAAATTATACATTTTGAATGAATTATTTTCACGCAACTCTAAAAAATTTTGTTTTTTTTGGCTAAAACAGCAACGCCAAGGATGGTGAAATAATTGTACCTACAGCAAAAAAGCAAAAAATATAAATGCAATAAAATAGAAAACTTAAAATCCGTTACCAGTATTATTGATAATTTTTAAAGGAATTTGGTTTCGAAGAAAATATTTCTATATAACAGGTAGGTACCACAATGTACAAATTTTATATTAGACTACATAATAGGACTCAAATTATAGTATTTGCAGAGCGGCCAGAGCCGTATTAGGAAAGTTGTATAATATAGAACTTTATCCTACTTAGATAGCAAAATCACATTTTATAATCACGCAATAAATCTTTGCAGTGTTCAGTTGACAGTTGACACTGCGGTGTTGAGTGGGGTCGCTCAGACCCCGCCCCTAACAGAACTCCTCCCGGTCATAAATTATCACTGCACTCGATTACTTTCAGCCATTTTATGTGTCACTTTTTAGGGTTAGAAGGATGACGCGTTAACACTTTATAGTATTTTAAACACTACACATTTTATTATCAGCAACAGTGATCAGAAATCTAAAAAGTTATGGGTCAAAAACTGCTGTAATATAATATGAAAATAAGCTCTATTGAGCTTGCTTAGTTTGACACAAATCGAGATTTTCTAAAAGTTCAATACAATTCTTATACCTACCTTACTACTTGCCAAAATACATCATGGTCAAACGATTAAATAACTTTATAAAAATATTAAAATATGTAACAAGACGCCTACAAAAAATCCCTTTATAAAAATCGCACATGAAATGTTTTGTTCGAGCCTCAACACGGTCCCACGGAACAACAGTAAAGCACAAGATAATACGTCTGTATTAATACACATCCAAACATAGCCCAGTCGAAAAGGCACAAAGGCACTTCCATTCAATAAGACATTCCGAATTAAACGGTGCACATGAATAGGTACACTTGCGAGGCAGGAAGCGCGGTGTCGAATGGATGGCGAAATAAAAAACCCATTATAGACAATAAAATAAAAGCCAAGAAGTGGAGGCTCACGACAAATGGGTTCGTCTTAACGAAATTGTGTGAGCGTTTCATCTAGTCAAGGATACAAGTCAAGGAAACTTTTTTCCACTATTTTTTTATTCATCTATGAAAATTGTTCTATTACGTACAACCATACCGAAATCGAAAGAAATCTTTAAAGATTGTCACACCCCTAAAAAAAATTAAGTCTAATAACTAATAAGGTACTTTAATATGAATTTTATTGTTAGGTTAGCCTTTTATTTTTCTTTTTCTCTACCTAAGTTTTTTGCACTCTATTTTATGTGATCTATGAACCACTCATTCATATTTCATTAATATTGGGCGGGTGAATCATTTCATTAAGCATCATATCATTAACAAAATCAACGGTTTGTTTAACGATGACAATCAACCCTCCCGCTGCGTGCGAGCGTTCACCTGTACCCACCGCCCCAGTTGCGTGACACGCGGATTACAAAACAGCCAGATATTAATGACCCCCGATAGGGAATGAGATGCTCTCGTATTTATTAGCACATCATCACGCAGCTAATGTTCCCACGTTTGAACGATGCGTTGATAGCTTTTTAACCGACTTAAAAGAGAGGTCTTTCAGTTTAACGTCAATGTATGAGTTATGATAATGACTGACTAAAGTTTTACTGTCAACTACGTACTTATTACTTAAAAAACTAGACAAGATTTTTACCATTGAATATGAACGGTTCGCCGTTCGTGTCGCACAACGCTCAATATCTAATAAAGATTTTTGGAGATGAGTCATGGAAATAAAAGAGACTAGCTGCGGCTGTTAAAACTAGCTAGCTCTGTCTGACGTTGTAACTTTTATATTTGTATAGGAATCAATTTTGTTAATTTTTAGGGTTCCGTAGTCTGTCGACTACGTCGTCCTTGTCAGGAACCCTTACAGTTTCGGTCTGTCCGTCTGTCTGTCCGCGGTTTTGCTCAGAGACTATAGGACCTACAGAGCTGTTATTCGGCATGAATGCAGATATTAATGTACATACCATTTTGCCGACAAAATGGTATGTACCATCGAGGAAATTGATTCCTATGCAGTTGATAGACCAAGGTTATTTGGTCGAATATGTCAATTCAATGTTAATAATTGTGATCTGTCGGCTGGGTTTGACGTAACGCAACCAAACTACGTAGATCCCCGATTTGCATAGGAATCAACTTCTCTGATAGTACATTAATTCTTAAAAAAAATAATTATGGTACCACTTGGCCGGTTTTTTTCATGTCTCTTACAGAATAGTGCAAAAAAAAATAACTTTATTAATTTTACTTTTAAACTGGAAATTTAAAATAAATAAGATTTAATAATAAAACTGTTTTGCGATATTCACAATTTTAAGTAGAACATCATTAACAACAAATAGCTAGTATCGTTATCACGTTTTGTCATGGGATTGAGAGGGTGAGAGCGGAGGCAGATGCGCTAATGTACTCGTGGGAATACCGACATGGTCAAATTAGCCCTAACATGTCATCTAAATACGCATCATGAGTAAGTGCATGGTTAAATGATGAAATTGTAATATCTGTACTTAATTACCAACACGTATTGTATTGTAGTAACTGTTGGTTATTTTTATATTTTATGGTTGAATCCGGCCACATCACGCGCCTTCAATCTAATTGTCAAATAAACTGTTCAATAAAAATGAAGCGTGATATTAACAATAAAATTGCTCGTCTAGACTCCTAGAGGCCGGCTTAGCTAATAACATATCGATTCCACAGATCTATGTAAAGACTGAGATAGCAATATTTTAATGAGTGAAAGAGACAGGTTTAGGCCTCTGTTATAAATATTCATGTTTAATTTTAAATGTTTTCTTTTGTTTTCAGCACGCCTATTCACGGTGTATGTGGACTCAGCCGATCTCAACTTGATGTTCAACTTTACTGTATCATCAATGCTAAGCAGCGTGCTAATATGTACTTATATTACAGTTTCTATAAAAGTATACTTACTTGATGACGCGGGAATTGACTGCATCTCCATTTCAGTTTCTTTGTCAAGACATAATATTCTGAAAACAAATAAATATAATAAGCACTTAATTTCTAATGGTTTCATCTTATTTAACAACGTAACATAAAAAAATTACAATTAAACAGATGAACAAAAAGAAAACCAATGCGGCATTATGTGAAATTTGTTCACACAGTACGTGCGAATTTGATATTGTGAAAGTCTTATCACTTGAGGTTTTGAAGAGCCCTACAAGTTATTAACAAAAAAGAGAAGAATAAGAAAAGAAGTAGCAATTCGCAACAAATGTATGAAATAAAGCACTATTGTTGCTGACATCTTTTCGCCATAAAGCTGAGAGCTCCTTGTAATTTTGTTCATTATTCATATTGTTCTAGGGCCACTTGTTAAACTAAATGGCTTTTATACAACGACCTTACGAGTGGTTAACGTTTTATTATTTTTAAAAACTAATCAATATCCCAATTTAAATGTGTGGGAAAATATTTTATGTGTAATATAAATACTATTTCGGTTTCATGGAAAACTCTCTTACAAAGAAGTGATTTTTTAGAATGAGGTTTTTTCAAAAGTATAAGTTTTAAGTAAAGTAAGACTAAGTTTTCCAGTATCTTTTTTAAGCTAGCACAGTACTTTTAGTTATTAACTGCAGCTTTCGAAGAATTGAGCGGAGGTGTAATAGTATTATTATTTATTATTTTGTCCTTTCGAAAATACTTTCGCGTAGGTACAGTAGCTATACATTTGACACTCCTTTGTTTGGTTGTCGGACATTTAGTTGTAAAAGTTGTTTTTTCTAGCCATAATTATAGTTTCGCAAAACAGGTAATTATGTTGGGATAATCCAGATAAGTACGAGGTACAAAAGGACGGATCATCTGAGCCGGTCGAAAGAGCCCGGTGCGCACCCGAGGGTTAGTAACAAAAGCGGACAATAATAACGTCGGAAAGTCGGTAGCTTCTTGCTTTTGAAATTGCGATGGGCAAAAAATATTTTGGCCGGTATATTATATTTAGTTCATATAACTTTCGCTTAATCTATACTATCTATACTAATATTATAAATGCGAAAGTATCTCTGTCTGTCTGTCTGTCTCGCTTTCACGCCAAAACTACTGAACCGATTGTAATGAAATGTTGTATACAGATAGTCTAAAGCCTGAGAAAGGACATAGGCTACTTTTTAACTGGAAAAAGGGGTTGTAAGGGGGTGTTTATGCGTAAATTTGTTCAAATTAAGTTAGTTCCAAAAATTCATAACAGATGGCGCTAAAAGACGCCTACATCGCGCTATCGCTTGCTCATGCGTCTTTCTATAAGATGTGGTACCATGTTGAGTTTGATTTTCGATTCTTTCGATTGTTATAGTACACGTTATTAAATACTAGCTGTTGCCCGCGGCTTCAGTTCGTCCGCGTGGACTTCAGTTTATAGCGCGCGCGCGTTACCCATAAACTATTTAATATTTATCATTAGTAGGTTTAAGGTACAGGTAGGTATTGCATAGATGAAGTACTGAGTAGTGACTTAATGAGTTAATATTTAATTACGTGTACTATAACAATCGAAAGAATCGAAAACAAAACTCAACATGGTACCACATCTTATAGAAAGACGCATGAGCAAGCGATAGCGCGATGTAGGCGTCTCTTAGCGCCATCTGTTATGAATTTTTGGAACTAACTTAATTTGAATAAATTTACGCATAAACACCCCCTTACAACCCCTTTTTGCAGTTAAAAAGTAGCCTATGTCCTTTCTCAGGCTTTAGACTATCTGTATACAAAATTTCATTACAATCGGTTCAGTAGTTTTGGCGTGAAAGCGAGACAGACAGACAGAGATACTTTCGCATTTATAAAATTAGTATAGATAGTATTATAGATTAACTCATTAACTCACTACTCAGTACTTTATCTATGCAGTGACGTAACCTTAAACCTACCAATGATAAATATTAAATAGTTTATGGGTAACGCGCGCGCGCTATAAACTGAAGTCCACGCGGACGAAGTCGCGGGCAACAGCTAGTACAAAATATTTAATCAGTAGGTACGCGCAAAAAAGATAATCTTGCGTCAATTTTTGGACTCAGTGTTATGACTTTCTGACTTCGGTATTAATCTTCTTCCGTGATTGGAAAGTGTTTCAAAAAGGAGAGCCCGATTACTAAGTACTATGAGTAGGTTCGAGACATTTTAATATCAAGTGCCTTATGGATGAACGGCCGCCCTTAGAGAGATTTATTGAATAATTAATTTAAATTTAATCAAGAGTTTGAAAATAATAATAATAATAGCTCCCACACCGGTTTCGGTGACGGTGGCCGGTTTCATTGAAATCAAGCCAGCTACGCAGGAGTAATTTTATAGTGCTCAAGTGTGTGCGCAGTACACAAGAGCAGTCTCTATTCCTTATTACTCTCATAACCCAGTGGGACGGATGACCGACACCACTGACGAGAGATCAGGCGCAACATAAATGTCTGTGCGCAGGACCGACTTTTTACATGCCCACCCGACGCATGGATCATCTTACTTGTCAGACAATCAGGTGATCAGCCTGCATTGTCCTAACCAAACTTGGAAATAACACGTTTCCAACGCGGGAATCGAACCCACGACCTCCGAATCAAGAGCCGCGCTCTATACCACGGAGGCGTTACGTAAGAGTTTGAAAGAAAATGTATTAAGTCTATGTCAAAATCAAAATGTATTTTAAGGTCTGCCATACAGCATACTGCCGAACTCAGTCTCTCAGAGGCCAGAGCATAAGCTAGAAATATTATATATTATATTTTAAGGTCTGCCATACAGCATACTGCCGAACTCAGTCTCTCAGAGGCCAGAGCATAAGCTAGAAATATTATATATTATATTTTAAGGTCTGCCATACAGCATACTGCCGAACTCAGTCTCTCAGAGGCCAGAGCATAAGCTAGAAATATTATATATTATATTTTAAGGTCTGCCATACAGCATACTGCCGAACTCAGTCTCTCAGAGGCCAGAGCATAAGCTAGAAATATTATATATTATATTTTAAGGTCTGCCATACAGCATACTGCCGAACTCAGTCTCTCAGAGGCCAGAGCATAAGCTAGAAATATTATATATTATATTTTAAGGTCTGCCATACAGCATACTGCCGAACTCAGTCTCTCAGAGGCCAGAGCATAAGCTAGAAATATTATATATTATATTTTAAGGTCTGCCATACAGCATACTGCCGAACTCAGTCTCTCAGAGGCCAGAGCATAAGCTAGAAATATTATATATTATATTTTAAGGTCTGCCATACAGCATACTGCCGAACTCAGTCTCTCAGAGGCCAGAGCATAAGCTAGAAATATTATATATTATATTTTAAGGTCTGCCATACAGCATACTGCCGAACTCAGTCTCTCAGAGGCCAGAGCATAAGCTAGAAATATTATATATTATATTTTAAGGTCTGCCATACAGCATACTGCCGAACTCAGTCTCTCAGAGGCCAGAGCATAAGCTAGAAATATTATATATTATATTTTAAGGTCTGCCATACAGCATACTGCCGAACTCAGTCTCTCAGAGGCCAGAGCATAAGCTAGAAATATTATATATTATATTTTAAGGTCTGCCATACAGCATACTGCCGAACTCAGTCTCTCAGAGGCCAGAGCATAAGCTAGAAATATTATATATTATATTTTAAGGTCTGCCATACAGCATACTGCCGAACTCAGTCTCTCAGAGGCCAGAGCATAAGCTAGAAATATTATATATTATATTTTAAGGTCTGCCATACAGCATACTGCCGAACTCAGTCTCTCAGAGGCCAGAGCATAAGCTAGAAATATTATATATTATATTTTAAGGTCTGCCATACAGCATACTGCCGAACTCAGTCTCTCAGAGGCCAGAGCATAAGCTAGAAATATTATATATTATATTTTAAGGTCTGCCATACAGCATACTGCCGAACTCAGTCTCTCAGAGGCCAGAGCATAAGCTAGAAATATTATATATTATATTTTAAGGTCTGCCATACAGCATACTGCCGAACTCAGTCTCTCAGAGGCCAGAGCATAAGCTAGAAATATTATATATTATATTTTAAGGTCTGCCATACAGCATACTGCCGAACTCAGTCTCTCAGAGGCCAGAGCATAAGCTAGAAATATTATATATTATATTTTAAGGTCTGCCATACAGCATACTGCCGAACTCAGTCTCTCAGAGGCCAGAGCATAAGCTAGAAATATTATATATTATATTTTAAGGTCTGCCATACAGCATACTGCCGAACTCAGTCTCTCAGAGGCCAGAGCATAAGCTAGAAATATTATATATTTGATAGTTTTCTATTATAGCGGTCGCCTGCGTCTTCGCCCGCGTGCATTTCGGTTAGCGCTGCAAAAAGCCTACCTACCTATACCCAGGAAAGACTCGGTCAGCAAAATAATTCCCAGGTCAATTCACAGACACCGACACTAACATCGACGACGCAGTCATTACCCGCAGGCTGCACAGATTGTCTTTCTGCAGACTGCAGATGTTAAAGTAATTGTCAATGATGAAATAATTATAATCCCACCAAAACACTAGAGAAATAATCAGCTAGGTACTACATAATTGGTTTTATTGGGTACCTACCATCTGCCACATATACGTCGTTACATATTAAAACACTTTACGTTTGCCGTCTGTGTAAGTATGAACTCCTCCCAATATGCAGTTTGATATTTGTTTCTATTGTGCTCATTGCCAAGCCACTATAATAATTATAAAATAAAGAAATCTATTGATACATTTACTGAATGTTGATTTAAATTACAAAATAAGTTGAAGGCTTGGCTTGAATGTGATCTGAAAACTTTTTACGACAGAAGTAATGAATAGCTATGCAATATTTTGCTTGGCTCCTTCTACATTTCATGTTTTGGTGGGATTTCATTCCTTTTTTGAAGGTTTTTTTTCTTTTCTTTTCAGGTCACGTTATAACTTTTCTGTACTTAGCTTAGCACCCATTCCCTATCTCCTTTATATTTTTTCTTTGAGGCTTCGTTGGTTCTATAGGTGGACAACGTAACGTAAATACTTCTGAGTTCTGAGTCGATTATTATACTCATATTATATAATTGATTCTTAAGCTAATACTTGAAGGTGGTCATTTTAGCATTACCGTTGAATACATAGCAGCAGATGTAGGTAAGCGTCTCGACGTTCCTCGCAGGAAAGGAGCACATCTTATTTCATGTGATAACTTAAAACTCTTATAATAATCGTATCGAGCAAGTAAGGAGTGTATATCTGAGTACTGATTAGTGGTTACAAATTGAATTCAATTATTGTTTCATTATTAACGTTGTTAATATTATTTTTTACTAGTCGATGCCCGCAACTCCGTTGCGCCAAAACTCGTTTATCGCGCGGGAATCGTACATTTTTCCGCGACAAAAAGTATCCTATGTCCTTTCCCAGGACTCAGAGTATCTTCATGCCAAATTTCAGCAAAATCCGTTCAGCGGTTTGGACGTGAAGAGGTAACAGACAGGTAGACAGACAGACAGACACACTTTCGCATTTATAATATTTGTATGGATTTAATTAATACCATTTCATTAAGTTCATAACTAACTCAAAGCCTTTTGTACGTCAAACAAATATGCAGTCGAAACTCACACTGTTCTTGCAAAGTTACAAACATAAAAATCTTTTATTTTATTTAATAAATTATTATATTATTAATTTATTACCTATTATATTATTTTTTAATTTCAGTTTTAAGGTTTCCCTGCCCAAAGGATGAAAACGGGGCCCTATTATTAATGAGTCTTCGCTGTCTGTCCGTCGTACATCCGTATGTCACCACTCACCAGGAAATAGCTAGATAGTTGCGATTTTCACAAATTATGTATTTTTGGTGTCGTTATAAAAGCTAATAGTCCAATCAAAATAAAATAAATTATTAAAGGGGGCCTCATACAAGAAACACGATTTTTTCCCATTTTTTGCTCTATATCCATAATGGTAAAACTAAGGTTTTTGAAAATTTCAGAAAACGCTCAATCGTATGTTAACTTTAATAATTAATAATAAAAATTAAATAAACTTATTATGTATGGGAATACAAATTTACGGTACGGAATCCTATGTACGCCAGTCCGACTCGCACTTGGCCGGTTTCATAATTTATCCTTTCATTGTGAATAAAGACCTATCCGGGTACGAAATTTCAAGGTTCTAAGTCTGCTAGAAGTACCTTAGAATTTTGATGATCTATCAGTCAGTGAGTGACAAAATGTAGTAACTTTGACCATCCGTAACTCCTAAACTATTTATCGAAATTTCGTGTAATTTGGAGGTTAAGCTAGTTTTAATACTTGCTCCTAGTGACCGAAATTTTAAATCCCTAGCTTTGTTAACATCGAAGATAAAGGGGGTGTGAAATAGCCGCGAACCGCTTCGAGAAAAGTATGGTACGGCCGTGCCTTTGCTAAAAAGCTTGGCTGGGGCACTGCCGTGCCCCCAGATATATATTTAAATTTTAAATGTTAATAATTCTAAAGTCTGTCAAGAAAGTGAAGTTATCACGTTTAAAAATTGTTTTTTTTTTCTTTGTATTTTCACAGAGAACGCTTATTAAATTTTAAATATTGCCACCTTGCACATTTTTATCTCGAATTGATAAAGTTCTCATATTTTTTATGACATTTAAAAAATTTCGCGCGTTTAATATTTTTTAATTAGAACATTTTATGGTTCTATCTTTTATGGTTTTTCTGGTTGATTTTTTACACCTTGTGTCCTTGTGGTGTTTTACACCCAAATATCTTACGGAACTCTATTTTTTTCCAAAACGCCATGTAGATGTTATTCGTGAATAATGTAGAGCAGCTTTGTAACGGTGAAAGAAATTGGTCCAGTAGTTTTTGAGCCTATTCATTACAAACAAAGTTTTCCTCTTTATAATATTAGTGATGAAAATTATATTATGTTAGTGCCGCTAAAACTCGAGAAAGGCTAATAATTGGCTTAATTTTAAAAGTCTTGAATTAATGATGGCGGAAGTCCAGGAAAGATTATCTTATATTAGGAGGAAAGTAATAGATACCTACCCTACCACAGAATACTTTTATAGCATTTGCGATAGTTACTACGTATTAACATAAGTAATACGAAGTTCATCGGATCATCTTCTAGTAATTACTAATAATTGTAAAAGTACAATACGATATATTCTTCCAAAATATAGACGTAGTATAAATAATATATATTTTGTATTATATTTGTATATTGTATAATACATAACATTACGCTTACTTATTTCATCTTTTTACCCGACTCTTAAAAGAAATCATTGGAAAAGATGAATTAAGTTATCGGGCCTTGGCGTCAAGTTGGCTGGCCAATTCAATTATATCGCTGCAATTGTAATAGAGCTCTAGTCTCTACTATAATTATTCCATATACGTCTGTTATGAATTATCTAGTGTGTTACTTCTTTACGCCGCTTTGCCGCTAAACCGATTTTGCTGAAATTTGGTATGGTATACTTTGAGCCCCGAAAAGGAAATAGGATACTTTTTATCCCGGAAAAATGTACGGTTCTCGCGCAATAAATAAATTTCTGCACAACGGTTGCGGGCGACAATTAGTTAAGTACCAATAATAACTTATAAGTAATAAGTAGGTAATAACTCACGGCTTGCTTCAAAACTTTGCTTCTGGTAAAAGAGTAAACAACAAAGTTTACTAGACCAGCGTGAAATTACTGTTGTTTTATTACAAAGCTAATGTAAGTGTTAAAAGCCATGTCCAAAGAATATTATGAGTTTTATGCCTTGACGAGTGGGTGAAAATTAATTGAGAAAATAAACACCAATCTTCGTTATCGTTTTCAATTTTGAAATGCATTTTACGTTGCGTCAGAGAGTTCCGTAGTTAGTAGAAACTATAGAGATTAGAGAACCCTAAAAGTTTCACTGCTATAACTACTCATAGTAATAATCAATAATAATAATAATATCTATGGGCGCTTCACACCACGTCAGTCTGGCCCCGCGGTAAGTACCTGAAAGGACTTGTGTTAGGTACGGCCTACGGGTACCAGACAACGGAAATATATAATTTAATCCTATGTAATTGTATACTATACATAATTATTTAAGATTTTTATTATATTATACACATATTTGATAAACATCCAAGAGAAATACAGATCCAGGAACATTTTACTTAGGGAGTGCCTCCGCTGCCGGCGCCGGCTCCCAAAAATATCAGTAATGGTTGGTACAACTAATATGTATAGATTCTGTGGTAATGGGAACCGGCGGTAAGTATACATATAAAAAAGCCGGTGATAATGCGTAAAACGCTAGGTTCCAGTGCCGATACACAAATTTTAAAAGAATCAAATATATTCGACTTTACCGACTTCCAAAGGTGAAGGTACCTATTTGTTCGGCTGTGGATATTTTAGTTTTTTGTGATGCATTTTCTTAGCTTAGCTTTACCTTCGCTACCTTTTTTCAGCTACCAAAAAGTAAGATTTTGCACCACAGCTACAGTTATAAACCCCGTGGTATACTTCCGAAGGTAGGTACTGAACAGATCTTCAGATTCCTTATACATGTTAGAGAGTTTCAGCGTTGTTTAAAGAAGCAAATATATTGTATTATGCTACTATGCAGATCACATTTATCAGCATCATCATAACCACCATTAACCCATCAAGATTCAAGCCCCACACGAGCACCTGTGATCGCGACAACAATAAATACAATAGCATTTCCAAGAATCCCCGATCGAAGGATTCAAATATGCATCCTTACAATATGACGATTTATGACCTTATTATTTGTACTTTATAGTCCTTTAGCTCAAGACTGACGTTTTTGATCATTATTCTGTCATTTGACAAGCGATGTTTGCCGAATAGGCGGGCGCCGGCAGCCTATTCGGCAACCGGCGCCGGCTGCGGAGGCACTCCCTTTTACTTATCTAAACTTTTTGCTTCCATCGGCGGGATTCGAACCCGCGACCGCCGGCTTGAGCGCTGACAACACGCTCAACCACTGAGCCACAGAGGTCGTCAAAGTGACCTAACCCTCGCTGGTTGTGTATTTTTACAAGCGCAGTGGCCAGTAGGAGTTTAGCATAGAGTAAAACATTTATCATTCATCAATTTTAAGCGAATGAGTCATGCTCATGTCTATGTTTGCGTTTGAAATAAAAAAAAAGCCTAACATAATATAACCTCCTTCTTTTTGGTCGTCGGTTAAAACATGTAAAACCATGATTATTCAATTTTTTTGGTTACGTACCCAAAAAACGGGACCCTATTACTATAGGGCTTCGTTGTCTGTCCGTCTGTATGTCTGTCTCCAGGGTATATCTCAAGAACCGCTATAGCTAGATTTCTGAAATTTTCACAGATTATCTATTTCTGTTGCCGCTATAATAACAAATACTAAAAACAGAATATATTTATGGGGGCATCCATACAAAAACCCATTTAAGGCTATTTGGGCGAGAATAGGACAAAACCTCGCAAATTAGGAATGTTTTTTGCTAACCGGGTAGAGTCAATAATAAAGTGCCTGCCACACAGAGGCGAAGGGGGCTAGACCTTTGTAGTTAGTGTTTTTTGCATAACAAGTACATACACATAAGTGCTTAAAATATCGCTAGTTGCTGACCAAACACACCGTATACGTGGCGTACTCATGCATATTATGACGATAACAACTTTTATAACCTTTTAAGCGTTATATCTCAGAAACGGTGGCTCGTAAGAAAAAAAGTATTGATACATTTTTATAGATAATTTTATGATCTGCAAGTTTTGTCTGAGCTACTTTTATGATAAAACTTACCGTTTTGCTGAAAATCGCGAAAAACTAATTTTTTTGACCTTTGACCTTGAATAAAAAATTTTCCACACACGGGAATGATGGGGAACTTTTAGACATTGTTTATAATTATATTTTTAACAATTTCACCGATTTTCAGCTTGCTGGGACTTTTTGTAACTTCACCCTCATTTTTTGGTCTAAATCGACCGGAGTATTTCAACTTCCAACGACATATTATCCAAATCAAGAGCCACACATTTTTACTAAATTACTACAACATTAATAAGCTCGAAATCACCTGATAACGGAGGCATTATCATTATAAACTAGATGACGCCCGCAACTCAGTTGCGCCAAAATTCGTTAATCGCGCGGGTGGGTACCGTATATTTTTCCAGTATAAAAAGTAGCCTGTCCTGGGGCCGGGACTCAAAGTATCTCCATACCAAATTTCATGAAAATCGGCAAAGCGGCGTGAAGAGATAACAGTAGACAGACAGACACACTTTCGCATTTTTAAAATGAGTACCCTGCAGGATGTTGTTCACAAATTGGCTGATATGATAAGAAATTAATGAAGGATATCATAGTCGGTAAATAAATCGCAAAAAACTCTTATTAAGTAGGTACTTAAAGCTTCTAAGCTTACAAAAAAATACTTTAAAGCTGCTAATAGCAACTGAGAGACATTAGCTTAGAAAAATAACGCCTAATTGTTATTTAAAACAATATTCGTTTAGTATTTTTAACAGAAGTTCGATTGACTTTTTTAGAATTAAGTAGAAGGAAATACTAAATATAGTCAAAACGAACAAAAATAGCGCGGTAAAGGCTGTGAACTTACTATTAAAAAAAAATCTATCTACAAGTCCTAAGCCACTTTAGGCGTTGGATTAGCCATGAAAAATGAAAATAAGGGCATCATCAAGTTTACTTATTTTTCTAAAGAAACTTGACGTGGCCGCGTAAAGTGAATGTGAAGACATGAAGTACCCGCATACTTGATATATTTTTTGTGTGAATGCTCTGCGACCTACCGCAGCTTTAGAAACCTATTATCAAGCTAACACTGCTCCACAGCTTGCTTGATCAACAATAATAATTAACATGGTAGAGCCAGTAGCCACAAAATACATAATTAGTACCTTACGGCAGTAGAGCGTGGAAAAGCGTCGATTGCAAATTGCACCTTTACAGAATGACCGTCCGACGCGCCGATTTTCGCGATTCCGCATTGCGTAGACCAGTGTTTTTCAACCTTTTTATGACGTGACCCACTTGGTGTAAAACATTTCGAGACCCCCACCCTTTACTTCACTATCCAGTAAGTATGTATTTGAATATTATAATATTATCTATTTGTTAAAATTCTTCCGCTACAATATATATATCCCCACAGGTTGAAAAACAAGAAAAAACATTTCAAGACCCCTTGCTTCATTATCCAGTATGTATTTGTAATACATATAAATCTACCTATTTGTTAAAATTGTTCCGCTTTATTATACCTATATCCCCATAGGTTGAAAAATACTGGCGTAGACGTAGTAGTTCTTCAGTTTTCCAAACGGTAATTTTAACAGCTGAACAGTTTTGGTTGAAAATATTTTGTGTGCTTATCCAGTAGGTACCTAAGTCTGATATTTGGCCAACATCCATATTATAAATACGAAAGTGTGTCTGTCTGTCTGTCTGTTACCTCTTCACTTCACGCCCAAACCGCTCAACCGATTTTGCTGATATTTGGTATGGCGATGTAATTGGCTACACATAAAATCTACATAATTTATCTGTGTAAGTGGCAATAGAGACAGTGAGAGTCCTTACGAGTATATCATTAGAATTTATTTCATTATCTGCTAAACAAAATCCCGTAAAAATTGGTTAGCCCGTTTAATTTCTGAGGTCATCTAAACATTTGAAACGCTTTGTTAGTTGAATATCGAAAATCCTTGTAAATAGACTGATCTTCTAACAGAGGTTGAACTTCTTGAGGTTCAGAGGGTCTTTACAAAGTTCGATCCAGAAAACATGTCATTTTAATATCATACCTACCAAATTTAGGGGTAAGTACCAACTTTAATATTTTTTGTCACAAGGATGTGTATTACGAAAACACGATGTCATAATTTATAATAATAACTATGACCAAAAAATATTTAAATTATGACTAAATTAAATATTTTTAAATGACCCAAATCAATTAAATGAAACTTTAAAACTTCTATCTAGCGAAAACCCTACGTTGTTGCATGATAAAAACTATCCTACCTATATTGTTTCCGGAACTCTAGCTATTATATTATGCAGATAGAGTACATTACCGGTTCAAATATTAGATTTAGTATCGACCTATTTAAATATATTTTCTTGCTTAAACTTAAAGAGGTAATACACAGACAGCCAAACAAACTTTCGCATTAATAATATTAGCATGGAATTAATTGGCACAATGTTGGGCAAATTAAAAGAAAATAATTTTATAAAAGAAAGCGAAAATACGCACCAGTCACGATAATGATATACCTACTTAGGCTACGAATAATAAAAACTATATTCGTAGTACTTAGGTAATTGTATTATTACAGCAAACGAGCATACCTACGTAATCTTAGTTTTGAATACGTGGCATGTGATAATATGATCTGTCATTTCCATACGAAAAGTATGATTACCGAGGAACATTAGCAATAAGGCTATATAACTAGTCACTTAGGTAATGCCGCACTCAGAGACAAATATTAATTACTTAACTGTAATTAAATGAAGATTTTGACATAAGCGCCATACGTCGTCTGTCAAACTCTTCATTCAATTGAATTTTAATCATCATTAAATGTTCTGAGTGCAGCCGTTATTAATTTTTGTAAATATGACAGAAATAATTAACCATTATGATATTATTTACACAGCCGAGCATTGAATGTACTTTTCAAAGTCAGATTAAAATAAAATTCGCAGCACATCAAATAAATTCGCAATGGTCATCAAACAGAAATAATGTACATAGGCACTTAGTTTAAAAACACAATAAAAAAATATAAAAAAAAAACTTACCAAAAATTAAAAAAAAAAACACAACACACACTATTCCCGTAGTTGTATCTGCGATGCGCAATCCCGAAATGACTCGCGCGCAGCCCTGTGATAGGGGTGTGGGGAGACTCCGCCCGTTTGTGATACAGCCAGATATTGACGAACGGGGCGCTAATTTTTGGCGAAAAAAAAATTGGGCAATTTTTATTTTATGGAAAATTATAGACAAACTGGTTCACGCGTTATATCTTTTAATATAATGTGACTGCGTTTTGCTAGAAATTGTTTGTTACACAATTTCATTAGTCTATAGGAAAAAAAATCCCGTGCTATTTTTGTAAATTAAAATAGTGCACTTTTTGTCAATTAAAATATCCTTTGAGAAACGGACTAATTCATTTTAAATTTTATGATAATTTCTTAAACTTTTCATTAATATCATGAATGCAGTGGTCGAATTAATCACAAACCTGAATATTTGGTGGTATAATAATTTATAATCAGGGGCAACGTAGGGGGCAATATAATAAAAGCAGCATCCTTAACGATCATGAAAAATACGAAATATTAATAAATATGATATACAATAGGACATTATGATTGTGCCATCATAAAGATGAGTATCTGGAGGGTGTGCTATTATATTAATGCTCATAACAGGGACATTATTAATAATAATAATAACAGACAATAGGATCGCGGTGCCATCTTTAAATCTATCAATAACAACTGTCAAGCGCGTGACGTAGATCGAAACTAGGGACGCTATTGGTCGCCGCTTTGAGGGTGCCTAATGCGCCCTGCTGCGAAGGGAGGCGTTTTATATTAATTTAGGGCCACTTTGCACAGATTACCCTTTGTATATCTGACTCTGGGGTTGCCTTTGTGACGGCTAGTCATTTTTTAATTGCAGCTCATTATACCTTTTGTGAGTTCGAAATCTTTTTTCCCTAAAAGTTTTATTGATAAAACCTATCACTGACAAACAATGGGGATGTCTGTATTCTTTAATAATAAGTTAATTTATGAATATTTATAAAATAAAAACTATTTTTATTTTTAATATTTTATTTAAGTACTTACTTACTTATAAAATTTATATCTCAAATATAATTTTATTTTCATAAAACATACTCTCTCGTACAAAATATCTCAAAAATCTTTGCACAGGTATAATTACGGTCTATTTAAAAAAGTTAATTTTCCGGTCGAACGGAATTATTAATTAAAATAAATATTATTATGTACTTAGTTAAATACTAATTAGAAATTAAACATCGTGAAAATCATGTAGGTACTTAATAAATAATAATATAATATTGTAACATACCTACTTAGGTACATATTGATAATACATTAAGACGTTCTATGTATAATATTTGCATGGTTAGGTACATAATATATGGCATAAACATTGACAGAAACATTTTTATTCTTTGTTAAGTAAAAATATTGGTTTAAACAATGTCATGAAAAATTACAGTATTTTTCAAACTGTAATTTCTGTTTCTAAAACTTTTTAGATATTATTCGGAGAAGTCAATAATAATGTTTCAGGAACAAATCACCCCTAGGTAATATAATAAATTAAATTAATTAACAGTGATACAATAATTTACCCATCTGAGACAAAATATTACACACATACAATACAATCATAACATTATAGAGTCTATATTACACTGACCTTAAAAAACTAGTCTGTACAATAAGATGCCAGAAAAATGTATAATTATCAAAATGAATCTGTGACTTTTTCACATTTTACTGTCATAACGCGAACAGACTAAAAGGTAAAATTCCGTGCATCGCGATCGATCGCGGTCGTGCACGACCTACGACTGTCGTCGGACGCTCGCGACCATAGTCAACGTATGAAAATGTATGGCACCGCTTCCGAGGCCCGCGACTAACGCGCGCGGCCTACGACTGTCGTAAGCCGCGCGCGATCATGCCATATAACTTTGACACGGTCGCGCGGGGCCTACGACTGTCGTCGGTCGTGCGCGACTGTCATAACTTCAAGACACGATCGCGCGCGGCTTACGACAGTCGTAGGCCGCGCGCGTCAGTCGCGGGCCTCGGAAGCGGTGCCATACATTTTCATACGTTGACTATAGTCGCGAGCGTCCGACGACAGTCGTAGGTCGTGCACGACCGCGATCGATCGCGATGCACGGAATTGTACCTTTATAGATTGTGCTTGAAGCTCATTAATTCACACGGAGGCAGAGTCGAAGCGTCACGACTGACAACGCGTAATGTTTTTACTTTTTTCATAGTAGTACTTAAGTTAAAGAGCAATACAGACGAATATGCTTTGGCGAAAAACATGACGGGTCGCTTCGACTTTAGTCTTTACCCCAGTGTGAGTTGAGCCTAAAGGGCCCCACACATTAACAGTCCGCCGGCAGGCCGCCGCCTGGCAGTTAATCGGAAAAGATCACAGACTCACAGTTCCCCTGACGATTTTGTACCGACAGTCAGTGACTGTCAGACAGCCTGCCGACCAGAGCCTGCAAGCGGACTGTTAATGTGTGGGACCCTTAAGTGATATTATCACACGATAAGCTCATAATCAACCCCTCAGCTTACTAAATGCACTCAGTCTTTAGGTAGGGCGCTATCACTTTTCCCCCTCGAGTACACTCTATATGCTGTCTTGGAGCCGAGCATTCTGTCCAAAAGGCTGTGCTTGGCTCTCCTCCTCTGAGTGAGGACCTCCCGGCATAGTTCGTGGAATACTTCTCCGACTTGGTTGACCTGTTCTGCTGCCGCCACCTCCGCGAAGCTGCATTCGAAGTCCTTGGCTAATATCTCGCCTTCCTCCGGACTGACCTAGAAATATTATATTTATAATATGAGCGCTTTGTAATATAAATAATACAGTAGGCCGTCTTCATGTTTAACCACCGGAATCGGGTGTAGGTACATCATTATAATTTTATGTATGTAGAAAAATCGGCCAAGTGCGCGTTGGACTCGCGTACGAAGGGTCCCGTGCCATTATAGTACCTACTTATAGAGCAAAATTTGGCCAAAAATAGTGTTTTTTTTTTTTGTACTGGAGCCCCCTTAATATTTTATTTTATTTTAATATTATTATTAAATATTAAAGTACGCATATTATTATAACTAAGGACTTTGAGAAAAAATCAAGTACCTAGTACCTACCTACTTGTTGCCATTATATAGAGCAAAAAAGGCCAAAAAATACGTTTTTTGTATGGGAGGCCCCCATAAATATCAAATTTATTTTGTTTCTAGTATTTGCTGTTATAGCGGCAACAGAAATACATAATCTGTGAAAATTTCAACTCTCGAGCGAACTATTACCGTTCTTGAGTTACAGCCTGGAGACAGACAGACGGACAGACATCGAAGTCTTAGTAATAGGGTCCCGTTTTTACCCTTTGGGTACGGAACCCTAAAAAACGTCTGGGCCTTGCATCCGCGCGGTCTGCTAGCAGAATGAGTATGTTATGACTTATGGGTCCAACTCAGTTGCTCTACAGTCTACATAATAATAATGGTTTATTTTTTGGACTGAGAATCACAGTCTGTGATATAATTAATATTATAAAGACAGTGTACCAAATATAAGTTGTATTAAATACATTATGTACAGTATAAATTTTCTACTGTGATATAAGTTATAACAATGTATGTATTTCAGATAAACTTTTCACGTGAATATTAAACATAGCACTTTTTATTACATTCTAATATACGGTATACCTGTGTACGACGAAAATAAAATTTAATAGGCCATTAATGCCATTATATTTGTTATCACTGCTTTAAAAATAAACTAACCAAGCAGACACACATTCCTTTTTATCTATACCTACTATGTATTATAATTTTGTCTGCCAAAAGCGCTTCTTGAGCCAGAGGAAAGAATTTCGCGAAAATCCACTGTCCAGAGGTTCTCAAACTTTTAAGGTAAGGGGGTCACCAAAAAACCCTGTTGATGGGTGAACCGTACTAACTGTGCCTGAAGGTTTGCACAAAAAATGTGATATTGACTCTTTTATTACATGATTTCCCTAAATCAACATAGTATTTTTATAACGGGTGGTATCATTTAACCGGGTAAAAATATTCATTTTGAAATTGAGGAAGTTTTTCCATAGTGTTTATGAATGACTACTATCTACATATTTATGGGCGTAGTTAATCTTTTTATCATTGGTGAATGATAAATTTCCAATAAACGATGCATTACCATTACAATTGTTGGCAATGTCTTGAGAGGAAATTTATTTGCATAGTGCTGGCAATTAATTATTGCCAGTGATACATAATGGACAACGGTCAATAAATACATAGGTTGTTATTAGATACTTAGCTATATATACTAGCCTAGCAACTCAACATAGGAAGTTATTAGGTATACCTATAGCAGTATACCAGGGTAGCATACTGATACCATGCATTCTAGGAAAGTGGACCTGTTACTATGTTAATATTGTGTGCTTAATGAAAACTATTGTAGAATGTACAGCTTAGGCAGTGGTTCATACGCTAAATAAAAAATAATATGATGAATCATAAACTTAAGCCCTGAAAAACCGTCACTGGGAGGATGCAATGTAATTTTAGACAGATACGAGCAGGAACAAAGGAAAATAATGTATATAATTAATTATTTAGGATTTCAGGGAGCTCTAAGAATTACCTGTCTTAAATGCACCATGTCGGCCTTATTGCCGACTAGAGTAAGAGGGACATCGGGCTGGAGACTCTGCTTCGCTCTCCTCACGTAGTTGAACGATGCTCTGTCCGTAATGGAATATACTAGGAACAATCCGTCCGCCCATTGTGCGATGTCGTTGCCCGGTAGCTCGTCCAAACTCTGAAAAAATACTTAAATGAATTTATAACCAGGCAATTTCTTGAATTAAATAACTTTTAGTCATTTTCGAGAAGTGGACCTAAAAATTGAAAAAAGTAAGTACATGTGATAATTATTATCAACTACGGTCGTCTCTTGACTCTTGACAGTTAGAAACTTGTCAATACTATATAATCTATAGCTCTTATCGAACCGGATGTGAAATTACTTTTGAAGAAATCTAAAATCTAACGGTTGTTAACTACAGAACCATCCCTTTTGTGTTTTTCTAGTACTTTTAATTATACAACTTGCTAATACATATATTGCTATTTATACAACTTTATATTATAATATTTTTAAAATATTTTTATTTATTCAAGCTTACCTTTGGGCATGTATCAAGTATTTCGAATAAAATAGGTTCACCGTCTAGTAGAGCTTCATGTTTGTATTTACTTTCTGTAAAAAAAAAACAAAAATGCGTTCTTATTTTGATGGCTTTCTCCGTTGCTTTAAGTTATTTCTAGATGAGGCTGGTGAATGGTGATAGGCAGATGTAGAAATTTTTATTGACTTTAACTTAAGTAACTACTGCTACTATTCACTTGGCTAAAGTTACACGTCCATTACCTACATAATTATAATGACCCCGCTGCCGGCCGCCAGTTTTATCTAGTCGATCCGGCAGATTCGAATTATTATGTTATGACTTAAGAGCTATTACCTTGTTGATGATCGTATTCTCCTATGTAGCGCTTCGTCAAGAACCGGACTGTCAGTGCTGTAAAAAATGCATCACTCGTTAAATTACTGAGGACAGTGATTCCCAAAGTGGATTCCTCGGAACCCTGGGGGTCATTGTGGTTCTATATTTTTAGAAAGGTTACTTTTTGCTTAGATTACGTTACTAAAAATTAAATTAATTGAATGGAATCTATTTTTAAATAGAAGTAAACACTATAGCAATTAGCAGGAGGTGAAAAGTTAATTTCTGCGTGTTAGTACAATACAGCATCATTTATAAATTCAAGCAAATTCTCGTAGTTTCATTTAGTACAGACTTCTGAGTGACATGTCCGTGAAATTCTAAATACTAAATTAACACACTGTCTTATAGTATCAAAGAGTCGCGAGTTTTATTTAGATTCTGTATCAGATTAGTAACTTGTTTATGACAAAACTGTCTGTCTCCTAACTACTAACATTTCCTCGACGTGTTTATTATTTTATTCGAGGTTTATGTTTACAAAAACCTCGATCTGATCTATGGATAAAAAGAAAATCTGTTTGATCAGGGTTTCCCAAGCTTTTTTCAAGGAGGTCCCTTAGAATATAAAACGCAATCCTTACGAATTCTGGTTCCCCTCACAAATATTCGTAACGCAAAAATATATTTTATAACATCAGATTCAATCGGCGCGAATGGGGCGTACCTAATGTTGGTCTTGTCACCAATGTTACACTAGCAATTAGTCTTGAGGGCGGGCCCATACCGTAAAATAGCCATCACGAGCTTTAACATGGTTGCCAAGAATCAGATTTGTCACATCTTATGCCCAATCCATCATACCTAATAGGAACATACACCCGAAATATTGAAATTAGTCAAAAGCCATTGACGTTTTAGTCAGGGACTTCACAAGTCGTAAACCAAACCCACTTTCTAGCACATACAAGAATAGGTAAATAAAAAATAAAATATAAATTATCTATAAAATTAATATTATATTAAAATTTATATTATCTATAATATAAATTATCTATACATATAATAAAACTGTAGAAATGACGATTCTGTACATTAAAGATATTCAAAAAATAATAAGCGGAGGGTGTCACTACATCGCTATAGAAGCCAATAATGTGGTCAGTTTTTTTGTCTGTCTGTCTGTCTGTATGTTTGTTCCACTATCACACGAAAACTACCGATCCAATTTGAATGCGGTTTTCGCAGATATATATTTGTCTTCTTTCAACTTAACATCTGGCGTATAAAATTTTTCCCCCCACCTCTCTAAAGGGACAAAAGAGGGGGTCAGATTTTGTATAAGAATTTGCTTTAGCACGAAAACTACTGATCCGATTTAAATACGGTTTTCGCAGATATATTTGTCTTTTTCCAACTTAACATCTGGTGTACACCCCACCCCTCTAAAGGGACGAAAGAGGGGGTCAGATTTTGTATAAGACTTTTGCTTTAACAAGAAAACTTCTGATCCGATTTGCATACGGTTTTCGCAGATATATTTGACTTCTTTCAACTCAACATCTGGTGTATAAAAATCACCCCCCCCCCCTCTAAGGGGACCAAAGAGGGGGTCAGATTTTGTATCAAACTTTTTTCTATTAATGGACTTACTTCATATTTTTAACTGTTTTTCCAACTTAACATCTGGTGTTACGTAAAATTCCCCCCCCCCCCCACCCCTCTTAGGGGACAAAAAAGGGGGAAAGATTTTGTATTAACTGATGAAGTAAAAATACTTTAAATGGCAAAACAACGTTTGCCGGAAGAGCTAGTACTGTATATATTATATTATGTACGTCTATACCGTGTGATGTGCCCAAAAATAGTATTGAGGTTTTGAGATATTATGATTTATGGTATCCGTTGGGTTATTCACACGTACCTATGCTTTAATGATTCTACCCCCAAGCGGTCGAATTCGACCGCGTAAACAATAGATTTCCACGAATCCACGATCGAGGGATTAAATATTAATATGATAATTTTCTAAGTCTTTAGTTATTATGGACCAAGAAAGCTGGCTGATAAGAACCACTCTCCCACAGGCCCACAGGTAACCAAAATATTATGAGGCTATGAGGGTAAGATCTAAGAACCAAAAACATTCAACAAGAGTCGAAAAACTCTGTGACTTCCCTGTCTATTATTTCAATGGTCGTAGCCATTAATATTCGGCATAACTGACTAATGAAGTACGTGAAACTGGGAAATATGTAGTGCGTTAATAGTTGTTTGTGTTGAGAATATTTAGAGGTTTACGCTATTAATGAGCGCTTGTTTTGGAAGCGGTCCAGAAGCAGGTGCTGAATTAAATGACATAATAGCAACTGTTACCGTCTGTTCGCTTCGTATATTGTCACCTTTATGCATGGAAAAAGTATTAATAGTCAGAGCATGTGTACTTCATGACGTAGTTAAACTTCATAGTTCATAAGTTCTAATATATTTTGTTAATCAAAATCAATTACAGATGAGTACATGGACTGCTTTTGGTCATTGACCTCTCACAGCTCACTATCAGGCATCAGCTGATCCACTTCATAGCTGATATAAAAAAAGGCTAACTGAAAGTTAGAAGACGCTTGATGACTATTATCAGCTGATAGGACGAACAATAATATCAGCGGTGGCGATTTGAATAATCAACGACGGTGTATATAATTTTTTTCCTAAAAATATTCTCGTTTACATCAGCGTCTATATACCTACCTCTAATACCTATTATAAGCACTAAGCAGCACATTAGTTTGCGTAACTTTTAATTATGGTAGGTACACATAGTTCATTATCAAGTAGGTGGATTCTATAGACAGATAATAAAAGCTAAATTTTGGCTGTAAGCCAGCTCATCAGTAGACACCATGATCGTATATTTTATAAAAAATACTGAGAAAGTCGTCTTTCAACACGAATAATATACCAAGGAGGAGATGAAAAAGAGGCGTGATAGAACCTGTTTCTCTTTAAGATGTGCACTCACGGAAAACAAAAATATATAATAACTTAATTTGAACAAATTTACGCATAAACACCCCCTTACAACCCCTTTTTCCAGTTAAAAAGTAGCCTATGTCCTTTCTCAGGCTTTAGACTATCTGTGTACAAAATTTCGTTACAATCGGTTCAGTAGTTTTGGCGTGAAAGCGAGACAGACAGACAGACAGACAGAGATACTTTCACATTTATAATATTAGTATAGATAACAAATGTGAAAGCTTATTATATTTTAGCCCCCCATTACACAACTTTACCCATAAATAAATCTAATATCATTGATAGGTTTAAACTTTAAAGTTACGTATTACGTTATATTACGTTACGGCATAGATGACGTACTGACTACGGAGTAGTTAATTATATGGAAGCGTGTTTAACCAACGAAAGAATTAAGATGGTACCACCTCTTATAGAAACACTTATGAGCAAGCGATAGCGCGATGTAGACGCGATGCTAGCGACATCTGTTATGAATTTTTGAAACTAACTTAATTTGACAGTAGATTCAAGACTGATAAGTTTTCTATACAATAGTCAATATATGTAACTTAGTCATTTATGAGCTATCGGTCAGATTCTTTTTTGGCTCATTTATTTAAGTACTAATTTACTTTAATTTTTAGACTTTTTAAACTTTATATGGTTGTTGCCCGCGACTACGTCCGCGTGGACTTTAGTTTATAGCGTACGGTGGTTCCCGTTTCCATGGGAATGCCGTGATAAAATGTCCAAAATAAAATATTCTAATTTTAAAATTAGCTTAATAAATGTCCAAATAGCGCCATCTGTTGTCATATAGTAAAACTAAAATAATACAGAGCCTACAGGACAGTTTAAATTTTAAAAACAGCTTACACCTGTGCCAGACAACGGAAATAACATTGGTACATTTTAATACTTTTATAATATTTAAGATTTTATTTAAGATTTTTGAAATATTATTATGATACATATTATATAATATTTAAAACACATCCAAGACCCAGGAAAATTGAAAACTTTTTGTTCCGTCGGCGGGACTCGAACCCAGGACCCCCGGGGATGAGCGCTGACCACGCGCTTAACTAACTGAGCTACGGAGCCATCGGCAATAAGAACGACATCTGCTGTCACGTATAAGAACTACAATGCGAATTAATTTTCATCGATATTTTCATGGAAATAAGATATTTTCCCTCATCAAAATGTAGCCTATGTCCTTTCTCAGGCTCTAGAATATCTGTGTACAAAATTTCATTGCAATCGGTTC
The DNA here is from genome assembly GCA_963422495.1 of Polyommatus iphigenia. Taxonomy (NCBI): domain Eukaryota; kingdom Metazoa; phylum Arthropoda; class Insecta; order Lepidoptera; family Lycaenidae; genus Polyommatus; species Polyommatus iphigenia. The sequence continues at coordinate 24,455,157 of OY730178.1, read as the reverse complement.
AGTAGTTTTGGCGTGAAAGGGAGACAGACAGACATACAGACAGACAGACAGACAGACAGACAGACAGACAGACAGACAGACAGAGATACTTTCGCATTTATAATATTAGTATGGATTATACCCATACAATTTTCGTAATTTTTTTTTCGCCTTAAAAATTCATTTTTGTACAAAACTCATTAAGGATTTATTGTTACTCTTTAGGAAATCTATCGAATAGTATTTTTTTCCACATCTAAAAAGTTAGTAAAATTATTTCAAAATTTTGAACCCCTCTACTGCAAAAGGCTGCACGTAAATTTTCGTATTTTTTCTTCTGAACCTTATATACTACTAGAACTTTACTTGTTTAAAAAATGAACCAGAATGACCTAGTAGTTTTTGCAAAAAATCTATTTAAGGATTCTTTCCCATACAACATTTTAGTAATTTTTTTTTTCACCTAAAAAATACATTTATATAAAAAAGTTAATAAGGATTTATTGTTACTCTTTAGAAAATCTTTCGAATAATATTTTTCCACACCTAAAAAGTTAGTAAAATTATTTCAAAATTTTGAACCCCTCTACTGCAAAAGGCTGCACGTAAATTTTCGTATTTTTTTTTCTAAGCCTTAAATACCCCTAGAACTTTACTTGTTTCAAAGATGAACCAGAATGACTTAGTAGTTTTTTAAAAAATCTATTTATAGATTCTTTCCCATACAACATTTTCGTAATTATTTTTTTTTCACCTTAAATATACATTTTTATAAAAAACCCCAATAAGGATTTATTGTTACTCCTCTTAAAATCTATCGGATGGTATTTTTTTCCACACCAAAATCGAACTTTTTTGCGAATGTCCACTATTTAGCGATTTCGGACCACTGTGCGGCGTAGCGGCGTCAGTTTAGTCTGAACACGGCCTTATTCCTTACGGTCTAAAAAATGTTACAGCCATGCGGATGTAAATAATATAACGCTTTGTTGTAGGTGTAAACAAAAGTATATTTCTTTTAACCCAGTATAGGCCAGTCTGTATCGACATCAAACATTGCAAAAACGATTGTAATTACGATTTTGTTATATGTTTTTAGGTCCCTTAAGAGTAGTTAGCACCCAAGTTTGCAACCCTGAAAACCCTGTGCTGTCAATGTTATTGTCAAATCAAAATCCGTTCAGTAGTTTTTCGTCTGTATCTCATGAACCGTGATAGCTAGAGAGTTGAAATTTTCACAGGTGATGTATTTCTGTTGCCGCTATAACAAAAAATACTAAAAACCAGAGTACAATAAATATTAAGGGGGGCTCCCATACAACAAACGTGATTATTTTGCTGCTTTTTGTAGATAATGTTTCGGGGGCTGTTTATCATGAAACGTGATAGCTAGAGAGTCGAAATTTTCACAGGTGATGTATTTCTGTTGCCGCTATAACAAAAAATACTAAAAACCAGAATACGTAAATATAAAGGGGGGCTCCCATACAAAAAACGTGATTTTTTTTGCTGGTTTTTGTAGATAATGTTTCGATGGCTGTTTCTCATGAACCGTGATAGTTAGATAGTTTAAATTTTCACAGGTGATGTATGTAGTGCCGCTATAACAACAAAACTAAAAACTGGCCAAGTGCGAGTCGGACAACAGATATGATTTTTTTGTCATTTTTATTAATGATGGTCCGGAACCCTTCGTGCGCGAGTCCGTCTCGCCCTTGGCCGGTTTTTAATATTATAGTATGATTAGGGTTTTGCTAAATTTAATAATAAATACATTGTACTCAATAAAATAATAATTATGTTTGCATGTAGGATGTATTATATAGAACAAAGAGTACAAATTTGAAATTTAAGATTTCTGTAGAATTTCAGATGCCTGTAAACACAAAAAAAACCACTATAACGATTAAAAACTATAAATTTATACAAATTTAGACTCTCGCCCTTTTGGAAGGACCAGGTCTCAACCAGTCAAGATCATTGGGGGGGAGTGGGGGTGGATGAATAGTGTTTTCTGGAGGTGGAGGCGAATCCGTATATGGTGTTGGATTGTCCTCATCCTCATCCTCGGTATTCAGAACAATAGGGATGGCGTTGTTGCAATTTCGACCGTGGCAGAAGGAACATAAAATAGAGCACTTGATCCCGGCTTTTCTGCAAGTGCACGAACCTAAGCAACCTTTCTTGCATTTGCAAGCCATCATTTTAAGCAGGGTCTGAGGAGCGGGCTCTGTGCACATTGTTACAGGCATTAGACCTTGTTCGCTGGTCTCCCATCCCCAATAAGTTAGCATTTAGCAACTTTTCATTTTTATTCATTTACAATAATAAACATTTGTTTTTGTAGTTGAAATATAATTTATTACATTTAATTTTTTTTTCTTGTAAAAAACCTTAGCTAGGAATATGAGAACTGTCAGCCATATCATCTTAAAACGCATAAACTATTAAATAGTATGGGCGTTGTCGTCTGGTGAAACAAAAAAAACATCGAAGTCGCAGTAATAGGGTCCCGTTTTACCCTTTTGGTACGGAACCCTAAAAAGAAACTGAAACAAGAGCTGTTACATCGGAAATTCTGTAATTTCACAGTTTTCCTAGCACTGTGGGAGAATTGCCCATCTTTGACTTACTGTATCTTCGCAACCAAAAGACATAGCGTGTTCAGGTTTCGCTAAAATTGTAGCAAATTTAGTTATCTTTATTAAAGTTCTTACGAACGTACTTGAAAAACTCTTCGTTTAGGTAGATTTTTATAACAAACTGAAATATGTGCCAAAATTTCGCAGTTTTTCGAGCACCGTGGGAGCAGCACAGGGTTTTCAGGGTTGCAAACTTGGGTGTTAACTACTCTCAAGGGACCTAACAACATATATCAAAATCGTAATTACAATCGTGTTTGCAATGTTTCTCGTTTTTTATGTCGATACAGACTGGCCTAGTATAGGTACATCACTTGTGACTTGTCCATTGCAACGACTTACGACGATATACTAGCAAAAAAGAAATCAAAATAATTGGGCTAATATTTATTTTCTTGACGAAGTATGTGTTTAGGGAAATCATTCACGCAATGATTCAACGCATTGTTAGATCCTTTATTTTTAGAAATTGTTAACATGCGAGTATTTGCGTAAGTACATACTTTGAGCACAATATTTTTAGCGTGTTAATAGATTTTATATCGCAAAATATTACGTGTGATATATTATGACGTGCTTTGTGTTTCAGTATAATAGGCAGAAGATACTGTAATAGCAATTTTCATAATACGTGCATAATTGCATATAGATATTAATATAAATGCAAAACATGTAGCTATCTGTCTATAATAAGTTATCTTGGCATAAAGCGCTAAGGGTCAATTTATACCTACTACGAGTATCGCAGATTCGAAGCGCATGGACGCGAATTTCCAAAAACTGAACATAGAAAATTCAACCTCAACTCCAGAGCGTAACATATTTGTCTCGGATTGTGAAAAGTGTACGGTTCCCACGCGATAAGCAAATATCGACGGAAAGAAGTTGCAGAAAAATCTAAACATCGAAACGTCTCCGAACTAGAGGAAAATGCAAAACGCAGGAATTAAGAAACTAAAGTGGTAGGTGACAATAGGGATTCTAGGGATAATTTCCAGCAGTGCACGCCTAGGGACCAAGAGATTTTTTTAACAAACATAAAATTGCCCATAAATAAACCTGAGTAACCTGTGGCGACAGCGTATATCTACTATCTCATTACATATAAACCTACTTAATTTAAACAATTATGTCATATTAAATTCAGTATAGGCACAAAACTATTTGATATTTGCACAAACGCACAAACGCACAAAGGCACAAACACAAAGAGCGGGCTGATAAAAGGGTATTCTTAATAACTTGTACGAGGGGGCCCCAAAAAATGTTTGAGAAACCTTGTTTCAATGTTCCGTGATAACTAGAGATTGAAATATTCCAGTTCTTCTAATCTTCATACCCAAAAGCAAATAAAGGAGACATCTTTTACTTACTTTTTATATTTTTATATTTCCTATAGGCTATAAGGTAATGAAGCCAAATATTTGGCCCAACGGGACACCGTTGGACCAAATATTTGGCTTCATTATATTATTTGGGATAGTTTCGGAGGCGAATAAATGCAAAATAAAACAACACAAACAATGAATCACTAGAAAAACATAGCCATGAGAATGAATTTCGTTTGGCTTCCATCTAATTTTGGCTCTAAGATTGTTATTGGAAAGTAAACTTCGATATGTAGGTATACCTGCTATGTAGATCAATGAGTAAAATTTTTAGTTTGTATTAGGTAAAATTACAGGTACATGGCCACGAAAGTTTTAAAAATATTTTACTAACAAATAGAAAGTTTGCGAATGTCCCATCAAAGAAATTGATTCATAGGCAGCTGGCGGACAACTCGTCAACTCGTTTGATGGTAGGTACATCCATACTTCCAATATTATAAATGCGAAAGTGGTTCTGTCTGTCTGTTACCTCTTCACGCTCAAACCGCTGAACCGATTTTGCTGAAATTTGGCATGAAGATACTTTGAGTCCCGGGAAAGGGCATAGGATACTTTTTGTCCCGGAAAATGTACAGTTCCCGCGCGATAAACGAGTTTTGGAGCAACGGAGTTGCGGGCATCATCTAGTAATACATAATTATTCTGTATGATGATTGATATTTGTTGGCTAATACATTTTGACGCAAAACTAATATAATTTAAAATAAATAAATCATAATACATGGGCTTCTTTACGATTTACAACCTTCGCGGCTTCACAAAGTTTGTACGTGAATAAATTGTGGACATCATATTATATCATATAAGTATACTTTAAAAAAAAACTGGCCCTGAATCCCGGTAGCATTTCGAACATCTGCCTGTCTAGGTGGTAGTAGATGTAAAATAAAAAATTGAGAAAGAATTTTGTTTTAACTAGCTGTCCCGGCAAACGTTGTTTTGCCATATAAAGTATTTCGCCCATATAATTTTATTGAAGTGACTAAATAAGTACGAGTACATAATATGTCATCGCTATTTCGTAGCATGTAAACAGTGGTCGCCGTCAGTCTCGAGTTGTAATAATTTACTGTTATTTATTCAACAAATGCACTTATCAATATAAAAAGTACCCAGTAGCCGATTCTCAGACCCACTGAATATGCTAAAATATGGTTAAAATCAGTAAAGCCGTTTCGGAGGAGTACGGTAACTAACATTGTGATACGAGAATTTTATAATTTAAAGCCAGCTAAAAAAAGCAGGGGGCATAAAATATTATTTCAATCTGAGGGGTGCTTACGTATAAAAGTTTGGGAAACCCTGATCTATGTGATATTATTGTAGGCAAATAGTTTCAATAGCACCGACAAAATTATAATTAATTGGCAAAGTTTTCACTAATATCATACTTATGAATTTACAAAATACAGATTAATGAAGTTTTCATAGTAAGTTCTAGTTGGCAAGGGAACAGGCTAGCCGCTTAGAGTCTAGACTTTAGAGTTTAGAGTCTAGACTCTAGAGACTATCCTAACTGTATGCATCGTGAGCCGTAATTAAGTATCTTAAATAATAATAAGTAAGCAAACCCAGTACGACGATATAAATTGTTTAACTTTTATATTATTTCCTATTATCAATAATTTAGATATAAAACATTAAGTACCTAATTTTGAACGAAAGCAAAACATTTCCTGCTCCACAGAGCATCATCAGTAGGTATATTTTACCATCATCCACCTACATAATAATTATAAATATTTATGACAAAGATCAACATTGTATCGTAAGCCTCTGTGGGAGGAAAAAATTTGTAAGGGATTTGTACGAATTCGCTGAGCATTTTAAATCGCTATAGAATCGCTTTTATTTTCTATATTTAACTACCTCTGTGCTATATAGCCTATAACGCATAATAATAATAAGCTAGAGTTTGTATAACAATAAAAATTTAATAGCTAAATAGCTCAATAAAATAATAATAATTTGCGCTACCCAAAAAATGTAATAGGTAAATGTTTGGAATTTACTATCATCCTCAATCTACCAGCGCACGCAATAAAAACACTAACCGCTTTTGCCGACCGACGGTGCACCAACCACCGCCACTTTCACTTCGGAGAGCGAGGACTTCTTGCGTCTTATCCCACGGGTTGTCATGTTCACATTTCAGAGCATTTCGTTCCAACCGGGACCAGCGAGTGCGGCGCCCGATCGCCCACTGTAGTCCCGCTGCGCCGCCCGGCTAAAAATATCGGAACAGCTCTGACATCGTGTTAATGGGTCAAGATCTGGCCAAGAGCACTGGCCATGTTTACGTGTCGCTTCCTGACACCACGTGGCGAGAGGCCAAGCCAATGTCGAAATATATTTTATAATGCGGAAATCAAATATAGTTTTAGTATTGGGATACACGTGTTGCGATTGGATGTAAGCGCCCACGTGCCTATACCAGCTGGTTTCTCAAAATGTTGACCACATGAACCCCTAGTTTACGGATAGAAGTGAACCCCTTGTCTAATTAACCCCCCTTTATTAAACCCTCTTATACCGCATGTGCTCACTAAGCGCTATCACTAGGCGCAGCCTACTTTGTGAAACACTGGCCTATACTCTTAAATTACCTGTGCGCCTTGTCGGTATATTTTGCTATTCAACCAAAATATGCCCATTGCCCAGTCAGCACTCCAAAAACACTACGTCCGTTTGGATGGATGCCGGCCTTGTATGTTTTTCATTTCGTTTGGAAGTCATCTTAACGGTTTCGTCAATGCACACAATTAGACCAAATCTCACCTACTTAAATCGAATGTTTTGGCTTCGTAGCTTTGTATACCTTATGCAGTTATAACTTCCGGAAAAGCTATTCGCTATAATTAGCCGTACGCGGAACAGGCTCTTATTTCGTCTTACTACTTACTAATAGTGAATTAATTGGTATGTCGACCTTTATAGTAGAAGGTTAAGAAACAAACAGATCCCAATATTTTAAAAAAAGCTACATCTTAGGGTACCAGTCAGTCTGACGAAATTGATTGGCCATAGGTATTTTGTTTATATTTTTGAGTTTGAACTTAAAATAAATGTTTCTATGAGAAATGCTTCCTATGGAAAACGTCTCTTAATTTCTCATTAAAAATACCTCTTTCAGCGCTGCTACTTTTAAAGTTGAATAATCTATTCACATACACACCCTTAGGTATACATACACACACTTAGGTCTGTAGTCTGTACACACACTGTCTGTACTATCAATTAGTTTTGTTGCATCCTGTATAAAATCAAATAAATTAATCACTAGATAAGACAAATGAAAATTCGTCTATGACGCGGACCGTACATTTTTCAAGGATAAAAAATATCCGATGACCTTTCCCGGGACTCAAAGTATCTCTATACATAATTTCAGCAAAATCTGTTCAGCGGTTTGGGCGTGAAGAGGGGAGGGTATGAATTATTAATGTATTCTCTTTTTTAAGCTGCTAAAAAAACTGTGGAGTAGTTTGGCCGACTATGACTTCCAACTTTACCAAACAAGACTACCTTTGTTTATTTCAAACTAGTGAATAAAATGAAAATTATCGTATCTGAAGTATACAGATGTTTCATATAAATAAATCGTTATTACTTTAGGAATACGACGTTTGTGTATATTCGTATTGAGAGCAAGGGCTCTACATTGTATTCAAGTATAAATTGTTGTAAGTATTATGAACACTATACAAATTTTTCGTTTTACTCCGTTTGGAAAATTCATGCCGCATTTTTTTTGTTTTCATTGCCTCGTCGACTATCACGCAGGAACCGAACATTTTTTCCGTGATACGGTAGATCAACGTACTCCAATGTATCTTCAGAATTCAGATGCATTTCATATTATATCCCAGGATTCGCTAAAATCGTAAAGAGTCACAGTCAGAAGGGATAAAGCATTCTAGACTCGTCTTGACTCTAGACTCGTTGTCCCCAACCTTTTTTTCATACGGGCCACAAACATGTCTTGGTCTTGGTGTCACGGCCCACGGGCCGCAACTGTGGTCGCTACGCCGCAACAAAAAATTTTTAAAGTAAAAAATAATGTAATTGTAATAATGGTCACAGCAAAACAATGTAAAGTCGCTACTTTACATTGTTTTGCCGTGAATTTAAAAATGGTTTAACTGTTAACATCACGCGGGCCACAGTTACCTGTGGCCGCGGGTTGGGGACTGGGGGTAGCTGCTCTAGACTCGAGTCTAGACTCTAGAGTAATCTAAGTTCTGATTTACCCTAAACATGTAATGTTAATAATGAAAAAACACAAGTGCACAGTCAAATGGAATGTCTGGCACTTCTGGCAGTTCTCCAGCGTCCGTGTTACAATTAAAAGGCGTGCCTAAGTGCTAAATGTACGATAACACAGTAATTCTAGATAAACTACCCGCTGCATAACTTCCGCCTTCTAAAATTAGTTTTAAAGAGTTCTGATGGCAGATTCTAATTATGTCTACCCAGACTCCAGAGGCGGCGTAAGGCGTGGGCGATGTGGGCTACCGGCTACGACCTCGCGATCCAAGGGGCCTCGCGATTTTAAGACGAAGGCATGGGTCATGTGACCTCAGAAGTCTGAGCACACCTGTACACGCTGATTAATATTTTGTGGTTTACTACCTCCAAAAATTTTCATTTTTCTAGATGTACCACGAACACAAGAAGTTTGCAGAACACTGCTCTAGCTTAACCCAGCGTAAGCCTCGCAAAATATGTGCCCACATCAAATTAAGGTCTCGCCCCGCCACTGCTTCTACCCACTGTGATGATGTCAGGGGAAACGGCAGTGGGTAGGAATATTTAAGGATTGTTAATTATTGCTATTTCCATCATTATAATCATATGAATTAACTACTACACATGAGACATGAAGAATGTGATTTTAAGTTTCTAGTCATAATCACACAATCAGAATTGTATAGTACTAACATAGGTTTCTACCAAGTAGGTTGTCTGTAGCTGTCTGAAACGAAGAATTTTTTATTTATTTTCATAGCGTTCGGAATTCGGAGCAAGCAAAATATGAACATGGTTGCAATTATTATTAATACTTACTTAGCTTGGTGTTCGATTTTCTTTTAGCATAGTTTTAATTTTGATAGAGGTTAAACAGAGTTCTTAATGTTTGAACAGTTTTAAATTTAAACCAATAGATTTTAAACGATGAATTTAAAATTATAAACAAAAAATAGATTTACATATTATAGTACGGGAGCCCTAGAACATTTTTTTTATTACTTTACTAACAAAAAATAGGTAATAGGTAATTAATAACATACGAAATAAACAAATTAATTTTTACATAGTTTATTTTTACAATCACTTAATTTTATATAATAATTGCAATAAACGTGCAAATCATGTATAAATTCAAAGAAATATTGCTTCATAAACATCTAAATCACTAACAATATAAAACAACTATACTAGCACTGAAAAACGTGTAGGATTATTAAGTACCTACTTAAGCAATACTTATTTCTAAATTACACTCTTTATCAACCTTTATCATATATGTTTATTAAAAATTAATACTACAAATATGATGAAAAATTGTAAGGATTCAGATCAGATGATTGTTTGTTACGCGAACTACTGGACCGATTTTAATGAAATCTGGTAGGTATACACATTATTATAGTGTACACCACGGGAAAGGACAAGGGTTTCTTTTTATTAAAGCTTACGAGCTCAAAATCGTGGGTACGCCAAGGGCAAATTGCCCCAGTCTGGATAAGGGTTAATCACGGATTAATGAAGTGTCATCTCTCGTTCTTCCTATTCATAAAAGAGAAGGCGTTATTTTGACATAGGATTACGAATATCCAAGACTGGTGCTAGTTTGCCTTAGGTAAGAAATGCATAACATAAAGCATGACATATTTAACACTTTATTAAAAAATCGGCATTAGAATTTAATAAACAGGCACATATTTTTGGCTTAAGGCAAAAGGTTATTTTAATCTTAAATCTACAGGTTAGTCAACTTATTGGTGTTGCTTTTGGCCCAAAATCCAAATCTTATCCCTTTACTAAAATGATCAACAATGTGTATCTGTTATTATAAAACATTGTATACTTACAAACGTCTGTAATACCTTTAAATAATAATCATACAATGTTTTGCTAATAAAAAAGTGTAAGGGGCTGTTACACCATTTCCTTACAAGTGCTGGATAGGCTATACACAACTTATCTAACAGATAGAGTATAGACTATCTGTCAGATAAGTTGTGGATAGCCTATCCGACACTTATCAGGAAGTGGTGAAACAGGCCCTAAGTCATACAAAATAATGTAATTAGTATAAGACTTTAACGTAAGACATAAAATCAATGACACCTTACCAATTAATTTAGAAAAGCGAAAGATTTTGTTTTAAGTTGTATTTTTATAAGGTTACTCACATGATATTTTATTTATATGCCCCATTTATTTTTTTACACTAAATATTTTTATGAATCGTCTAAAGTTTAGACTCCAAACTATTTTTACTTGTTACTTTATTAAGTTACGATGACGATTTTAACTTCTTAGTCATTACGAAAATAATATTAAAAATTATTATAAATCATGTTTGGTGTTAAAACATAGTGCCTACCACGGACGTAAAAAAAATACGGACGTAACCTTGTCTATTTCACGAGTCAAGCATAGTAATGGGCGCCCGTGTAGGATGTGTGCGTGTCATTGGCGCCGTCACTCAATGTACAATGACAGCGGGTTGTAGTACCTAGTTGCGTGTGTGAGTGTCGGTCACGTGTACAAATACAGTACAGTAAACGAAATTGTCGTACCTTGCATGCTTCACCTCTTTATAGTGTAATGCTCCGTCCGTATTTTTTTTATGTCCGTGGTGCCTACACAACAAAGTGACAAAGCCTGTTCTCATAAGCTTAACGATTTGTCATCACTCACACAGGTGACAGGTCATATTCCACATAAATTAATAAGCAAAAATATCATCAAAAGTTTCTTTTTTTTTCTAATTCCTCAAAAACTCAAAAAGCATTTACACGTTTCTAATTTCTATACACAAGAAAACTCTAATACTCCCTTTATGGAATGCAAGTCCATAAAAATCTAACACAATCTAAACTTATTGTTGCATAAAGTTTATACTTAATTGGTTTTATACTTAGTACCTATTTATTTACATCTGAAAACAAACTGTTAAGGTAGCTAAGATGAAGTCGATAAGGTTGTTAAGCGTAAGTTCCGAAATATAACCCTGTGTACTGGTTAGTGCTCATGACGTCATGTATCCGACGCCATATTGTACTGACAGTCACTAGTAGCACGTCATAATAATATTTGAAATCATTACAACCAAGACATGATAATAAGTCAATGCACTAGAGAGAATATTTCGGAACGAATCAACAGTATGGCGTCGATTCCTGACGTCATGAGCCGGAAAGTATACTGAATCGTATTTCGGAACTTACCCTATGAAACCCTTACAAGTTTCTCCTTATAAACAAATGGATATAGATATTTTAATATGTTTTTTTAAGCTTCCTCTTATTTCAGACTCGTAATAAATTAGTCAACAAGCATTTTAATCAACGTCAAATTTCTATAAACATTTATTTTCTACTATCTACACTTACCTCTAAAATAAAAGTAAAACCTTTGTTATATTTTTACATGATATCGTAATGAGAAATATTACGAATAAAAATATGAGGAAATTCCATGGGGAATCTTTATGTACTTATGTATCTATTTGCAAAATTTCAAAGCCTTTGTAATATATTTATTATTTAATATTTTTACTGAATTTGAACTTTGTGTATAGCATTTTCTAATGGTCAAAAAGTTTGGTTTGGCTTTATATAACTATCTCCTATAGACCTGTAATCGAACACGTAGAAATTTGGCCACTGACGTATCGCCACTCCTCCACATACTTTTATGGCTGGTTTACACGTATTAAGTAGATAAGTAGTTAACTAAATTTTAACTTAATTTTAAGTTACTTATTGCATGTAAACACACAATTTAGTAGCAAGTAGCAAGTTGCAACTAAATTTTAACTTGCTACTGTTTACATACATTAAGTAACTTAAAATTAAGTTAAAATTTAGTTAACTACTTATCTACTTAATACGTGTGAACCAGCCCTTAATAAGTAGCTTAAGCACATTTCATTGTATTGAGCTGATGAGTTTCCATGCGAAAGTGTTTTAAGAACGATAGTCACTGAACTGAACTCTAGAGCCTTTTAAGATTAGCGTTTGAACATTTCAGCACGAAAAATATTGCACTCCTATCACATTCCTGTTAAAAAGAGATAGCTAATAAAATGAAAAAGATAGGTAGCGATAGAATAACGGCGGAATGTCTACGTGTTCGGTGCTCAGGATTTAGCGAAGCGATGTAAAGTGACTGAAAAAACATCTCTTTCTAGCAAAATGTTACTATTGCCACGAATAATTATTATAACACGCTAAATAAAAAGGAACTTATTAAATATTTATTGTGAAATAACGTAAAACTATAAAAATTAAATTCGTTAATATTATATCTTAAGAACTATGATAAAATCGTGTTCAACAACTCGACAAAACAATTTTTTCAAAACAATTCTATTATTTTAATGCAATATCCACATCTTTTCATTGTTCGATCCAGTCTATCATACTGCAAAATGGCGTTCTCAAGTTTCAAACTAATGACATAGCCGTGAAAATACAATTTTTTATATGGCGAACTGCTTCGCACAGGCAACGAAAATACTACTATCAGGCATAGAGTTATTATGTACTACGTAGGTACGTACGTAGTATTTATATGTCAGTGCTATCAGGGAATTGATTCATGAGCACAATAGAGGACCAACATGCTTCGGTCGGACGAATGTAATAATTTCTCTGAACTCTGAGGCCATAATATTAATGTTGCATTAAAATAATATAATTGGATTACATTAACTTAAGCTTATGATAATATAGGTCCCGTATATTATTATAATAATACATCGAGCACATAGGTATTAGAGCTATAATGTGTTTTTTATTAACAAATTACACCAATGCACAGCACCGCTAACTGCCCAGCGCCCGCTGATTGGCTAAAATTATTGTGGCCGCGCTGTCATTGGTTCGGTAATGTTTAAGGACGAATGTGATTTGTTATTGGATTTATTAGTGATTATAAACTGATTGAAAACATCATTTTTTCGGATATAATTGGTCGCTGTTAAGCATTTACGTATTAACCCTAAAAAAAATTGGTGTTGAGTTGTAAATGCAGTCTTGTTTTAATATCTATTTATTTAATAGTAATTAGATCATTTGATCTAATCAGAACAACGACTGCATTCATAACTCAATACGTTTTTTTGTGGAATAGTACACAAATAACACATACACAAGTAACTCTATTATGGTTAGATGCTCGATGTAATGTACAGCCACAAGAAATAATAATGCTACTTATATAAAAACCTTCTGTGACAAAACTGCTATAATAATTATTTGTCAAGAAGTTTTTTACAGTTATTGCATCCAACTATACCCATTTTGTGTATAATTAGGAAGATCGCAGACGGCACACTTTTTGTGTGATCGAGTCTGCGGCGCACATACATTCTGCATGGCACGGCCATGCATGTATGTGCGCCGCAGACTCGATCACACAAAAAGTGTGCCGTCTGCGATCTCCCGAAATGTAGCATAACACTTTAACTACTATACTATAATACCATTTGAAAAGCGATTTGCGTACTGAGGAATGTGAGATTCGGCACAAAAAAAATCATTCGTAATAATAGCCCTTTCTTTCGCCATTTATAAAAGCTAAGTATGAGCCTTTCCGGTCATTCTTACCTCTATAGGTCAAGTTTTCAACTTTTAAAAAATGACAAAAAACTGGCTGTCGCTGCTCTTGGGTTATAAGCAGTCATACACATTTTTAGGTTAGATACTTCACTTTGCCCCATCTTTTACTATTAAATTTTTACTATTTCTTGTGGCCATATAAAAAAGTAGCCACATTGCTTCGTTGCTTTGCGATGCGTTGCCATACGTTTTACACATAATATATTGCGTTATAATAAGTAACATTGATGCGACGTTTTGACAATGGATAGAAATGAAGTGGATGGAATGACGCTCTTATTGTGTTGACGTCGCCGCAACGCAACGTGGCATATATGCGATTTTCCAACGCAACGTACCGCAATGCTAAGGCCCTATTCTGATGGATCGCATGTCTTCTGCCACACTCACACAGTCTGCGTTCTTTATAAGAATAGGTCCCAAGAAGCAATGTAACCTTTTCACAATCAAATCACAATGTGTTTTTAAGCAAATATATTCAGTCAACGTCACGTAACTAAATTATCACAAAACATGTAAGTATAAAATGATAAGGACGTGTGAAACCACTAGTTCCCTTTTAAGCCCACTTCCGCCAGTCTGGGTTAATGTTAATCGTGGATTAAATATTTTGTCTCTCATTATTTGTACCTATTTATGTAAAGAAATATTTTAATACATGGTTAACTTCTCGGATTGGTGAAAGTGGGTCTTAGGGTCAATTCAGACCGTAACGCGACGCGTAGATGCATTTCTAAATTTGTATGGATTTGACAGATTCGCAAGACGTCTCACGCTCACGAAATCTGTTAATTCAGTACATTAGAAATGCATCTACGCGTTGCAGTCTGAATTGACCCTTAGAGTTCCTAGTTTTTTGCAGTGACAGAGTCTAGATTTAGTCAGAGTTAGTATCCTGCATCAGTGGTTGCATATCTTCCCTCCTTTTCTCTCGGTTGGTAACACCGTCCAAAACGCCGATCTCGGACAACCTGACAACATAACAGGTATTAAAATGTTATAAATGTAACTCTGGCAGACAGGAATTGACTCTACAATAAGAACTAGTATTTTTTAATCAATTACTATTTCACTAAAATAGTCATGTTCTTATTATGTAAAAAAATCTTCGATCACTAAAAAAAATACTCTAATTTCATTTATGGACGATAGTGCTCTCTATTACGGTTAAAAAAGCCGTAGATACGAACAGTCTGCTTATGTAAAAAAAAGAGTAGGACCAGTGCAGTGCAGTAAAAGTAGATACGAACTAAAAATATATTATTTGGCGTGTATATTCAGCTTTGAAGTTTGAACCAATCATGCACTCTTTGCACAGCTGAATTTCAAAAACATAAGTTTCATTTAAAACTAAAATATATAACAGAAATTCCGAGCTGGTTTTAAATTCAATTTGCTGGTTTGTAAAATTTATTCACGCCCAAAAATAATTGTTTAAATAAAAAAACGTGTGGCACTCGGTACGGACTGCCGCGGTAAAGTTATTGCATAGCATTTTTATTAACTTAAGCAATTATAATTCGCATACGTCAAGTCGCATGCACACAAACACCGTGCCGAAGTCTGGCAACGCCGCACCACTGTACCGGTCGGAGTGGGGGGGGTGTTAGGTTTTTTGCGTTACGGAATTTATGATTCGGTCGCCGCGCTCAAAGCAAGCGATAAAAGCTATGCAATAACTTGAAAAAAGTATTGGTCGCTACAGTCATTATGCTGGGTCTGCGTATATTAGGCTTTATGTACTATCAGATAAGTTGATTCCTAGGCAGGTGACGGACCTAAGTAATATCAGGTAATATGGTCGCGTTAAGTCAAACCCATCCGACAGATGACGACTAATATTGAATTGACATGAGCCGACCAAATAACATATTAGATTTGTCCACACTGGGCCTTTTTTTGTTCATCAAGGGCATGCGTTATAGCGCAGTCAACAGCGAACGTGAGGCATGCCCGTGACGCGCGTTGAAATCGTAGCGCTCGCTATGACACTTTTCTTTCAACGCGGGTGGATTTTGACGCATTCAATTATTGAATATGCCAAACGAAAGTTGAATAAAAAGAAGATGACGAAAATTGAAGATGAAATTGCATAATGTGGACATAGCTTTAAGGTCCATCAACTGCCTATGAATCAGTTTTTTCGATGGTATATGGATATTAGGCTTTATGCACTTACACTTTAGGTTGTATATCGTCGAGCAGAGTCGGCGTGAAGTAGGGATTGGCGGCGGCAGGCCGGAACTTGTATCCCGTCATCACGAAGAACACAAACGTGCCGAGCTCCCGGAACATCTCGTCGATCCACGAGTATTGGAACGGCACCGTGTTCTGTAACATCAAAATCGGTACATCCGTTTACGCTTGACTAGCGACCCGCCCCGGCGTCGCAGCGGGTATAAAATATATAGCCACTGAAAAAATGATTAAAATCGATAACCTATGATCCTTCACGTGGTCTACTTCTTATCTGTGCCAAATAACATAAAAATTGCTCAAGTAGTTCGCGAGATAAGCCCTTTCAAATAATTTATCCCGTTTTTTCCACATTCTCCTATTAGTCTTAGCGTGATAAAATATAGCCTATAACCTTCCTCGATAAATGGGCTATCTAACACTGAAAGAATCATCAAAATCCGTTGCGTAGTTTTAAAGATTAAAGGGAACAAAGGGACATGAGGGAAAAAAGCGACTTTGTTTTATAATATGTATAGAAGACGTGCAGATCGATCGGTTAAATATAGTCATCGGGTAGAGGAAAATTCTAATTTATTTTTCACAAGTTAACTCAGTTAAATTCCTTCCTATTATGAATCTTCCCCGAAGGGACCAAGAGGCCTAATACGAAACTGTTTTAAGGCTCAAACAATCGAATAGCTATGTCCACATTATGCGCTTTCGTCTTCAATTTTCGTCATCTTCTTTCATTCAACTTTCGTTTTGGCGCATTCAATAATTGAATACGTCAAAGAACGCAACGCCAAAAGTCATTTTTAATAACAAAGCGAAAGTTTTGGACGGTCAGAGGGCGTGCGTCGCGGGCATGCCTCACGTTTGCTGTTGACTGCGCTATAACGCATGCCCTTGACGAACAGAAAAAGGCAGTGTGGACAAAGCTAGTGAGAATGCTGCGACCTGTCCTAACAACGTCATTTCTCGTTTGTTAGAGTAGGATGCGGCATTTTCGATTGTTTGAGTATCAAAACGGTTTCGTGGTACGACCCCTGAACTTCCACTTTACTAATATTAGCCAAATCGGTTCAGCCATTTTCGAGTTATGGCGAGGCTAAGTATATATATCGAGATATAGATAGATTAACATTTAATTTCAGTCTAGTGTCTACGTATGCCCATATTATAGACTAACATACATAATAATATGTTTGTGCATCCTGTCTGTCTTTAAAATCCAGAACTCGCTGATGTACGCAGTCACGATCAAACGACATTGACATAGTTTAACATGTGCGTTCCCTCACTGTCGCGCTATCAATGTTGTGTTTACGCAGCTGAGAAATTTGTGTAACTACATAAATCTTACGGTAATAAATATACAGTAAAAGTTACATTTATTATCATTAAATTTTAACAACAATAGATGAAAACACAGACTAAAAATAATATCTAGAGACTGCAGTTAGGTGCAGTGTTTAAACAGTAAACAGATTGCATCGTTTCGTTAGAACAATAGTCTATACTCTATACCGATATTTTTTTTTAATATATTTATTATTTACTCATTAAATCTACATAGTATTGATACATTTTAAATGTCGCCAACTAATTGTTTGACGGCGTGATGCGACGAGATTGTTTTAAGGCAAGGCTATCCCTAAAATTAGCAGGTCGATGTCTGTCAGTGCGAATATCGACGTAAAGAACATTAAAATAACATTCATATCAGCGCGCCTTGTACGGTGGCGGTTACGACGCTCGCCGCGTCTTTGATAGGGTGAAATAGGAGAAAATTATACATTTTATTTTATTTTTTTAATGAACGAATCATTTATTAAAATACTATTCGGTTATTTCCTTAGAACTATAAAAAAATCCTTTTTGTAAAAAAAATCATATCATTGTCATTGAAAATTACGAGATGTTCGAATTTGAAATGTATTTTCATGGTGATATTCAAGATTTTTTTACAGAATTACCATGCCATTTTTCAATATTCTGTTCGGTTATTTTTTTTTACTTTGTTCCTTTTTGCGTCTACATGAATTTTGGTGTAAGAGAATTCCACATAATTTCTTCAGACTGGAAGCTTAAAAATCAGTCTTTTCGAACTGGCCTGGCCTTAAGCCATATTGAACCGAGCATTGGCCATAAGTTGGGTGCGACGTTCCGTACCTACTGCACACGTTGGCCCAATGCGCTGGCTCAATGCGTTGGCCCAATGTTGGTCCAGTGTCTACAGCGGGCTTTAGAGAAATTGAGCAAATTGTAAATTTTATACAAAAGTATAAAAGAAACATCTTTATTGCCAGAAGTCGGATAATATCGATAATGCGAAACACACGGATATTTTACTTCGAAATTGTCATTGTCTGTTCATTTTCGACCTTATTTCAAGAACTTTTATTTTTGTCTTCTTATTTCTTATTACAAAATGTGTGATGTGAACCACTTAGCAACTTAATGATAGGAAAAATGTTTTTCCTGAATGTTAGAAAAATGTTGCTAAGTGGTTCACATTGCAAAGTTACACGTCGATACTGTGATATATTTTTTTGATCATTTAAAACTGATCTTTATTTTATACACATTAGGGTGCGTCCACATTCGTATCATTTGCGCGATCAGATCCCCGATCAGATCTCCGTCGCGTATCATCGAAGCGTGTCAAAATGATACGCGTATCATGATACGCCCCGATCGCTATTAACCGCGTATCTAATACATGCCGTATCAAATACTCGCATGATCGGCAGAATGATCTAACGGTGCGTCCACATTTGTATCATTTGCGCGATCAGATCTCCGATCAGCCCCCCTACCATGACATCTTATAGCAGTATTACTTTAATATTACTTTCAGATTTCGCACAAACAAAAAACATAGCTATGTTTATATAAATAGAGATCAAGTTTGTTTATGCGAAATTCAAAAGTAATATTAAAATAATACTGCTATAAGAGCTCATGGTAAGGCCCCAGATCTCCGTCGCGATCATCGCGCCGTATCAAGTATGCGTATCATAGTGTGGACGCCTATTAGATCTGCCAGTCATGCGCGTATTTGTTACGACATGTATAAGATACGCGGTTAATAGCGATCGGGGCGTATCATGATACGCGCATCATTTTGACACGCTTCGATGATACGCGACGGAGATCTGATCGGGGATCTGATCGCACAAATGATACAAATGTGGACGCACCCTAATAGGCGTCCACACTATGACACGCATACTTGATACGGCGTGATGAATGCGACGGAGATCTGATCGCGCAAATGATACAAATGTGGACGCACCGTAAAATTGACAGAGTTGTAGCTCGCGGTGACGGGTGCCTATCTCATACAACGTCTCAACGTCTCATATAAATGTTTCTCAAAGTCTCAGGGCCCTAAAATAATATAACAATCATTAAAAATTATTAAGCCTTACCTCAAGTATACTTATAACGAATCTGGTAAAGTATATGTAGCAGACGATGATAATATAGAAGTGTCGGAATAGCTTGAGTTTGCGCAGGTTGACTGCCGCCTTGCCGTCCGTAGTCGACGAGTCCTCCAGGTGATGGATAGACCTGTAAGCGGACTTACATCAATCCCAGTACAGGATATAATATTATAATATAACTAGCTGTCCGGTCAAACGTTGTTTTGCCATATAAAGTATTTCGCCCATATAATTTTATTGAAGTGGCTAAATAAGTATGTCACCATGGCAACGTCGATCGCTCAACGCCCATCGCACAAACAATGGTCGAAGTCTGTCTCGAGTTGTAATAATTTACTATTATTTATTCAACTAATTCACTTATCGATATAAAAAGTAGCCAGTAGCCGATTCTCAGACCTACTGAATATGCATATAAAATTTGGTATAAATCAGTAAAGCCGTTTCGGAGGAGTACGGTAACTAACATTGTGACACGAGAATTTTATATACATACTAGCTGTCCCGGTAAACGTTGTTTTGCCATCTAAAGTATTTCGCCCATATTATTATATTGAAGTGACTAAATAAGTATGTCACCATGGCAACGTCGATCGCTCAACGCCCATCGCACAAACAATGGTCGAAGTCTGTCTCGAGTTGTAATAATTTACTATTATTTATTCAACTAATGCACTTATCGATATAAAAAGTAGCCAGTAGCCGATTCTCAGACCTACTGAATATGCATAAAATTTGGTAAAAATCAGTAAAGCCGTTTCGGAGGAGTACGGTAACTAACATTGTGACACGAGAATTTTATATATATAAGAAGAAGAAGATAAAAAGATAACACTTACCACACAACGGGGAACATGATGGCGCCGCAGCAGACCATGTCCACGAATATGAACAGTATTCGCCACGCGTTGTGCTCAACCGCGCCCTCCTCGCTCTCCGCTATTATAATCTCCGCCACGTTCGCCACAACCTAGTAATGGGAATTAGTGCCATTTTCTATTAATTTCATTAACATGCTAATTTTGATGTAAAAACATGCTACGTGTTATTGCTTTGCTATTTGCTAAAAACGCAGCATCGTAAGGCACAGCGCAGACGACAGACTATCCGTGACGCACTTTTTAGTTTGTGGGAAATAGAACCTATGGAATTATATGCAGTAACGCACACGACGTGCCAAAAGTCCGCATATAATTGCATAGGTTCTATTTCCACAGACAAAAAGTGCGTCACGGATAGTCTGTCGTCTGCGCTGCGCCTAAATTATCGGTTCGCATCGCACCGCTCGCGTCAAATATTATTTCGCATCGAGTGAAAAATAGCAATTCATTTTAACAGTTAGCGCCGCGGTCGCGGACGTGAATTTTTTATCATGATCGGAGACTATTGCTATAGGTACGCACCATAATCGTATTTTTTAGGAAGTACGATTAATTTAATTATTGCTAATGGGCATTTAACAATTAATTATTATTGCTAATGCTATTTTTACCAACACTACCACAACCTGATAAAATAAAAAAAAGGTTAATTCAAGTTTTGACAAACGAAAAGAAAGGCCACAACGCTTTAAGCCTGCCTTTGAATATTCAGAGAAGTGATTCCTAGGCAGATGGCGGACCTACATAATTTGGTAGCGTTACGTCAAACCTAGTCGTTAGATCACGACTAATATTGAATTCACATAACCCAACCACTTGAAGTAGGTCCGTCAACTGCCTAGGAATTTCTTCGTACATTTTCTAGTGTTTAAATAAGGGAAAAGACCTAATGGCAGACACTTTAAGGAAACATGAAACTTTTGAATGTTATAAAATATATATTTATGAAAATAAAGGATTGATAACGTCTTCCATGTCTTCAGTAACTCTTACAAAATAAAACTATTATAATTATTCTCTGACAAATCAATTAAAAAATATATTATTGGTCTTTTTGTAAACTTAGTCATAAGTACTAATAGATGACATCACAAAAAACGAACATCACTAATAGTAGACACCAATATGAACTAATAGTTGACATGGAACATTACATTACATTTTACATTTTTCCTATTATTATGTCTTTATTTGCCATTTTTCAAAATATTTCATTTCCTTCATCATAGTGACTACATGCATCAGAAATATTATCCACGTTGTCTCCAGATTCTTTTCATTCTTCTTCCATGCTGAAACTATCTTTCCTTTTATTTTTCATATTTTTTTCCTAGCAAATTTATTTTCAGTCTTTAGTCTCCACGCTTCTTTTGCCTCTTCTTTTTTCTTCTTTCTTTTCTCAGCTCTCCTTTTTCTTCTCTTTACTGCTAAAAAACTAAAGCAATCGATTTTTAGATCTGTATAAGGTCTAATATTAGACACCATGTCCATTTTTAGGTGTAGTAGTTCTAAGTTCTTAGATTGTTAATAGAATTATATTTTCAGAGAATAGTGATGATTTTTGCAGTAGAATAAAGTACAAAATAACTTTAGTATGTATTGCAAAACTCAAAGATGAGATCTATTAGGTTTTTTACATTTTCAAGAACTAATAGTAGACACCCTTTATATTGTTAGGGAAAATGGATAAAAAATCTTAAATAAACATTAATTAGTGTATACAACATGACCATTAATCCAATGAAATCAATAGAAATTACAAAAAATCAAATAAATGTATTCAAAACTTACGTGCAAAATTTCGCCTTCCTTAACCTATTTGCTAAGAAATTACCGAGCGCGTGTTGACGCGGTCATATTATTTACGAAAACTGATCCCATTTTAAAATTTTGTTCCCGAAGGCGTCTCTAATATATTTTTTCAATTCAACAGATAGCTTGAGAAGCTTATAAAATTTACAGCGGTGAGAAATAATTAGAGTAATTCTTATTTTTATGGTATTTTTGTCATAAGTGTCATCTATTAGTTCAGTGTCTAGCATTAGGTCTTTTACCTTAAATAAAAGAAAAACAAAAATGAAGTCATGATGTTGGGGCATTTTTCGTACAGATATAGAAGCCAATTTAAGTAACTCTATCAACGCTACTACTTTTCAGTGAAAAGTAGTCAGTAAACTCTACATATAATATTTGTTACATTCTGTATATTATACAGAATGTAACAAAACAAAGTGATAAATGTTTTAGGGTGTGTGTCCCTCATATAGAGTTCACTGTGAAAGTTGCCTATACTAGCCTATACATATAAAATATTTTAAAAAATGTTGCTCTTTCAGCGCTGCTACTTTTACAGTGAACACCATATACATAATATGAAACACATACACATCCTAAAGTATTATCACTTTGTTTCCTCACATCCTGTATAAGTGACACATAGACACCCTAAAGCAGGGATGGTGAACCAATGGCACGCGACATAATATTTGGAGCAACCAATTAATGTAAATGTTAAACATGAAAGATAAGATAATGTAAAAATAAATAGATATAAATTATGGAAACAAGTAGATTTTTAACTAAAATAAACATAGTATGGAATTAACTAAATGTAAATTATATGTATTAAATGTAAATGAAAAATAATGTAAATTATGAAAAGATAATGTAATAATTAGAGTAATAAAAATATATTATGTTATAAATTAAAAATAAAACAGGGAATGTAAACAAATAAAGTTGAGACAAATAGAATTGAACAATGTGAATGATAATATAAAAGTTGTATCAAATGTTAAGTAGAAATTGTATGTAAATAAAAAAGCAAATCTTAAGTGTAAAAATGTAATAAAGAGTAAACAATTGGATTCTTATTGAAGGGGGAACAAGAGGTCCCATATAAGGGGCCATTATAAAAAAAAATTTGGAGCACGCCACGTGCACTGGTCACAAAACTAGTATCGAAATTGTTTTAACTAAAAATGAAGGTTACTAGGTACTCCGCTGCATAGTAGGCACCAAATTAGGCAAATTTTGAAGTACGCATCGCATCACAAAAATAAATGAATGGCATGTTTATGACTTAGGTAACTGAAGATTTCTTCAGAAAACAAAATTAACATTTATACGAAAAGGTTCGCCATCCCTGCCCTAAAGTGTTTCTTGTTACACCATTTATTAGATAGATTAATTAACTCACTTGTAGGGGTATAACAATCATGAATATCTTCTTATCCCGGTCTGCAAGGATGTGTTTGATGAAATTCCATCCAGTACCGACCAGCACTATTGTCACAAACAGCACCGCACCTTTCAGTCTAAAACAACACATTTCAGATTAAAGTAAATCGAAAACCTCATAATATAATATTTATTTTATTAGAAGAAATACAAGTATAAATAAAATCTTAAACTTATGGCCATACTTAGGGTCAATTGACAACATTTCAAATATTTTTGTACTTGTTTTATGACGAAATATAAAAGTAGGGGTTAAATTAGGGGACCCATATTTTTTTATTTTTGAAAATGTGGTCATTTTTTTTCTGATCATTCTAAAATGACTTAAGCGCCAAATGACGTCATTGGTACGGTTGAACAACAAAATACCTTTGCACGTCTTAACTGATTTCATAAAAAAAACTGTCAGTACTGTCACTGACTTTGTGGTACTTTACTTTGAGGTTATTGAATTTGTTATTGTGTTTAGATCTGCATTATTTTCGTTCCTACGAGCAAAGGTGTGTATCGTATCGTATTCTGTCGTACCAATGACGTCACAAGTGGATTTTTTTTTTTTTTTTTTTTCTCGGAAATTAATGATTAAAAAAATCTGTATTTTTTTTAGGACTTCGGAAATAAAAACAAAGAAATGGTATTTTTTTATTTTTGATGATTAATTGAATGAAATGTTATCAATTCAGATTACATTTCTGAATTGATAAATGTAATTATTGTGAATTTCTAAAGTATTGAATTGACAGACTTCAATGGGCATTGTCCAAAAAAAATGACATGTACTTTTTATATTTTTTTACGTTAAAATAGGGTATTTTAAGAATATAAATTAAATAATTTTGAAATTCATTGGCTAGTTTTTTCTCAATAAATTTTTAAAGTTTCGCTCTGACGTCATCATCGGCGGCCAGTATGTTTTAAATTTAATTTCAATCTTATTTATAATGGCTGGTTTGTCAAATGCGAGTTTTCATTATGTGAAAGCTGATACGAGAAGCTTACCAAAAGTTCGAAACGTAATGTTGGTCGAATTTATTGCTAATTTAACGCCATTGAAGGTCAAACTAAGATTAAAAATATTTGTTCAAAAATATAAGTAACTAATGGGTATTTTTTTCGTTTATATACAGAAACGATCACTGACCTTATTCCTCGAAATGTTTTTGTAATGAGCAAAATTAAAAAAAAATGGACAATCCCCATTGAGACGTCATGCAAATCTGACAAATCCATAAAAATTTAAAATGCATCTACTCGTCGCGTTGCGGGCTGAATTGACCCTTATAGAACATTATGAAAACAATCAACTAAAGATTTTGACAAACTCCATAAGCTTTGTCCACACTGTGCCTTTTTCTGTTCGTCAAGGGCATGCGTTATAGCGCAGTCAACAGCGAACGTGAGGCATGCCCGCGACGCATGCCCTCTGACCGTATCCAAAAAACAAAAATGACAATGTTGGCGTTGCGTTCGTTGACGCATTCAATTATTGAATGCGCCAAAACGAAAGTTGAATGAAAGAAGATGACGAAAATTGAAGACGAAAGCGCATAGTGTGGACATAGCTAGTCTGTATGTTCTGTCAAACTATTCATTAAAGTTAATTTATCATTAGTGCGACCGTACGCGTAAGAGCATTTACAAAATATTTTACTATTAATATAATATGTTGTCCGTAAGCAGATGGAGACACGTTATTGGTATTGCAAGTAATTGGTAAATATTGAATACTTGAGCCGATTGGCCCCTCCAGTTTCGCCGAGCCACCTAAAAGTTATGCGTGCCCTAATAATACTCGTCATTAGAGTAATATGTACCATGAATTTTGAGATGTGGATGGTCTGGCCTCAATACTAAATTAATCTTTTTATCTCGATCAATGTTACCTTTGAGTGTAACACAATATTATACCATGTTTTATAAATAACTTAACCATGAAGGTTACAAGTAATCTGATACATTGTTTTACATTTTACGGTACAATAGCAATTTATTCGCATTTATATATCACAGCCTTGTTGCTAACAAAAGTATGATAATATATTTTTTTAGTTATATCCTATGTAACTAACATCGAGCTGTTTAATATAACCTACAACATAGTACATACTAATTACTAAATACCTAAAACTAGATGATGTCCATAACTCCGTAGAGCAGACATTCGTGGTAGGTACTTATCGCGCGACAATCATTTTCGGGATGTCCTTTCCCGGGGATCAAGCTATCTCCATACCAAAGGAGAATGCCCAAGGTCGGTACCATTAATTCTCATGCGCTAAGATGAAAATAATACAGTAATTATTTTTAGAATTTTTTAAGTAATTACACGCCCGGAATCCAATTTTTAAACCCGGAATTTAAATTAAAGAATAAAAGTTACTAAATGACTCCCTCCACATTCGTTTAGTGATGTAGTGCATTATTAGAAACACATCAAACAATATATTGTAACAATATCGATTCATTCAACTAAAGCAGTTATTGCAATCGTTATTCCAATTTTTATAAATATTACTTGCTTTAATAACAATTTCCGAATGATAATATTATTTATTGATATCATGCATCAGCTTTTCCATATTATGTACGTTAAATAACAGTAAAATTAAGCTAATCCATTACACCTAATCGATTCAGTGCTGCTATTAGACATAAAATCGATTTTTTTCATAGACTTCGATTTCTCGATTGCGTCCCTAACCGACGCATATTTTCTAACATCTGTGATCTGTCATTGTGACATTTGCGAATACGTCTTTAAATTGTCTTTTATTTTTCAGATGAATTTCACAAAATAATATTAATAAATACTTTAGAACAAGAGTGTCTACTTCAAAATGATAACTCCCAGTCCGGTAAGCACACCCTAATTTATATTCTGAATATGTAAAGTAAGTATATTAAATTATATGTAAAAAGGCACCTTCTATGTACCTATTTCCTGACATTCCTGACTTTCATTTAGTTTTTGATTTCACAATTACCATTTAGACTTTAGAGTATAGATATTTCTATGAATATACTTAGTTTTTGATTTCACAATTACCATTTAGACTTTAGAGTATAGATATTTCTATGAATATACATATTACAAACACTATTTAATTCATTGTTTTATTACAGCTGACTTCAGATTCTGTACAGAGCAAACAGAACCAGTGAAGGCTCTTTTAACCTGTTTTTGGTCATAGAAGAGTAGTCTATTCTACCTACTACAAGAACAAAATCGACATGAGAGAAACATTATAATTATAGACTATTTCCGTTGCTTGGTAATAATTTTTGTTTATTTTAAGTATATCCTATTAATATTTTTCATTTTCCAATATTGGATACTGCTGGTAGTGCTTTTATTATTGTGTAAACATAAACATGTTTTCACAAATAATTTCATGAAACATTTTTATTTCTTGTCACTATTATTTGTAAGATTTAACAATACAATGAATGTATTACTATATTACATATCACTTTTTAGATCTCAAGATTGAAAAGAGTTTGTGCTGCTTGCTGGAGGACAGCTGAAAGAGAAGTACGACGTTATGATGAGCAAGACTCCAATCGCCCTGGTTTGTTAAGAGGTATTCTGACAGACGCTGGATCAAGTGATATACCTCCAAACTATACAAACCAAAAAATGATTTCTTCTGTGTACAAACGAGCTGCAAGTACATCTATTCACTGTATATTTGTTAATTGTTTTGAAACGGATGTTTACTGGTACTTTTATGTATGAGACTGGTTTTAATGTCATGCGGACCGTTGGTACGGATTG
Source organism: Polyommatus iphigenia (assembly GCA_963422495.1). Lineage (NCBI taxonomy): Eukaryota > Metazoa > Arthropoda > Insecta > Lepidoptera > Lycaenidae > Polyommatus > Polyommatus iphigenia. Next base: position 24,427,765 of record OY730178.1, on the reverse strand, counting down.
CTCCGCTTAGATTGGTCTATACGGAGCGATCCGTACCGACGGTCCATGTGACAATAAAACCAGCCTAAAGGAACAGTTATATATATTATTATGTACTTAATTATAAGTTCTATGTCCCACCATGTTGTATGATTTAGATGAGTTTTGCAGGAGTATGATGATTGATGAATGATTTAAATAGGTTTTTTTCTTTTATGTAAATAAAAATGAATCTTATTTAAATGTTTGTGTGATCATGTTCACATTTTGCAGTACTTACATAATAATTATGTTCCATAAATTGTACTGCAATATGTGAATTACATACTGAATTATGTGTATTAATTCATACACTACACGCTTAATTTACATGTAATATTAGAGTAAGTAAGTAAGAGTATAGAATTAAGCCCTTTGTAAAGCCCTTTTTTTTCTTTAGTTTATAAATTATAATACAACTCTATTCTTTGATAATGAAATGAAATAGTTTATTGAATCAAGTTAATGTTCATGTTTTAAATGAAACCGAGCCGCTGGAAGTTTGATGTACCTATATAATATTTGTTATTATTGTGACACTGTTTGGATAAAATAAAAATACATTGTTTGTTTTATTTTTGACTCCAGTCAACAGCATGAGCATAGCCCAATAGCGCACTAGCGGCCAGGTCGCGGCGGCCATCGAGATAGATAGTATGCGTGTGATGTGCGTGTGCGTATGATGTGCGGGTGCGTGTGATGTGCGTGTGCGGGTGCGTGTGATGTGCGTGTGATGTGGGTGTGCGTGTGCGTATGATGTGCGGGTGCGTGTGATGTGCATGTGCGTGTGCGTCGCGTGTGCATGTCTCGGGCAAACTATTCGACTTCAAGTTAAACTGAGCGTCGTTGCTGGCTCGGCCTTGCCGCGCGAGGCAGCTTCGGATTAGAAAAATACAGACCGAAGCCGCCTCGCGTGGCATGCGTACCGCGGCAAATGTCCGAGGCTGCCTCGCAAGGCGGCTCGCTTGGTCAGTACGCGGCTATTGGGTTAATGTGTCCATTGTGAAAAGTATTGTAACTAAAATGCTACTTACATTTTTGCTTAAATTGCTTATGAGAATGTATTCAATAATAATAATTATAAATACCCCTAGTATAGTAGATATTATAGCGGCGGTTTTTAGTCACAACACAGTATGCGGGAGATTTCGGTGATGATTTATTACTAATATAAGCGCCTTACTCTGTTTTTAGAGCAATAACGTTCGCTCGTGTATGACTTGTCAATGAAATAGGTGCTTTGTAGATTTTGAGGTTATTTTCAATTTTATCAAATTACTCTAAAACCCCGGTTTTGTTTACAAAGAAATTTTTATAGGAGCTAAAATGATAATCATAGACTTTAAAAAACCAAGTTTCATAATGACGCAACATGAGACAGGGTACCATAGAGTTACGATCTTTCTCGTATCATCAAAATCGGTTCAGCGGTTTAAGCGTAAAGAGGTGACATACAAACAGAAAAAAACAAAATCTTTCTTGACTTTGTTCAATCTCCAATTACTTTCATTTATCAGTGACAAATTATTTACTCCTTTCTTACAAACTATTTATAGTAATTACTAATTAGATTATACGCTCGATAAAGCCTATATACATAAAGTAATACTCACAAATGCGTTATATAATACAATATAGCCCACGCTGTCACATGCTCGCCACGCGTCTGGATAAAGTGGTAGTTAATTCCGTGGAAGGCCAAAGACAGCGCCTTGAGGTACACCAGCACGCACATTATAATGTGTATTCTGTACACCTTGTGTCTGCTCGTCTTCAGTATGAAAGTCCAGAAACCAGCGCTCAGTAGGAATATTAGTGACATCATACTGTATAACGCCGGTAGAGGCATCTCACCCGCTGATAAAAAGTTGCCATCGTTACTCTCGTAGAGTAAAATCTGTAAGAAATGTTCGTAGCATTACATTAAAATAATAAATAAATAAAGCCTTTATTCACTGACTATTACCATACAATTTTTACAACAAAACAATAAAAACACATTAAGTCAGGTTGTCCTTAGACACAGGCCTATGTTGAAGATTAATCCTTCGATCGGAGATTCTCGGAAATGCCATTGTATTCTATTGTTAGCCCGATCACCGGTACTCCTACGGGGCTTGATGGGTTAAAATAATATGCTAGTATTAAATATTATGTTATCTGCAACTTTATTAGCACAGAAATACATTTATCGGGCAGAAACCGTACACTATCCTGTTATATTTCTGAGAAAACTTTTATCATAGAATGATATTCCCCGGTATCAAATCTCTTTTCCTTTTATCCAATTCAATTCAGCGATTTAGGTGTGATGGAGGAAAACTATATACCTACACACACTGATAACGAGCAAACATATTTTGCCTTAAAAAAAATTAAATAAATCGACGACCTCTGTGGCTCAGTGGATAAGCGCGTTAGTAGCTTCAGCCGGGGGTCGCGGGTTCGAATCCCGCCGACAGAACAAAAAGTTTTCAAAGTTCCTGGGTCATGGATGTGTATTAAATATGTATTATGTGTACCTATCAATTAATAAAAATCATAAATATATGCATGTAATATAAAAGTATTAAATGTATTTTTTGTTGCCTGGTACCTGTAACACAATATTATGTCCTTCGGGTACTTAGCATGGGGCCAGACTGACGTGATGTGAATTTTATTTAAAAAAAATTACGAATATCTTACCGTTGCATTGATGGGTTGTGCGGTCTCCGAGTTTTCTGGCGGGCAATTGTGGAAGTACAGGTTATATAATCCCTCCTCTTCGTTTGATGCCACATACATTGCAAACTAAAACAAATTAATCAAAATACATAAATTATTTTACTAAGGTACATACATGAAGCGGCAGCAGACGACGTGTCGTCGCGACACTACTGGTTTCTATGTATTTCTATGAAGTGTCGCTAGCTGCGGAGGGTATTTCATAGAAAAACATAGAAATCAGTAGTGTCGCGACGACACGTCATCTGCGGTTGCTTCTTGGCGCCCGCTGTCAACCGGCACCTTTAGGCTCTTTTATTTACTTATTTTGTTGTGTAGCTATGATTATCTAGAAGTTGGAATATCAACTAGTGATATAATGGTGGGCCCAAAATGTACTTTTAAATATATTTTACTTAAACATATATTTAAAATGCATTTTTATGTAATAATTATTATTAAATAGGTATTTTAATGTTTAAAAAAACATGTATTTCTCTATCTCAAACACAATATAGTTTAAAACATTTGGGGTTAATATTATTGCAAATAGAACCTTCTAACTATACTTACACTGGTATTATAATAGTCGGTGCCATTTCTAGTCTCCTTCGTGATAGGTAAGACCGCGTACGAACACTGAGGACCAAGTTTGTCGTACGTTTTCACGTAATCTGAAAATATCACTTGACATTATACCAACTAATTCCACAAAAGGTATAAGATGAGTATTGAGTAGTCTTCGAAAGGGTGCAGGTTCGATCCCAGGAGGAAGCATGGCCGACTATGTTGCGAGTAAGCTTTATGCCTAACCCTATGAACATTTAAAGTAACCAGTAGGCCTACTACGAAACCATTTTGAGACTCAAACATTCGGACGAGAATGCCGCCTCCTACTCTAACAACGTCATTTCACGTTTGTTAGAGTAGGACGAGGCACTCGCAAAACGGTTTCGTGGTACGGCCCAGACAAGTATCTGAAGGATTTCTTAGCTCGAAAAATTCTTTAAAAATCATGAAAATCCCAAAAATAGTCGATAACTTACCATCTACACTTCTTCTACGTCTGTTCACAAACATGTACTGCGAGTGTCGCTTGATCCTGTCTATTGGTATCATTGAACGATTCTGATATAGATGTAAAGCATTGACTTCACCGACACATGTTATGTTGATTCTGAAAACATAATTAAAATTTTTATTATAGTGCACGTGGTATTAGCTTTGTTGGTGCCACAGACCTCTATCTAGTTAGATAGGCCATGTGTATGTACTTCGCGTGCCATCGCATTCCCAAAAGGTTAGCAATTTCAATCTTTCGAAAGTCTGTTCTTTAGTCTGCGCTCCACCGTTATCGGAATCGGACGTCAATCGGAATTCTAAAAATGCCTCATTGTGCCGTATTGGGCTGTGGAAATTCGCATAGAAACGTTGCTATAAATAGTGGATACATTTCTTATCATCGGTAAGTAATTTTGTTATTAAATCATGTGTCCTTTATTTTAAAATCAATTATTTGATGTTAATCGTGGATGGCTGTGGTTTTTACCATGAAATCTACGTAACTGCGTATGTACCGCATGATTCATAATACATTGCCGCTTTAGTTAGAAAATTATAGAGCCCGTTCTGTTTTTCCGCTATTGAGCGCGCAATGGAAATAAAACAATCGATACTTTCACTCATCGCTTAGTTTCGAGGTACAGTCAATATTCTCATTTTTTTGTCCAATGAAGCAAATAGTGTTGCACATATTCTTGATTTTAATTAATCGATTTTCGAAACAGACATGAAACAGAGGAATGATAATGTTCGCTTTGGGATATTTTGTGACTCGGTAATTATATTTCTATACATTTTCTATACATATAATTTATTATATGTATAGTTTTAACTATAGAAATAAAAATTCTGTACATTAAAGGTATTAAAAAAATAATAAGCGGGGGTGTCACTACATCGCTATAGAAGCCAAAACTGTAGTTAGTTTTTTGTCTGTCTGTCTGTCTGTCTGTATGTTTGATCCACTATCACACGAAAACTACTGATCCGATTTGAATGCGGTTTTCGCAGATATATTTGTCTTCTTCCAACTTAACATCTGGTGTATAAAAAATTTCCCCCCACCCCTCTAAGGGGACCAAAGAGGGGGTCAGATTTTGTATCAAACTTTTTTCTTTAATGGACTTACTTTATACTATTAACTGTTTTTTCCAACTTAACATCTGGTGTATAAATTTTTTCCCACCAAAATTCGATAAAACTCTTAGGGGACAAAAGAGGGGGTAAGATTTTGTATCAATTGATAAAGTACAAATACTTTAAATGGCAAAACAACGTTTGCCGAGACAGCTTGTTATGTAATTTGTATTTATGTTCCTGTTTAGTGATTTAGTTTAGAATAATATAATATATTACTAGCTGTCCTGGCAAGCACGTATTTTAAGATTTATCATTCCTCTGTCTATGAACTCGAATAATAATCGATTAAAAAATCGATATACCTATTAAAATGGCAAAAGAGGCAGGGCGCGGCGATTCCTTTGAATCGATTCCGCGCGTACGGGTATTCCCATCACTAAAGCGCTCATGTGACGTCACAGTAGGTATGAAAAAAGTGACACGCTCGTGTTCATACAAATGCAGCGACATGGCGCTTCTATCTAGATCTTATTTCTGTGGTTGGTGCTAAGGCGAGTCAAAGATTGAAAAAGATATTGTGCATCACTGCCGCAGTGTGAGAGGTTTATGTTATAGATTAAAATGAGACAATCCATACTAATATTGTAAATGCGAAAGTATTTCTGTCTGTCTGTCTCACTTTCACGCCAAAACTACTGAACCGATTGTAATGAAATTTTGTACATAGATAGTCTAGCTAGAGTCTGAGATAGGACATAGGCTACTTTTTAGCTGGAAAAAAGGTTGTATAAAGGGGGGTCAAAGTTTATACTTATGATTTTTTTAATGGCTAAGACTGAAATTTGGCCTAACTATTGTTTATTTAAAACAATATGTGTGCGCAGTGGTTTTTGGATATTTTGATTTTATGGGGGTTAATGGTCAAAGGTTTTACGAAGATTTGAAAATTGATACCAATTTTGTTTATTAGATGGATTTTGAGGAAAATTTGCAGTAATGTAGGCTACATTTTATCCCGGCATTCCCACGGTAACCACCACACGCTATATATTGCTGAAGTCCGCGCGGACGGAGTCGCAGGCAACATCTAGTCATGTGTATAAAATACACAATTATTTATATCGCTTTATCGAAAACAGCCCCAGATTTATAATTTATTTGGCAATGATGCTTGCTGTTGGGATTTTTTTTAAATAAAAATCGCTATAGGTTCATGGAAAAATGACTTTTTAGGGTTCCGTACCCAAAGGGTTAAAACGGGACCCTATTACAGAGACTTCGATGTCTGTCCGTCTGTCTGTCTGTCTCCAGGCTGTAACTCAAGAACGGTAATAGCTAGGGAGTTGAAATTTTCACAGATTATGTATATCTGTTGCCGCTATAACAACAAATATTTTATTATATATATAACAACAAATATTATATTATAATATACTAATGGCTAATAAGTTGTATGGGGGGGCTCCCATACAACTTATTAGCCATTAGTATATTATAATTAAGCTTTTTTTGCTCTATAGCAATAATGACAACAGGTAGGTACTTGAATTTTTCTCAAAGTCCTTAGTTATATGTGTTCTTACTTTAATATTTAATAATAATATTAAAAGAAAATAAAAAATTAAGGGTGGCTCTCCCATACAAAAAACACAAATTTTGGCCTAATTTTGCTCTATAATGGTACGGAACCCTTCGTGCGCGAGTCCGACTCGCACTTGGCCGATTATTATTTGGTTTTTCATCGCATAATCATATGATCAGACTACAGGCTACGTGTAATTTCGCCTGAAATTTAAACAGCGCTTAGCTTAGTAATATTAAACTACCTATATCTGCATTTCTTACTTTCTTTCTATTCATCTTTCTTTCACATTTTTTTATTGTTATTCTCCAATGTCTTTCTCTAGGTACTGTTATGGTAAGTACCTATATAGGCAAAATAGGCCATTATATTTTTTCTTTTTTCAAAGTCAAAGCGCAAGCATATTAATTATTAAATAAACGCCTATCACCTCAGTGCATTGTTCAATTCACGCTAGCAAAGCATTCGCAATCAAATCTCTGGCTAACGATAAAAAAATGTCATTAACAAAGTATAATAATTGATTATAATAATTTCAGTTTTTCCTTTTAAGTACCTATTCAAAGTATAAAATAACATCAAGGATTAATGTCCCTTTGTTCCCTTTAATCTTTAAAATTACGCAACGGATATTCATGATTCTTTCAGTGTTAGATAGCCCATTTATCGAGGAGGGCTATAGGCTATATTTTATTACGTTAAGACTAATAGGAGCGAAGAAATAGAGGAAAATGTGGAAAAAACGGGGAATAGTACATTACGCCCCAAGGGAAAAAAGTATGACATTTCAACCCGCGCGATATTGTCACCCGAGCCGAAGGCGAGGGTGACAAAAGCGTCGGTTGAAGTGTCATGCTATCCTCCCGTGGCGCGTATAGAACTTTTCATCATACAAGGGACCGAAAGTTTAAAGACAATAATTATTGAAATCGTATAATTATCTATACTTATAAAATTACATGTCCTGACTGACTGACTGACTGACTGACTGACTGACTGACTGACTGACTGACTGACTGACTGACTGACTGACTGACTGACTGATTCATCATCGCTGAGCAAAAACTGTTAAAGTTACAGCCACGAAATTTGGTGAGTAGGGTTGTTTTATTAAGTAGACACACACTAAGGAAGGAATTTTGAAAATTTAACCACGAAGGGGGTGAAATAGGGGTTGAAAGTTTGAATGAAAGTCCGTCATTTCTTGAGTTAGAAACATGAAACTTTATTTTTGGGTTACTGATTAAAAATGAATTGATACGTATTTAAGCGTTTTTGGAAATTCTACCCCCAAGGGGGTGAAATCGGGGTTGAAAGTTTGAATGAAAGTCCGTCATTTCTTGAGTTAGAAACATGAAACTTTATTTTTGGGTTACTGATTAAAAATGAATGGATACGTATTTAAGCGTTTTTGGAAATTCTACCCCCAAGGGGGTGAAATCGGGATTGAAAGTTTGAATGAAAGTCCGTTATTTCTTAAGTTAGAAACTTGAAATTTTATGTTTGGGCTACTGATTAAAAATGATTGGATACGTGCTTAAGCGTTTTTGGAAATTCTACCCCCAAGGGGGTGAAATAGGGGTTGAAAGTTTAAATGAAAGTCCGTCATTTCTTAAGTTAGGAACATGAAAGTTTATTTTTGGACTGCTGAATTAAAATGAATGGATACGTATTTAAGCGTTTTTGGAAATTCTACCCCCAAGGGGGTGAAATAGGGGTTGAAAGTTTAAATGAAAGTCCGTCATTTCTCAAGTTAGGAACATGAAAGTTTATTTTTGGACTGCTGATTAAAAATGAATGGATAGGTATTTAAGTGTTTTTGGGAATTCTACCCCCAAGGGGGTGAAATTGGGGTTGAAAGTTTGAATGAAAGTCCGTCATTTCTTGAGTTAGAAACATGAAACTTTATTTTTGTGCTAAATTAAAAATGAATGGATACGTATTTCAGCGTTTCTGGTAATTCTACCACCAAGGGGGTGAAATTTAAATTAAATTGTTTTATTAAGTAGACACACAATGAACATATTTTTTTTACAGCCAAATGTTCGTGTAATATCTTATGTATGCTCGTCATACTTATGCCTAAGGACGCCTCTATCTCGCGATATGTAACATGACGATCACGCATTATTAGTTCCCGCACAGCATCTATATTTTGTGGGACAACAGTTGTTTTTGGGCGACCTTCTTTATTTTCATCCGTGAGCATAGACCGCCCACGATTAAACTCACTGTACCAGTGATAAACAGTGGTTTTTGATGGTGCTTCATCTCCAAAAGTTGCGGTGAGTTGAATAAAGCACTGTTGTTGATTTAGCCCACGCCGAAAATCGTAGTAAATCATTGCACGAAAATGTTCACGCGTTAAATCCATGGCAAATGAAGACACGCAATTTTCAAAATGACGCCACAGTGGAAAAATAATTGACAGTCACATGAAACAAAATGTATTCTTCAACCAAAGAGTTCTATTTTCAAATGTTGTAATTACTTTTTAAATATTGTTCTTGTAAGTGGCCAGTTCCGGATACATAAATAGCAGCCCTCGTAGGGTTCCGTTTTTACCCTTTGTATAAGGAACCACAAAAAGAGGAAAACTATCCATCTTTGTTATTATACTATGTTAACGCGGACGAAGTCGCGGGCAACAGCTAGTCTAATATCTAACACAGTAACAACAGTATTTTATATGTATTATGCTATGCATATATTATAATAACTATCCATTAATAAAATTATAAATTCAAATTTTCTCATTAATTTTATCAACATTCCCTGTAGTGGTTTGATTTTGGAGGTTTGATTTCCTCAATACTTATGTAGACAGCAAACAAATACACAAATTCAAAGTACCATTTGCTTTGCATCATAATTAATAAATTAATAATTATTCTCAAAGTTAAAATCATTATCCATACTAATATTATAAATGGGAAAGTGTGTAAGCCTGTCCATCTGTCTGTCTGTTTGTTACCTCTTCACGCCCAAACCGCTAAACCGAATTTGCTGAAATTTGGTATGGACAATTGGACATACTTTGAGTATGGAAAAGAACATAGAATACTTTTTCCTGGAAAAATGTATGGTCCTCAAAGTATGTCCATATATACATATATGGACATACTTTGAGTATGGAAAGAAGACAGAATACTTTTTCCTGGAAAAATGTATGGTTCCCGCGCGATAAATGAATTTTATTCGTTGCGGGCATCATCTAGTTTATAATATATATTTTTCATTTAGTTTATACAGCAAGGCAAGTATAAATTTGCTAAGGCCTAAGCAATACATAAAAACAAAGAAGAAATATGTATAACAAATAATATACGACATGTATATGTATAACATTCCAAAGCCATATTATTTTATTACATATAAACGCAAAGAGTAGCTAGTCTTTTGTTGTGATACTAGTACTAAAGCTTAAAATAGACAACACATTGCAGCATTGCTTATTGATCCAGTAAATATAGGTCAATTATAAATATGCATGTACACAGGATGTACACCATAAATAGAAAAAAATATTACCTGAGATTTACAAAGTCCATTTTCAAGAAAACTATAGCCGGATGATGTGCTGATAAAAGAGTGCTGCTCTTTTCTACACCTTGTAAGATGCATGTATCCGAATGGATGTCCAAATAGGGGCTGATTGCATCATTGAGTGTCCGATCCAAAGTAAATCCATACTAGAACACAAATTTCATTTTAACCATAAATAATATTCTGTTATTTAATTGAGGTAGCTAGTTGACCACTGTATTTTGTATGTAAGTATGTGTATGTAAGTTAACTATGATATTAACCCATCAAGCCCCATAAGCTCACCGGTGAGCAATACACAATAGAATAACAATAGATTTCCAAGAATCCACAATCGAAGGATTAATGAAATAGACTTGAACTGATTTATTTTATGTAACCAGTTTCACTATGCCAACTTCATCTCAATTCATACTACATTGCTTATTAAAAAACCCAATTTTAATACAGAAAGACAAAAACATTGTCTGCCATCTTAATTATGGAGCAACTCTTTCCTCTTCTACATACTTAATTAATTGTAATTTCTGTAAGTGTGATTCTACATAGTTACATTTTTAATATTTAGCAACTGGCTTCTGTGCTAAATAATTAAAAAGTATATTAAAATCAATTCAATAATTACATGAAATTTCTTTCAGAGGATTTTAACTTACTGTTCCAGTCGTAGGCCCAGGTGGAAGGTGAAAATTGACAAGATGTACATCTAATACACCCCCTTGATAGAATCCAAATGTGGTCAGGTCAATGTAATGTCGAACATCATCCTAAAACCAAGAAGTTAACAATATAATAATAGCCCTTAGTGCAAATATGTTCTTAAAAAACAACTAAATTAATGTCATTTTTATCAATAATATTGCATTCAAGTTGCAATTACCATCTATTATGTTGCACACTTACAATTTGATGTGTGCTAAGGGTGTGAGTACATTGAAACTGAACTCAACAGCGATTTTAACATTATTGTTGTAGTAACATAAAGGTACAAGCAAAATATCATTACAATTTTGGGAAAGAAGTATTTAACGAATAAAACTAAAAAGGTTGAAATATTTATCAATTGCTGATAACAATAAGTACATTATATTATTATTAGGGTCATAAAGCTTAACACTCTTAAAGAACAGATAAGAACAAGACAGTTTTAAACTCATATAGTAGTAATAGATAAATTTTAATTCACATGCTAGTTAAAATGGAAAATTAGATTTATATCGTTATATTATTTCTTATGCATAATAACTAAGCTTATATTGTATTAGTAATTTATAAAAGTGTGTAAATACCAGAAGGTCCAGCTTGTGTATTCTACAAAATACAGATGTTGCAACCATTAGGACGACTAACACTTTTTCCTTCAAAGCAATCATGTTTCATTTCTATTATCGTAAAGTTTAATATTTATAAAACACGTGTTTCATACGATACACACAAGTTATAATTATTAACAGAAAACTTATGGTTTTTGAGCAATTTTCCTAACTCAAGAATCAAGATATTTTGTAAATCACAGACATTTTTGAAAATATATTTTTTTAATCTGATAATAATACCAGATTAAAAAAATATATTTTTATTTGTCAGCCGCGTTTTCGGCATCTATGGTTCAAACGCTCAGTCCTGTCTCTAGCGGCTATCGGCATCTCGTCTAGAAATTGTACGCAATTGAGAATTAAAATTCCCTATCTCAAAAACTACTAAACCTAGTTTGATGAAACTTGCAGAAATCTCCCAAGTTAAACAATACCTAGTACAACAAAAAATATTTAAATCGGACTTATAGTTCCGGAGATATTATGAGAACACAAGCATAAAAACATACATAATTATACACTTTTGAAATTTTGCACATTTGTTCAGATGCGGATATAGACTAACATAATATATACGAAAACTGGGCAGTTCTGGAAATATTACATAAATACATAATATTACATAGTACTGTTTACGCATCGAATTAATAACCTCCCCCTTTTAGTCGGTTAAAAATAATATGATTCAAATAATGGTACAAAGTTTGTTCAAACCAAATCGGAACACGATCAAACAGCGCGTCAAACACAACAAAAATATGAAATTTCATCAAACGAGCTTCAAACACATAAATGTTTGACAAACCGTTAAAACTAGATTTGTAAACGATCAAAATGATTTGAGTCAAACCAAAATTTACGTGTTTGAGTCAAACCGTTTGACCGTCTCGGGGGCCCTAGAACGCCTGATTTTAAAGAAAAACAGGTACAGTCTTGTAGTAGGGGAGGTGATGCTATTTATTGAAAAGTCATTTCATACCGACCAAATTTTTGTCCAGTAGTAGATTAATAATATATTTTATCAATCAACATAATAAGCGTCAGTCGCCGCACCCGTGGTGGGTTGTACATAGATATTATTATTATTATTATTAATTTTATACCGTATGAATGTTTGATGGATGATTATTGAGGTCATGTTTAACCAAAAAATCACCGTCAGCCGTATTGCAGACGGGGGATTCAACGTCAGTCGCGTTACTGAAAATGTAAAAAATTTTTGAATATAAAGTCATTTTATACCGTACAAAATTTATACAGGTGAATGTTTCTACTTTGTAAATAATAAAGAAAACCGCCAGTCGTTAATATGACGGTGGAAAAACCGTCAGCCAGCGATATAAGTTATAACCAATATAACCATACTTCGCGCTCAATGTATATATGGAAGCGTCGCGTAGACGACATTTCCACCTACAAACATTTTCGTTTGAATTATCAATAAAATTGTCTCACATAGCCAATTTTAAGTAATTAATTCGATAGTCAATATTTGCAAGGAAGATTGATTAATAATTATATAGATTTCACTTGTAAAGCGCCATCTGTTGTTACGTACTAAAACTAAAATAACACCTACCGAAACTAAATGTGTATAATCTAGATATGAACCTTTATTGGGTGCGCATTGGGATCTTTTTAATGTCAATTCATATGATTCCCAACAATAACTTTGAGATACTCTCAATTTTTATTCCACCCATACTGAAGTAGCTGACGATTAAAACTCGTATGTATTATTAGAATACTCTTATTGTTACGATTTTCGCTCGGTATGAAATTACTTTTCAAAATGAGCATGACCTCCTCTACTATTAGCTCTCTCATTGGAAAACTAGGAAACTGACACGATCTAGCATTATCGGATGTCGAATGTCGAATCGATACGTTATAATTTTTACTCTGTGGCCTGCTATGTCTAATGTCATCCATACTCTTTCATCTATGGTCCATGTGAAAAGTTGAAAAATAAAATGTGGTATTGGAAAATAAAAAGTGAATTTCTTTCGAATTCATTTGATTTTTACTAGAAATTAGCTCTCTATTCGAATTACTAACAAGTATTAACGTTGCATTATATATTATCAGTAGATTTGTGGTCAAATTAAGCATAATCAGATAAAAAATGATTAAGTTAACGTTACAGTGTTTATTTTCACCTCGCCTGTATAAAATTTATGGATTAGCTGATGTAAGTATAAAATTGAATAAGTTTTTAACGTATCAGTAGCTATCCTACTATTTTATAGTGCTGGAAACATAAAATTCGAATGTTTTTATTTTTAGGCTTACAATCCCTCAAGTTTAGAGAAGTATGCAAATCAAATCATTACATCGGTAAGTTATTAATATTATTTTTATACACCGTCTAAGCTACTTTCTTAACGGCTTAGTGAGCAACTTTTGTTAATGCAAATTTTTACTCCATTTTATAGCAATCATGAATCAGTTTTATTGGGTATCACTGACTTAAAATAGCCAATAGGTATTGATTTTATATGCCCACAGCTTATAAATACTATCTCTTGTGCTTCAAAGTATGATTTTTGTACTATGATATTTATATTAAGATTGATTTGATCATAGATCAACTACTAGGTACTTCCTTCTGAAAAAGGATCTAAATATTTAATTTAGTCCTTGTTAAAAAATGTCAAAAGATAATACCATCAGGATAAAAATAGTAATAGAATATGCCTTTCTATACAAAAGTACTAAAGTATACTCTAGTACTACTAAAATATACTCTAATTACTAATACACCTCCATCATGGGTATCACAGACACAATAGATTTTCAATTGTTATGCAGCAGCCGGATGCCGCTTGGGGATTGATGGGTTAAATTCCTGATGGATTGCAGCAGATTCTAGTTTAGAAAAACAATGTTTGCCTTAAAAATTTTATACAATATTTATTTATGTGCAGTAAACACATTCGTTTATTTTTAAATTGTACTGAATTTTTTTTCAGGCTCAAACTATCTTTAATATAACTCTCTATTGTTCACCGTTTATCTGTATGTACATTTCTAAGAGAGGCTTACTTACATATGACGAGTCGGTATTCTATATGAAAGCGTTCAGCAGCATTGGATCTTTGCTGGTACTTTCATTCATAATAAGAGGTATTGGGAGAGCTTGCAACCCTCAATATATTGAGTTTATTAATGATTACACTAAACCAACAATTGATACTCCATCTTACTTGCAAGATTTGAGAAAATATGATTTTGACTTTGATGCTTGGCCTGCAACCTTCTCTATGCCACAAATATTAAGGTATTATTCATTTTCAGCTGAATTAAATAATTTTTATTTACCTTTTGTATTGTGAAACCTAATTATAAAATAGTACAAGAAACAAAAAAAATTTGAGAAAGTACAAACTTTTCTGGGTTTGAGCCAAAATAAATGTACCTTTCTCACATGACTCCTGTGAGAAATATTTCTCACGTTTCTCACAAAAATCAAAAACGTTTCTCACATTTCTCACAAAGATGCGTTCACATAGGTAACTTTTTACTGATGAACAAATAGGTACCTTGACATATTATGAATTATGATTTAGATGTACAGGAATAAACATAGGATTCAAATATGTACATGATATTTTGTGTTTAGTCTAAGGAAGATATTTAGGCCAATATAATGTGTATACATATACTCATATAGATATTATGTTGTTGTTGTACCCTAACTCCTAACTTCTTAGGAATTGGACCTTCCATCATCAGCTTAGCTCCATGACATGATAGCTATCAGACTTAAATACCAGAACAACTTAAATAAATACTTGAAAACACGGGGTGCGTGCATATAAAATTTGAGGGTCTCGATATCTCTAGGTTTCCATCATCAGAGACTTGGTGACAACGGGACCATCTGTAAAGTATATCTGTAGGTATACCCTTTCAAACAAAAAATAATTTTTCAAATCGGTTCAGGCGTCTTCCAGTAATTGAGGAACATACTTTTAAAAATCGTACGTAACATGATGCCAACATGCAACTTTTAAATCACTTTATTTGATTATAAGCTAAAAATCGGATGCTACGAAAGTGTGAGTGTGACCCTGTTGTATCGGGATCACTTTACCATCAAAATGCTTTGCACTAATAATAAACAAAAATTTTAATTATTTTCTTGATGTTAAGTGCGTTTCTCACAGGAATTTTTCACAAAAAACATGGACATGAAACTGACACTTTTTCTTTTTAATAAATGATGTCACATGTTGTTAGCTTTAAAAAATGTAGAGAAGTGGTAGTTTCTTTAATTCTACAGGGGTGTAAATAGCGTTTCTCACAAATTGTTTCTCACAGGGCGAAATCTAGGATGCTCTCATAAACAATTTTTATTATTTGAGCTAGGCGGTAAAATATCAACAAAAGAGAAGGCCAGGTACTACACGAACCTTTTATAAAATTCTAATCCTAAGCTTCCTAAGAAATTTTGGAAATTTTGAGCTATTATCGTAATGAGGTAGTGAAATGGACATGTTTCATTTGTATGGGCAAAAAAATTAAAAATAATATAAATTACTATGTAAAAAAAACTATGCATGTTGGTGTAAAAAGGACATCTAATTTTTACTATACATGGTCCAGTGTAATTAAAAATAAACATGTTTAATACAATAAACATAGCCACAATTATGGGTTGAAGGCGGTGGACATCGCTAAGGTACATTTATTTTGGCTCAAACCCTTCTGTTAATTACATCATTAAATAGGCATTCATTATGCATATACTTTTATTTAATTTTACATTATTTTCGCTCATATTGTAGCTCAACATGGATTGAAAATAAACCATTTGGTAAATGTGCTCATCCACACATGACGGTGATCAAAAGAACAACAATTCAACTGTTGGCATACATTGCAACCCATACCTTTGCACTGCGACTCATATATCCTGGGTCCCTTGGTTTTATTTACAACATGCTGTGTAAGTTAAAACTCATCTTTGTTTTCATAATCCAACTAATATTAAAAATGCGAAAGTCTGTCTGTCTGTTACTTCTTCACCCCCAAACCACTGAACCGATTATGCTGAAATTTGGTAGGGAGATACTTTGAGCCTTGGGAATGGACATAGGATACTTTTTATCCCGGAAAATGTACGGTTCCTGCGATAATCTAATTTTCGCGCAGCGGATTTGCGGGCATCATCTAGTATGATATAATATTGTATGACATCAGTCAAGGATACTTCAGGTATTGGTCTACTTTAATATTTTTATTTATATATGTTACGGCTAATAGCCGAAGTGCTGCTACACCTAGTTTTACCCGGCTACAACTAGGTGCAGCCCGCCACATGCGGTTAAACTTAGGTATATCCTACTTATCTTCGGTTACAACTAGATTTAGCCTTTATTATGGCGGTTAAAACTAGGTGCAGCCACACACCGGTGGTTAAACTTTTTTAGGTGTATCCTATTTATCATCGGCTAGAACTAGGTTTTCAGTTCAGTTGTTTTGAGATTCTAATTTTGCGTTTCCTGATTGATTCGATTACATGGAATAAATAAAAGACAGGGATGTTTAAGTGACATTTATTATTTATTATTTGATAGGCAAATATCTTTTAACAAAAAAAGGCGTTATTATAAGTAATTAAAATACAAAACATTATAAATCTTCTCTTTATAAACTAACAGAACTAGACATCTTTGGCGCAAAGATAAAAAAAAATAAACATAGAAATAAAGTTTTACTTCATAACTATGAAAAAATCAACTAAGTCTTTGTTCTCTTCTCTCATATTTTTAAAACAAATAGGATAACTTCTTAACTCAGTTTTAATTATACAAAAATTAACAAACTCTCATATGCGATAGTATGTTGCAAAAATGTCTATCACTTATTTGAACAAGATAAACCTGAATGGCATTTGGAGTTACACAAAATACCGGCTGCTTTACAGAGGCACTTTCTATTAAGTACCACATTTAGTTTTGCAGTGGCATCTTTTGTATCCTTGTCCTCCAGTTGTAGATTGGGCATTAGCAATTTGGCGTAATGATTTTTTTTCGGGAGAAACAATATCAATATCTAATATAATTAACTAATATAATTCAACACAATTACGACTATAAATCTTGTATCGGACTGGCATGGTTTATGGCTTGTCTAGGATAATAATCTATACATATAATAAAACTGTAGAAATGAAAATTCTGTACATTAAAGATATTCAAACAATAATAAGCGGGGAGTGTTACTACATCGCTATAGAAGCCAAAAATGTGGTTAGTTTTTTTGTCTGTCTGTCTGTCCGTCTGTCTGTCTGTCTGTCTGTCTGTCTGTCTGTCTATGTTTGTTCCACTATCACACGAAAACTACTGATCCGATTTGAATGCGGTTTTCGCAGATATATTTGTCTTCTTCTAACTTAACATCTGGTGTATAAAAATATTTCCCTTCACCCCTCTAAAGGGACGAAAGAGGAGGTCAGATTTTGTATAAGACTTTTGCTTTGACACGAAAACTACTGATCCGATTTGCATACGGTTTTCGCAGATATATTTGTCTTCTTCCAACTCAAAATCTGGTGTATAAAAATCACCCCCCCCCCCCCATCCCTCTAAGGGGAGCAAAGAGGGGGTCAGATTTTGTATCAAACTTTTTTCTTTAATGGACTTACTTCATATTATTAACTGTTTTTTCCAACTTAACATCTGGTGTATAAAATTTTTCCCCCCACCCCTCTTAGGGGACAAAAGAGGGGGTAAGATTTTGTATCAACTGATGAAGTAGAAAAACTTTAAATGGCAAAACAACGTTTGCCGGGACAGCTAGTTAATAATATATCTTATCTACCGGGGTGATGATACAAAATCGAATCAATCAGGAAATGCAAGATACGAATCTCAAAATAAAACCAAAATCCTAAACTGAACTGAAAACCTAGTTCTAGCCGATAATAAATAGGATGCACCTAAGTTTAACCACCAGTGTGCGGCTGTACCTATAGTTCTAGCCGCAATAATTAGGGCGCATTTTCATTAGTCGTTAACTCGTGCGGTACATAGGCTGCTATTTATGTATCCGGAACTGGCCACTTACAAGAACAATATTTAAAAAGTAATTACAACATTTGAAAATAGAACTCTTTGGTTGAAGAATACATTTTGTTTCATGTGACTGTCAATTATTTTTCCATTGTGGCGTCATTTTGAAAATTGCGTGTCTTCATTTGCCATGGATTTAACGCGTGAACATTTTCGTGCAATGATTTACTACGATTTTCGGCGTGGGCTAAATCAACAACAGTGCTTTATTCAACTCACCGCAACTTTTGGAGATGAAGCACCATCAAAAACCACTGTTTATCACTGGTACAGTGAGTTTAATCGTGGGCGGTCTATGCTCACGGATGAAAATAAAGAAGGTCGCCCAAAAACAGCTGTTGTCCCACAAAATATAGATGCTGTGCGGGAACTAATAATGCGTGATCGTCATGTTACATATCGCGAGATAGAGGCGTCCTTAGGCATAAGTATGACGAGCATACATAAGATATTACATGAACATTTGGCTGTAAAAAAAATATGTTCGCGTTGGATTCCGCACAACTTGACAATCGATCAAAAACGGGCTCGTGTCGATTGGTGCAAAAAAATGATAAAAAAATACAACCGTGGTACGTCAAAAGCCGTTTATAATATCTACACAGGTGATGAATCTTGGATCTATGCATATGACCCCGAAACTAAACAACAGTCAACGGTGTGGGTGTTCCAAGATGAGCCGAAGCCAACAAAAGTTACTCGTGCAAAAAGTACTTGAAGCATTGGTCGCCTGTTTTTTTGGAATTAATGGACATGTGGCTACAGTGCCATTAGAGAATCGTAAAACGGTTAATTCTGAATGGTATACGACCATTTGTTTACCAGAAGTCTTTGAAGAAATAAGAAAGGACAACCGACAACGCAGAATCATATTACATCACGACAATGCTAGCTGTCACACCTCAGCTGAAACAACTCAGTTTTTGGAGGGTCAAAAGATCGAATTGACTGGTCATCCGCCGTACAGCCCTGATTTGGCACCTAACGATTTCTTTTTATTTCCATACGCGAAGAACAAATTACGTGGTCAACGTTTTTCGAGCCGCGAAGAGGCTGTTGATGCGTTCAAAATGCACGTTTTGGAGATACCTCAATCAGAATGGAAAAAGTGCTATGAAAATTGGTTCCAGCGTATGCAAAGTGTGTCGATCATCAAATCCAGCGTATGCAAAAGTGTGTCGATCATCGCGGCGAATATTTTGAAAAGCAATAAAACCATATCAAATGATATATGTTTGTTTATTTTTTTAATTCCGGATACATAAATAGCAGCCCTCGTATACGGCATGCGGGGAGTCTATGACAACTAATGGCGCATTTTGATTGGTCGAGGCATGATCTCCCGCACCCCGCATGCGGGCCCTATCGACCAGTGAAAATGCGCTTTAATGAAGGCTAAATCTAGTTGTAACCGAAGATAAGTAGGATATACCTAAGTTTAACCGCATGTGGCGGGCTGCACCTAGTTGTAGCCGGGTAAAACTAGGTGTAGCCGCACTTCGTCTATTAGCCGTAACATATACATACATATTATAGATTTGTTATGTAACATGTATGTTACATAACAAATATATTATATCATCTTTATCTATAACCTTTAGATTGGAAAATAATATTTAAAGTATGCAAATAGGTATTATTTGCAGAAATATTTCTAAGCTAGGTTTTTGTTTTTTTTTTTTTAATTTTTGAAAAGCAACCTCTCTTATAATTCATTTCAAATTGTTTCAATTGTAGGGCCACATCTTTTTGAAGGAAGGACACAACTCGTAGAAGGTCATGGCGGAAAACGAGCTAAAATAATCACGGCCGATGGAAACTGTATCGAGACAATGTTCGTCGATCAAAGGAACGAGAAAAATCCACAAAGCAGAATACTGGTTATATGCTCCGAAGGGAATTCTGGTTTCTACGAAATTGGTATAATGTCGACACCGATTAAGGCTGGATACTCGACCCTGGGCTGGAATCATCCCGGATTTGGCGGCAGCACTGTAAGATACTTTTAATACATTTCTATTATAGTTGCACATCTACAAGAAAAGTTAAAGGGACAGTGTTCGATTTTAGATCACTGTTGGTCGGTATTAGTGAATCGCGACCAGACACGTGAGTGGTAGCTTAAAGCTTTTGTACCATTGAAGAAATTGATTCAGATGGCGGACTTACCGTGTCATTTGGTCGGATTATTTCAATTTGGGAAATAATAAAACGAGCGAATAAAAAATTACTTAGCGACTGATGATGAACATACTGTTTTAATAACTTCAGCGGTATGAATTTGAGTAAGCGAAAAATAAACTAAACTAACGACTAATATTGATTTATAATAAAATCCAGAACGAGCTTACAAAAAATGGATTATGATTAATCTATTTCTGATATTACAATTCTATCCGAGCGACTGTATTACTAAGTGAGCGACTGGAAATACATAGCGGGCAACTTCAATATTGAAGATAGATTCAATTTTTCTAAGTGAGGTATACATTACGAACTACTAAAAAGTTAACTTTGAGTAAACTTTCGTGAGCTGCTTTATTAATGATTATTGGTTACTGATATTCTATTTGAGGGTTTATATTTTGATACGTGTTTTAATGAAAACTACAGATTGTTAAATGCGCGCGAATTCGAATGGGGGCGGGGTGACAAATCGTTGCAGTCAGGTGAGTTGGGCTGCGGACCAATAGCGTTGCGTGTTTACGATTGCCAGTGATGCGCTTGCATCACTGGCTCGCACGCAGCATTGTGCGTAATATATAAATAAATAGTAAATTTACAACAAATATTTAAACACTAAAAATATTTTTTAGTGTTTAAATATTTTGTAGTATTTTTTTGTGCAGGAACCTAGGTAATTACTATTTTAAGCTGAAAATTGAAAAACAACCCAAACATGTTAAATATTTTCGTATGAGAAAATAATTTTGGTATTACGTATGTATGAGAATTTCGATGGCACCCGGCCTCTTAACAGAAGGCCTACTTAACCAAGGTTACCGAAGCGGGGGGCAGGGAGGCGGCGCAGCCCCCCGCCAAAACAAAAACAAACACAATCCAGAAAGTCCAAAAGTAGGTTAGGTTAGGTTAGAACTTAGACCACAACACAGAGGGAGCCAAGCGAGCGTGCTGCAGCAGCAGCCGGCGACCGATATAAAACAAAAGGGGGGCTCGGGGGGCGCAGCCCCCCGCCAAAACAAAAACAAACACAATCCGAAAGTCCAAAAGTAGGTTAGAGCTGTGACTGTGATGTGGCAGCAGCCGGCGACCGTCACAAAATACGCTATTAGGTTAAAGGCGTTAAAAAAGGCGACCAGAAGACTTAGAATATGTAGCCACAGCATTCCGAAAATCTCAAAGGTATATAGGAGTAGCTCCAAAACTGGGGGGTTTCTCAGTGTGGATTTGGTACGGGGGGGTGTTTACCCCTCCTCCCCACTTCCCATCAATTTTGGGGTAGGTTTCCGAACCTTTACCGTTGTTCCTCTTATCCAAATTAAGCTCACAAAAAATTTGCTTGATAGTAATAAAAAAAATGTTTTAGGGATCCCTGATTAATAGTGTTTCATCAAATAGTTATTTCATATTATTTTTTTTTGTTTTAATATGAGCTCATTATACTCTGTTCATTAGTGTATTTTTTAGTAGTAGTAATAGTAGTTAATTTCTCGTCACTCACAGTCAGTCGCTCAAATAGTAATTCTATAACCCAAATTAATTAATTTTGACACTTAAAACGGTAATTTACAGTCACTCGATTAAATACTACCCTTTCAATTTAATGTGAGTCGTGATGTGTGGCTGGGTTTTATAGGACGCGACCATATTACGTCCTTCAGTTCCTATGAATCAATTCTTTATGTATGTAGATTGTAGTAAGTACGTTATTTTTTTATTGTATTATGTTATTATTTCTCCCTTCAGCTTCACCGAGATAACTTAAGTTTGTGCCGTCACGTGTGCGTAACGTATATTAGTAAGAATCGATCTCATAACAGAATGCTTGTTGCAGGGTCAACCTTTTCCTCGCCAAGAGGAAAGAGCTATTGATGCAGTGGTCCAGTATGCTATACATGACCTCGGATTTGACGTTGAGAACATTGTGATGTTCGGTTGGAGTATTGGAGGATATTGTTCCGCCTGGGCAGCGGTCCACTACCCACGCATTAGAGGCTTGGTATGTTGAAAACTGATTACATGCGATCCATCCATTAAACCAGATGGGGTTTGAGGAGTAAAAATGTTGTTTTTATTGTTTTAGATTATGGATGCATCTTTTGACGACTTACTACCCCTAGCCAAAAATCAAATGCCAAAGTCCTGGTCATTGCTCGTTGAGGAAGTGGTGAGATCCTTCGTAGACTTGAACATCGCTGATCTGTTGGAAAAGTATGACGGGCCCGTCCACTTGGTGCGCAGAACTGAAGATGAAATTATATCCCTGAGGTAAGAACCTTCCATGAAAATCATAGTAATCACACTGTCATACTAATATCATAAAGGCGCAAATTTGTGAGTGTATGTTTGTTACTTCTTCGCTACGGCCGGAGCGATTTTTATAAAATTTAACATGGAGTTAGTTGACATCCTGGATTAACACATAGGGGGGATTCTATGAGAAAGTAAACCTTGAAGTCTTGGAACGAATTTTTTTCAAGTTGTTTTTATGCTATAAATTATTATATTTCGATACAAAATACTTCGAATATCACGGTAACATAATACTTATTAGCATATTTTGTTTTTTTTTTAATTTTTTATATACTCGCAAACATAGACTTAGATCGAACTTTACGTAAATATGCGATTTTTTTTTCAATTTTATTATTAATTATCAAAGTATAAATACGACTAAGTATTTTGTCAACATTTCAAGTGCCTACCTATTGCCATTATTGATATTGAGCAAAAAATAGCAAAAAAAATATGTTTGTTGTATGGGATAAATATTTAATTTATTTTGTTTTTAGTATTTGTTGTTATAGCGGCAACAGCGGGCCGATTCTGTATCGTACATTTGTGAGTTAATCACTGAGTTAGTAACGAAACGGAGGAGTGAGCAACCGAAAGTCTCACTTTTGTATGCAAGTGAATACAAAAAGTGGCACTTTCCGTTACTCACTCCTCGGTTTCGTTACTAACTCAGTTATTAACTCACAAATGTACGATACAAAATCGGTCCGCAGATATACACAATCTGTGAAAATTTCAGAAGTCTAGCTATAGCCGTTCTTGAGATACAGCCTGGTGACAGACAGATGGGCAGACAGACAAACGGACAGACAGAGGGACAGACGGACATCGAAGTCTTAGTAATAGGGCCCCGTTTTTACCCTTTGGGCTCGGAACCCTAAAAAAGCTTATAAGGCGCGTATTTTGCATAATAAGTCGTACGTGTCCCACCGGTGACATTGTTAGTCCCACCCGTGACACTTTTTATTTAATTTTTGTAAAATATGTTTTAATAATAAGGCATTATTTTTTTATTGAAATGTTACGTTCAGTTTATTGTTTCAAACAAATATTGTACTTTGCATTAAAAAGTTTAATAAGAAAGCATAGTTTTGTTGAATATTATTCATGTGTAACAAGTATGTCCATTTTTTGTCCCACCCGTGACAAACATTTACTGTCATTTTGATTTCATTTTACACTGTGTTATCCCCGCCTCCAATATAATTATAAAAGTATATAAAATAATCTGTTATTCTTTATATAAAACAATTTGATATCATTGATACAATTCGCATAAATTAGTCACACAAACTGAAATTAAGGTACAAGTGTCCCACCCGTGGCGATGGAATCCCCCATAGGCTACATTTTACTTTTCTTTTTAATTCTTCATGCTTTTAAAACGGTTGGACCGATTTCGATAAAATTTGGCATGGAGCTAGCTGACATTTATTTTTATTTCGGAAAAATGACATAAACCTATGGGAAAATCAATAAAAATCATCTACTGTTAATACGCATTTTACTTTCACTAAAAACCGCGGGTAACACTGCGGAGCTCAGTAAAGAGATAAAGTTGATTGACAGCTGATACATATATTATACTAGCGAACCGCCCCGGCGTCGCACGGGTATAAAATATATAGCCACTGAAAAAATTATTAAAATCGATAGCCTATGATCCTTCACGTAGTCTACTTCATATCTGTGCCAAATAACATAAAAATTGCTCCAGATTTTCGCGAGATAAACCCTTTCAAATAATTTCCCCCGTTTTTTCAACATTCTCCTATTAGTCTTAGCGTGATAAAATATAGCCTATAGCCTTCCTCGATAAATGGGCTATGTCGATAAAGGGACATGAGGGGAAAAAAATCGGCCAAGTGCGAGTTGGACTTGCGCACGAAGGGTTCCGTACCGTTATAGAGCAAAAATAGGTCAAAATGGTATTTCTTGTATGGGAGCCCCCCTTAAATTTTTATTTTATTTAATTATTATTATTAATAATTATAGTACACATATAATGAAGGCTTTTCTAAAAATTTCAAGCGCCTACCTGTTGTCATCATTGATACCGAGCAAAAAATGTTTGAAAAATCACGTTTGATGTATGGGAGCCCCCCTTAAATACTTAATTTATTTTGTTTTTAGTATTTGTTGTTATAGCGGCAACAGAAATACATAATCTATGAAAATTTCAACTCTCTAGCTATTACCGTACTTGAGTTACAGCCTGGAGACAGACGGACAGACAGACAGACGGACAGACATCGAAGTTTTAGTAATAGGGTCCCGTTTTTACCCTTTGGGTACGGAACCCTAAAAAGCGACTTTGTTCTATAATACAGGGTGTCAAAAGACCGCTTCCGATAACTTCGTGGGGTTATTATAGGGCATGAGATATATCCATTGGTGCAAGTAATTTTCTTTAAATCGCCAGTTTTTAAAATAGTCAAAATTTTCAACACGCAATGTATAATGCTGATGTAAATGCGCGATAATATCGCGCGCCAGTGGAGCCCCGCCGGCCCCGGGCTGCGCCAGCCCCCCCGCGCCGCCCGCGCCAAGTCCCGCGCGCGCGGCCCTGCGCTAGACAAAACAGCTGATCGTGGTGTGCCCTAGGCCCTAGCCCGTAGGTAGTGAATAAACCACCAATATTGTAATGATTATTAAATTACAATTGTTTTCACGATTTAATAAAATGTTAGAATTTATTAATTACCGTTTCTTAGGTTTATTACTCAAAAATACTCAGTTTTTACTTCCGGCCAAAAAGGAAAAGTAATCATAATTCACATCCGAATCAGGTTGTAAAAATACAATACACAGTTACTATGGAAAAAAATACTTGATAACATGTTCACTGACCTGTGATCAGCTGTCTGCTTTTATGAAATGCAGTTCGAGCTGTGCTCCATCTAACTCAATGTAGATTGCAGAGTTTTTCAACACGAAACAAAAGTAAACAGGAGACATTCCAATTCTTATAAAAACACTTTTTACTGCACTGTTTAAACCGCACTATCGTCTATCGACGACGATGTTCACCCTCGTTCCATAAAGGTTTACGAGTATTAAAAGTTCATTCACATTTCATCGCACATTCTTCGGACGTATCACGTGAAAAAATAGTTAAGAATGTCACAAAACAAGCAATAAGACCAGAACATCCGTAAAATTACAAAACTTAAACAAAAACTTCACAGTACACCAGCGCGGCGCGTGTTTACAGCAGACTAAATAAAATTAAAGAAAAAACTTTGTTAAATAATAGGGATGTATCCCTCTGCATATTTTGAGTTATCGATAATTTTTTATCGATAAATCGTTATTAATTGTTTTACATACGAGTAAGTATTGATTACAGTCAAACTAAAAAAAACAAATACCTACTCAATGTTAAGAATAGCGACAATAATAATTAAAAGTTATTTAAAATTAAATAGGTATTATTAAAGTATTTTCATTGCATGCGTAAACGCGTATACGCGCATACGTATAACGCATAACGCGTACCATAGTATAACAATCACTTTATCACGGTAATGTAGGTATCGAAATTATCGAATGCAACTTGACTATGTATCCCGATAAAATTTTCTGAATTTATAACCTCTTAATAGAGTTCATTTTTAAAATGAGATTACATCTACTAAATAATAGTTATAATTTTTATTATTTAATGGTAATTTAAATATCGACTGAAATAAATAGTTTTGAATTTTAAATAGGGTACAACACTTAGATTGTCCTTGAAATGGATTAGCGACACGTGCGTTGTGCTAGGCAGAGCGGCGGCGCTTTGTCGGGTCCGCATACCGAAAGTCGATACATGTTTTTAAAGACGATTTTCGCATAATTAGACTTTAGTTCCAATTTGCATCTTGAGGTTGCAGGTTGTCCGTTGAGTTATGTTTAATTAATAAGCGTATTACGATCTTTTTAAAACGTATTATTGTGATAACTAAATGTGTAAAATGTAAATTAATTAACTATTATTTCTTATTTGTTTGCGTTAAAAAATAAGACGTGTCGTGTAAGATATCGTGTAAAAAGAGATGTGTTGTTATTGGTGGTGTTATTGATTGGTGATATGGACTATTTTCAAAATGCATAGAGAGCACATTCAAAAATCAGAATTCAACATTTTTCACGTAAGTAATTAATTGCTAGTTTTATCATACTGTATCGTCTGTAGTAGATAAAAAGCGATAATTGCAGATCTAGGTACTGTCCATCCACAATCATCGTTCTGCATAACACGGAAAATGTGTTATTATTTTTTTGTTTAAACTTTGTGTTGTGTTAGATTTCGTGTAAGAAACGTGTTGTTGTTGGTGGTATTATTGCTTAGTGCTAAAGAATACTTACAAAATGCATAGAGTCTAGAGAAATAAGAACACTTTAAGAACTTAACATTTTACACGTAAGTTTATTACCATAGTTTTACGTACGGAAGTTTTCATGCATCGTCTGTAATTTCGATAGAAAGCCTGACTCCTGAGATCCGCATTCGCATATCACACAAAATCGGTTTTGTTCCTTACGAATAACTTTTTAACTAATCGATAAATAAGTTGTTACTCATGCTCAGAAAGTTACTTACAGTTTTGTACATGAGTTAGAATTAAAGTTTTAACCCATTAAGGCCCATACAAGTACCGGTGATCGAGACAACTCTAGAATACAATAGCATTTCCAAGAATCCGCGATCGAAGGATTAAATTAGCCTAGGTAAGAGATCATAGGTCAAAGTTCTGAGTTACTTGAGAGAGTTGAATGTCATGGTTCTTGATAGGTTGGAAAGAGCATAAGGTTAAAAACTGCCGCGACCGTACAGTATGGTCGTTTACGACCTTATGTTATTAAGCGCGCTACATTTGATATCAATGACTCGCGTCTTTTAGATTACGTATCGGGATAAAAAAAAATAAAAGTAAAAAAAATATTTTAAATATTTTTTGTAAATGGTTTATGGTTTTGTCTGAAGGTTATTTATTATAAAAAATATATTAAAAAACAATTTTTTTCGAAAAAAAAAATTAAAAAAAAATACATTTTTGTAATCAGAAAATGTAGTATAATAATACCCCAAAGTTATCGGAAGTGGTCTTTTTACACCCTGTATGTATAGATTAACACACAAATTAATAACCTCCTAAAATCTTCTAAATTATTAAGCATCGCTCGTCGCGTTTCGTTAGAGCGCTTACAGACGAACGGCACATGTCGGCGGCACGCGTCGGCGGCAGTCGACGGCAGACGACGGCACGTGTCGGCGGCAGTCGGCAGCAAGTGTCGGCGGCAGTTGACGGCAGCCGTCGACAGTTTATAACGCTTGCAGTTGTGACGTAACTTGTAAAGGTAAGCGTCCACAGGTCGGTATAGCACGCAACGGACGTTTCGCATCAGACGGATATTTTTTTACAGTACGTCTCACTGTATCGGTAGCGTACGGATTACCGACTAGCTAGTATGTTTATCTTCAAATTAGTCCAAACAAAGTTCTTAAGTCAAAATTTCTGCTTTCGACTTTTCCATCCATACCTAACGTGACCGTTTATTTTTTTTTGTCAGGGCGACATAACCCCCCCCCCCCCCCCAATAGTTTATGAATACCGTCGAAGGATTAATTATTATTATTATTCACTTTACTTATTTATTATATTAATATTACAAAGCGGAAAGTTTGTTTGTACGAACGCGCTAATCTCAGGAACTACTGGTCCGATTTGAAAAATTCTTTCAGTTCTAGATAATTAGCTTATTTATCGAGGAAGGCTTTAGGGCTTAGGCTATATTTTATCAAGCCAAGACTAATAGGAGCGTAGAAACAGAGGAAAATGTGGAAAAAACGGGAAAAATTATCTGTTCTCAATTGACACTTTATCTCAACATTATCTTAGTTTAATTGAATGAACTGATAATCTTCCTTACAAATAAAAATAAAATTATTTGAAAGGGCTTTTCTCACGAACTACTCGAGCAATTTCTATGTTATTTAAGAATAAGAATGGATTTATTTTTAGCATCACACAATACATAATAATATAAGTCAGTAGTACAGTTCGCAGTATTAAAACTAATTTACTTTAATGCTGTGTGACGCCAAAAATTGGCCCCAGCTCAGCAAACGTAGCAAGCAAGCCCGCTGCACTGATATTCTGCGGAGGCCAATGAGTGGCTTCACAACGCAACTAAACTAAACACAAGATTTACGGAAAAAAAAAACAAATAATAAAAGTGACAAGAACTAATTAAGTAACTAATTAATACAACATTTAATTACCTACAAATTATACAGGGTGACCGGTAATAGGTCTGTTTCCTTTTAACATGTAAAAATACATCACTTTTGCAGCCTAAAAAGCTATATCATACCCTGTCCAAAAGCTAACGGTTACCGAGATATTCAAGATTTTGTATTTTTTTCAAAAACACCCGATTTCAAAGGAAAACTTTAAATAAAAAAAATCTACCTATTAATTTCTTAATCTTTAACATAATTTTAGTTCTTAGGTAGATAAACTACAAATACAAAAGTTATTTATCCATCTAAACAGGAAACAAAAATTAGCAGAGTGTTTCAAAAGTCTTAACAAAAAAAATGAAAATGATTTTCCCTCATTTCACCCCTTATTGTTTAAAAAATCAATAAGACATTAGTCGTACAAATTACTTAATTAAATTCCTTATTTATTAAGCTATCCAAAAAGGTATAATTTGTAATGCAAAAATCTAAATAACATCTTACTTAGGGAATATTAAGGACCCTACGCCGATTTGTCCAAATGAAGAACCTGCTAACTACCTGAACTAGCAGGTAGTAAAATTCTAATTAGCAAATTGGAAAAGTCTAAATAAACATTTGCTACGTCAGGTTAAGTTAAATAAAAGTCTTTGAATAAAAATTAATATTTTATTTACATAATAATAATAATAAGTTGATAATTATTACGGTAAATCCTGTTCGAATTGTCGTCCTCGATTTCTGATGCACTTGCGTAATCTTAAGCGAAAATTAGATCGCGTTACTCTACTTGTTAAAGTTTCTCGGATTTCGTTTGCTGCATAAATTATTCTTCTCCTCAGTTCATGTACATCGCTAATAGGTGTTGCGTATACTAAAGACTTCATGTGGCCCCATAAATAATAATCGCAAGGAGTCAAATCTGGAGACCTTGCGGGCCAAGGTATTGGACCGCCGCGGCCAATCCAACGCTGCGGGAAATTTTGATCCAGCCATTGCCTAACTGTCACTCTGTAGTGTGCCGGGCATCCATCATGTTGGTATATCATACCTCTTCGGGTTTCAACTGGTATATCTTGCATGAGCTCGTGAAGATTATTTCTCAGGAAATTTTCATACGACTCCCCGTTTAAATTGTCCGGTAGAAAAAACGGCCCAATGCAATGATTATGCAAAATTCCCATCCAAACATTCAGGGAAAACCTCCTTTGATGAGCACCTTCTTTTGCCAAGTGGGGGTTTCCACCCTGGGGAGCCCAAAAGTGCATGTTGTGGTAGTTTGTTATGCCGTCACGCTCAAACTTCGACTCGTCGGTCCATAAAATCTTTCTTAAGAAGTTACAATCGTTTTCATCGGAGTGTAGCATAAAGCGGCAGAAATCGAGCCTCCTTGCAGGGTCTCCTTCTTCTAATGCTTGTACTGGTGTGTAGTGAAAAGGGTATAACCGAGCGCTATGTACGGTGAACCACACTTTCCACTGCGTTAAACCCAGTTGCTTCGCTACAATTCTTGTAGAGGTGGTCGGATCTCTTGCAAAACGTTCCAATATTCTCTCTTCGTCTTCTGCAACATAACGAGGAGGTCTTCCTGCATCACGTCGCCTTTGATGAACAGAGCCACTTTCCCGCACGCGTTGGTACGCCGCGGAAAAAACTCCAGCACTTGGTACATTAATTCGACGGGGAAAACGACGCCGGTACTCTTCCCGTGCAGCGGCTGCGTTGCCATCACAAAAACCGTAGCAGTACAGTATGTCAGCGTACTCTTCATTGCTAAAAGATGCCATTTTTGATAAACAAACTTGATCAAAAGGAATCGCAAATAAAACGTCAGCGCGCTCAGGACGAGAAGCGTTAACTAAACAAAAACTCTACATATTGCTCTTTAGACAGACCCGAACTGTTACGAACCGACGCGAACAGTTACGAAGAAACCGGATTTTTTTAAACCGACCAATAATAGATCGCTTCTTCCTCCGATAACAAAAGAATTTGACTACCTGGCAACCTAACCCTGAACAAATTGTAAGCCAAAAAAATTGTGCTGAGAGTTATTATCTTACCTTACCAGATGTTTGTGAATTTTTTGCACACAAATTATACCTTTTTGGATAGCTTAATAAATAAGGAATTTAATTAAGTAATTTGTACGACTAATGTCTTATTGATTTTTTAAACAATAAGGGGTGAAATGAGGGAAAATCATTTTCATTTTTTTTTGTTAAGACTTTTGAAACACTCTGCTAATTTTTGTTTCCTGTTTAGATGGATAAATAACTTTTGTATTTGTAGTTTATCTACCTAAGAACTAAAATTATGTTAA
Organism: Polyommatus iphigenia; assembly: GCA_963422495.1. Classification (NCBI taxonomy): domain Eukaryota; kingdom Metazoa; phylum Arthropoda; class Insecta; order Lepidoptera; family Lycaenidae; genus Polyommatus; species Polyommatus iphigenia. Next base: position 24,396,345 of record OY730178.1, on the reverse strand, counting down.
AGATTAAGAAATTAATAGGTAGATTTTTTTTTATTTAAAGTTTTCCTTTGAAATCGGGTGTTTTTGAAAAAAATACAAAATCTTGAATATCTCGGTAACCGTTAGCTTTTGGACAGGGTATGATATAGCTTTTTAGGCTGCAAAAGTGATGTATTTTTACATGTTAAAAGGAAACAGACCTATTACCGGTCACCCTGTATATACATACATACATATTTTCAATCTACAGACCGAGTACAGGTGTTGTTGTCTTTAACTGTGAAAAGAGAGAGAGAAAAAAAAATACAAATTTGACAGATGGTAAAAAAATAATAAAATGTAATAAAACTAAAATGGTGGTTTGACGTCTGTGTTACTAAAACGTGGTTTCTGACGTGGCAATAATAGAAAATCTAAATAGCAATTACATGAAATAAATAAACAAATTGGCACAATATGGCAGAATAATCACGTAAGTTGTATGTTTGCGTTACTTTCAGGCATTGCACAGGCATTTCAAACATAAAAATACTTTTAAATTACTGTCGTTTGGTCTGTTTGCAAAAGCGGGACAATTTCGGCCTCGCGGGGGACAGCGGGACAGACTGCCTGAAAGCGGGACTGTCCCGCCCAAAGCGGGACGTATGGTCACGTTATCCATACCCCCCTTTTGAGCATTAATTTACTAGGCTAAACAGTAATCCGTACACTGCCGATTCAGCGGACGTACTGTGAAAAAAATATCCGTTTGATGCGAGATGTCCGTTGCGTACGATACCGACCTGTGGAGCTTACCTTGCGGGGGTACGTCACAACTGGGGGCCTACCACCACCTCTACTAACCGACATCGTTTGACAGATAACAATTTATTACTTTAACATTAAGCTAGCGATCTTAAAAAAGTTGATATTTCACAGCGGATTTAACATTGTTTTGCATTTTTTACTGTTTTTCAGTAAAATTATATTTAAAAAGTGAGTACGGTAATGTTGTTGTAATCTTACAACAAAGTGTTCTGGAAACATGATAGTTTTAGGAAAGGTCGTGGTAGGCCCCCTGCAAGTGTCATAAACTGTCAAAGGCTGCCGTCGGCGGCCGCCGACACGTGCCGTCGTCTGCTGTCGACTGCCGCCGACACGTGCCGCCGACTGCCGTCGACTGCCGCCGACACGTGCCGTTCGTCTGTAAGAAGCCTTACGTTTCGTTTTCTAGTCTTGATTAAATTTTTCGTCACAGTGCACGCACGCTGAAGTCTTAATGAAAAAAAAAACATTCTATATATTCTACGAATAATATAGTTAATATTATTCGTAGTATATAATATTATATTTTTTTATATTCTTCTTTGATTTTAGACCGGCTCAGCTAGCTTCGAATCGTTGCAACAATCTGTTCCTCAAAATTATTGAATCGCGCCACCCCGAGTACACAGCGGCCACTGGAAATCAAGCTATATACGACTTGTTTTTGAGATATGTCATCCTGTCTGACCAGCAACGTATTGTGATGATGCGCGGAGACCTTCGGGAGGAAGACAAGAACGTAATGAAAATGGTAAGTGGTGATATTTTCCATTATCGCGGGTGCAATAATTAGACACACTTAAAGCTTCCTACAAGCAAATTAACACATGTTATTTATTGACGGGATACATTTTAACCAGTTTAACAATGATTTATAAACGAAAACCTTAATCAATGTATGTAGGGCCACAAAACAGGTTTGAAGTGCTATCGCGGGTGCAACCAAATCGACCCTCCATTAAGTTAACTGTGACGAGTTCATATTATGTGAATACTGGTTTTACTTTTATTTTGACGTGAGAACGTCTTATAATTCGATGGGGCCGACTGCGCGCACGAAAAAACATGACGCAATATGTGGCGTTACCTCGCTCTGAGGCGTTCCATTTAAGGCTATGACGTTGTCACGTTCAACTATCGTCAGTAAACCGACTTTACAGACAACCGATTTTATCTGTGTTTGGCGGTCTGTACACCGCACAGAGCACCGTACAGTTGGGGAAAATTGTGCTTAGCAGAAATGTACAGTCGGGGAAATGAGTTGTTTAGCATAAATGTACAGTCGGGGAAATGGGTTGTTTAGCAGAAATGTACAGTCGGGGAAAATTGTGCTAAGCAGAAATGTACAGTCGGGGAAATGAGTTGTTTAGCAGAAATGTACAGTCGGGGAAATGAGTTGTTTAGCAGAAATGTACAGTCGGGGAAAATTGTGCTTAGCAGAAATGTACAGTCGGGGAAATGAGTTGTTTAGCAGAAATGTACAGTCGGGGAAAATTGTGCTAAGCAGAAATGTACAGTCGGGGAAAATTGTGCTAAGCAGAAATGTACAGTCGGGGAAATGAGTTTTGACGTGACAACGTCTTATAATTCGATGGAGCCGGCTGCGCGCACGAAAAAACATGACTCATGCGGCGTTACCTCGCTCTGAGGCGTTCCATTTAAGGCTTGAAGTGCAAGCGAGAGCGCGGAACGAGCGACAAAGAGGCACGTTGTCAACGCAACTATGACGATAGTAGACAACAGTTTTTTTTTATTTTAAAAATAACTTGCCTATATTTCAAAATAGTATAAAACAAAGTAACTAGATACAATTAATTATAGTAATACTTACTAGTATTAACCATTTCATGCGGGTGCAACATCAAAATTCTCAAATCTCATAAAGGTGAATTTAATCGTACATACGTCTCTAACAAATTTTTACAATTTCGACATGGAATATAATATAAGAAGACATGGAATATATAATAAGATTGTAGTAAAACTGCATCAAATATCAAAATAAAACTAATGCCACATTTTAAAAAAAATTGTTGAAAGGTCGTTTCTAGCGGAATGACCCTACTGTACATTATACTAATGTAAATGTAATCTAATCGCGCGGGGCCTACGACAGACGCGCGCGAAAGACGACAGTCGTAGGCCCCGCGCGACCGTGTCAAAGTTATATGGCACGGTCGCGCGCGGCTTACGACAGTCGTAGGCCGCGCGCGTCAGTCGCGGGCCTCGGAAGCGGCGCCATACATTTTCATACGCTGACTATGGTCGCGACTCGCGAGCGGTCGACGACAGTCTTAGGTCGTGCGCGACCGCGATCGATCGCGATGCACGGAATTGTACCTTTGAGTATCATTACTTTGTTTTGTCACACCCTATATACGACAGCTATAATCTATCACGCGGGCTCGGGCCAGCTGCATACCACCTAACTTGATAATAGGATTTGTCCTTGGTGGCCGTACCACTCATAATGCCATACATTCATTCTCCTCCTAAAATCTCCTTAACAGCTATTGCTTGCAGACTAAAATGTTGCAAACTAGTATAGGGACCTAAAAATCTGAAATTAATTAAACATTTTTCATTTACTACATTTCCATACAGTTTACACAAATTATTAAGTATAGTTATTATAACATCATGTATTATTACAATAAAACAATATACACATTTCAACATTTTCCAAATTAACTGCATACTGATATACTTTATAACATTTTCTATGAAATAATAATAATCTATCTTTTTGTTGTAAATTATTGTACAAAATATATGCAAATAATACTACGACATACTTTGTATTAGAATGACATAGTTATGACATAGTTATGTTTTGCTTCAATTTATCAATTTACGGTTACATTTACATTTTCAATGGCTTACCTTTCGTTTTTCAATAATTAATCCACATAATTTACAATTTTTGTATGAGTTGCTACAAAATAATTTTCACAAAATGAAAATCGAACTTTGAGTTTTAAACTTCTTCTTCGTCTTTTTTCTCATGTAGTTTATATTCTCTATGGTCTTTTTTATCAGCCAATCACAGTCGACCTTGCACAGATTAAGTGATTACATTTAGTTGCTACGTTTAAATTTGGAACCCAATTTTTTTTTGTTCGGAAATTTCGTCCACCTGGATTGCGGAAAACTATTTCACTTTCAAGCAAATGACATGACACTATTACATTTTTTTTCAGATATCTAAGTATATGCGAGACTACAGATCGACGCATTGCACGCCGCTGCCCGAAGAACATTTTGCAGCTATAATGGAAGACTTGTAATTTATATGATATGAAGATATGATTCACATTCTATATATTTAATCAAACGTTTACAGTATTCATGTTTGCTGTTGTGAACATTTGCCTCCTTATACATAAAATATTTAAAAAATTGACTAGCCCAGCCTACAAGACTTTTAAAAGCTATTTTGCATTTACACCCGGTAACAATCGTTCTTGTAGGTGTACGTACACTCATTAAGGCCCTATAGACCCGAAAATTAGCAGGTCGATGTCTTTCAGTACGAATATCGACGTAAAGGACATTAAAATAACATTCATATCAGCGCGCCTTGTACAGTGGCGGTTACGACGCTCGCCGCGTACTTGATAGGGCGAAATAGGAGAAAAAATCCATTTTTCTTTGATAATTAAACCAAAATGCAAAATGTAACCACAAATTATTCTTCTTTAAGTTATGAGCTTTTCGTAGATATGATTTTTGAAAGTAAAACTATCATAAGCTTCATGAAAAATAAGAAAAATATCACAAAATATTCGAATTTAGCCTCCTCTTCGGAGTTATTTTTGATCGAGTGAAGTTTTCAATACTAATAAAAGTCACTATTTGTTTGTTTATTATTGATTCAAAGTCATGTAAAATTGGGTCTATAGGGCCTTAAATTTGAATACTAATCAATCGTTCATGTATTTTATGAATAATTTAGCGTTTTAACATGATCCGATATTGGTTAGGATAATGTGAAAACGCTGACATGGAGGTTTTAGTTCCATAAAACATATTATGCATTTATTCATGTCAAAGTTCTTGGGTGTTTTATTAGAATAGCAGTAAATTAGTTGTGACAGTTTCCATATGGAAATAAAATAGGTACGAATTACGATATAACTGTCTCAATAGTAACGATAGAGCCTAGAGATAAAATGCAAACAGGTACATGGATATAAAATTTTACGTTTTGCAATTACTACATATTGCGAATATAAAATTATACAATAAACACGGATTTGTGATGTAGATATGGATTGATACACTATTCCAAATTATTCCAAATAACTTGAACTATAGTGAGTGTGGCAAAGTGCGCCTATCCGGCAAGTGCGCCATGCAGCTATTTTTTCATACTGCTGATTGGAAATCTCTAATCAGCAGTATGGAAAAATAGCTTTATGGCGCACTTGCCGGATAGGTGCACTTTGCCACACTCACTATAGTTCAAGTAATCTATACTAATATTATAAATGCGAAAGTATCTCTGTCTGTCTGTCTGTCTGTCTCGCTTTCACGCCAAAACTACTGAACCGATTGTAATGAAATTTTGTACACATATAGTCTAAAGCCTGAGAAAGGACATAGGCTACTTTTTAACTGGAAAAAGGCGTTGTAAGGGGGTGAAAATGCGTAAATTTGTTCAAATTAAGTTAGTTCCAAAAATTCATAACAGATGGCGCTAAGAGTCGCCTACATCTCGCTGTCGCTTGCTCATAAGGCTGCGTTTCCACTGAAGCGGAGCGGAGCTTAGCGGTGCCGAATTGACCAATCACCATGCTCGAAATCTTCGCTGTCATTCCGCTGGAATAGCACGATTGGTCAATTCGAGCACCGCTAAGCTCCGCTCCGCTTCAGTGGAAACGCAGCCTTAGTCTTTCTATAAGAGGTGGCACCATATTGAGTTAGGTTTTTCGATTCTTTCGATTGTTATACACGTTACTACTCAGTACTTGAGGTACAATCACATTTTCATTTAAAAAGATGTAGAAAAACGTTGATTTAGATTTAAGACTGTATAATATTACTCAAACTAAAATTAAAAACCTCTTCCAATTTTTTGGTACTTACAAAAAACTCATGTGAACTTTTTATTTTTATTAGATTATGCTTTTTATCTCTGGGATCTACATAATATTATAATAATTAACATAACATGTTAAGGAGCCGGGTACCCTTGAAATTTCTCATACAAACGTAATTCCAAAATCATTTTCTCATACGAAAATATTTAACATGTTTGAGTTATTTTTCAGTTTAAGATAGTAATTACCTAGGTTCCTACACAAAAATTTACTTCAAAATATTTAAACAAAAAAAAGTTTTTTTTTTTGTTTTAATTTTTTTTTAGTAAATTTACTACTAAATATTTAAACACTAAAAAAATAGAGTAAACACTAAAAAATATATAAATAAATAGTAAATTTACTACAAAATATTTAAACTCTAAAAAATATTTTTTAGTATTTAAATATTTTGTAGTAAATTTACTATTTATTTATATATTTTTTAGTGTTTTACTCTATTTTTTAGTGTTTAAATATTTAGTAGTAAATTTACTAAAAAAAATTTAATACAAAAAAAAATTTTTGTTTAAACATTTTGAAGTAAATTTTTGTGTAGGAACCTAGGTAATTACTATCTTAAACTGAAAAATAACTCAAACATGTTAAATATTCTCGTATGAGAAAATGATTTTGGAATTACGTTTGTATGAGAAATTCCAAGGGTACCCGGCCTCTTAATTACAAACACTACATTATAGTAGCTTATTGGCTTTATATATGTTGAATTTGGCCCTAAGACTTAGAAATAAGATTTACTTTTAATAATGAAATTTATTTATCATTACATAGCAGGGGCAGAGGATCGATTTTTGCGTTTGTGAAGCATTTCTTGCTACCGGTTTTATGTAATTCTTTGTTGGTGATTTGAAAGTCTGTTTTCTATTTATTGTTTGTTTTTTTATGAAAATCAAGTTCGCTTAGACTCTATTATAAGCATGGAATAATGAATATTGTGTATCTGTTAACTGTAACAAGGTACTAGGTAGGATTTAAAATTCAATTAAAACGAATAAATTAATTGAAATTATTTCTGTATTTTTATTTACTTGACACTCACAAATCACGATAGGTCATAGCTGAGACGCAAGTTAGAATAAATATCAACATACATAGTGAACGTCTGCACATGGGCGTATCATTAAGACGTATCTTCTAAGGGGGGGCAGCTGCCCCCGTTTAGAAGATACTTAAAATAAACGTAAATTTTCCTGGCAAGTGGATATTAAAAAGGTTTTACCTACTCTGCGCAAAATGAAGTGTTGGAAACAAAATATCTTTTCAGTCAGATTAATAAAAGTCAATTTTCATGATTTTTGTTTCACTATACCAGCCCAATCACTTCTCGAAGAAGGGAACGCCCATGCGTCTGCATGTGATTTTGCCACTGACCTCCATTATACAAGTACGCTGGACATAAGATACCCAGCTGTTTTTTGTGCCTATCCTTAGAAAAAGAAACCCAGTAGAATCATTCTCAGCGTGCCACTGAAAGGGACAACAAGAAAAGTAGTTAGTGTTACCAGTAATAAGAGATATGAAAAAATTACCCACGGATCTAATATTATATTAATGCCAAGTTGAAAACTTTCAGTAAATATAAATGTAAATAGTCTTTTACATTTATATTATGTACTTACTGAAATTTTTATATTATTGTTCGACACCAAAAATATTACAATATTATTGTGACATTTTTTCGGTCGTAACTCGTAAACTACATTACTTCAAAGTTCAAACTATTTAATTAGATATAATCTATATATATAAAAATGAATTTCCAATTGTGTTAGTAACGCTATAACTTGATAACGGCTGAACCGATTCTGCTAATTTTAGCCTTCAAATAATCCTTGAAGTCCAGGGAAGGTTTTTGAGTGACACGAAGTTCACCGGGACAGCTAGTATATTGTATTAATCATGATTTATTGCATTAAAGACCAGCAATCTATTGGAATTATACGCGGGCGAACGCGCGGGTAAAATCTGGCATTAGCCATTAGTGTATTAAAAAAAACACAATTCAATCTTCAACATATTTATTTCACATAGTACATTAATTGATATGTTCTAAGCCCCATACAATATCTGTCAAACTCTTCATTTATTTGAAGTTTAATAATCATTAAATATTTCTGAGTACGGCAGTAATTATTTAAATTTTAAAGAAATATTTTTTATCGGACTTTGGCCCACCACACTTTCCCACCACTGTGTCTCCTGTGTCACCAGAATCGACAGCGGTATCCAACCACAAAAACCCTTTGATATGATCTCAAGGAGCCCGAGAGACATGCTAAAGCTGTCTTGGGACCCGCATCGAAATTAATCAAAAGAAGATAGGAGGAGCAGGAAATATTCCCATTTTCCCTCCCCATACAAAGTGGGAGGTCTCACACGATGGGTTAGGTACCTGATGCTTCGCTCTTAGAATCTAGGAGCTGTAATAAAAAATATTATTTTTAATTTCTGTACACACTACACAGATAAGAAGTACCTAATTAATTATAAATAAATTACCTCGACAGGCACAGAAAAAGAAATGTTTTCTGTCCAACATTTAAGTAATACATCTTCTTTATTAAAATGTCTACTGTATATTCTTGAACCACGTGGTGGGTCCCAATAATTCAGTCTATTTGTTGCAGTTCTCCATAATTTACGGATTTCAGGGTCATCAGGTCAGGTCAGGAAATCTGAAAAAAAAATTGGATACATAATAAGTGTATTGAAATAGTACTTTAATCCATCAAGCCCCATAAGAGCACCGGTAATCGCGACAAAAATTATAGAATACAATAGCATTTCCAAGAATCCGCGATCGAAGGATTAAAAATATAAAACCGACTTCAAAATAATTGTACTTAATTGAGAATTAAAATTACGTTATCTCAAAACTACTAGACCGATTTTGATGAAACTTGCAGTATTCCTTAAGTTGAACAATTATACCAAACTGTACAACAAAAAAAGAATTACTCAAATCAAACTTATAGTTCCGGAGATATGCAAACACAAACATAAAAACATACATACATACATACATAAATACATACACTTTTGAAATTTGTTTCATTTGTTCAGACAGTGATCTAGACTAACATATTATACAAAAACTGGGCAGTTCTAGAAATATTACATACATACCTACGCTTCGAATTGATAACCTCCTTTTTTGAAGTCGGTTAAAAAACAACAAAATGTTGAAAAAAACATATTTACTTAAATTTCCCCATTAGCAGGGTAATTAATGTAAGCAACATCTGGCAACACTGGCATTTGAGGTTATAAAAACAAAATACATAAAATACAATATATTAGATGCTAATTTTAGTAAAATATATGTTTATTGTGAACAATATTAATAATTAAAGAAAGAAAGATTTATAAAAACTGTGATGCTAATAAAATAAAACGAAATTTTTGATAACTTACGTGTGAAAAGATATTCCCTCAATTTTCCTTAAAGTATTGCTTTTACAGCCCTTATCACTACATCCCAACATTATTTTAATAAGGTGCACATACACATCTTATAAGAAAAACACAAACCACTACTTCTACGTTACAATAATTAATTAAGGGCGTTCCTTAGGTACGGAGATATCGTAATTTACCGTATTTCAAGCCTTATAAACTCATAATTTGAAAGCTACAAAGTTATAATAAAAATACAGCAATAATCTTCAGTATATCAACATTCCTTTCTCCGTTTTAAATTTTCTATTTATGTTTATTATACTCATGATATCAGCTTCCAAAGTAAAACCAATTTATTAAAATTCAAGCATACATTCAGCATCTCCTTAGGATTTACAATTTACTTTTATTTGAAACACACGCCAATAGATCGACAATATCATAAACTAGATATTCCCCGTTTTAAATTTTTTTTAGGACAATTTTGAACTAAGATAAGTAAAAAAAATAGGGTTTTGGTGCGATCTCGGCAACGCGGCAAATGTATGGCCAAGGTCGTTTGCTCGGGGGACGGCCTTAAATCAAACGAAATTTGTAAATCCCAGCTGTTTGTTTACGAAACGTCAAACTTTGGTTTGCTCCTACATAAATTTCACATAATCTTTAAATGGAACTTTGAATAGAAGGTTTTCCGCGAGGTTTATAAAATCATTTTTTTTTTTATCAAGAATAATATTTTGTGGAGAACCACTCAGGGAGTGCCTCCGCTGCCGACGCCGGTTGCTGAAATGGCTGCCGGCGCCGTTTTCCGAACTCCGAAGTTTTCCGAAGTCACGCGATGTGTGCCGAATAGGCTGCCGGCGCCTATTCGGCAAACATCGCTTGTCAAATGACAGAATAATGATCAAAAACATCAGTCTTGAGCTAAAGGACTATAAAGTACAAATAATAAGGTCATAAAATATAGTCATATTGTAAGGATGCATATTTGAATCCTTCGATCGGGGATTCTTGGAAATGCTATTGTATTATATTGTTGTCGCGATCACCGGTGCTCGTATGGGGCTTGAATCTTAATGGGTTAATGGTGGTGATGATGATGCTGATAAATGTGCGTCTGGGCGGACCATCATAGCGCCCTTATCTGGGCGTTATGATGGTCCGCCCAGACGGGAGCTCCATACAGGGCCATGGACTGAAGGACCCCGGTATAGAGCCGCCGACAAGTTGACCCAGGACCCCCCAAGTTGGGCAGGAGGCGTCCAAGGGCCACGGCCGTCTTCTTTAGTCGACGTACCAATCGGCGGAAATGAGCGGCAAATGACCACCTGGAGTCCAACACCAGACCCAAGTATTTCAGTTCCGTTCCGATCGGCACCTGAATGTCTCCGATAGGGAGGATCGAGTTAGCAGGAGGGCGCCTTTGGGGGCCATGGAAATGGCCTCCGTTTTGTGTAGCGCAACTCGGACCCCTAGCGCTTCAATGCGTGCCACCACCAGTGCCGCTCTGAGTCTTGCCAGACGGATGGCTTCTTCGTACGTCTCGCCTTGGCGAGACGTACGAAGGCTCAAGAGCCAGCATAAAAGTGTCGTCGGCGTAAGGGACGATTCTGAGCCCTCGGAGTAGTGCCGCACGCAGGAGGCGAGAATCCAATGTTCCACAGGAGAGGGCCGAGGACGGACCCCTGTGGAACACCGCACTCCGTTGCGATCCGGACCGTCGCGGCCGACGCAGATTATCACACGGCCTCTAAGGTACGAGTCTGATGGTCTTCCGGAGGTACCATGTCACGTTGTGATATCGAAGGCCTTCCTCGATGGTTCCGAAGGGCAACGTGCTGAAGGCATTGGCGATGTCAAAAGACACCGCCAACACCACTTTGCCATTCGCAATCTGCTCCTCCGTATGCTTCTTGACCTGCTAACATAACCTAACCATTTACAACAACGCTACAAGTACGCTAAAATCATTGTTAGCAACCATTCATCATTGATTTCTACACACATTATCATTATTAGCAACACGCGTCATTGTCGGCTCCGGTTATGTTGCTGACAATGACGTTGCCAATAATGACGAATTCTAAAAAATTCCACGCCGCGAAACGTGTAAGGTAGATATCAAACGAAATATGGCCTACGTGTTGTTAGTTTAGCGATTTTAATTGTTTAAGGCAATAATAACACTTCATCATGTTTAAATAACTGAGATACAGTTAAAAATATGAATGACGATTGAAATGACAAATTTTGGAAAATCGAATTAGACAACACTAATGCGACGGGTCCTTGCCTCTTGAAGCGTGTCGGCTGACCGAGGAGCGGGGGGAGCGTCGTTAGCCGCCAAAAAGAAATTTGAAGTGCATTTCGTTTCGTCGTAATATTTTGATAAATCAATAGTGTTGCCGTCAATGATGAAAAATCTTTGAACATTGTTTGGTACGATTTTTGACTAACTTAAAATTAGTTCAATATATTTTTTTTAAGAAGAGGATAGTTCATTGAATGATTTAAAATATTTATGTTACGTTTTACAAATCTTTGTCAGTAAATATTTTGTAGGATGAAATAACGAAAACAATGCGTAGGGGACATCCCAAATAATGATATTTTGGACAGAATTTTCGTAATATTTTTTTTTGTAGTCATTCAAGCTCTAAGCGGGCTCGATTGCTTCTTTATTATTAATTTAGGAAGTAGAATCAAGATCATTAGTCCCCAAATACTTTAACATTGAAGAGTTTTATTGCGAGACATAAATTTGTGGCCCCTCAAATATTCACCCCCCTACTATACACAATACACAGATGCCAAAAACGCTATAGGTTGAACATTAATTGTGTTTTTTATTTCGTACAAGAAGAAGGAACAATGACATATGTATGGTGACAGATGACATTATCACAGATGTTTTCTTTGGATGTTTTCTTGTAGAAAGTGGACTTTTAAAATAATATTATAAAATAACTTTGATACGTTTTTTGAAACAAACACTTCAAACATTTTGTTTCGTATATACTGTACACGTTAGTAAAATAATCTTACATTTTTGGTAAGTAGGTTATGTTACATACTGCTGAGCTTAGTAACCACTTTAAATCTTAATATTTTGTGGGAAATACCTTTGTATAACTTTACATTCACTTTCCTAAACGACTAGATTACGATGCCTAATATTTATTCAACCATTATAAACCTTGGTGACTAATTTTTTTTTATTGTTATGCAATATTAATAATTTTAAGACCTTGAACTTGGTATTAGCATTTGACTTTCTATTTATTTCTAAAACTATATTATACTCACTATCTTTTTATCATTAATACTTCTGATTATTCGTATTGCAAATTGGATATTGTGTTATTTGATTTTAACTAAACAATTATTATGTTCTAATATACAAGCTAACTATGTTTATATTGCTATATATTTTCGTCTTCCAGGCCATGTCTCATATTAACGATCTAATAGGCATTGTCAAGGGGTTCCGTATGGTGGTCGAAGCTGGCATTAAACTCCAACAAGAAAACACTAGACTAATCTGGAATAACAGTAGCATCAAACCACTAATTCAAGGCTGCCCAACTAACCCCCTCACCAACATAAAACCCAACCCAGATATCGCTAAAGATCTATTCGAAAGAGCTTTAGTTGTGGCTCAGGGTTTTAGGCAATATGCAGTAATGCACGCTCCAAATTTTGATCCTAGTAAAACTTCATCACCAATGGATTCCAAACTGCAAGCAGAACTCGATCAGTTGAATGAAGAGTTTGATAAGACCTTTGAAAGCTTGAAGAAGACCCAAAGGTACATAACCTCTTCCCCCCCAGATAATATTGAAGTGCCTCTAGAAAAATTGAGATTACAAGCTGAAAAACTAAAATCAAAGCAAGTTGACAGCATAGAATCAAGTAGAATGAATTTAAAAGACCCTGAGATTACTTATAGTGAAAATATTAAAAGTTCTAGTTCCAGTATGCCAGTGCAACCAGAAGTAGCCAATTATAGCAAATTGGACCTAGAACCTAAGCCTAAACATATGAACACTGAAAAACTGACAAGTACAAGCAGTAGTCCAAATGTCTCAAAACCTATTGTTAAGAAGAAGATAAGAGTGGCAGTAAGTAAAATTTTAATTTGATAATTCAAATGATATTTGAACTTATATGGTTCTAATTATGAAAGCACTACATTTTTCTACTTGGCCATTTAATATCATTGGTAGGCACCAAGTGGGACCAGTCTTGTCCGAATGTATTATGATTTATGATAATATAAGGTCCTATGCATTTGTGTTTCTCTTTTAGCTTAGTGAAAATTCTAAAGCTCGTGTTGTGCCGTCTTCACGAATCGGGCGGATGATATCTTTTGGGTCTCTGGCTGCGGGTTTAGGTGTGGGTACTGTGGCACAATACGCCAGGAATACCATACAGTCAGTGACGGGAAATGTTGAAGAATCAAATGCATTTCTATCACCAGCTAATGCTGAAAGAATCGTGGACACATTGTGTAAAGTGAGAGGTAAGCATGATTACCATATTTTATATAGTAAACTTTTGTTTAAGTTAATAAACTTATGCGGCAAAGCGTGACAAAGCAGAATATACTGTCTCACACATTGGTCACACCACATTCACCACTCAGCAATGGCGTGCTTACGAAAATGTAAGACAAATTAAAATAATGCTCTCAAGTGTCCCTATAAGAAAGCTTTTTAGCTTTTTAGCAACTGAACTTGAAACATTTTCTTGAAAGTTAAGTTGGTTAACTGTTATCAGGTGCGGCTCTAAAACTCGGTCAGCTGCTTAGCATACAAGACGAGTCAGTCATACCTTCTGACCTGCAGCGCATCTTTGACCGGGTCCGTCAGTCAGCTGACTTCATGCCGACGTGGCAGGTGGAGAAGGTCATGACTTCCCAGCTCGGGGAAGACTGGCGCAGTAAACTGCAGCATTTTGAAGAGCAACCCTTTGCTGCAGCTTCCATTGGTGAGTTGAAGCTGGTATTTGAGGAGGAAATGTGTCAATAAACTTATTATTATATTATTATTATTATTAATGAAGTATTAAAAAAATCGATTTATATAGGCAGCTGCCAGACCTACGCAATTTAGTCGGGTTATGTCGTACCCGAATTAACATCACAGCCAAAAAATGCATCAATTTCTCTGATATAATTACGTTGCTAATATTTTTTAATCATTGACAAATGAAAAACAATGTTCCCATAATGTTATTGTAGCTACAATATCATGACTATGTTTTTATTGTTTATCGTACCTCCTAAACAAAATACCGTTCATTCGTTTAAAACCTGTGATCGAGATTATTCGAGGCTAAGGATTATTAGCGATGCTATGTGTTGCAAGGTATGTGTTTTTGAGAACCAATAGAATCGCTTCATTGACATGACCTTGCCATGACATCGCTCAGCGCGGCGATGCTATTGGATCTTAAAACACATTCCTCGCAACACATCTCTGGTGGAAACGCAGCCTTGCTGCTCGACGGAATTAGTGGTTAAAAATGTGTTTCTTGTTTTAGGCCAGGTGCATTTAGGTGTTCTTCATAATGGTCAAGAAGTAGCGGTGAAGGTGCAATACCCGGGTGTGGCGAAGGGAATCAACAGTGACATAGACAACCTTGTGGGAGTTATGAAGGTAAGTTTTAGGGTCAGTTCAGACCGCAACGCGACGCGTAGACGCATTTCTAAAGTATGGATTGGACAGGTTTGCAAGACGTATCACGCTTACGAAATCTGTCAATTCATTACAAATTTAAGGTGAACGCAGATTTGGGTCGCACCGCACGCACCGCAGTCGCCGCATTCGAATTCTTTATATGAAGTTATAGGCAAGCTCGCATACCTACCCGCGCCGCAGTCTTCGCAACTTCATATAAAGAATTCGAATGCGGCGACTGCGGTGCGTGCGGTGCGGCCCAAATCTGCGTTCACCTTTAGAAATGCATCTACGCGTCGCGCTGCGGTCTGAATTGATCCTTACATCTGTAATCTTTAAAAATATATTCAGATGTTGCTTACAAATTTCATTGTTTAGCAATTTATTTGGCGGAAATTGTACACTTAATGTAACAAAAGCCATCCTTTCCAGCCATCCAAACAAAAAAAAAAACAATATTAGCATGGACTATATTTGTATTTTCTATCGTATGATTCGAGAGATTATTATTTTAATCATGAGAGTGTTAAAAGCAAGTCGCTTTTGAGTCTTTAGTAAATGGGTAATAATAATTGAGGATAAATTATTTTAGTACTATATTTGGTATTTCTCACAGGTATGGAACATATTTCCGAAGGGAATGTTCATAGACAACATAGTGGAGGTAGCTAAGAAGGAGTTGGCATGGGAAGTTGACTACGTGCGGGAGGCGGAATGTACTAGAAAGTTTAAGACGTTGTTGGCCCCATACCCTGAATACTTTGTACCCGCTGTTGTTGGTAAGTGTGGATCAATCACCGAACACTTGAACAGTTCTGAATCGCACTATCGAAGTTATAGTTGGGTGTTATATTTGCAATCACTGAACTGAACATAGCATTCCATAATAACTCCCACACCGGTTTCGGTGACGGTGGCCGGCTTCATTGTAACCAGGACAGTTACTCAGGAGTCATTTTATAGCGCCCAAGTGTGTGCGCAGTATACAAGACCATTCTCTAATCCTTTTACTCTCATAACCCAGAGAGACGGACGACCGACACGACTGGCGAGAGATCAGGCGCAGGACCGACTTTTTACATGCCCATCCGACGCATGGATCATCTTACTTGTACAATCAGGTGATCAGCCTGCATTGTCCTAACCTAACTTGGAAATAACATGTTTCCAACGCGGGAATCGATACCCTCGAACTCCGAGTCAAGAGCCACGCTTTAAACCACTGGACCACGGAGGCGTCAAATAGCTAGCACTAGAAAAACTACGCTGTAGGATGAGCGTCTAGACTACCCAAATACCTGCAGTGCAGATTTTTTATTTTGTGCCCCCAGTTTCACTTTATATTTTAAAAAAAATATTTCAGACGAGCTTTGTGCGGCGGAAGTGATGACCACAGAGTTGGTAGACGCGACTCCCATAGACAAACTGTTTGACGCTGACTACAGAGTGAAATATGACATCGCGTACAAAGTCATGCAGTTGTGCCTCAGAGAGATGTTTGTGTTGCGCTGTATGCAGACCGATCCCAACTGGGCCAATTTCTTCTACAACACTAATACTAAACAGGTAAGTTTTATGCTATTTTTTAAATAGTCGTTCAAGTAAAATTTTTGAGGATTTATGAGCCATGGAAGTGTCTGTTCAAAGTCATTTTGCAGCTAACACGTCTGCTTTTTATGCTGAAATAGGTACTTACCTGTCAAACGATGCTGCAGGTATTAATAGAGCAAATGAGGAGTCTTCAAAATATGTATTTTATTTAGTAGGATATAATAATTATTAGTGCAATGTTTTAACGCTAGAGGCAAGCACCAGCACTGACAGTAAACGAAAAGTTTTTGTTGGACATTAGACAATGATTCTGTCAATATTCTGATATGACGTGTGCAACATGTCGCATTTTTACTGTATGTGCTAGTAGGGCCTCTGTTCCGACTTTTGCATAACATTCCCTATTGTGTTTCTCAGTTGGTGCTACTGGACTTTGGTGCGACACGGGAGTATTCGAAGGAGTTTATGGACCAGTATATTGAGATTATCAAGGCAGCCTCCGATGGAGACAGGGACGCCATCTTGCGAATGTCGCGCGAGATGAAATTCCTCACGGGTTATGAGACTAAAGTAAGTATAATAAGCAGGCTGATTGCCTGATAGCTATTACCATCTCAACAGCTGAGCGAGCTATAACATAGTTCATTCGTTGTTAAGCAAAAGCAAAACCACATGGCCCTGTTGCGTTGTGGTAACGCTCCAACGTGACTTGATAATCTAGAATCGAGTCAATCGAAACACTGGACTAGAATCATCTAGTCCAGTGTTCCGCAATCGGGGTCGCAATTCCGCAAGCATATACGGGGGTGGTCTGTTCCCAATTCCCATTCCTTTTGTCGATCGTCCTGAGATGTTACCTTTTTTTGGTTCTTATAAACTACTGGCTACGGTACACCAGTGTGCCGCGGCACACCTTTTGCGGAACACTGTTCTAGAGTCAGTCAGTGACTACCTGTCAAAAACTCGTCATTTTCTATATAAACCGCGATTGTCAATAGTGTCAGATGTTGTCAATCGCAGCTTTGTGTAGGAAATGGCAAGTTTTTGACAGGAAGTCAATGACCGCTACCGCCAGGCGCCATGTTTCACCGAGTACAGTATAGTGACTTTTCTTACCTAAAACGTTACCTAAAACTGTTCGTTTTAGTAAACGGCAAAATAACTCTACATAAACATTTTCTACCAACAGATAATGGAAGAAACCCACGTGGATACGGTGATGATTATGGGCGAAGTGTTCACTATGGAAGGTGATGGAGAATTCGACTTCAGTACTCAACAAACTACCAAGAGAATACAGTCTCTAGTACCGACAATCCTCACGCACAGGCTCTGTCCGCCCCCAGAGGAGATATACTCGCTGCATCGAAAACTCTCCGGTGTCTTCCTACTCTGTTCCAAATTGAAGGTTAAAATGAATTGCCGTACTATGTTCCAGGAGATATACGAACAGTATAAGAAGTGAGTACTATTTATGAGATGTAAAGGTGGATTTCCAGTGGATCACGGGACCGCGACCGATAACAGTTCAAATATGCCACTTGTGAACTTGTATTGGTTTTATTTTCTACCGACATTGGTCTAGCGACTTATGCTGCCGCTGCTTTGTAGTGGCGTAGAGCAAAATCAAACCTATAGTCTAGTCCAGGGGTTCCCAAACTTATTTTGTCTACTGCCCACTTTGAGAACAAATTATGTTTTAGTGCCCCCATTGTTTCAATTTAAAATGCATCCAGATGAAATAAGTCACCCCAAGCCTCTACACAACGCCCCCATTTTTTTTCTGGGTTCAACACTTTAGACCTTCAGCGCCCACAAGGGGACGCGTTATCGCCCAGTTTGGGAAAGGCTGGTCTATTCTCTACTCTCTAGTAAATAGAGAAATAAAATGCCACTCTATGAACTAGAGACTAGTTCATAGAGTGGCATTTTATTTGAATTTTATGTCGGTCGCGAGGATCGGAAATCCACCTTAAGTCTAATAATTGTAGTAGAGTATCGACAGCAGTATGGAATTAAAAGTGAGGTATCGCAAACGCGTCACTTTGCGTTTTGTCAAATACCATTATTGTTTTAGCTATCAAATGCAATATTAATGTCGTAACAATTTAACTAAGTACTCTACATCTTAAACAGTACTTTCGCTGAAAGAGTCCATTAGTACAGTTAATTTAATATGTGGCGCTACCGTTGCAAAAGGGTAACTTGTTAATTGTGTATGTTTGGTATATATAGGTGTTACGACAGTGTATGTGCAACTGTGTGCGTAAACATGCATTAGTATTTGTGTATATCTGCACGTACTTATGCGTATATGTTCGTATATATATGCGTGTACGTACACTAGTGTATGACGTATGTGTACACTAGCGTGCAAGCAACGTGTGTGTGCAAGCTATGGTATGTACACGTGCGTGCGTGTGTACGCACCTCAGCGTACCTATATTATACACATTTACGCTTATTTTTGAGCATTTTGTTACAAATGTAAAGTTGTCATGTCTAGTGCTGTGTAGTAAAAACTAATGTACAAATGCGGTTTGTGAGTAATATAATATACGGTTAGGTAAATAACTCTAATAATGTCGCAATAATTTATTAACTAGATTTTAGTAAATAGGTTCACTTTTATATAGGACGTGGTTGACGTTAAAAAATGATTTTGAAAAAAGTGAAATTGGTTTGAAAATGTGGATTTATGTATTTTTGGACAGATGATAAACAAATGCGGAAAGAATCACAATATCCTTACCAATAACCTTAAAAATATTAAATAGCATGTTTTAATAACATTCGTTATAGCAAATAATCGAGCATTTAGGTACTACCAATTTAACCCAATTTGGTAAAGATATTTTCAATAACCAAAATAATGTTTTTAACAATAATGGACTAAACCTACCTCGTACGTGTTAGTACTTATATGAAGATTAAAGTATTTTAAAGTTTTTACACTTATGTAATTATGTATAAAACCTAATGAAATTAATAAATTGTTAATTATTTAGATTTTGTTTAAATTTAAACTTGACCTTCTTTTATTTAAATTGTAGTACTGATGAAACAAATTTAACTACGTAAAAGAGTACTGTACAATATTGTCTAGACCAGTGGTACTCAACCTTTTTTTCATACGGGTTCCACAAACACGTTTTGGTGTTGGGGTCGCGGGCTGCAATCAAATTTTTTAAGAATAAAAAAATTACGTTTAAAATTGGCGATTCAGAAGTCGAAACATTTTCAGGACTTTCACGACGTCTTTGCTCTATTTTGCCGGTGGGTGTGAATTTCAAAAAGGTTACCCTCCACGCGGCCCACTGATAAAGTCCCGACGGGCCGCAGGTTGAGGATAGCTGGTCTAGACTCTAATACCTAGGTAATAAAGGTAAAGTACAATATACTTTGCATCCGGGGCTGGGGATACTACTAGACTCTAGTTCATCATCAATCAATATACTTTACATTTATTACTCTATGACTTTACCTTTATTACCTAGGTATTTTCCTTTATCAGCTACATAATTTCACTAATTGATTTTTCTATAATAAGTCCACTAACTGATTGACATTTGGATATATTATCCCACTTCGGCCTTTCGGAAATGAGGCATCCATTACCGTTTTTTCATCGCGGAAAAAGAAATCAAGAACTTTTTTAATACCTATTGTAGTTTGAGAATGTAATTTTCCATTCATTTATTCCGTGGGCAAAGTTAAGTAAGTAAATGAAAAGTTACCCATTCGTCTGTAGTGTGAGTTTGGCCGCCCTCTGAACTTGCCGCCCCAGCTTCCGGCCCTATATCCGGCCCTGAGTATTCCTAGTTATTTTGACATAGTCGCTAGAGAAATGTTAATCATTTATATTATTATTCAAACCATTTTTAAGTATTTACTGAAGACATAATATTGCGAGATAGGGGGGACTGTACGCAGAGCAATAGAAATTCAAACATTGACCGATCACTACTTGTCTCTTTCAAACGCGAACGATTACATTAAGTATAGCTATCTTGCTTCCACAGACGCGGTTGATTGGTTTGCGAGTGAAAGAGACAAAGTAGTCTATTTGACGACCTCTATGGCTCAATTGGTTGGGTGTGTGGCAGCTCAAGCCGGGAGTCGCGGGTTCGTATCCCGCCGACGGAACAAAAAGTTTTCAATGTTCCCGTGCCTGGATGTGTAGTAAATATGTGTATGATATAATAAAAATCTTAAATAAATGTGTAGTATAAAAGTATTAAATATATTTCCGTTGGTACCCCGTACCTGTAACACAAGTCCTATAGGTACTTAGCACGGGGACAGACTGACGTGGTGTGAAGCGTCCATAGATATTATTATTATTATTATATATTATTGATGCAAAAATTTCTATCCTCCGAAACCGGACTATACAATAAAACAATTACGTATGCGAGTATTTAAATATATTTAAATTAATTCAGCGAAATTCCAGCACGTTGCCTAATGAGAACTAACAGCCATCGTATGATCTTGCTAAGGGTAAAAGCAACAGTAAATATCTACACATAAGTATTGTATACTCCGTTCCATTTCATTCTGGTCTAAATGTAAACAAAATTCAGGCTGTATAGTGCTACCAATTTAAATGTAATAATAATTTTAACGAGTTTAATTTTCTAAAGTTAATAGTTCTTTGGCCGCGTTGTGAACTATTTTGAGGTGGGTAAAATATGTTAAACTGGCAACAGATGGCGGGAGAGTGGACCGCCGGCGTAGCGTACGAGAGGAAGTATCCCCTTTCTTTTTAAAGTTTAATAATTTTTCACAGCTGCCCTGGAGTGAACGTAGTGTTAGTAGGTCTCATGTATACGTTCTACAAGTATTAATTTTGTTAACATATTTAAAAAATAAACAATAATTTTCATTTTTCATTCAGAAATTTTACATCCAAATGAATGGAAACGGGGTATAGTCACAAAACATTTGCATTAGACAGTCAAACTGTGCTCTGGTACATTACTACAGAGTGCTACATCCTTTCTATGATACATCGTGAACATATCCAATGACTATTACAACTAGATTATTGAACTATTACGGTTGAAATTCTAACTACATTCAACTATTGAATATATTCACGTTCTCCTAACGGATATACTTTATATAGAAATAACATGCAGATTTATTTGCGTTAAAGAAATTGCTTAACAATAACAAATATATATTTGTAATGATATGCGACAGTTATATTTAACCCCCTTACTAATAAAATCTACATAGTGTCAGGTGTATACAGATGTTATAGTTGTACACAATGTTTTGTCCTTGTCTACGTTGGATAAATCGCTTGCCAGGCAAGGAACAGTAGGTACTTATTAGTAAGGGAGGGAACACTGACTTCATAATAGAGGTCAGTGGGAGGGAATAAAAATATTTTAAAACTCACAAAAATTGATGCATGTACAAAAAATATTGTTCATTTCATGAATTAGGGTAAATTACAGTCCGTCAAGAAAGTCAGGACAGGCGGGAAAAAATTCTAAACGTAATCACGCTTATAAGGTGTATTTTTTCTTTGTATTTTCACAGAGAACGCTTATTACATTTTAAATATTGCCACCTTGCACATTTTTATCTCGAATTAATAAAGTTCTCATATTCTTTATTTCATTTAAAAAATTTCCCGCCTGTCATGACTTTCTTGACAGAGTGTACTATTGATTGGACAGTACCTACCAGTCATTGGATAGAGCACAAAAACACAATACATAATATTTATTAAGGTTGTTTTAAAAACTGCCTGTTTTTGACCGACTTCCAAATAGGAGAATACGTTCGAGAAAGAATACGTTCGGCTGTATGTATCTTTTTTTTTGTATGTTCAACGATTACTCAGCCGTTTGTGGTCCGATTTTCAAAATTATTTTTGTGTTGTATAGGGTTTAACTCGAATTTGGTACCATGTTCACAAAAGTGGTGCTCTGATTATGGGATCCTTGAGGAATCGAGGGGACTCCTTGAAATTTGTATGGAAGCATATAATGATTTAGATTTTTTCTGAAGCACTCGAAGTAAATGTTACCAAAAAGTAAGACTTCGCACCAGGTTATACCCTGGATCCGAAGGTACCGAACAGAACTTTTGAATGCTTATAGGTACAGGTTCGGGGATTTCGGCGTTGTTTAAACAACTGAAAGCACAAGCTAACACATCAATTTGATTGATCATCATCATCACAACCATAATTATACCATGGGTCATCACACTATGACCCAATTATTGGTACTTTTCGTGATATTTTGCATCTAAGCAGTTGTTTTTGATTATGGTTTCGCTGTTTGTGGACCGATTTTCAAAATTCTCGTGTTGTTGTATAGGATATAATCTTAATTTTGTATAACAATTACGAAAGTGGTGAGCTGATGATGGGATCTATGAGCAATCGAGGGAAATCCTTGAAATTTATCAAACACTCATAGTGGTTAAAATGTTGTTTCTAGTAAGTTAAACATATGTTACGAATAAGAGAAATTTCATACGAAGGTGTCTCTTGGTCCAAAGGCACTGAACAGACCTCCTGAACCTTTAAAGATAAAAGTTTGGAAATTGCAGCATCGCTTAGATAACTGCAAGCATTTACCACAATTTCCACCAAAACCAAAAACAAATGTGAATAGTTAACATTCGTATTGGTTATTTACGCATAAAGCCTTATTTTGTAGATAACTAAAAAGGGTGAAATTATTATTCTTAACAAAAAATTAAAACCGACTTCCAAGGTAAAAACAATAGTAATATGAACTAAAAAGTATTAAATAACTCTTACTCTTTAATAGTGCCTTTTTCAGAATTCGTCTAAATCTCAACTATTTCTGTACATACTACAGTCTTCATTACTTTGAAGTCGGTACCAGTCCCAAAAGTTTCATATAATATTCTAAGTTCTGACATTACTGAACTCACGATTAAATTAGCTGGTACCGACTTCCAAATAATGAAGACTGTAGTACCTATGTACAGAAATAGTTGAGATTTAGACGAATTCTGAAAAAGGCACTATTAAAGAGTAAGAGTTATTTAATACTTTTTAGTTCATATTACTATTGTTTTTACCTTGGAAGTCGGTTTTAATATTTTGTTAAAAATAATAATTAAAGTAAAAGAACGTCTGATTTTTAAGAAAAACAGGTAGTTTTTTAAGCAATCTTAATAAATATTGTGTTTTGTGCTGTCTGTCTACTAGTACTGTCCAATTACTAGTCATGTTCACCCTAAATCCTAATTGTTATTTTATGAGTGACACGTTAAGAAAATCTTAATTAACAATAAAATAACTTATACCTAAATAAATCCGTGATTTCATTTTCTTATTTTCTAAGATAAAGTCGTGTGTTTTGGAAATCGGTATTATACATAAAAATAATTATGAAAGAATAATTATTGAGTAACAAAAATATTGAATTAATAATTAAAGTTAGGGTTTGTATTAATAATTATTACATCAAATAGTATTTAAAATAAAGGGCACCTGTTAGGCCATTTTCAAGTTGTTACTTAATTAGTATGACTTGTTTTTTTTATGTTAAAGTTTTCTTAGCTAGGATAATAATAATAAAATTATTATACTTCAAACAAAAAATATCTTGCTATGACATAGAGAGCATAATAGGTATATTAGTTATGTAAAAGCGTTGATGAATATTATGAAATAAAGGAATTTATATAATTATAATTATGAAATATAACAAACGACTTATTTAGCTAAGTTAAACGTTTTTGTTAACAATTAATAATTTCAAGAAATATTGCCTACATTTTATTGCATTGAGTAATTTCGTTGCTGATAGTATTAATTATTTTAGAGATGTTTACAGTAATGTATGAAATAAGTAATAAAAGAAGATGAGTCATGAATGATATACAACCAAAAATAAATAGTTAACTACAAAATAAAGATTTCGCAGAAAATGACACAAAATGTTTATAATTATATCGTAGTAGAGCTTGTCTAACTTAAAATGACGCGCCCCTCCCTCGTATTCACAGTACAAAAATGTTTCATTTATATCAACTTTGAAGTGGTGGGGCGCGTCATTTCAAATTAGACAAGCTCTATGTTGTTATAATAATTAGAATTTCTAATTAATAATAATTGTTTAATAATATGTATAATATTCGCAACTACACAACAACTAACCATTACTTACTTTAATAATACTGTAACAATTGTAAGTTTTTTATTTTTCTGTAGCTTTACGAAATCCCCCTTACTAATAAATTGTGTATTATAATAGAAGTTATAGGTATACAAATATGTTATAATATTATATCCTCGATTGTTAAGCGTCTTCTCTAACAGATCAGACAAACACAAAATGTTGTTTAGTAACGTAGAATATTTAAATACACCTTTGTAATATTAGTAAGGGTAATCTATTTCATGATGATATTATACTCATAATATTTTGTTAAAATTTATTAGTTACACTCAGAACTTGAAAGAAACAAATGAAAAAGTGTCGTAAGAATAGTGCGAAAGTAACATTCATTGGAAATATTTAATTAAAAAACTAGTAATATGTACAAGAAGCGTAGTAATATGAATGAACGAAGATGTGAGAAGGTAGTAACACCCTGTATATCCTAAATCTACCATCCGTCACCGAAGTAATGAGAACTTCAGCCTTTCGTGACAAATTCAGCGACAAACCATTCATACATGCAAATTTTGCGTGTTAATTGTAACAACAAAATGTCAATTTAATAGGACATAATATTGCTGCAATCTTATGACGCTAGAGTGCAGCATCAGCATAGACAGGAAATAAAAAGTTTTGTTCGACGTTTGAAAACGTTTCTGTCAATATTCTGATTTGACGTGTGCAACATTGCGTTAGTTTTGTTGATTACAGAACCTTAAAACGGAACCCTAACCAGCAGATTTTTTGTATATTGGTAGGTTAATACATAGTTATATAATTTAAGAGTAACATTATCCTACAAACAGAACAATCCATATTTTAGGACCACCAAATCTTTACCCGTCTTTTTCGTTTTGAATACTATGCCATGTTTATTGGGTGTAACTTTCCAAAAGTACTAGTCAGATTTTGATGCTGTTCTCGAAAATGATTGCAGTGATTTATTATCTCTAACGTCTTTGGAAAATATTTAAAGTTCAAAAGGTTTACCTCCTTAGTTTTTCATCATCTGTCCGTCCTGTCAGATAACTGGGACCTGGGTACAGAATAGTAGGGTTAATGCTATTGTTGGTATATAATTATGTAATTAAATGCAACAATAAATAATTAATCAATTCCTTGTAAATGTGTTATGCCAAAAAAAAAAAAAAAAACTCACACTTTGCACCTACATGATATTATTTTGATAAATAAGACAAGCATGTAAGGCAAACGATAGAAAAAAAAAAAAAAAAAAACTAAAATGTAAGGCATAACACATTTAAAACAACAGCACCTTGTATCTAACTATATACTTACCATTACCAGTTGCACGAGCTATAGATTCCCAACATGACTGTTGCAATTATTTTATATCAAATAATAATGGCAGCAACCACTTCCGCCGGATATTCCGGGCTGAATGTAAAGTATGTAGAAGCATTCAGGCACACTACATCTTGTAATAACTGTGCATTAAACAAATGGGCCAAATACCAAGCTTAAATTTAAATATAAACTACAAGTATGAAAAATATCTGGATTGTAAAGGAAATAAAATTGTGTAATTGTAAATTAAGACGACACTAGATTTTTTATATTTATAATGGAACACTAATGCTTTTAATAAGAACATAGAATAGGAGACAATTGTAATTACCTAATTAAAATAATGAAAATGTAAATTTATATATCAATTAATGTAAATGTTGAACATGAAAGATAAGATAATGTAAAAAGAAATAGATATAAATTATGGAAACAAGTAGATTTTTAACTAAAATAATCAAAGTATGGAATTAACTAAATGTAAATTATATGTATTAAATGTAAATGAAAAATAATGTCAATTATATGTATTGTAATAGCCAGAGGAAGGAAAATAAAAAGATAATGTAATAATTAGAGTACTAAAAATATATGTTATAAATTAAAAATAAAACAGGGAATGTAAACAAATAAAGTTGAGACAAATAGTTAAGTGGAAATTATATGTAAATAAATTTAAAACAAATGTTAAGTGTAAAAATGTAATAAAGAGTAAACAATTGTCCCTTCTTATTGAAGGGGGAACAAGAGGTCCCATATAAGGGGCCATTAAAAAAAAAAAAAAAAAAAAAAAAAAAAAAACGTTTCTGTCAATATTCTGATTTGACGTGTGCAACATTGCGTTAGTTTTGTTGATTACAGAACCTTAAAACGGAACCCTAACCAGCAGATTTTTTGTATATTGGTAGGTTAATACATAGTTATATAATTTAAGAGTAACATTATCCTACAAACAGAACAATCCATATTTTAGGACCACCAAATCTTTACCCGTCTTTTTCGTTTTGAATACTATGCCATGTTTATTGGGTGTAACTTTCCAAAAGTACTAGTCAGATTTTGATGCTGTTCTCGAAAATGATTGCAGTGATTTATTATCTCTAACGTCTTTGGAAAATATTTAAAGTTCAAAAGGTTTACCTCCTTAGTTTTTCATCATCTGTCCGTCCTGTCAGATAAGCGAATAGTTTAGAGTATTAACAGCTTATAAATAAAATACTACAACTAATTAACAACATACTAAACTTAATTGACAACCAGACTTAAGGGAAATTATTTAAACTTTTAGTAGGACTTTGTAGAGGAGACTCGGCTCAAACTCTTAAAGGTGTACGGTAGAGCCGTGTTCTTGAAATAGAGCCCTGCTCAACACTTTCAACAGTTTTACGCGCTCTCACGTGTTACAATAATTGTTTTGCTTCTTTAAGGTATGTAGTATCACACTTTTTGTGATACTTACTAGAAACCTTAAGATGTGTGGGCCTGGTCTAGCATAAAGATGATCTACCGTAGTCTTATGTTGTGGCAGAGGCAAACAAACTTGACAATTAACACGTAAAATTTTCTCATACAACTCTACTCAGGGGCCTCGAACGTGCTTTGCATTATCTAGTTACAATATTTATTAGCTAAGTATATACATTACTTCTACCATTAAGTGACCGTTTCTCACTCTATAAAAAGTTTCAAGTCTTTTAACTATTGTCCATCGAAGTGAAACTTGGTGAATTAGCTCACAACAGAACAACCTATAGAGAAAACCTAGAGGACGCGAAAGTTTAAGCTTCGGCCTTAGGGCAAGACCTCATGATTCCGATGAGTTGCGACGTTGCAACGGATTTTATATCTGCGTTGCGTTTGCGCGCGATAATACAATACAAGATGGCGAAAGTGCGCTGTTCCTACTTTTTCTTCTAATACCTGGTTTCTGAGTTTTGTTGACAGAATTTTAGTCACAAAGCGCTTTTGATTGGCTAACGTCATCGTTAACCAATCAACGCTATTGAAAAGGAAAGCTCCTGGAAAACTTATAAAACCGGGCATGAGTCTCACCCATCGTTACGACAAAACAACGCACTGCATTATTGTGTAAACACCGCATTAACATCAAAATTCAAATTGTATTAAATGTCGCCGCTTCGACGATACAACGCATAAAAGCAATGTGGTCTCGCTCTTAAGGCCATCTCACATAGCAGCAGTCACTGATACCGCAATGTAAAGGAAGCCTAAACTTCTCTGAGCTAATTATAGTTCATGGAATCTCTACCTCTCTACGACTCTATTGGGTAGCAAATAGTTTTATTATCCTCGAGATCTAATTAAAAAAACTGATTCTCATCATTCGTAGACTTGTGTGATAATTTTGTAAATATATTTTAGTAAAGCTTACACCGAATCATAAAAAGTATATCAACTATTTAAAGCATCATTATTTTGCAACAAAAGTATTGCTTCGAACACCCACTTTGTGCAAACGACATCAGAAACAAAATGTTTAGTGGTCGTTAGTTAAGTTCAAAAGAGACAATTTTGACTAACGATGTACATAAAATTATTATCATTCTATTACCAAATAAGACCGCTAATTTGTACTTATGTAAACAGTATTATTATAATTTTGGTTTTCCTATAAGTTTTAGTACTTTATTCTTAATTTAAGAGTACGTGAGAAACGGTCTATATTTGAGGATATAGATTGTAGTATTACCTCAGTATAAAATAGTAACAAATGTAGATAGAGTACATCTATCAGGGGATTCGCTAACGATTCAACAGACGTTTATACATATACCGCCCACTCGCCGCAGTCGAAACAAATGTTGAGTTTCGATTTTTATTGTTAAATTGCGATTTGTTAATGCCCAGTGAACCAGTGAAACAAACAATACGGCACTAAATTAGACGATCAGAGAAACAAACACGAAAACATTACCCATAATTTTAGAAAAATTAATTTCTCTGACAACATTGGATCGTATTTCTCAAATTCTGTGTCCACCGCGACGAACGGTACTATAGAGTTTTGAGGGTTACAAATCGACTTTAATAATACAGTAAGCTTTACATCTAAGCGTTCGACTCCTTGAGATCCGTGAGCCTCGCGAGCTGAGCGGGTTCGAGCTCGTCGGGGATGGAGGCGCGGCCGGCCTGGGGGGCCGAAGGCGGGGACTGGGGGGCGGTGGGGGGTCCGGAGGCCACGGAGGCCCCCGTCGACTCCCCCTCGGACGCCGTGGAGCTCGACGCCGGGTGGGGGGCGGAGTCCGCGTGGCCGTCGGAGTCGCGGAGGCACACGGCGGTCTGCTCCGAGAGCGAGGACTCCTCGTCCTCGTTGTCGGCCTCGTCGGGCTGCGGCTCGGGCTCCGGCGGCGGGAAGGGCTGCTCGGGCTCCTCCATCATGGGTGTGGCGGCGGTGATCACGATCTGCGCCACCCCGAGCCCGCACTCCTCAGTTATTTCAACTTTTGGCGGCACAGGCTTCGCCACAGGCGGAATTTCCTCCACCTCCTAGAAACAATCGCGATCATTGTGAGTATTGCCAGATACTGAAATGATCATACCCCATTTTTGTGATGTGTTTATCCTATCTGTTCTTCTCTCTATGATTTTGTTAGAATATCTATGTGACAACATCTTACTTCATGCAACAGAAGCCCCATGCTTGTGATGATATGATTTCTAAGTAGGGATGTATCTTGATCTCTACGAATCTTTTTTATCTATTTAAATATATTATTACGATTTACGACCCTCTAATCTAATTTCTAATCATACGTTGCATAATTTGATTATCTGTATAAATTGTTAAAAATTATAAACTATTTTGTCTTTTACACATACACATTACTAAGGACATTCCCTGTGATAAGCTTAGATTTTGTTTGTTTAATTTTATTTCTTATTAGCACAAATCGCTTTACATATTACATAATAGAAATAATTGTTATATACAATATTATATTGAAGCAATAAGGTCTGTGCTAATAAAACTGGCTGTTTCCTACACCAAAGCGTAAAGCGACGACAGATATACACAATATATAAGCTTCGCTTACAATAAACATTTTTGTGTTAACAATCAGCCTAATACTATCGAGTGTGTCAAAGCATTTTGCGATACATTAAACAAAACATATTTTGTAATTGGATAGCAAACCTCTTCTTCAATATTTTCACCGACAACCTCATCGACTGAAGCATGGAAAAGATTTAATAAGGCATTAAAAAGTGTCAAACAGTAATTTACAACAAACAAAAAATTGAAACTAAGTAGACAATAACCGAAATCATTTGATATATTTCTATTTACTTTGTTTTATTGAAATAGTTTTCTTTTCCTTAATTTATATTCGGATTGGGCAAAATAGTTTTTTTTTTAAACAACTTTGTATCAATTTTATGAATTTTTTTTTTTAGTAGCAACATTCGTGATAACTTACCGACTATAGTGACAGGTGTCGTGAACTGTGGCTCCTGTCCAGAGAATTGTGCGTCGTATAGCTCGTGTTGGTTCCTACTAAGCTCTAGGTTAAAGCTAAAGTCTGGCTGACTGTCCATAGAATCCCCCATGTCAGGCGGAGGCGGGGGAGGGTCCATCGGTGGGGCGGTCTTATTGTTGTTGTCATTGACGATCACTGGCAGCGTCCATGGATAGGTTAGGATAGGTTATGCAAACAATTCAACGACAGTTCACGTAACTCCTAGCGTTCTTTTTTTAAAATAGTTTTGAGTATATAATAGTTTACATTCTATGTGCGATTTTCTGCTATTGAACATGTGTGCTTTTACAATCTATATTATTATTATTTAAGATTTAGTACAATTTTTGTTCTAATTGTAGAGTAAAAATATTACAGATGAAGTTATTTTTGTCCAGCTTATAGTGTTGTGAGAAGATTCTATATTAGAACAAAAAACTTGGTCTGTATCATCCCACACGACTAATTAGTATTGCTATAAGTTAACAGACTGAGAAGAGCACTCTTATAGGTAATTTTGAGGTTGTAGATAGAAATAATGTAAGAGATATTTGTAGCAAAATAGTGTTAAGAGTGAGATAAAGTTACTTAACATTGAGTCACTATCTATAGTTGTTAAATCGTGCAGACATGCATGTACGTGAGATGGACCCATGTGAAGGTAGCGATTGAATGTCACCTACCAAACACTAGTAAAAATTTGTAATCGTGCTGTATAAATTGTAAGAAAAATAAATACCATGCCAATTGGGATGAAAACGACAACCAATTACCCAATCAGCCAATAAGCTAACGCAAGCCGCAACATGTACGGCTATATACTTGTATACATAGACATACGTTATACGCTGCAACACCAATTCACATCGCAGATGAACAACTTCACACAGATTCATTAGTGGTCAGAGAAGAACAGTAAAGAATACATTCAGAGTGGACAGTACGGTACTGAAGTTGTCAAAGTGCGAAATATACCAGTGCAAGGAGGACATAGTAAAGTGAGGAGTCGAGTCTCTTACTTTCGTCGCTGAATCCCGTGGGAGAGCCGGGAGGGGAAGCGAATACCGGAGCGGCTGAGTCTGGTGGAGTCCAATCGCCGTCGTCACCGCCACTCAAAGGTTCACCATTCTATAAAAGCAAGACAGTCAATTCTGATTCATGGTAAGTTATACCTTAATTGTAGTTTCTGGTACAAGGTTCAATAATAAAGTCTTTTATATTTTTAGTTACTTGAAATACCAAAATACCTCGTCACACTCCTCGACTATCAAGGATGGGAAATTCCCAATGACTCCATTTGCTTCACCGCGCCACCAACCGTCGTCTACTCCGTGGGCATCACGAGACACAATGCGAATAAACTGAAATTCAGATAAAAGATGAATATGCATCAAGTTTTATAATAATAGCGTCTTACATCCTGGTCATGTACTATTTACCTGTCCCTCTTCAAGATTAAGCTCGTCTGAGCCCTCAGCGTCGTAATCGTACAGAGAGAAGCAATATCCGAGCGTCGGCAATTCTGGAGCCTTTTCTGTGGGCTCCGGCTTAGGTTCCTCCTGCTTAGCGACCGGCGCAGATATGACAGAAATCTGATCTGGAGACTGAACAACGTCTGCATCCTCCCCCTCAACAGTGTAATCCACAGACGAGAATGAGATCTGTGAAACCAGTCCCGGCTGGTTGGACGTCTGTAAATTTGAAGTCTAATTAAGCCGATTTAGAAAATCGTGATCAATAACTTGAGTTAGTATACTACTTCTATGTTATTATGGATATAAAATGTATTAGACCTGTTCCCTCTCAACGTCGAGATAGTTGTGAGGCACGTAGCCTTCTTCTCCGCGGTAGTTGCGAGCGCGCAGCCAACCGTCTCCATCCCCTTCTCCGACAACTTCCAGTTGCTCGTTTTCAATGATGGACAATTCATCTGGATTTTGAGCCTAAAAATAATCAATATTTTTACTAAAAAACTTGGAATATCAGTCAAATAATATAAAATATTTTTTTATAAATTAGTACTTATTATAACTATAATTTGTCTAAAGTAGGCCTTTCTTCTTCAGGATCTTTAAGACAAAATGCCTGTATGAAACTTACAGTGTAAGAATATAAGGCGGTGCATTTGTATAACGGTGCAGCCGGTGGTTCTGTAGTCTCCACTGGGGCGGCCGGTTCCGACTCCCCTTCTCCCCAATTCACTTGAGTTGGGTCATCCCAACCCACTGTTAGCTGCTCGATGCGCATACGCTCTTCTTCCAGTTCAGCTAAAAATAAATATCGTTACTCAATTTTGAACTGTAGCCTCTTGATTAGATGTTTTTTGTATTTTGTAAAGATTTTCTTAGATTATTCTTCAAAATACATGTTTTGTACCATCAACTTCCTCGTCATGTTCGTCCTCGTGTTGCGAGCCAGACGTAGTGCGCTGGTGTCCAGATGTGGTAGCAACATTTGTTGCAGCAGCCTCGCCTTCTGTATTATCGCTGTCGTAGAAGGAATCTGAACTGGGCTGGTCCTAAAAAGAGAAATGAAGTTAGAATTTTCGTTATTCGCTATTAACCACACAATATTAAAAAACTTACCGCTGCGCCGGAGGCATCGGTTCTTATACTGAGCAAGCTACTGCTGCGTGGCAGAGTGTCTTGGACTGCCAGTAAGTCGACTTCTTTGAGCCACTCGTCGACTGGAGCTCCGCTGTTCCGGAGACATTCCAATCTGGCTTCGTATTTGGCTCTGGAAGTTTCTGATCGACGAATGCTAGAACGAAGTTCATCCATGCGCGTTTCAAGATCTGGGCCGTTGGGGTCGGTTGAGTCAACCTAAAAGGAAATTTATGTTCTATTATACTGACAGTGGCGTAAATATAGGGTGGCAGGGCTGGCAAAACCCCACGGGCCCCCAATCCAAAAGGGCCCCGGCCTAAGAGGCCATGAGGTCAGAATGTTTTTATACATTCATTTATTCATACATTGACGATTTTTACTGTTAGGGCTCTATCAATTTGCCACGGGCCCCGGATGTTATAGTTACGCCACTGTATACTGTAATTAATTAATGATTGAAAAACTTAGGATGAATCAACAAAATGGACAAGGATCTTAGGTTGTGATTTTGTGAATATAAAAGTCCGTTGATACCTTCTGTCCTGCGTCCCGCATGGCTTGATACGCTTGTAGTTTTCTGGTAGATTCTCTGACGAGGGCGGCTTCACGAACAACCCTGGTGGCCCAACGGCGAGCCTCTTGTGCGAGAGTTTGTGTCACAGACTCGTGTTCCATTGTCACAGTGTCGATGGGATCATTGTCACACGGCTCAAACTCGTACTGCACATAAGAAACAGGCTGACTACAAATATCCCATGGGCACATTTAAAAATAAAACATGTTGCAAATAGCTGAAGATATAATTTAATTAAATTAATTACAGCAATGTTTTGAGCGTAAATATAAGCTAACTGACCTGGATGTGTTGTTTGAGTACCGGGTAGTACAGATATAGGCATTGCAAGTTGTACTCCCGAGTGAGTTGCTGGGCTTGATCCCGTATTTTGCCGAAGGAGTGCTGTGTCGCGGAGCACGTGAGTAGCTCAGTTCGGCCCATGAGTGTGAGAAACTCTGACACTTTTTCATACACAGCCGCTTCCATACTTTGCATGCACGTTTGAAGTTCGGTCAGGAAGTATCTATTCTAAAATTAAAGTATTAAATTAGCTTTTTTAACTACTACTACTTCATTATCAGCAATAATTGCGATTGTTGAATGAGTTATGGGGAAGCTTTTTGGTTAATTGGTTAAAGGGCGACGTGCGAAGTTCTAAATTAATGTTGTTCAAAACATAGTATGTAAATTCTAAAGTTGACTTATCTAATGTTATAACTCGATGGATCCAATACCTGATGTGCATTGGCCGCGGCGATGCTCAATAGATAATCGTTCCTCGCTCCAGTTGATTTTTCTTCGAGTTGATCCCGTCGGGATGAAACTTTCGCGCTATTTTTCTGCAGTGACGTAATGGATTGAAAAAACGAGCCTTTCTTCTTTTTCAACCTGGGGGATAAAATTAATGAAGCGTAGTTTGCACGTCCTAGATCTTAGCGCATTCAAA
The DNA here is from genome assembly GCA_963422495.1 of Polyommatus iphigenia. Taxonomy (NCBI): domain Eukaryota; kingdom Metazoa; phylum Arthropoda; class Insecta; order Lepidoptera; family Lycaenidae; genus Polyommatus; species Polyommatus iphigenia. Next base: position 24,361,770 of record OY730178.1, on the reverse strand, counting down.
AAAAATTCTTCTACGGTTAAGGATTTCTAACAAGTTTAAGTTCAAACAAATGCTTAATTAATTCAGACTCTATAATAAAGTCATGTGTTTCTTGTAATATTACTAAGCAAAGCGTGCATTAGATACGTCTAAATGCACGCAAAAATATAGAGCCCAATCTGTATCCATCCCAATTTTTATCTCCAATGATATACATTATACACATTATGTGCGCTTGCCCAGAAACAAAGGAGAGCATATTTAAAGTTCAGACTACGGATGGAACTGCATCAACTACTTATATGCTTATGCCTCAGTTTAGATTGGCAGCTACTTACTTTTCCTCGATGTCTTTGGCCTTGTCTCTGACGTCATGGGCCGTATGCTCCTCATCGAAGTAAAGTTTCTTAGTCTTATCAATATCCATTACAGTCAGTTGCAACTCCTTGTGAGCCTGGGAGAGGCTGTCAGTACACTGGAACAAAAAAAAATAAAAAACCCCCGACAAAAATAACACGCCTGTTTTTGCTCGAGGGCTGAAAATGAATAAAAATGGTTTAGGTACTCTCATTATCATATATTCAATCTACTAGTTAGGCAGTTGCCACGAGCTCGCAAAAATCCGGTGTGAAACAAAGCATCTGTTGAGTTTCTCCGACTTTTTAAGGACCAGAAACAATTTTAACACTAAAGGAGTAAGGTAAGTCTAATTCTCTACGAAGTCAAATGGACATTGGTAGAGAATGTCCAATGTTTATTGGCTACGGCTCTTTAGCTTACTGAGATGACTCTTTTGACTTTTCTAGTTTAGGTAGTTTATCTCATCACATAAAAAGTGAAGTAGCTGTGAAAAAGTTTCTGCACCAGCTGCTAACTATAAAATCGTAAATAAACAAATAACTATTCTCATGAAAATCGAAAACTATCGCAAACGAAATAGCGATCAAAATGCTTTCCTATTTCCCCCAAAAATAGAATAGAAATAAAATAATCGGCCAATCCGTACCGCTATAGAGCAAAAATAGGCCAAAAATTGTGTTTTTTGTATGGGAGCCTCCCTTATTTTTTTTTATTAAAATATTATTATTAATTATTAAAGTAAGTACACATATATTTAAGGCCTTTGTGAAAATTTCAAGTGCCTACCTGTTGCCATTATAATTGATGTCGAGCAAAAAGGCCAAAAAAATCACGTTTGTTGTATGGGAGCTCCCCTTAAACATTAATTTTATTTTGTTTTCAGTATTTGTTGTTATAGCGGCAACAGAAATATGTACATAATCTGTGAAAATTTCAGAAGTCTAGCTATAGCGGTTCTTGAGTTACAGCCTGGAGACAGACAGACGGACAGACAGACGGACAGACAACGAAGTCTTAGTAATAGGGTTCCATTTTTACCCTTTGGGTACGGAACCCTAAAAATAGTTATTCCATTCTCTAACATCAATAGGTAACGTTGTTTTTTATTCGTAAGCTATGAATTTTCAAAAGTAAAATTCAATATTCAATTATATGCAATCAATACTTAACTACCTATGCATTAGAAAACCATTAATAGACGAAAATAGAATCAGTAGTTTAGGCGTTACATTGTAGTAAACATAAAATATTTTAACTTATAAGAGGCCGGGTGCCATCGAAATTCTCAATCATTTTCTCATATGAAAATATTTAACATGTTTGAGTGAAATAGTAATTACCTAGGTTCCTGCACAAAAATTTACTACAAAATATTTAAACACTAAAAATTTTTTTTTGTTTAAATATTTTGTAGTCAATTTACTACTAAATATTTAAACACTAAAAAATTTTTTTTGTGTTTAAATATTTTGTAGTCAATTTACTACTAAATATTTAAACACTAAAAAGTATAGTAAAACACTAAAAATATATAAATAAATAGTAAATTTACTACAAAATTTTTGTGCAGGAGCCTAGGTAATTACTATTTTAAGCTGAAAAATAACTCAAACATGTTAAATATTTTCGTATGAGAAAATGATTTTGGTATTACGTATATATGAGAATTTCGATGGCACCCGGCCCCTTAAAGGGGCGACTAACCCAAAAATTTTCGATTTTATAATTCATTTTTATACTTGAAAATAAGCCCTGAATTCTTTCATTTTCAAAAATTAGATACTACATTATGATATTTCCAAGAATCCGATCTGAGCAAAAACACGATAATATCTTAAAATTTTCTCGATAGAAAAAATCACACAGATGCACCTAATTTTCACGAATTTTTCATTTATTGCCATAACCGTGCATTGAACTGACTTAATATTTTAACACATTGTATAAAATTTTATCATTGAGAAACCGACCTAGCGGATTTCTTAAATCTTTAGATATTTATCGAGTTATTGAGAAAAAACTAATTTGGCGATGAATCCGCATCGTTCTTTTTCACCTGGCATATGAAAGACGGGCGTGAGTCTGAAGAGAGAAGGACGATGTTTGATTTTTTGGGCTAGTCGCCCTCTTAACAATGAAAATCTTAATAACATCAAATTCATCTTTTTGGCAACGTATTTTGCTACTGAACGAATGAAACCCGCAAGAATTCGACCTTGATGGTAAACCGCTGGAAATGGGTAAGCGCGAAGCCTTTGACGATTATATTTTCGTTTTTCATGCCCCTTTGCTTCCATTGCAAAGGGCTGTGCGGTTGCCGTGACGAATCTACATTATCTACATATCTACATACCTACTAGGTATTTAATAACGAAGGTCGAAGTAGCTTCTCGAGGTATGATCTTATAATTTATAAGAGGAAGGTGGCTATAGTAGAAAATAGTAAGTTTTTATTTTTAGGAATAGAAAGAATATAAAGAATAGAAAGTCTCTATCGCATTGTACATTAGGGTAAACCTGTAATGGTAGAAATAATGTACGGAAATAAATAAATAAATGAAACAAATGAACACTGATAATAATAATAATTAGAGAGTTATTTTAGAATCAGCGTAGCACCCAGCGGCCAGCCCCGGATCTTCAATTTTATCAGGTGGGGCAGAACTCTATGTAATGTTTGTTTTGTTACACCCTGTATAGAAACATAATAAATTTAATATTAACAATATGTAACAAGTAGTCACTATGTTCTATTCTCGAAAAGCATAACATTCGGTTTAAATGCCAACTTAATCAAATATGTATGTGGTAATAAATGAACAATATGGTAGCGTGCATTGCTGTCCAAACCTGATGGAACCGGGTAATCCAATATTCATGGCAAATGCAACTCCGGCCTTGTATTGATGCTTCCAGGATATGTAAACTAAGTAACATCACCTACTCCATATTTCGTTTTTGGACAACAGCCAACTCGCTAAGCTATACATATACTCAGTAAATACTCTTAAAAGAGCCTCAATTATATTCCAAAATTGTGTTTGCTTTGTCTTTTTTAAACTTGTAATAATCACTGTGTAAGCTTGTTAGCAAAATTTTATTTTAGCTTCTTTTTTTTAAGTGAAGGATTACATCGTAAGGTTGCAGTTTAAGCTTAGGATCGATTACTTGGGTATCTAAGGATTAGAACTAAAAAAATACTACTTGTGAAGAACGTACTAAAGTAGGTACCTTATAATTTATATGTATTTTCATATCTGGTACTTAAGTACGTTCTTTAGCAAGTATAAGTTCGTTCATAAGTGCGTAGAGACGCACTTACGGAGAAAGTATGTATTATGTACCAAAAAACTTGTATACCCTTTCTCTAAATAAAAAGCCACGTTCCCTTTAAGCAAAAATACTGGCGACAGCTATTAAAATAAGGGTTCCGTTTTTTGCCACTTGGCTACGGAACCCAAAAAATTAAGACTTTATTTTAACTAATTATTATTATTAGATATATTGTAGAGGCTAAAAATAAAAAAAGCACCGTAGCTTCGTATTAAGCTTACTATAAAGTAGAGCTTTACCTATTATTCACGCTTCGCTTGGCTAATGGTCTTATAATAAGAGCAGTATTCTTATGGTCAATAAACACGAGCTTATTTTATCTATTAACACAACCTATTTTTCCCATGAAAGCTGCCACTTTATTATCGTCCTACGTCAAGAAAACTTTTGGATCAGGGCGAGCGAAGCGAGCCTTATAGTATATGCCACAACCTGTACAATACAATTTGTGGTACACTTTGCGGACAAACTATCACGCCTATTAGCTATGTCCACATTATGCGCTTTCGTCTTCAATTTTCGTCATCTTCTTTCATTCAACTTTCGTTTTGGCGCATTCAATAATTGAATGCGTCAAAGAACGCAATGCCAACTATCATTTTTAATAACAAAGCGAAAGTTTTAGACGGTCAGAGCCCAGAGGGCATGCGTCCCGGGCATGCCTCACGTTCGCTGTTGACTGCGCTATAACGCATGCCCTTGACGAACAGAAAGAGGCACAGTGTGGACAAAACTATTGATGTGTGCTTTAATATAGTAATTTATATTTATATGTAGATGTGTTATCATCAGCCAGTCAAGGTGTCACGACGCGAGCCCTCACAAAGCTCGGCTTTTAGCTAGTATATTTTATCTTTATGTTATTTAAAGTTAAGTTTAATCCTTACCAAGAAAATATTTTCTATCGAACCTACCATCATATAATTAACTGATTCAGAGGCAATTGCCGTACCTAGGTTATTTGGTCGGGTTATACAAGTCGTTATCAGTGTGGACTCTGGGATTGGCTTGACTGTCACATGAATCCCTTTGCATTAATTACACCTGTATTTTTTACGGCCATTGTGCCAAACTCACAACTGGCCACAGGTAAAACTAATTTAAACTGTTATTTTTGTGCCAACGAAGAGCGATTTCATCCAATCTGCTGCAGCGTTAAGAACATTAATTTCAGAAACAGTTCAATTTCGTTTCAACCATTTTTCAGAAATGACAATATGACTGATTTGGCTATGAATAATTTTCCGTTCTTTCTCTTAACTATTGTACGAGTTGGATAGGGTAGGAAAAGTGCAGCTCGAAACGCTTCTTGCGTAGTAGGTAAATATCATTGAGATGTAAAATATGTATAATGTAAGATTTTGAAAAAACTTGCAGGAACGCGTCGCGTTCTTTTCTTTCGGTGAGACTTAGGCCGTGTTTCCACTGAAGCGGAGCGGAGCTTAGCGGCGCGGTGCCGAATTGACCAATCACCATGCTCGAAATCTTCGCTCCACTTCGCTGTCATTCCCTGGAATAGCACGATTGGTCAATTCGGGCACCGCTAAGCTCCGCTCCGCTTCAGTCGAAACGCGGCCTAATATTAATAATTATAAAAAAATTAGTAATAATTGAAGACCGAATAGGCTATCCACTACTTAACTTGACAGATGAATTATGCAGGAGAATCTGTCAAAAAAGTTGTTAATAGCCTATTCGCCACTTTATAGATAGTGGTGAAAGGCCCTAATTATAATAAGACTAATTACTCTTTTTTCCTTATAATTTAAACAACCCTTGTAACTAACCTACTTCATCATTTAGCTAATATCTATAGCAGCTAGCAGCTAGCTAGACATAGAATCTACATCTTTTTACACCCGGGACACGAAGTATTACCATAATATTATACTAAATTTCGGTGGCCCAGTCCGTAGTAACATCGATTGGAAAGTTACAATGGAACCCTGATTGAATGTCAAATCGGATCACGGACCAATTAGCGCCCGGCTCATCTGTCAACGGTGGTGACGTCACAAATGCATTATTGGGCATCCGTGAATGCTGATTGCACCTTATTGTGTTCGGCCAGCGGTCGCCATGATCCCTATATTCTCGGTACGAGTATTATATGCATAATGCAATAGTACACAAATTGTATATGGGACGGCGTAATCCACTAACCTAATCTCCTTTACATTAGTATTAGATATTAATATATGATATTACTGGACGTTCCGCGCGGCTTCGCCCGCGTAAATTAGATATTTAACAGACAAATTTGTCCACGAAAAATAGCCTATGATCCTTTACGTGTTCTACTTCTTATCTGTGCCAAATAACAGAAAAATTGCTCCAGTAGTTCGTGAGATAAGCTCTTTCAAATAATTTCCCCCGTTTTTTCCACATTTTCCTCTATTTCTTCGCTCCTATTAGTCGTAGCGTGATAAAATATAGCCTATAGCCTTTCTAGATAAGTGGACTATCTAACACTGAAAGAATTTTTTAAATCGGACCAGTAGTTCCTGAGATTAGCGCGTTCAAACAAACAAACAAACTCTTCCGCTTTATAATATAAGTATAGATTATCATCCTGGATACTTAAATATTAAAAATCCGAAAGTGTGTCTGTCTGTCTGTTTACTCTTAACGCCCAAACCACTGAACCGATTTTGCTGTTTGGTATGGAGGTACCTTGAGTTCCGGGAAAGGTCACTGCAAGATACTTTTTATCCTTTATACCTAGAGGTATATTTTATATTAAGGTACTGCCACAGAATATATATTAGTAGTACCAAGTACTGCCTCTTCACAACGGACCATGCTGGCCCACTACAAGCCATCGCCATTCTGTAGTAGTCAGGCGTGGCGCGCAATAGCGTGGCCTGTAGTGGGCCATCATGGGCCATTGTGTAGTGTGTACCGGCTACTTTAGATACGCGCAACTAGGTTTACTTCTTTATTTGCACTATGAATAATATTACTATCATTTATTTCTTATAATCTTTACTAAATGCGGAAGCATATCTGTCTGTATGTTAATACCCTTCACGCCCAAATCGCTGTACTGTTTTTGCTAAAAGGTATGGAGATACTTTGAGTTCCGGGAAAGGACATCAGCTAAGGATATTTTAAGCCATTACATAGCTTTTATCGCGGGCTTTGAGTGTCCGTGTGACTAGACCGTAAACGTATGCAAATAATTATAATTAATAATTGCATAAGTTGATAAAAAATGCTATGAAATATCATGAAACTGCACCGGCAGTCTCCGATTCGAGTACCACACGTACTTTTATGTCGGAATCTTGTAGTATAATATTACTCTATATATCTATTACAGTATACAGTATACACCTAGAATGTCTCGGGTGCAATTTAATTTAATCATGTACCTAACCAGTAACCAATGTCCCGGCCCCGCCATAATCTAGTCAAGATTCCGCGATACCGTATTGGAAATTCGTAATATTAAATCGAGCCTCTCAATATGCTTCCAAGGAAATTTAATTTGTAAACTCTATATCTATAATATCTCTAATAATATCTCTATAATATGCTTCCAAGGAAATTTAATTTGTAAACTCCCACTCGCTTGACATAATCTGATGTTATAAGAACAGAATCTTATTGGTTCCATTTTAAAATAAAAAGGTTATACTTATTTTCAATTTTTCAAACTCTCTTAAACTCCTAGCAGAAGCTAGGTATATGTATATTCCGAGAATAGGTACATTTCACAAAATATGGCGGACCTTCGTTTTTCTGCCAACAGTTTTGCCAACTACGTTATATTCTGTAAAAACATGAATTTCCACCAAGAAGTTAGAGTTAATGTTTAATTTTATATTATTGGGTTCCGATTTTTGGTTAGGGGAAATTAATAAATTGAATCCTTCAAATAGAAATAAAGGTATAGCGCCTCCGAGCTCGGACACAGCTTTGGCACAAACTCTACATTAACTATTTCAAAAAGTATACAATGAGCTGAAAATGTTTTAAATTGTTTTCACATTAAATGTGGAAGTTCCAGAGAGCGCATGCGACATATTATTTGAAACGCCAGGTTCCAGTTAAACAACTTTGCCGGACAGTGGGAACAGGAAAAGACAAGCAGCGAATAGAGCTCGAAATTAATTTGTAACTTTTGTAATGCTACTGTTAACTGTGTTAGATGGAATATTGTATTGTGCAAAACTATAACATTCTTTCGTTTTTTATATATTTAAAAAAACCTTCTGAATTATGACCAAAGCTACTAAAAGACTGCTTTAAAGTCTGTTGCGATGCAGGATTTTAACTTTTCTAATAGCGTTAATAACCGATTACTGTGTTTCGCACTCAAGGTAGCTAGGAAAGAAGTAGGAATAGTTCTAAAAATCAGCTGCATAAAAGAATTAATTTTAGAAAGACATGTAAAAACCGAATTGCGATCTGCACGTCAGTTTAATGGACAATATACAATTTAGTCTGTTTAGATCCCTTCCTGCATTTTGCTAGACAATACGTTTTTCATGCGAAATTAACGATTGTAGAGCACCTAGTTGTTAGTCGAACGACTGCTCCGTTATCCGTATTTAAGTGTGGAACTGTGTAATTTCGAGTCTAGCATTTTTTAAAGCTTCAAATTATGTAGTTTGGTATAAGTTTACCCGTATTTTTCATATATCTGTTTTAAATAAATATTGGCAGACACATCAATAATACGCTAAATTACACGGAAATGGAAGCAATGCGAGCTTTGTATCAATCACAGGTAAATTAATGGATTACCCATGTAATAATTTCATTTGCGTATTGTATTCCAGGTAAAGATATACGACATTTGCTAATGCGTTCGTGTTGTAGTTTTAAACATCTTCTTCTTGTATATAAAAATGGATTTTCAAATGTGTTAGTCGCGCTAAAACTCAAAAGCAGCTGAAGGGATTGGGCTGATTTTAGTCTTAAAATATTCGTAGAAGTCCAGGGAAGGTTTTAAAGTGACACGAAGTTCACCGGGACAGCTAGTATTGAATATATTCGCATCTTGAACTCCTCTACTGTAATTTTCAGGGACAGTGGTCACAACTTTAGAGTATTAAATTAAAAAATCGAAAAACAAATAAAATTGTGTTTTTTTGAAGTGAAAACTTCTTTAGCGGCGTTGAGCACTTTTGTGGGATGGGTAAAAACTGTGAAACTCGCGTCAGATTCTCATGCTGATCGAAAAATCAAAGAAAAAACGTAGGATGGTTGGAGAATGGTGTTGTAACATCGAAATCGATTAATCGAACAATCGATTGTTTTTTTTCGATTGTCGATATTTTTTAATCGATTGTAAGTGTTTCGATTAATTAATTAAAACGATCGTTTTTTATTTATTTATTTATTATTATTATTTTATTTTTTATTTTCTTTTAAATTGATTTTCATAAAAAATGGGTTAAAAAAAATAATGCACAACGTTAATAATCAAGTTTTCACTTCTGCCGGCACTCCCGGAGTGCAACCCGTCTTTTTTTTTTGCTGACTATCGCACTAAAGTAAACGCACACAATTTTTTTGTGACTTAGTAATTTTATGAATGCTATACTTTACCTGCGAACAGATATTGAAGAAAAATCTTAAGTCTTCCAAAAAAGAAAATCCACAAAAATGACGAAAACAAGATAAGGTATAAACTAGGTACCAAATACTTTCAAAAGTTTCCTTTGTCTTGAAAATTTTCCCCAAGTTTGTGTTAAGTTGACAAAATTATCGAAGGCGTCGTCATTGATGTTTTCTTCATCTAACCTAAAAGACTTTATTTTGGGAGAAAGAAAAACAAAGCAAACCTTGAACGTTGCATAAATAAAGACGTGAGTGGAAGAACCAGTTAAGTAACATTTATAACATAAGGATATAATTACTAGTTAATTAGTACCTAATTAGTCATTAGGGTTCCGTAGTTTACCTTATAATTTAAACAAACCTTGCAACTTACACACTCCATCATCTAATTAATAATGTATCTGGCTACATTAAATCCACATTTTTATGATTTCGAAACATTTTTCCGGCCCTAAAGCCTACATTTATGCAAAAAACATTTTTTAAACTGTTACTTCCCTGCTTCTTCGTCTTCAATCTTCTCATTTGTAAAAGGGAGGAAGTAGTTAGCATTTTCACTAATAATTCGGTTTTTCTTTTTCCATAAAGATGACTTTGAAGGCTAACTCTTATCAAGAAGATGACAGATATCTTATCTAGTCCCATTGTCCCATATCGCTCTCCCACTTACCTTTTTGGCGACGTTGAGCTTGTGCTGCCTCAGGAACTTGGCCTCATCAGCGATCTGCTGCTGGAACACCTCGACCGCGGCCAGCCTGGCCCGCGCCAACTTCTCATTCTCCTCCAGCACGGTGCGCCACACGTTCCACATGTTCCTGGACGAATACGTTTAAATTTAGAATGTTTTAGTGGCTAACATCGGTTTCACAAGTCAAATATGGAATTCAGAATATTTTTTTAGTTGCCAGCATTGGTTCCACATGTCAAACAAACGCAGAGTGTTCATTTTATTTTGTATTTTGTTTTTTGTTTTTTTTTGCATTACACTTTGTAAATTGTAGCATAGCACTCGATTTATTCAAAAACGCAAAGCAATAACAGCAAACTAAGTTTAGTATACTTATTGCAACAACTTTTAGCACATTTCTAGTCTATTCGCATTTAGAAGACAGTGTGACGTGAATGTAATTAGATTTTTGTAAGTATCGGGAATATTATACAAAGGATAATATTCCTGTATATTAATATTACTGTATATTAATAAAAAAGTACATGTTGCACACGTCATATCAGAATATTGACAAAAACGTCGAACGTCGAACAAAAAGTTTATCTACCTCTTTCACCTCTCTATCTCTAGCATAAAAACATTGCAGGGATATAGTATCCTATCGTGAATGAGGGTTTAGCGTTAGATCGATTTTAATTTATTTAAAAATTCCATTGTCTTCGCGAATAGACTGTATTTGCATAATATAGGCCCAGCGGAGCAGTTTTAAGAGGCATCACCTTGAAAAGACTGAGCACTTACAAACAACGATGTGAAAATAGGAGACGCCACTTTAACTAATGAAGTAATAAGCTGCTTATTAAAATTTTAAATTGTGATATAGCGTATTTCGCAAGCTTGCTTCTATATTATTAGCTAAAACCGAAAAAATTAAAAGATAAAGCCAATAAGTGATATTATAAGGGAAGTCATTTTTAAAGAAAAAATTCCAATACTTTTTATGAACATTTTTACACCTGGCATTAAATGATTGCAGGATTTTTTTGAAAAGAAAATATTGAAACTGAATATTTATTAAAATATTTTCTGGGAACTGTAAGTATCAGATTTAAGGTAGATCATACAATATGACTTTAAACGTACCGTTAACTATTTAGTTTAAAGATAATGTTCAGGTCGTTGTGAAAAGCTTTTTTTATACGTAGGATACTCGTATAAAACTAGGTTAATAAGCCACGGCTCTGTACAGTATACATCCGCCAGTTTATAAACCGAACGCCACTTTGGAATTTGGCTGTAGCGATAGCCACGCCAGCCCCCCTAGACAAGTGGCAAGCGATTATCGTAAACGCTAACGCCACAAAATGTATGCGATTTGACATAAGTCATCGCTTCGCTAGCGTATACTGATGTCAAGTCCCATACATTATGTAGCGTTAGTGTTAGCGTTTACGATGATCGCTTGTCGCTTGTCTAGGGGGCCAGGACGGGCGTTTGACGGGTTTATGGAGGACTAGAATCTAGATTCTAGATTTTGTCCGCAATTACGTTGCGCCAAAATTCGTTTATCACGCGGGAAACGTACATTTTTCCGGGATTAAAAGTGTCCTATGTCATTTCCCGGGACTCGAAGTATATCCATACCAAATTTCAGCAAAATCGGTTTAGCAGTTTGGGCGTGAAGAGGTAACAGTCAGACATACAGACAAACACACTTTCGTATCTACTGGGTGGAACTGCTACAAAACTAAGTGATGCTACTTAAGGGCGTGTAATGTGTATGCCTCCCCTGTGAAAGTAGCAGCGCTGAAAGAGTAACTTTTTTTTTTACTTTAGTATTGGACTATTTATGACCCTCGGGCGCTTGCCCATACAAATCACAAAAAAATTTGCTCTTTGAGCGCTGTTACTTTCACAGTAAACTCTATTTAATATAAGAGACACATACAAACCCTAAAGTATTTTTGTGGTTATAACTTATATTATATTAGTATGGATTTGCTATTAGGTACATGGCTTCGATCGAAGTCTATAAAATATTTTATCACTGTATAAGTAACTACTTTTAAGATATTGTCTTTAATATTTTTCAGGATATCAATTTTAACTTTTAATGCACAATAATATGTCAACTATTCTTTAAAATACTACTTAATTAAAATGTAGAGGTATAGGAAATACCAATCTGAACGTACCTATCAACAAAAAGGTGTGAAAAATCGTTCTGCTCTCAATACGGATTTTTCAAACACAATTTCAAAGGTTAGGCTAACGCAAAACCTTGAATGCCATACGAACGAGACGCAAAAAAGCATTCTTTTATAAAGAGTTTTGCTAGAAGTACGTTGAAAGCTAAATATGTACCAGTAAATATTATGGTTGCACTTACAAATAAATTATTTAAAAATATATTTTAATTAACTTGATTTAGGGTGAAGCCAAACGAGCGTAATTTGTGAGTTGTGAGTCGCAGAATTACGGTCGCGTAAATATCTTTTCAATTTTGATATAAATCATGACTCACAAAGTTACGCTCGTGTGAATCAAACAGGACTTTTGTATGAAACTGAGTGCAGCAGAATTCTGCCGAACCGAAATTCTGCGACTTACAAGTTACAATTCACAAATTACGCTCGTTTGGCTTCGCCCATCATTATACATTTAGGTAAGGTTTTCGCTTAGCAAAATGTTAATTTAGCGCACAGTCGCATCATCTCATACGTTCAAGTAGCTTGCCTACAAATAAAAACGCTAGTAAGCAGGGTACTTAGTCAAATCAAACTCTTTGAGGTTTTTATGTCAAATGCCCGCAATTTTAACGATGCGTAATGCGTTATACTAAATTCCATACATTTTTGATATCTAACTCTGCTACCGAAACTATCGAATCCAATTTGACTAAGTACCCGTATTCCCTAGACACAAGCATAACCCAATTCGTGTCAGAATATGCCCAAAACTCGAGAATAAAAGCATTTTCAGCGCAGATTTAAGCTCATTTGGAAGCAGTACGAGAATAAAAGACGAAAATTTAGCCTTTGTTTCTGACATTCAAGTAAATAAGTTGTGCGCAAAATTAATGTTAATTTATTAAACACTAGACGTTCCGTGCAGCTTCGCCCGCATTTAAATTAGGAATTTTACGAATACCGTACATTTTCCTGCAAAAAATAGCCTATGTCCCTTCATTCTTTAGCCTTTCTCAATAAATGGGCTATCTAACACTGAAAGAATTTTTCAAATCGGACCAGTAGTTCCTGAGACTAGCGCGTTCAAACAAACTCTTCCGCTTTATAATATTAAATAATCGGCCAAGTACGAGTCGGACTCACGCACGAAGGGTTCCGTACCGTTATAGAGCAAAAATAGACCAAAAATTGTGTTTTTTGTATGGGAGCCCCCTTTAAATTTTTATTTTATTTTATTTTTAGTATTTGTTGTCATAGCGGCAACAGAAATACATAATCTGTGAAAATTTCAACTCTCTAGCTATTACCGTCCTTGAGTTACAGTCTGGAGACAGACGGACAGACGTCGAAGTCTCAGTAATATAGGGTCCCGTTTTTACCCTTTGGGTACGGAGCCCTAAAAATAGTATAGACTAGCTGTTGAGGCCCGCTCCGTTGCGCAGAAATTCATTTATCCCAAGGGAACCGTACTTTTTCCGGCATAAAAAGTCTTAGTTATGTCTTTTCCCGGAACTTGAAATAGTTCCATACCAAATATCACAACAATCGATGCTGCAGTTCGGCGTGCAGAGGTAACAGACAGAAATACACACTTGCACATATTTTATAAATAATTTTATTATGAAATATGAATCTATGAGTATAGTGTATAGCTGCATGTAATTAATACCAACAACTTATTGCTACAAAATAAAAAATTTGTAGCAATAAGTTGTTGGTGTATCAATTTAAATAAATAAATAAATAAATAATATATAAATTAAAGAAAAAAATTGAAAATCGGTGCACAAAGTGATCGATGAACATGCAAAAAAATATAATATATTATAAACAGACGTACATATAACCTCCTCCTTTTGGAAGTCGGTTAAAAATTAATTATTCCGATTACAAAAAAAAACATTCCTTTTGAATTTGCCATAGAGGGATAAAATACGCCAACATACATTTTCCCTTCAATAATAAGTCAGTTACGTAGTAAAATCATAAATGTTTTAAAGTTTGTTAAATAAGACCTCGTTTGCAGTCACTTCGAATTTACTTCGAAATTGCTGCACAAGTTTCTACAATATTTTACTAAAACGTCAACTAACAGCGCGTCTTGTCCCTAGTCAGCTTGTAGAAAATTCTATGTAGTCTGACAAACAACGCGCTCTAAATTTTAGAGTCTGAAGTACTTTAAGTTATTATATTATGGCTTTCCGTCAATAAACTATATTTCCACTACGTAAAAGTATTGGAGATAGGCTCCAATACTTTTACGCTTCATACCATCGAGGAAATTGATTCCTAGGCAGTTGACGGACCTACGTCATTTGGTCGGTTTATGTCAATAATTCAACGTAGAGATCAACTACGATAACATGGCGCGCCCTTCCAAATGACTGTTTCAATGTGTGTAGTTACATCCTTATGAAAGAGTTTGTATATAGTAAGTATTCAACCAATCACAGTACACGTAATATTTCAACGTAATATTTCAAGATTTGTTGGTCAACTAATCATAACTAGCCTACCGCGCAAGACAACGCACTTCAAACGTTTTGACAACGCACTTCAAACGTTTTGAATTTTGGAGGGGCGCGCCATGTTATCGTAGTTGATCTCTAAGCCGTGACCGGTCGTATAGGTTTGACTTAACGCGACCAAATTACGATCCGCCACCTGCATAGGAATCAACTTCTCTGATATTACATAATAAATGACACAACAAACTGAAAATAGATTTTAAAAGATTGTTATCGAAGTATTCCCGCATCTACATAATATAATTACGAGGGCTGCTATTTATGTATCCGGAACTGGCCACTTACAAGAACAATAATTAAAAAGTAACATTTGAAAATAGAACTCTTTGGTTGAAGAATACATTTTGTTTCATGTGACTGTCAATTATTTTTCCCTTGTGGCGTTATTTTGAAAATTGCGTGTCTTCATTTGCCATGGATTTAACGCGTGAACATTTTCGTGCAATGATTTACTACGATTTTCGGCGTGGGCTAAATCAACAACAGTGCTTTATTCAACTCACCGCAACTTTTGGAGATGAAGCACCATCAAAAACCACTGTTTATCACTGGTACAGTGAGTTTAATCGTGGGCGGTCTATGCTCACGGAAGAAAATAAAGAAGGTCGCCCAAAAACAGCTGTTGTCCCACAAAATATAGATGCTGTGCGGGAACTAATAATGCGTGATCGTCATGTTACATATCGCGAGATAGAGGCGTCCTTAGGCATAAGTATGACGAGCATACATAAGATATTACACGAACATTTGGCTGTAAAAAAAATATGTTCGCGTTGGATTCCGCACAACTTGACAATCGATCAAAAACGGTCTCGTGTCGATTGGTGCAAAAAAATTATAAAAAAATACAACCGTGGTACGTCAAAAGCCGTTTATAATATCTACACAGGTGATGAATCTTGGATCTATGCATATGACCCCGAAACTAAACAACAGTCAACGGTGTGGGTGTTCCAAGATGAGCCGAAACCAACAAAAGTTACTCGTGCAAAAAGTACTTTGAAGCAAATGGTCGCCTGTTTTTTTGGAATTAATGGACATGTGGCTACAGTGCCATTAGAGAATCGTAAAACGGTTAATTCTGAATGGTATACGACCATTTGTTTACCAGAAGTCTTTGAAGAAATAAGAAAGGACAACCGACAACGCAGAATCATATTACATCACGACAATGCTAGCTGTCACACCTCAGCTGAAACAACTCAGTTTTTGGAGGGTCAAAAGATCGAATTGACTGGTCATCCGCCGTACAGCCCTGATTTGGCACCTAACGATTTCTTTTTATTTCCATACGCGAAGAACAAATTACGTGGTCAACGTTTTTCGAGCCGCGAAGAGGCTGTTGATGCGTTCAAAATGCACGTTTTGGAGATACCTCAATCAGAATGGAAAAAGTGCTATGAAAATTGGTTCCAGCGTATGCAAAAGTGTGTCGATCATCGCGGCGAATATTTTGAAAAGCAATAAAACCATATTAAATGATATTTGTTTGTTTCTTATTTTAATTCCGGATACATAAATAGCAGCCCTCGTACGTTGTAATTTATGGTTACTCGCTATTTTCTCTCCAACCGCCCTTTGAAAGCTTTATTTAATAATAAACCACAGATAAACGGTTACTTTAACACACATTTTCATGTAATACTTAAAAGAAATATGTATATCAATCTGAGATAATATAGGTACCTAATCGACATTTAAAGATTTATAA
Source organism: Polyommatus iphigenia (assembly GCA_963422495.1). Lineage (NCBI taxonomy): Eukaryota > Metazoa > Arthropoda > Insecta > Lepidoptera > Lycaenidae > Polyommatus > Polyommatus iphigenia. The sequence continues at coordinate 24,345,429 of OY730178.1, read as the reverse complement.
GTATTTTCTAATTTTAGGTATAGCAGTACGTTTATTTACTTGTATCAGATAGAACGTAATCATCAAAATTTTACTCTTATCGTTTCAAAAAATACACCAATAATACTATATCATCAAAAAATATTTACAGGGCGATTATGTTGACCATAGCCAACAGGTAAATAAATAAATACCAATTAGTAACGTAGGTATTGTGTACGATATACGATATAAATCAATTTTTCCGATTATACTATCAGGCGGACTATCAGAGAAGTTGATTAAGTTGAGGCAATTCGACCAAATGACGTAGGTCCGTTAACTGCCTATGAATCAATTTCTTCGACGGTACATGCAGTCAAAGATGCAAGAACAAAGAGAGCAAATGCGTTATCCAGTTCGCACGGCTGCCTGCATATTCTATTCAAGTCACATTTAAAGTATTATCATTTATCATACATAAAATACTAACCATTTTTCCTCGGCTCCATCCACCTTGATGTCTGGAATCGTCGGTATCTTCTTGTTCAGGTATGCCGATGAGATTTTCAGTAGTGCCTAGAAGGAAGTATATTTTTAATACTTTAAAAATAAATAAAAATTGTTTTATTTCTGAGTAAGCAAACAAATGTTCTCAGAAAGTTTACATGGTGCCTACTACTTGGTTTCATTGGCGAATCCACTACTTTAGTACTTTCTTCGGACAGAAAAACCGGTTTGTCGAAATTCGGTACATTGGCAAAATTTTACTTGATAAGCTCGTAGTCTCGAACTGAATTTTGGTTCTGCGTTAACGTTGTAAACCTAAACGTTTTAATGTAATTCTAAAAAGTATTTCGAAAAATCACTCCAATATACAGTGTGTAACAAAAATAAGTGATAATACTTTAGGGTGTGTACGTATTCCTTGTAGAGAGTTCACCGTGAAAGTAGCAGCTCTGAAAGTCCAAAATTTTTGGAGTTTATTGGAGTTTACTCCTTAAGAATCGATTTTCATATATAAGGCGCCCGGTATGAGAAAAATCCGAGGGGTAAAACCTACTAACAAGTAACGAAAAATCGAGTCACGTTTTTGGTGCGCACCTTTAGTGCGCAACTTTCTAATTTGGCTGTGAGTGTATTAAGACCATAAAGGTATTATATTATATTATTATATAATTATATTATTATATAATTATATTATTTTTTTTTAGTTTTTTTTTAAAGTATTATCACTTGCTTTTGTTACACCCTGTATTATAGTGATGCTTCTTAAGAAATCTTTCATAAAGAAATAAGCTTTAATAATAATTGTGTATTAAAGACGCAAATCATTGTGGGGAGAGAAGTTATTCACAGTGATAAAATCTCAATAATAAAACATCGTAGGGAAGAAACTGTATAGAATTCCCAGAGTGTTTTCACAATAAAACTCTTCAGGAAACTATCAATACATAATTGCATCGCTTTTTATTGCTTGAAGTTTCTATTAGTTTGTAAACAACCAGCGACTTAGAAATAATAAGCTACAATTTCATTTTGAACGCTAGCGAGTATTCATAGTTTAAAGTGGAAACTTATACTCTAGAGTCTAGATTACTCTAGAGTCTAGACCGCTAGTGTCAATAGGGATTATAGCTAATACTATAGTTGTTGCCCGCGAACTCAACACAAAATAACAAAGATTTTCCCAATTTTTCAACATTTTCCACTGATTCCCTTTTTAGTCGCAGCGTGATGTTATGTAGCCTTGGTCAATAAGTGAACTACCCAACAAAATATAATTCTTAAATACTAAACAAATTCTTCAGCTTTATAATATATCTACTTAAAATATCATACTTTCTCTTTTATGAATGAGAGATATTACCTAGATAATGGTATACAACTAGTATACAAATAAGATAAATCTGTTACTTTCATTTGTTTTTCAGAAGGGGTGATGGTTTTCAACATGATGACGACACATCTTTAGTCACTCAGTAAATTTACGAGATCGGAGGTGGATGCATCTGCCGTATGGTCCAGAACTGTCTCCTTGTTTTGAAGTGTTTCGGTATCTGCATAATTCCTTAGGCAGTGTCAGGTTAACATCACGAGGTGACTGCCAAAACCACTTGTTGCAGTATTTGGATCAGAAGCCCCAAAATTTTCAAAGTTATCCAACAAAAATGGCACCAACAATACTTAAGTAAAATAAAGAAACTTTTGAATATTTATATAAAATGCGAAGAAACTTTTCCCCAGTTCCCAAAACGAATACGGCATTGCTTGATCGATTAATTAAGATTTGTTCTTTGAAATGCTGATAAGTGATGACTGAGTGAGTCTGAGTGTGTATGCAGATGTATATTATTTAGGCAATGATACAAAGCATAATAATATGTATTATTATTATAATTTGTATTTAGAATTATTTAAATTGCAGACCTAATCGATAGAATGCTTTATGCTACTATTGTATTATGACATTTATGAGTAATGACTGTAATGAGTTAATGACTGTAATGATAGTATCGTCATGTGAACTCTACCATTTGTGTTTTCATTCCCTCTTTTGTTGTTTAACACTTAACAATAAAATAATTAAAACAATAGAAAGTTATTTTACAAAGTGTCAAAAAAGAAAAAATAACTAGGAATAAAGGGTGTAATTTGTAACAAATAATGGTGGTGTGTATTCAGAATCCCTTGAACTCTTCACTGTGAAAGTAGCAGAGCTGAAAGAGTTACTTTTTGTTTAATTTTTGTATGGGAAAATTCATGACGCTAGGGCGCTTGCCCAGACAAATCACGAAAATAAAATTTGCTCTCTCAGCGGTGGTGCTTTCACAGTAAATTAATGTATGATATAAGGAACACATACACACCTACTTTAATCATCTTGTTTTTTACCGACTTCAAAAAAAGGAGGTTATCAATTCGACGCGTATGTAGGTATGTAATATTTTCAGAACTGCCCAATTTTATGTATATTGTATGTATATTGTATGTTTTTATTTTTGTGTTCACATATCTCTGGAACTACCATTCCGATTTTAGTAATTCTTTTTTTGTTGTAGGTACTAGGTATTGTTCAACTTGCGCCGTGAGGACGCGGAGTAGCTAACAGAGGGCCCGTATCCCACGGCTGGAAGGAGGGCATGGGGGGCTTTAGTCGGTAAACCTCCGGCGCACCGAGCCGGAGGGAGTCCGACATACCCCCGTCGTCCACCCCCGTGCGCGGCGGGGGATACGTAACGTATTTCCCCCCCTCAACAAAAAAATAACGGTTGTCTGTAAAGTCGGTTTACTGACGATAGTTGAACGTGACAACGTCATAGCCTTAACCCCTCAGTTCCGGGAAAAATCTATGCAAAAAAGTTGGCAGGTCAATGTGCAAAAAATTGGCGCCCGGCCTACCCTCTTTGTAAAATTAATGTAATATGAAATATCCTTACATATAATCCATATTTTATGTTTGTGTGAACTACATTATAATATATGTCGGAGATGGACGCCGGTGCCAGTGCTGCCGCACGCGGTCGGCCGGAGAACTGCTTCGTATTACTGGGATACGTCAAGTGGAGTAACTTGGGTGTAGTCGATGCGGAGCTGGCAACTTACAAAGAAACAAACCAAAGAGAATATAATCACTACGAAACAAACATTATTTTGAAAGGATGACGTTATGTCAGGATAGAGTAAGTTACGTTGCTACGGGCGGTTGGTAAGCAATTTTTAATAGGAAATCGGATGATTATTAAGAATGGATACGCGGTGAATTCAATGCGAAGCTGGTTTTCCCAATTCGCTCATCCGATTTCCTATTAAAAATTGCTTACCAACCGCCCGTAGCAACGTAACTTACTCTATCCTGACATAACGTCATCCTTTCAAAATAATGTTTGTTTCGTAGTGATTATATTCTCTTTGGTTTGTTTCTTTGTAAGTTGCCAGCTCCGCATCGACTACACCCAAGTTACTCCACTTGACGTATCCCAGTAATACGAAGCAGTTCTCCGGCCGACCGCGTGCGGCAGCACTGGCACCGGCGTCCATCTCCGACATATATGTTAAATTTTCTATCTATCAAGTCATCATAATATAGTATTTAGTCCGATGTGATATTAGTTTCTCAATTATAAACTTTCGAAACTATAATTAGTGACTTGTTCAGAAGAAATAAACGAATACTTTATTCTTCATATATTAAGTCATACCTTGACACGTAGGAAATAGAGCACAATTTTGAATAGCCGAAATAAAGCTCACAGATTGTTTATTTATTTTTCATTCAGAGTGTGGTCAATGTATCAAAGGTCATAACTAACCAAACTTCTTCATACAAAAGTATTCTCTAAGTCAGCGGTTCTCAAACTTTTTTGGTGGCGGAACCCTTTTGGAAAGCAAAATACTTGACGGAACCCTACAATAAAATAATAGTTTTTAAAAGTGTATTCTTTATTAATAAACATAATAAAAGTATAAAGTCTAAGTCATCGAAATACGTAATATAATCGAAACAAAGAGCGCGGCCCAGGTGGGCCTTAAGGTACAATTCCGTGCATCGCGATCGATCGCGGTCGTGCACGACCATTTTCGCATTTTCATACGTTGACTATGGTCGCGAGCGTCCGACGACAGTCGTAGGTCGTGCACGACCGCGACCGATGGCGATGCACGGAATTGTACGTTTACGGTTGTTGAGAGACTTGAGAGTGTATATGGAACGCCTCAGAGCTGTCAGCGAGGTAACGCCGCATGAACTGTCATGTTTTTCGGGCGCGCAGCCCATATCGAATTATAAGACGTTATCACGTCAAAAAAAAAAAAAAAAGGTATTGTTCAACTTAGGGAATGGTGTAAGTTTTATCAAAATCGGTTCAGTAGTTTTGGAGATAGGGAGTTTAGTTTCTCAATTACGTACAATTTTGAAGTCAGTTTAATCTTTTTAAAATACAGTTATGTTACATTCTGCAATCTGCATATTATATTCGACCCGGGGAATGGTGTGATTAATATCCAACCTGTAGAATCTTTCTACAGTTACATATTAAACATACACAAAAATCTAGAAAGAAAATACAAATTTCCCAGCACATTTGCTATTTACTCGCAAGAACTTAGCTCTAAGATATTTTTATCTCACTTATAAGATGTCACAGGCAGTGCCTACTCGGTCCACTCGGGGTAATAAATTTCAACCAACTCCTTATAATAGTGTTGTACGTTGTACGTTAAAATAGAAGTTAATATCCTTTGGGGCGCATTTGCAGGCCTCGGAGGTATTAACTTGGAAACGTAAAGTACTTTATTTATAGAAAGTTAGGATTAGTGTAATTTAGTAAGGATTTTCGTCATCGATAACACAAATTTTTGTATGATCATTAGAATAATTATTGTTTAAAAGAAATATTTAAGTGATTTTTTTCATCTCTACGACACGCAAAATGTTTGTATAGTTGTAATAATTGTTTTAATATTATAACGCCACGGCCCACGTTGGACAGTGATGGAAAACCATGATGATGATCATTGCGAAGCTTAGATTTCGAATGAAATGATTGACGTCGGTCGACGTCGATTGTAAACAGACGGCTTAGCTATCATGGTGGTAATCATGGCTACCCCAAGGGCGCTTTTCCTATCACGCATGTTGTCACCCGCACGCGGGTTTGGTCCGATGGGGGTGACAACATGCTTCTGGCTGTACGTTGCCCGCATGACACGAAAAACATCTACTTATGAAATAGGATGCGTCATGCGGGCAACTTGCATGCGGACCATCCGCGCGCGGGAAATGCATCCCTTAAGAACAGGTTATTCCAAATTCACGTTTCTAGAATGAGTAATTTTTAAAGAAAGCGTCATTCAAAAAAACTGAAAAATATATACATGTATAGATACATCTTTTAACTAGTGACTTTTTTGGTTAGAAACACAATACAAATAATATTACTCGATAAAAAAAAATCCGAAACAACCTCGATTTTAAAAACATTTAGAGTTTTATAGGACTTACAGGGACTCAATCAAAAAATAATTTGGACAGTTCGATTACTATTAAAATTTTACAGGGAAATGATTGGATACATGTTTAGTTATAATATTTTTTATCTAAGTAAAAAGGTTTTTTCTCCTATTTCGCCCTTTCATGGACGCGGCGAGCGTCGTAACCGCCACCGTACAATGTTATTTTAATGTCATTTACGTCGATATTCGCACTGAGAGACATCGACTTGCTAATTTACTATTTAGGAATAACCTGCCCTTAACGTGGCAGCCTTCGTATTATGTATAATATAATTATGTACAAGATGATGCCCGTAAATCCGTTGCTCCAAAATTCGTTTATCGCGCGAGAATCGTAATGTTTCCGGGATAAAAGTATTCATGTTCTTTCTCGGGACTCAAAGTAACTGCATGCCAAATTTCATCGAAGTCGGTTCAGCAGATTAAGCGTGAAAAGGTAATAGACAGACAGACACACTTTTGCTTTATAATATTAGTATGGACTTTACACACATAGTTTAATTACCAGTTACATAACTTGGAACTTGGCACTATGAATACCGATTTTTTCCCCCGCATATTGAACCTCCCACACAATGACGTCACAGAGCATCCAAATATACAATACGGTTTTATCGAACACTATCTGCATAGTGCATAGTTTTTGAAATCTTTTTTTTTAATATTTTTTTATTTCGTTTTGAAATTTTCAGAGCGTATAGGTACCCTACTTTATTTAATCAACTTTTTTTTCGCAGTTACTGGAGATAAGTGATTGATGGCGTCATGAATTCACAAATTGAAAAAATTGTTAATAATTTTTAAATTTTTACTTACAAAATATTATGTAAGTACAAGGAACAAAATGCAGAAAATCTTTTTACAAAACACCTTGATGTCGCCATTAAAGATTTTTATAAGGTATCGGTGTGCTATTTCTTAAAGTAAATTCAATAACAGGATCTGAACACAATAGAGTTCTAATGCATTCTCTTAGCTTCCTTTAGACTCTTTGGTCTTTGTTTTCTGTGACATCGAAAGGAGCTTTGCCTTTTCTCGCTGCACCTAGACTATAATACTGCACTTTGTTCGCTTATGATGCGAAATTCTATTTGCTCCGGTATTCTATTTGACTTCGTATTATAAGGCGCTTTGCAGACGACGGGGCGGGGCGGGCTTTTTGTCTGCGGACATGCCGCGCAGCCATGAGCCAGTGCCCACATCGCACCTGCGGCGCGGTTTTTTGCCCGCCGTGTGCGTTAGTTTTTTATATAGGATTAGGCGGGTCCACACCAAGCGATCAGACTCGGGTGAGGGCCGCTGCGCGCGGCAAACGGGCGAGGCATGCTCGCCGAGGGCGAGGCGGCGGATTGTACACAGCGAGGTTGCCTCGCTCGAACAGCCCGAGCCATTGCTCACAAGACACGATGGCACCGCACTTTTGTGCTATCGTTCGCGGGGAAATTGACCGGCCCGCGTCCATCGTCGGCAAACCTGACCGTTGACCTGCTGCTTGTCTCTTTCTAAGACACAAAAGTTTCAAATTTGGTATCTCATTTCATAGAACAATGTAGGTGAACAGGACACCAATGTCATGTGCGAGTTAGCAGCTTTAGGTAAATGATTATAACTTTAATTTCGCCGCCCCTGTGTACGAACTCTGCCGCCATCCTAGGACGCTGCCCTACCCCCGGTTGCCATAGGACGCTGCCGCCCATAGAATATGAATTATATTCATATTCTATGGGCAGCTCTGGATTCATGTATAAATAGATACATGAATCCAGAGCTGGACTGATGAAAACTTATACCTACGTCCGAGGATTTAAAGTAAGTTAGATGTAGTTTTCTATCATATTATAAGATCAATTAAAATGTTTGTATAAAATATTATTAGTTGAATGCTATACCACAGAATACATAATTAGTACCTTACGGTACAGAAGTCTCACTCCTGAGTTTAGGTACGATAAACGCAAGCGTCCGGTCACCGGACTAGTCTCATGTCAATAGGCTGGCACTCGCTCGACTTGTCGCACTCGCAGCGCACACTTCCGCGAAACAAAAGTATGGTACTACCCGGCCGCGCGCCGCCGCGCCGCTCGCTTGACAGCCCCGGCAGATTAAAGCGAGGCGGCAGACAGTTATTGTACTATGAACGCTAAACGCACTGCAAAAGGTTGAAATTAGGTTGTTTTCCAGAATAGTAGGTAAATATCTCGGCGATTTCGTGGCATTTGTATGGAAGTGAGACAGGCCTGGCGATGCGCCGAACGTCCTACGCACTGTAGTTTGCGATACTAGGATCCAGAGCGACAATGGGATCCAATTCTCATACCCGGCGACTGCCCAGGGCACCGGATAAATAAAAGGGGCGCTGAAGGCAAACAAAAGGGGCGTCAAATTTTTTCAGCACTATCAGCACCCCGGGTGCCGAAGAAATCTCTGCCAGGGCGCTGGTAGTGCCAAAACCGGCCCTGCCCGAGTCTGATACAATATAACAGAATAAGACAGCAACATTAATAAGATTAAGTCTAAACTTAATATTTTTGCTCATATAAGACCTTAATTATTTAGTATTTTTTTAATTACTAGACATTTAATTATGTAATAAAATAAAACATCTTACCTCGGAATAAGATTTCTCGATGGCCGAGCGCTTGATGGTGTAGGTGCGGAGGTCTTCCAGCAGATCACACTCATGCTGGTTCTTAGCATGGAGCTTGGCGATTTGTTCCGTATGCAGATTCTTCAGAAACTTTGTATAATTACTCTGCGGAACAAAAATTGTGTTAAAATTTTGTATAGCTTAAGGTCCACTTGCACCAGTCAAATCCTTGGTCAAATATCGTGCTTCCATCGTTTTTGGTAACAAAAGAGATGTCATGATATTTAACACAGGACCACTCTCGGCGCACGTGGACTAAGAAATAATCATGAGCGTCAAAATAAACCAAGCTTAGCTTTATTTACAAAATAGCCAGAGTCGGAGCCAAAAAGTAAAATGAACTACGGAGCTGAGCGTGTATTGACGAATCGTATTGAGTGTTAGCGTAGAGTCAGTTGGTATAATTATTGTTTTGTTAAAATACGTGAGTCCCTACGAATTTCTCAAGCGACAGCATAGGAAAAAGTTCGCTGTACAAGCAACCTTTTCGGTGCGGAATTGTGTCAGCTAGCTCTACTATACTCACTGCCGACGCCTTTTTAGACGACTAAACAGAAAAATTCAAAATTAAAATCAGCGATATAAAAATATTTCGAACATTGTTGCGTTGAAACCATTGCCTAAAACGAGTGACCTAGTTTTCAGTGCGAGGGTTTGTAGGTGCCAGCGTTTACATACGACGTCCTAGGGTCAGTTCAAAACGAGTCGCGTGCTGCGGCATTTTTAACAACATTAAACTATATTTACTACGCTAAATACACATTTGATTGCAATTTGTATATATTAGGTGTACCTCGTAACGCCTTACCGCTCTTGCAATAGAAAATGTACTTTCGGGCGCAGTAAAATAAGTTCAATTTTGAACCGCACTTCAAAAATGCATCGCATCACCTCATCTAGATAGAAACTGTCCTTCAGGAGTCTTAAGGCCTGTTTCACCACTTCCTGATAAGGTGCCGGATAGGATATCCGCAACTTATTTGACAGTCGCTCCATACTCTATCTGTCAAGTTAAGTTGTGGATAGCCTATCCGGAACTTATCAGGAAGTGGTGAAATATCTAGGCCCTTAATGATATGAAATTGAGTTTGAACCTTGATGTAACATTGTTCTAAATGACAGACAATCGAGGCATGACCTATGTTATTTTGGTGCAGTAACATTTTGTGTTTGTAGCGTCTACTCTATACTCACTGAAGAAGTCCTTTTAGAAGACTAAACGAAATAAAACAATCCATCAATACAACGAATCTATCGTTTCAATCAGTGTTTTTCAACCTTTGGGTCGCGACCTCCTGGGGCCTGGAGGGTCGGCGCTCGCAAAGCTTATATAGGGGGGTCACCAGAGGTTGAAAGAAGAACTTCAGTAAAAAAACTATAAATATTAAACAGATTGATATATTAAGTAGGAGAATTTTACCAATGGGATAAATATGTTCATAAAATATATTCATGCATTATAAAAAGCAAAGGGTCGCGAAATATTTGTTTATAAATTATAACATAAGGCCGCGTCATAAAAAAGGTAGAAAAACACTGGTTTAAATAACTATGTAAGAAAACACAAACCCTGATTTAATACCGTCGCGTTGACGCTATGCAGTAACATTTTTGATTATAACTCTACGCTCACTATAATGATAAAAAATTAAACTATATCATAATATTTAAACTATAATCTATAGACTATATCATATTATTTTCGACTCGGTTCAGTGTCCATGAATAACCATTTAGTGCCAATTTCAATCCTGTCAGGCTGATCGCTTAATGGTAAGGGATTACCGCTCATTGCCAATTGAATTGTTGGATCTTTCAGCTCTTGGGCTTTAGGTCTCCTGACCAATATATTATTTAAAAATGATTACAAAGAAAAGTCAATAACTATCAGAATTTGATAATAAATTAACATCCTGGGCGACTGAGCTTTGCTTTTTAGGGTTCCGTACCCAAAGGGTAAAAACGGGACCCTGTTACTAAGACTTCGTTCGTCTGTCCGTCTGTCCGTCTGTCCGTTTGTCCGTTTGTCGTATATCTGTCACCAGGCTGTAACTCGAGAACGGTAATAGCTAGAGAGTTGAAATTTTCACAGAATGTGTATATCTGTTGTCGCTATAACAACAAATACTAAAAACAAAATAAAATAAATATTTAAGGGGGGCTCCCATACAACAAACGTGATTTTTTTAGCCTTTTTTGCTCTGTATCAATAATGGCAACAGGTAGGTAATTAACTTTTTCACAAAATCCTTAGTTATATGTGTACTTAAATATTTAATAATACATAATATTAAAATAAAATAAAAAATTAAGGGGGGCTCCCATACAAAAAACACAATTTTTGGCCTAATTTTGCTCTATATTGGTACGGAACCCTTCGTGCGCGAGTCCGACTCGCACTTGGCCGATTATTTTCATCGAAATAGTTGGAGCTGTTTCCGAGATTCTTTAATGGAATCCATTATGGACTAATCCTGCAGTACCTAGATTCTGTTAAACGTATTTCAAATTGCAATTTTTATCCAGCATTTGTACAGATTGGATTTTAATATTAGAGCTTAGAGTGCTTACAGACGATCTTAACTAAACTAAACTAATTTCGAACGAACTAAACGGCACGCCCCTCCTTTTACTGGCACTGCCGCGACAAGTGTCAAAAAAATTTAAATGAAAAAAAAACCCCGGTGACTGCCGTCGACAAGTGCCCTTCCGTCTGTAAGTGTCTAACACACCATGCTGAAGTTCCGCGTCGGAAGTTCGGCATGATTACGTCAGCAATGTTAAACGCATACAATATAACGCGACGTAATTTCGGCATGGTGTGTCATCAGTAATTTAAGATACATTGCAGGCCTAATCATGCCGAACTTCCGCCGCGGAACTTCGGCATGGTGTGTTTAGACACTGAAGCCTAAGGCTGGCCGCATACACACGTTTTCCGTATTCGATTTCCGAATTCGTTTTCCGTATTTGGATAATCGAATGCATAGAATCAGCAGATAATACATTAACTGACGCACACGTTCGCTTCTTTTCGAACGGAATGAAATCTGCACGTTCGTTTCGAGTTCAAGCCGGCGTGTTCACGAGTGAAGAAAAATGAACGTGTCCGCTAGTCTCACGCAATTCGAATCGGAATCGAAAATCATGAGGAAATCGAATACGAAAAACGTGTTTCTACTTTGACCAATTAGAACGCGATTGACGTTGGTTTAAAACTTCATGAGAATCCCAATTTGTAGATTAATTATAAAGACTACCCTTCAACCATATCAAGGCTGTTTTGATGTTGAATTAATACAATTAAAGTGGGTACTTGGTACTGACTTATAAAAGATAAGAAATGCAACAGGACAATTAGTGTCATGTTAATAAATAACATGTTAAGCCCTACTGTTATTGATACTCAAAAATGTTAAACAGATACTGCCACGTGACACGTCTATTTAAGGTGAACGCAGATTTGGCCGCACCGCACGCACCGCAGTCGCCTCATTCGAATTCTTTATATGAAGTTATAGACAAGCTCGCATACCTACCCGCGCCGCAGTCTTCGCAACTTCATAAAGGTGAACGCAGATTTGGCCGCACCGCACGCACCGCAGTCGCCGCATTTCTAATTCTTTATATGAAATTATAGGCAAGCTCGCATACCTACCCGCGCCGCAGTCTTCGCAACTTCTACATTCTATGAAGAATTCGAAATGCGGCGACTGCGGTGCGTGCGGTGCGGCCAAATCTGCGTTCACCTTTGACCGCACCGCACGCACCGCAGTCGCCGCATTTCGAATTCTTTATATGAAGTTATAGGCAAGCTCGCATACATTCTTTATATGAAGAATTCGAAATGCGGCGACTGCGGTGCGTGCGGTGCGGCCAAATCTGCGTTCACCTCAAATCTGCTTTCACCTTATTAAGGTATCCGGAGGAGGAGGAGGAGTTCGCGCACAAACACTGTGAGTTGTGACACAAGAATTTTAGCGATAAACAAATTTTAATGCACTGAGTGCACCAAAATTTGTTTATCGCGGGGAACCGTTTTTCCGTGACTCAAAGTATCTGTATACCTGTATATATATTTCATCAAAATCGGTTCAGCGGTTTGGGCGTAAAGAGGTAACAGACATACAGATGAACACACTTTCGCATTTATAATATTATGTTGAAGTTTGGGTTAACATTCAACAGAACAGACAGGGTCAATTCAGACCGGAACGCGACTCGTAGATATGCATTTCTAAATTTGTACTGAATATAATTGCGTGGGAGTGGAGCCGAGTGATGGGACGTCTTGAATAATATCTGTCAAATCCATATAATTTTTGAAATGCATCTACGCGTCGCGGCTGAATTGACCCTAAAATGTAGCGTAGTTTGAGAGATTTTACTCAATATCCCTTGCCCTCTCGAAAATCGAAATTCGTGCAAAAATGGTTATCGAATGTGAAAAGTTTATCTGTGTCGTGTCACGGCTAATACGGGGTCGGCGGTCGGACACCTCGCTCGGATTATACCTTCAGGTGAAATTTACTTTCCCTGTTTTTTTTTCGAACTGACGATCTTCTCGTCTCTCTGAATATTTTTTCAAACTGACGATTTTTACGTTTATGTATCGAATACCCCTTGCTTTTTTAGGGTTCCGTAGCCAAATTGCAAAAAAGCCTTATGAATTCGTCATGTCTTAGATCTGTCCGTCCGTATGTCACAGGCCACAGCCAATTTTTATCTCTGGCTACACCTTTATTAAAATCGACTTTTTAGTTTTTATTTATGATGTATTCTTTAGTATTCGTAGATTGTATTGATAAACTTTATATTATTATTTGAACCTTATAATCTGACGGATAAAAGTGAGTTACAACATTTTCGTTAAAACTAATTTTAATTTCGATATTTCAGTAATAAATATATTATCTTGTATAGTCTTCCAAATAAATAAAAACGAAATTGACTACGGCCAGTAATTATAATATATTAACGCCTCCGTGCTCTTGTGGTTTAGAGCGTGGCTCTTGACTCCGAGTCAAGAGCCACGCTCTAAACCACTAGTCGTGGGTTCGTTTCCCGTGTCGATTGTCTAATGCTGTATCCACACGTGCCGCCGGCTTATACCGGCGGCACGGTCGGCGGCCCGGCCGCCGGCTAACCACACATGCCGCCGGCTACGGTGGCAAGGCAGGCTAAAAGCCGGCGGTAAACCCGGCGGTATAAGCCGGCGGCATGTGTGGATGCACCATGACAAGTAAGATGATCCATGCGTCGGATGGGCATGTAAAAAGTCGGTCCTGCGCCTGATCTCTCGCCAGACGTGTCGGTCTTCCGTCCCACTGGGTTATGAGAGTGAAAGGAGTACTCTTGTGTACTGTGCACACACTTGGGCACTATAAAATTACACCTACGTAGCTGGCCTGGTTTCAATGAAAGTGGCCACCGTCACCGAAACTGGTGTGGGGAGTATTATTATGCTACCAATTAAATTTTCAAGTAACATCCAGTAAGAAATTAATTGATACATTAATTTGAAACTGCTTACATTTTAATTGACACTTATCAATCAGATTTTTATTATTATTTAGATCAGAACAGAACTAATAAAATCACATTATAATTACCTTAATAAGGAATTTTATAGTAAGAATAAAGATTATAATTATTTTGGTCGTATAAGGCTTTTTTATACACGTCCGCACGAACGCGCGGTTTGGTAGCTACACCGCTAGATGACAAGCAAATGTCGGTAAATGACAGCACGTCCGCGCCGCTATATAAATCGTTGCATATAATATCGCTTGTGACCTCGCAGTGTAGCGGCAAAACCGCGCGTTCGCGCCGCCGCGCCGCATATAAAGTACCCACCAGTAGTTTTCATCAAACAACAGCGCAGACGAACAAACGTGCATCAAACAAGTTTGTCAAACCATTAGCTAGAATCGGTTTGAGATCATGAGAATATCTTGTTTGACAAATACAGCGGAACACGTTCAAACACGTTTGTCAAACGCTACGCCGATGAAAATTTTCTTCAAACAGGTCAAACACGTAATTTGTTTGACAAACGCTTCAAACAAACTGTTTGACAAACACGTAAAATTTGACAAACAATTTGATCGTTTGCAGGGTACTCAAATCCGGGCCAAGTTGTAGCAACCCCGTAGCCGTAGCGTGCTACGCCACTTCCGTAACCCCGCTACGACAGCCTACGGAAAGCTACGAACATTTACGTAGCCAAGTTTGTTTGTTTTTAGGATTCGGTACCCAAAGGTTAAAAAGGATTATTATTTATTTATTTAGATCTTATATTTCATTTTTATACTAATCATTTAAATCTATAATATTTTCGTCCATGTCTTTTTTAAGTCTGTTTTCTTAAATTGTTTGTACCGATCGAGGATTATTATTACTTAATAATTTTGTCACGCCTTCTAGGTATTTTCTTTTATTTTTACTATAATGTTATTCTTGAGACAAGTATATAGAATAGAATAGAAAAAGAATAATTTAATGTAAATAATCAACATTTAGAATTTAAAATATAGTCGCTCGATAAATATTTAATTTAATTAGATGTCGCAAACAAGATTGCTTCATTTTATTACGTAGGTTGTTGAAATTTTAAATTGTTTCCGTAAACAGTACGTACGATAACATTATAAAACATTTATTTAATCTAAGATAGAGTAATTTTCATGTAGTATTAAATAATTTACGCGAAAATATTAATACACTTTAATATTGTTGGTTTGTTTTTAAACAAATCACATAAGTAGCTATTTTAATTTTAATAATAAAATTACTACAATGTAATTTAATGATTAATATTAATCTCTGGCAGGCAGAGAACTCATATTTAAGACCAGATAATCTCGATAGCAAATAAACGATGTGGTACCCAGTTGTACCCGAGTAGGAGTAGGTAGGTACCCGTGGTAGGTACCCAAGTGCATACTTAAAAAGTAGACCCCTATTGACTTCTTCACTTAACATCTAATGGTGTAGACACATTAGGTAAACTTTACATTGCAATTAAGATAGGTACTAGTTTGTTTTTAATTTTAAATTTTATTTAATAATAGTAGATTAACCTCGAAAAAATATACATTTTAAGTCTTATATTCGTAGGAACAAAACCTCTAACTTTAGGGAGCCACTGTGAGAATTAAGTTACTATTAAAATAATATTTACAAAAGTTAGACATAAAACATTTATTCAAGCAACGTTCATAACTTACAAAAATACTCATTTTATACTTATAGACCAGTGCCCGCGACAACAAAACCTAGTAAAAATGTTAAATGTATTGATTTTGACTGGTCAAAATTCACACATAACGGGCGCGCGGCGTCGCGTTTGGTGGTCAATAGCTCGATCGTGGGGGTCATTTTGCACAGCATTGTGTGTTAATTGTGTGCAATGTCGCTTGTACTCACTTTTCTAGGCGGAGGTTGCATGGTGGCGGCTTGTCGAGGACGATCGATGGGCACGCACGCGTGGACCACTTCTGCCGCGTTACTCCGCCGCACAGCCCAAGCAGGCTCCGCGCATGCGTCATCGCAACCATAGAGCACCACAGATATCTTAAGTTTTTGAATGTTGCATAGACAAGCAAGGGCCCGTAGAGGGCACTTATACTCCTACTCAGTACTAATCTTTCCAAATGCTCACACTCCCAGCGCTCGTCTTAAGATGGTCTGCACTGTGCAGCACTTAAATCTAGGTTGGGTTTAACACAAGACGGTATCTTAAACAGCCTACCAGTTTGACAGCGTTACTGTGAGGCAGGTTGCATTATCAAAAGTAGCAAGATTAGCAAAAGATTTGCAAGATTAGATTTCAAATCAAGTGAACATTTTTAATTGATCTCGCAGGGGCTTTATTTTTCAGTTTGAGGATATACTTTGGCTAAGCCAGGATGCCCTAAGAATGTGTGACTTTCAGCGTTAAGAGCGGATCCCCTCAAACCACCTGCAAATTGCCCATCACCTGGCATAAAAAGGAGTGTCCCAGATCGTTCAGCTTAGCACACGCACCATTACATGCACCTGTCGAAATTCGCTACTGAATAGTTAATCAGCACTAAATAAAAAACTTTTAAGTACCAGAGGGCCTTCAAGTAATGGTAATAGTAGGGTGCGTCCGCGACGCCACCGTGGTGTAATGGCTTAGGGCGTGGCTCTCGACTCAATGATCGTGCGTTCGATTCTCGCGTTGAAACAACTAAATATGTTGTACTCAAGTTAGGTTAATGCAGGCATCACCATTAGACCGAGCAAGACGGCCACGTTGTGCAAACATAGGGTCAAAATCATTACACTTCCTTTAAGTTTAGCCGAAGTCGGGTAAAAATAACTATACTTAAACAAACTTTAATCATGCTGTATCAAGTGTTTCAACAAACGATTGTGTCTGATTGCACTGTAAGCACAGAGTAAATAACACTTATAGAAGAACATAGAGCTGAATAAGGCAAAATATTAAGTTTTGGCACTTTCGGTTCCCACAATATGTCTCTAGGTATGATTTTTATACATGTATCATGGTATAAAAATCAGATTTCTTAGTTGGTGGGTTAAGAAAAAGTTAGGTATTTTCAAGTATTGAAATGTCATCGGATGCTAAGCCTGTAGAAATATTTTAAAATTTCAAAAAATAAATCGCATTCGAAAAAATGTCTTAGTCCTTGTTATCTTAAATATTGTATCTAATAAAATAATACCTATGTAAGCAATTTTTATGTTTTTTTTTTAACTAAGTGGCTGTTAAACGCTACTAATATCCTTTTCTCCATTTTACGTAATCTACAAAACCTTCTAGGTTTCCACGGCTCTCGAGTAACTACGCAAATAGCTTTCTGGCCTGCCTTGATACTATCTAGTATTTAAAAAAAAAGTGCCATTCATATTATAATGACTGCCAACGATGGGGTAGCTGCCGCCTGCCCTACCGGGCCCTATAACCTAATACGCGCACATATTGTTTTAATGTTATGCTATCATATTCTACGACGTTTTGTACCCACTACCTAGTAAAATTACATTAAATTTGTAACAGTGAATTCAAAATTGAGCTTATTATGTTCTTGTTCATCTGTTCTCTGTAGTAATCACAAATAAGCCCTATCAAAACAGAAGGTATTGAAAGCAAACAACTATCAAAGTGGGATTACAGCGAGGATGCATTTCGCTCAACAAGCAATTGCTATTTATTATTTAGATTGAGAGCGACGTGGAAATTGAGCTATCTAGAATCTATATATAGGTCGTACTTATTAGGGTTCTGTATTGTAACTACAATGGTTTCTTAAATGTATAAATAGTAATTACACTTATAAGGGATTTGTCGTAATTAGAATCCTTTGCTCCCTTTTTAATTAACCCATCAAGCCCCATAAGGACACCGGTGACCGCGACAACAATAGAATAACAATAGATTTCCAAGAATCCGCGATCGAAGGATTAAAAGTATAGTAAACACACACAAACAGAACACTCAATTAAGTAATACTTAATTAAGTAAGCTTTCTCGGTCGGTCTACATGTTTGGATGTTACAATGCACAGACAGACAGACACACAGAGACAGGCACATTGCAAGTATAACACCCCTCTATATTCGGCGAGGGTTAAAAATAACCACGCTTTCTTGCCTGTCACTGTTTTTGTCTGTTACGTTGGAAAAGACATTTAGCATGTATCTAAACAGGGATAAGAGGGTGGCTTAATAATTATAAACTATTATATAGCAAATCCGAAAAATAAAACTTTTTTTTTTATTTTGGGCCACAAACACATTTTGGTCTTGTAGTCGCGGGCCTCAACCAAAAACCCGGCCACACATAGTTTCCGCACTGAATCGTTAATTTTGTGACGATTAGTTGGACGTATCGTATAGTTCAAACCACGAGATAATAACACAAAAAAAAATTATTTTGATATTTTTTTTAATTAATTAATTTTATAAAATATGATGTAAATAAACCTATACTATATCCGTCAGTAAAAAAAGATTTGTAACTCACTTCGTGATTTGGACTATAGAATATGTGAACTAAGCGCTGAAAACTCCGTGTTCTATAAGCCACGATCCTAAAAAATACATGATGTACTATGGTACAAAATCAAAATTAGTATCTAGTAGCTAGTAGTTACATTCTGTCTACTCTGCTAGTACCTACTAAGTATTCTATTGTAATATTTCGAATTTGTGACGTCAGTAACTATTGGGGTATAATCACAGAACAACAAAAACAGTAGAAATGACATACCACAATTTGTTTACCAGAACCACTGTCGCCAAACTCACACAAACAAACAGAGAATAGACCGTTGCACTACTAACAAACAAATGTTTTGATTGGACGCGTAATTCTAAACCCAAATAAGCCTAAATTTATTAAAACTGAAAACAAAAACATACCTTCAGTCCATTGATTAGTAAATAGAGTTTGCTATGCAATAAACAAAACAGACACTTAAAACATTTGGTATTCGAGCATCAGTTTATTGTGCATTTACTAAAAAGTTTAGCTACTTCACACTAGATGTCAGTATTATAACGGCAAATAATTTTCATCCAAATATGTTTACTTCAAAATTATGCTTTATTTCTCAGGTAATAATATTGTTTTTGATTTGAATTTTTCTACATATTGTGCATTTACTAAAAAGTTTAGTTACTTCACGCTAGATGTCAGTATTATCAGAGCAAACAATTTTCATCAAATGTTTATTTCAAAATTATGCTTTATTTCTAAGGTAATAAGATTGTTTTAGGTTTGAATTTTTACAACCGACTACACGTGTTGCCGCGTACAAACAAATGTTTGCGTAAGTACTTAGCGAGCTGGCGTTACAACGCAAGCTAGTGACACGCGTGCCCCGCCCACTTACAATTTGTACTGTTTTTATTGTTCTGTGGGTATAACTTAAAAGCATATTTTTTCTACATGAAACTGGTACATCTACTCGCCGAAAGATGTCGCTATATTAAATACTTCTTTAAATAATATATTATTGCATCTTTATTTTTAAATATCTCTTGGTACGATAAACCTGATAGAAATCAGTTATTATATAAAGGCCGGCAACGATGTTGCGAGAGTCCAGGTAGTTGCTTTCTATCAGGTGACCCGTTTGCTCGTTTCCCCCTTATTCTATATTATAAAAAAAAGTTATCTACTAGGCTTAAAACTTACCAACACTTTCGGTTGTCGCCTAGCGGTACCGTATTTACGTTCGTAATAGCTCCGTCTCTTAGAATCCATTTTACACTAATACTTAGTAAAAACAAAATAGGTATATTATGTACTCGTATTTTAAATTAAACATTTGTTACAATAATCAAACATGCTACATGAGCGATAAGGAATGTATCGAATAGAACAAATCAATTGATATTGATAATGTTTGTTTTTGATATCCTAATAACGCTGATAAGACTTACAATTACCTATGAAGTTGAGGTCGAGTCAGAAGTATTATTTACGGCGTTTATGGCATTCTAAATCTAGCTCTGCCATTTTTATTAACACCTCCGGGCTCTGCGGTCCAGTGGCCCGCCGCCCGCGTGATGACTGATGTTAAACCATTTTGAAATTCATCAGTCATCCACATGGTGAAAGATGTGAAATTTTTCCCACTTTGAAATCGTTAATTTTGAAGAACGTTATTTTTTAACCCTAAAAAATTTTTGTTGCGGCCTGTGACACCAAGACCAAGACATGTTTGTGGCCCGTATGAAAAAAAGGTTGGGGACCACGGGTTTAGAGCGCTGAGCGTGGCCCTTGACTCGGAGGTCCTGGGTTCGATTCCCGCGTTGAAAACATGTTATTTCCAAGTTTTTTTTCCAAGTCCGGATAAGGCAATGCAGACTGATGCGTCGGATGGGCATGTAAAGGCGGTCCTGCGCCTGATCTCCTGCCAGTCGTGTCGGTAGTCCGTCCCACTGGGTTATGGGAGTAAAAGCATAGAGTGCTGTTGTGTACTGCGCACACACCAGGGCACCACGAAACCGGTGTGGGAGTTATTATATTAGCCACAGTAATCGTACCTACTCGTAGCTGAATATTGCTAAACTCTTTCTAAAGTAACTTGTCTGTTATAGAGACGAAGATACCTACCTACCTACATGGAAAGTATCTACATCTGTCCAAAAAGACATTTTGAAGTAGTTTTGAAGTCTTCATGACCAATTAAAGTGATTTTTAAAATGCTGTCTTTTCAATGCGAATAGACTACCGATAGAGTTTGCTAATTTGGACAAGCCGGCTGCTGATATTAACAATATCTCTAATCATCATCTCTAATTTAAAGAAATGTGCTACCATAAAGATGATGGCACAGAATTTGGCCAATTTTTTTGGATAGAGAAACGGGCTGACGGTTCGCCTGATTGTAGGCGACTGGCGATTGCTGCCGTTCACCGGATACCCGCAACACCAGAGAAATCACACTTAGAACTCCGCTGTTCCCAACTGAAGACGTGAGTTTGAAGAACATTTTGTAACATATTATATGGATTACGGACATTTAGATACAATTTTTTTCCCTTATAGTTTAAACAAACCTTGTAACTTATCTACTTTATCACATGGCTAATGTATGTGGCTACACATAAAATGCACATTTTTTTACTTCAAATCATTTTTTCCGGCCCTAAAGCCTTCATTTATGCAAAAAGCGGCAATTTTTTTATTGTTTGTTATTGTGTTCTTCCACTCACGTCTTCAAACTATCCTTGGAGCTGCATTCACTTGTCAGCAGACAACATTTCGCGCTTGTTTTGTGCAATTAAGGCAATATTTATCCGGTCGTGCTAGACTTTCCCAAAAAATTTCTCTCATATAACCACTTTGACAAGTCACTAGGTACTCATAGTCTATACTCTATAGCTCTATAGATCATACTAGGTCAACACTAAAAACTAGGAAATACAAACAAAATATATTTAAGTTTATTATAAATATTTATTTTCAATAAGTTCCTAAGAGATTATAAAGTAAGAACATGAACTCAAATAAAAAATAGAGTTTAATTGATCTAAAAAATGTATTAATGAATGAGGCGACTATGTGCATTGAAAACACTTGATATCTTACACGACCGCTTGTACAATATTTACAGAACCCGCGTCATACTCGCTCCTGCACCACCAGTCCACCACATAGCATCATCCACTTAAAATACAGTATGTACATAAGTAGTTTGTACAACTTACACCTAACAACTAACATCTCTAAATAGATTAAAACAATGGAAATTTTATATTGATCATAATACTTATACAGAGTGGTATTAGATGTTAATCTCTTATGTTAATACTTATTTCTATAATATAAATAGTATTATAATATGTGTCGAATCCGCTTAACTAATGACTGGAAACATTTCAGCCGTGATACAACTAACACTGATAACTTCTGCGTATGTGGCACATAAGTTATGTCTACATCTAGTTACATGTACATCCCGATCACGTAACACAAAACACGACTGACATATACCAGAACATTAATGACTTGTGACTATAATAGCACGACTACACAAGGAGTAGCCAGCCGTGAGCCGTGGCGCCCGGCGACAGAGTTGTCAGCTAACATACACCTACGCAACATAGGTAATAACACGCCGACGTCCGCCATCAAAGTAAAATACTTTTCTACACAACACTTACAATAATCAACACTCATGTAAATTAAAATACTCAAAAAAATCAGGCGCTCAAAGCACGGAATCTAATTAACACGCCTATAGTACCGAGTCGTTGAACGATGTGTAAAATAAAACTGAAAATACCCTCACTTCAATTAAAAGTTTCAAATTTAAAAAAAAAACAAAAAGTTTTTCGATGAGCTTCATAAGGCACAGAAATCATAGCTCATGTTGAGATTCTTATACTTTATCAAAGTCGATGATTTGTCTGAAATATTTGGTTCGTTTTTAAGAAATATGCACATAATTTATTTTAAAGGTCGAATGTAAATAATAAAAATTGAAAATAATTAAAATACACGAAATAAGAATTCATCTTAGTTCAACGTTGCGGGTATGTTTAGTTTTAAATTAGACGGGTCAACATTCATGTCAAAGTATTTTAATAAATTACGTACATCAAATATCATTTAAATATCCTACTAAGAAATTCACTATGAAAATTGTATTATTTACATTTTAAATATAATTTTACTTTTTTATTTCCACGTAATGGAATCTCGATTACAAAATCAAATTCTATATTTAAAAATTCAATGTCTAAACTAGAACAAATCACAGTAACATGGTAATGACGAATTAAATAATGTGATGTCAGTTCATGCGAATATTTGTGCGTGAAATGAAACGCGTTGGTTCCTGGCGCTTTTGCCTCAAAATGGCCGCTTTACCAACCGCCACTTAACGTGAAGTCCCCTAACGGCCATTAGAGGTACCAATCTTTTAGGCTTTCATCAATGTTTATATCACCTAAATCCTTAGGCTCTAAGATCTTAGCTGAACACTGCTGAAAATGTTCTTTTCTTGAGAGATACTATATAATGTGACTGCTGAGGGATATAGCGTTAGGATGTGATTGGTAAAATGTACCATAGAGGAAATTGATTCCTAGGCAGCTGCAGTTGACAGACGAACGTCATTTGGTCGGATCATGTCAATTCAAAGTTAATTATTGTGATTTGTCGGCTGGGTTTCACGTAACGCGACCCAAACTACGTAGGTCCCCCCTCTAATAGTACATTATTCTCCCATGCCGCTCAGTTGCTTTGTATTTAACAGGACCTTTGTGCCAAAGACATAAAGATCACTGTCATAGCCATAGACACTTAAACCAGATAAAATAACACCATTTTGGGGTTTAAAAGCCAGGATCTGAAATACTATAGACCGGATTATAGACGACTTAAGTACGACATCAATATCATTTACACACAATTCGGAAGACAATTGAGTGTGATTTTGTTGATTTTCCATTTACGATTACATTAAAGTTAGTATTCGACTCGAAACGAAACGCGTATTGTGAGATTATACACCTAACTCTAGAAGCTGTCATGGTACACGGTATCGTTATATACACTACTAATATCAATACAAATTATGCCTAACATGAATTAACAGACTACTGTCCCTCCTATTCTATCACTGATTCTATGGTCAAACCACAAACTCGTCCAAAACTTCACATCAAAATTTGTATGAAATTTTGCAACTACCCACGTTGTTTCGACCATAGTGAATTTGGGATTCGACGATGTACGAATAAAATTGATGTCTTGTTTACTTTGTCGTCATAGCGCAGCATTGCAAGTATTAATTTTATCAAAATATCTGCTATATATTTTAAGACTAAGCTCTAATACGGGGTTTATTTTATTATAATTACAAAACACTGATGTAAGCATATACAGTCGATTCTTAAACGAAATCCAAGTGCTGTACATATTATGTAAGAAACACGAATTAATAATAGTGACCAAACCTAGGTTATAGCCGTAATTTTTGGAAAAAAATATTTCTTTTTATGAACAAACTATCGAAACCTATAAAATTCATTTTTAGAGAATCGGCTATAGATTTCCAACTTGATAAGTTTTGTAAAAAGTTTTTAAAATCAAATTTCATTCCAATGGAAATCCCATTAAAAGAGGTAATTTCATAAACTAGTGATATTAATACCTTGTAGAAAAGTTTAATTATTTACATTTCTCAATCACCTGTGTCCGATTTACAAAGAGTAAATATAATAAAAAACGCATGTCAAAATACAGGGTGCAATTAAACCTTCCTGCCAAAGAATCATGGCCAAATTTGTATAGGAGCTGGGAGGGGGGGGAGGGAGGGGGGACGCGCGCGGGGGCACGTCACGCGCGGGCGACGCGTCGTGTCCATTAATTATAGTGTTTTTAGGATAACTTTCGGAAGCTATTTCTCAACATTTTAGTACTGAGTGATTATGGGCGATTCTCTGTAAGCTCGTAATGGCTGTCCTGACCGATTTTTTCAAAAAGTATTTGAATAATTAATAAAATAATCACTCCTAATGAAACTCTAACCTCGAAACTTTACAGTCCCATTGTTTTCAGAACCATAACTGTTTTAAGTTTTTTTCTAGAAGCGATAGGTCTGAAAATACAGTCCCCTGGCTGTCCCCATCACTACCGTCACCACCGAAAATGATATTTACGAAGAAGTTGATGAAACTACATACATAAGGCGGTTAACATTACAAATAATAATGATTAATATATAATATTTTCGTGAAACAAAGTCTCACTGCCAATTTATATATTTAGTAGACTTCTGTAAACTTTGTCCCCAGAATTTTTAAACAGTCCCCTGCCAAAAATTTCAATCCATTTAAATGAAAAACTATTATATTTACAAACGTTTTCTTGATTGAAACAAAACGCAATTAGTGTGAAAATGGCAACCTTGTCGAATGCGGAGAAAGGACGCCTTTTTTTTAAGTGTCACAATAGCCATTTGTAAGATGAACACGTGTTTGGACCGCTATCACAAACAGTCCTCTGGTAACTAATAAAAGGTGTGTTAATTATTTTACCAATTGAGTATTTAGTTTATGGTTTGTATTATTCATGTCTAAACTGATTAGTAGATTCTTTAAAAACTATTTTACATCCATTTAGGATATATCTTGAAATCTTACCGAAATAAACAGTACCCTGGCAACAGTCCCCTGTCTTAAATTGTACAATTTGATTGGATATCTCGATTTTTAAGCGAAAACCCCGTTTTTAAAGTTTCGTGCCCAAAAGATATAAACAATACCCTATTGCTAAGACTTCGCTGTCTCGTCTGTCTGCCTGCCTGTCTATCCATCAGTCCGTTTATTTATCTCTGAGATATATTTCAAGAACTACGATAGCAAGGCAGCTGAAATTTTCACAAATTATGTATTTCTGTTTCCATTATAACATGAAATACTAAAAACGAAATAAAATAAATATATATTTTATCCCATACAACAAACGCGATTTTTTTCTTTTTTTGCTCGATATAAATAATGGCCACAGATAGGCACTTGAAATGTTCACAAAATCCTTAATTATATTTGTCCTCTAATAATTAATAATAAAATTAAAATAAAATAAATATTTAGTGGGGGCTACCATACAAAAATCTGTCACACTTAACAGTCCCCTGTCACGATTTCTAAGAGAATCGCTAATATCTCGGAATATACGTATAAATTTAGTGGACCTCCTTATCTAACTTAAATAAAAGTTAATTTTCTTTAAAATAGTATATATTTTTTGGCAAATGTCAAAAATAATTCCCAAGACAAAATTTGTATAGGACCTGACGAGCTTACAGAGAAATGCCCTTATAAAAGAAAAAAATAAGTGTATTTTTATATTTAACTAGCTGTTGCCCACGACTTCGTCCGCGTTAACATAGTATAATAACAAAGATGGATAGTTTTCCCCTCTTTGTGGTTCCTTATAAAAAGGGTAAAAACGGGACCCTATTTAAGCAAACGTCAATAAACTTTCATGTTTCTAACTCAAGAAATGACGGACTTTCATTGAAACTTTCTACCCCAATTTCACCCCATTGGGGGTAGAATTACCAGAAACGCTTAAATACGTATCCATTCATTTTTAATCAGTAGCACAAAAATAAAGTTTCATGTTTCTAACTCAAGAAATGACGGACTTTCAAAATTTAAAATAAAAATTATATAAGTAAAATTTTCAAAATTCCTTCCTTAGTGGGTGTCTACTTAATAAAACAACCCTACTCACCAAATTTCGCGGCTGTAACTTTAACAGTTTTTGCTCAGCGATGATGAATCAGTCAGTCAGTCAGTCAATCAGTCAGTCAGTCAGTCAGTCAGGACATGTAATTTTATAAGTATAGACAAGGATCAATATATCAAAATTTGGCAGGAAGGTTTAATTGCACCCTGTACATAAAATGTAGAAGTATAATTTACACAGAGCCAGTACTGGCTGCCAATAAGACTGGCAGCCAGTATTGGCTTGGTATATGCCGCGTGTGAACAGTTTTTCAAGCCAGGCCAAACTGTTCCAAATGCCAAGCCAATACTGGCTGCCAGTATTATTGGCAGCCAGTACTGGCTCTCTGTAAATTATACTTAATGAACAATAATCACGTAATAAACAAAATCAATGGGTTGATGAATACATCAAAACGCTACGCTAATTGATATAGCTCTATCACAAAAATAGGGGCGCTAAAAATAATTTATTCTCAAAGTTGGGTTGTCGACAAAATAAGTTTGTGAACCCCTGATTTAGATGCTATTTTTGTCACTCGTTAAAGTCAGGTCGCGAGGAACGTAGAAAATCGTACATTGACCCATCGCTACCTGTCCGAGTCGATCGCGCATGAATAGATAACATTATATTCTATCGCGTTTATGAAGGCACGACTTATACAAAGTTCCCGCTCGACCGATCTTGAAAACTTTTCGGCATAAAAAAGATATGAAGCAAGAGCGAGTCCACGTGAAGCGAAGCACGTGATAATGAGCGACGTGGGCACGATGCAATTCGCAATATTAGGAGCAGTATACCGAAAATTGGCGCGCGAGTGAGTAGTGACTAGTCAATGGACGATTTTCTGCGTGCTCCGAGGCCGGACTTTAGCGTTCAATCCTGGCCGAAGTGTATACGTGTGGGTCAACCCGAAACTTTATAAAATGGTAACAAAATTAGTATTGTACAACCACACACATAGATGGACTAGATTCGACTGCTTTGATTGCTCAAGACAGTCTAATGCAATTGGGGACCTATGAAATAGCAACAGCGTTCGTATTTGATGTTTAATTAAACGATACCTTACTTATGTTGCCATTGTACGGGGTACTGTGACTTTAGAGCCTACTTCGCCAACCTGTTAAAATTAATCGTCGATTAAATACAATGTTATCTCTCTTACATTAGGGACCTACCAGACAGAGAGCGGTCACGCGGTCAAGCGTTCAAGCGGTCAGTTTTGCGTTCTTTGTGTTGTATTACGTTACATAGATGTGAGTGAGTATATCTATACACACACAAGGGGCGTTCTGACTGCGTCAGAATCGCTCCTATGTGAGTGTGACTGACCGCTCGAACGAAGAATGCGAACGCAGAATGCTTGAACGCGTGACCGCTCTATGTCTGATAGCTTCCTTATGGAAAGAGAAGGTATATTATTTGACAAACGATTAACTCTAACATACGTTGGTATTGGAAGTTTAAACCGCGTTTTTAACCGGTAGAAAGGTTTAAAAGGTATTGTAATTATTTAATATCAAATTTTTAAAATAATTTAGACCTAACGTCACTACCTATTTGCCTGTAGGCGGTTGCAATAACCAAACCGTTTTATAATTAATTTATTGCTATAAATGATATTAGTCTTAGCGTAATAGTAAATGCATTTAAAAGCTAAAAAAATAATTGTCGTTAAGTAATATCTTCGAATTATTATTATAAGAGCGCCTACTAATAGAAGTAACTTTAAAATCTTATATATAAAAATCTAGTGTCACAATGTTAGTTACCGTATTCCTTCGAAACGGCTTTACTGATTTTTACCAAATTTTAAATGCATATACAGTAGGTCTGAGAATCGGCTACTGGGTACTTTTTATATTGATAAGTGCATTTGTTGAATAAATAATAGTAAATTATTACAACCCGAGACCATTGTTTGTCTGACGGGATAACGATGGACGTTGCCATGGCGACATACTTATTTAGTCACTTCAATAAAATAATATGAGTAGAGGGGAGGGTGCTATTTTTGTAGTAACTCGAGCGTCATGGAGACCTAGTAGGTTTTGTACATTAGGTAAAGCTGATAAAAAAATAATAAGAGCGTTTTTTTATTTTAGCGGTGGGTTCAGAAACTGCAGCCATTTTAAAGTTTTGAAAAAGAAAATATATTCAGTAAATTGCTTATTTAGGTAAATTATAAATATTATATTTTAGACAACAAGGACTAAATCATTTAGTTTAGAGTACTTTAGAGCAAAATATCTGCGACGCTTAGTTAAGAAAATATGAAGCTTTATTTTTTTATATTTTAAAATGTCCCTACAGGCTTACCTAACCTTTGAATCGTCAGTGCTTTATATGGAAGCTTCTTTGGGGTATACTAAACATCCCTTATCTTAATCTGACAGATCCGACGACATTTCAATATTTAAAAAAAAAATTTTTTACCCACCACGTGAGAAATCTGATTTCTATACCATGATAACTAGACACATGTCGGAAACCTATGCAAGCTTAATCTGACACGCTCGAGCTACTCCCGAAATCCCCTCTTCCCCTCCCCAACTATATGGGCGAAATACTTTATTTGGTAAAACAGCGTTTGCCGGGACAGCTAGTGATATATGTAAAAAACATATTTCATGTACGTAATGAATATGTATAAAATGTTCTGTAATAAACCAAAATATTTTATGTGTTATCACAAATATTCAAATACAAAACGTATACATAGGTGCAATAAAAACGTAAGTATAGAAACTAGCTGACCCGGCAAAAGTTGTTTTGCCATAAAAATCATTTCTAGTATCAATATATCAATATAAGTACACAAAAACCTATTCTCAAGCCTAACGAATGTACAAAATTTTATTAAAATCGGTTGATGGAGATCTGCCGTTTTGGAGAAGCTCGCGCATAGGGATTGCAATCCGGCGTCATTTTCAATCCGGACCGGATTTAACCGGATTCCCATCAATCCGGCCGGAGCCGACCGGATCCGGCCGGATTGATGAAACTGAACTAAGAAGCGAAAATCATTCTATTTTTGATTTTTAATTTAAAAAAGGCCTATGCATCCCTTGTAGCTGTTTTGTACAGTATTTTCAAAGCGAATAACCACTTTTTAGGGTTCCGTAGTCAACAAGGAACCCTTATAGTTTCGGTCTGTCCGTCCGTGTGTCCGTCTGCCTGTTAGCTGTTAATGGCAAGTGAATATTTAACGATATAGATTATAGAATATAGATCAATTTGTTGCCCAGCATTAAAAAGTAACTCGTGGGTCACCACTCACCACCAAAGTGTCACATAGCAAGCTTCATTCAGCTTCAATTGAAAGACTAGTGTACTAATCGGCCTTATTATCAGCAAAATAGAATCATGAAAAAGCGAGAAAAAGCTTTTTAACCAGGGGTAACGCATTTAAAGTAAGTTATTTATGTAACAACCATACCAGTTTGCCACAAATTGTTAACACCGGATCCGGTCTCCGGATCCGGTATATTGGGGCAGGATCCGGTACCCGTAAAATGATGCCGGATCCAGCGATTTACCGGACCCGGTTTTCCGGATTGCAATCCCTAATCGCGCACACTGTGACACGAGAATTTTATATACAGGGTGCAATTAAACCTTCCAGCCAAATTTTTTCCCGGGGTTAGGTATCATTAGGAGAGACCATTTAACCAAAAAAAATTGGGTGTTATATTTTTTTATTGACATATTTTATCCCATTTAAAATCGTTGCAGAAGGATCATTCGCTGCGCGGGGGAATGATCGGGGGTAACGCGGGGGGAGGCGCGCGCGCGGGGTCACATTACGCGCGGGCGACGCGTCGTGTCCATTAATTGTAGTGTTTTTAGGATAACTTTCGGAAGCTATTTCTCAACATTTTAGTACTGAGTGATTATAAAAGAAAAAATACGTTTATTTTTATTTTTAACAAGGATCAGTGTATCAAAATTTGGCAGAAATGTTTAATTGCACCCTGTATTAGATGTATATTCCGCATACAAAATAAATTTTTTGATAAAGGTTTTTTTTTAATTAAATAAATACGAGATTAGCTCGTATAAAGTATTTATCAAATATAAAATAGTTTTAAGATCTAATTGAGATATGTAAATAAAAAAAACTTTTTAACATATTTTGATTTGTCAGTTCAATCTATTAGTATACACTCGTCTTCTTTTAATGTCCTATTGATTAATTTCAAGACTTAAATAAGGAAAATAAACATAGAAAAGTAAAAAATAATGTTTAAATTGATAGAAATAAGACATAAATTTTTAAAAATGCACAATCATTTCTCAATGCCAATCAAGCTATTTGCATGTGAAAACTAAAGAGAAAGTTTATAATTGAAGACATAAGTGGATGGAAGTGGTTACCTACCATTATATTATAACATGTGTGTAATTACTCATTTTTTCCCTCATAATTTGAACAAACCTTGTAACTTACTAGTACGGGAGCCCTAGAACAATTTTTTTTATTACTATCAAGCTAATTTTTTGAGAGTAGCTTCATTTTGATGAGACGAACAACATTTTTATTTGCGAAAAATCTCGAAGGTGGTAGCTAACAGAGTTAGAAAGGATTTCATACTTTGAATTGATGGTCCTAAAATATGGACTGTTTTATTTGTAGGACAATGTTACTCTTAAATTATATAATAACCTATCAATATACAAAAAAATCAGCTCGTCAGGGTTCCGTTATCAACAAAACTTGATTGACTACTGAACCCTAAAACGGAACCCTAACAAGCTGGTTTTTTGTATATTGATAGGTTAATAGATATAGAACAATCTATATTTTAGGACCATCAAATCAAAGTATGAAATCCTTTCTATTTCTATTAGCTACCACTTTCAACATTTTTCGCACATAAAAATGGTGTTCGTCTTATCAAAATGAAGCTACTCACAAAAAATTAGCTTGATAGTAATAAAAAAAAATTGATCTAGGGCTCCCGTACTACACCTACCTCATCATCTAGCTAATATATCTGGCTAATAGCCAGTGGCAATACATAAAGTCCACACTTGTATCGATGTTAAATCATTTTCCTATTCCTAAAGCTTCAATTTCAAGTTAGTTACTCACTGCATCCACTTATGTCTTCAAATATTCAATTCACATCGATTAACTTTTCTACATAATCAGATGTATACAGTACAGCAAGTTTTCTAAGATTTTTGCAACATTTGTACTTCCTAATTTCAGAACAAAAAAGAGAAGAGAGAGCAACATGGTAAAACACTCTTCCACTTTAGGAGTGTATACTACAGAAAATCCTATGATTGGCATTCCTAGTATTTTTAAACCAAAATCTAAAGTGCAATTAATAGGATCACTGCCAACTATAGGGTAGTTTCCCCAAAATAGTGGTATACAATGAAATTATAACTTTCAAAATTGGCTGTACAATATACATCAACAACTTCTATTTGTTTTGTCATAATAATTCTTTTGATTAATAAGCAACCGCCTTCATAATCACTTGAAATTTCTTGTAGCATTATAATATACAACAAATTTGTCTTACAAACAATTATATACAGTGTTGAATATATTTATACAAATCCCTAAGGAATATATACTTAAAGCTAACACACCCCATCTAGGTCAATGACCTTGACTATGCGATGAGTATTGCCAAATATTGCACATAACATGTGAAAACATACGCCATTGAAGTTTGCAGATAATTTAATTATTTTTTTAAATGATATGCTGATAACTAAAATAACTACTAATTTTAAAACACATTTATCTTTTATACACTCTAAGTTTTGTTCTGATGACAAAATACACTTTGAAGAGGCCATTATAATAAAAAAGTTGTGAAAATCATATCTTAAGGTGAACGCAGATTTGGGTCGCACCGCACGCACCGCAGTCGCCGCATTCGAATTCTTTATATGAAGTTGCAAAGACTGCGGCGCGGGTAAGTATGCGAGCTTGCCTATAACTTCATATAAAGAATTCGAATGCGGCGACTGCGGTGCGTGCGGTGCGGCCCAAATCTGCGTTCACCTAAACTCAACAAAACTCAAGAAAACTAAAAACAAAAACTTTAAGAACATAAAAATACACACATCAACAAAGTCAAAGCAAAAGTCTATTTTATGATAAAATAGCCAATATTCTTAGGCTTTGTTGATATGTCTTGAGATATACAAGTGTTTTCTTGAGCTTTTTAAATTGAGATTAACAAATAACTGCATCAGTTCTTAAACTGTTTTAGTTACAATCTTGAAAACTAAAGGTTCACAACATTTTTATAATGCCCATATTTGAATTACACTTTCATTGAAGGCATGTATGCAATGTAACTAATCGATGATAAATAAATAAATAGGTAGCTGGCAAGGTATTGGCAAAATCTCAATAGACTTTGAAATTTAGATCAAAATGGATGGATTGAAAAACCATTGAAATTTAGATACAAATGGATAGATACTGATAAATTCAAGTTAAAATAAAATATATAGATGCATATTAACTAAAATTTTAGACCAGCTAAAATACTATACTAGCTCCTTACTAATAAAAATATTTACACACCTGATAACTATACGAGGTCTGCTGTTTTGTCTGTCACATGATTATTCCAGTATACAGAAATTGTATATTTATTTGCCGAGTAAATATTTTTATTTGTAAGTAAGTAGGTTAATATTTGGTGGAGCAAACCATAACTTGAATTAAACAGTACCTATAAACCCAGTATAAAAATTATGCACAAAATCAATCAACAACAAAAAAAAACAATTTTACGGAATTTATTCATTTTTATGGCTTGCAGCCATAATTTAAAATATTATAGAATATTACGAAAGTTAAGATGTTCATTATATAATAATTATTAATAACTTACATGGCACGTCGCAAAACCATAGTATGTTGAAAGAAAATAAAAAATTTAAAAATTCATGTAAGTATTATAATATACAATATTCATAGACAATAGACATATATTTGTCTTTTAATCTAAATCTCAAGGTGTAGCTGTTTGTTATATTTGTGTGCTACCAATACGCTACCAACCTGTGATGTCCACTGTGATACATGTTTCAAAAATAATTTCCCTAATGTCAACCATATCATGTAATAATGAGATTCCATGTGAGGCACAAAGTAACACAGTAACATTAACAAAAATATAAAATTTTATGTTATATTAATATTCATTCGTGCACAAAATTTAATGCACAAACTTAAATACACCTCTAATAACTTTAAGTTAATCATTGAGCTTTCCATTTATACAAATAAATAATATGATAAAGTACATTATTACTAACGGGAAATTATTATTAAATTTTATTCTATATTTACAAATATCATTAAATTAATTACTGTACATTAGAGATTTATAGCATCGTCCAATTTACCTCCTAGAACGTGGTTTGTATCACCTCACTTCACAGTGTTTATTGACGGCGAGGGGTACGGCGGAGGCGGACGGGGTGGAGGCGGCGGTCACGTCCGCGGAAGTCCCCTCCACTGGTACACTCCCCGTCTCGGCCTCCTTCATCACGTACCCGGAACCTTGCGAACTTCGCGCGAGTTTTAAACGTATAGGAGTCACTTTATCAGTCCGGACCTTGCGCAGAGACGAGTTGTCGGAGCTAAAGGGAGGGTCTATAGCCAGCGGGTCGCGCGCGGTGGGGTCGTAGTCGAACGGGTCGATTGCGGCCGCACCCTCGCCCGTCTCCTCTTTACCGTCCTCGTCTTTAGTACGCTTTATCTTAATCACCAACCTAGTGGCACTTTCACTTTCACTATTTATCACTTGAAGTTTCTCTTTTTCAGTCTTTTTATCTTTTTTCTTTTTCTTCTTTTCGCTCTTGTCGGGCTTGTGCTTGCTGGTCTTCTTGCCGGCCTCGTTTCCTGACTCCTCCTCGTCCTCGAAGTCCGCCATAACCATTTTCCTGAACTTCATACTTTCGCGCTTTATCACGTCGAAACGTGGCGCGGGCACATTTTGGAGACGTTTCTTGGGGGGTCGGAACTGCGACTTTTTAGTTGAGCACGTCGTAGTGTCCTCGTTGACGGACGGGAACACGTTCGAACCGAACTTAATTTTTAATTTCGGTGCAACGGGCGACGTGGCACTGGAACGACTGGGTTTCGTGTTGACGCGGCCGCGGCGTTTGTGTGCTTGGTTCGAGCTGGCGGTGAATGTCGGTAACTTTGGTTCTTCGGCCGGATCCCCTTCATCATTCATTCTGACTTCTAAGTGCCGGAGCTCACGAGACAGACCACTCGTGGTCTTCCGCTTTTTCTTTTCGATGGGTGTGTCACAAACTTTATAGTCTTCCCTTGTCGGTATGCTGGTCATAGACGCCACAGCTTTAGGTATAGTTATAACGGCGCGCGCTAGGGGCTGCGGTGCGGCGGGCGGCGGTATACTTCCTACGGTTGAGGTGTTACCTGGGTCGTCCATGTTCATATCTTGAGTCCAATATTGACGTAGCAACTCTTTTTTACGCATACGCCGCAAATTGGTCGACCCAGACATCATAGTATTGGCGGAGCTGCATGAGGCATTCAATATATTTGTAGACGGCTCGTGAATAGGCGCCGGCGGCTGCGGGACCACAGGTTGAACGGAGCTCGTTGAGTAATTTGCATCCAAAAATGGGCCTTTTATCTTTACCTTCAACTGATTACGGGAATCACTCAAAGAAACTTTAGGTAGTTGCGGTGTAAATATCTCTTTAGCGGGCTCGACAATTTCTTGTTTCCCGTGGGCCGTCAGAGAGCCCGGTCTTGGGTTGCTAGCCATAAGGGCACTATGCAATTGTTTTTCTGCATCTTCATCTATGTCTATAAGTTGTTGATCAGCGGTTCCACTAGCGAAAGCTAGTAAGTGGCTATTGTATGCGTCATTTGTAACTGGGGCAGGGTTATCGAAAGGATTGTAAGTTCTCATATCAACTGGCCCTGGTAATACTGGCTGAAGCCCAGCACCAGAATTATTCTTATTTGGTGTAGGCTCCGACGAGTCCAAGTTCTCGGGACTATTTGATTTCTCTTGCTTTAGTTCAGCTGTTGATCGCTTGTTAACAGGTAGAGGACTTGTACGTGGCGATTGTGATGAATCTTTGTATGAATTTTCTGATTTTCGGTCGTCTTTGACATCAATAGATTTTCGTCTTTCTCTGAGTGCTTTAATGCCAACACCGTCATTAGCTATTTCTTCATCAAAGTCATAAACTGTTCCTACTAATTTACTTGCAATTGAATTACCCATATAATCGACATTAGAATAGTTGTGCATTGCTTGTCCTCTGCTCTTCGACCGACCACGGCCTCTTTGACTTCGATTACTTCTATTATTTGATCGCTTGGTACCTTTAGGAGGTTCAGATTGTTTTGGTGAAATGCCAGGACTTTTACCAGGCGATTTTCCCGGGAACTTAGTAACTGGTTTTGAAATTTTGGCAGGTGATTTCGAATCTTGTGATTGAATTATCATTACAGCCTCGCTACTATCACTTGACATTTTTGTTGGAGCTCTTGTGTTACTCGAATCATTGAAAGAATCGATGCTGGGACTTGATGCCACATGAATTGACATCTTATCGCTTCCAGTAACATCAATATCATCCCTTGGCGAATCCATAATTTTCGGAGTCGGCGAAGCTATCATAGCCGTAGTTAGAGCAATGTTTTGGGACGAAGATGTAAAAGCTGCAGCACATAATGGAAAAGATGGTTTAGGCAGTGGCTGCATAAGAGGGGTAGTAAAAGGTAGGCCAGTGCCATAAATACTTGGACCTGGCGATGGTAGTGGCAACTGAGACGATGCACAAGCGCCAGGTGCGAAAAACGGCAATGAGCTTATTGGATTCAAGAATGGAGATGCGTCCGGAGGACAGCTTGTGTATTGGTTCAAGGACATTGGTGGTTCCACGCGACATGAATACGCAGGCATCGGTGGATAGGGGTCGATTTCTGGCAATATTGGCCCTCGACGTGTCTCTGTCTCGATATGAGACTTGGTTTCTGTTTTTTGTGAACATAGAGATACATCTGAGTTAGTACTCGAAGCTGATGAACGGCGAGTTGTAATTTTACTTTCCCTCCATTTAGAGTCGCTGCTTACGTAAGGAGATGATATTGTTGCACAGTCTGAATGGATTACTGAATTGTTATTGTCATAGGTTTGGTTGTCTTGAGTAAGATCTTGTTCGTTGCTTATAATAGAATTATCAACGACCGATAAAGATTGAGAATCGTCACTTTGTTTAGATAATGAAACAGAGTCTCCGATTTCTGATACCGAATTCATAGAGAGCACCGTTTTGGGTTCTTTTACATCTTCAGTATATGATACTGTATCATACTTGTCCTCGTTAATATTTTCAATGTGCGATTCATGTGCAGTTGGTTGTCCAGATATTTCGACCCATTTACCACTCTGATCCTGTGATAGTTTTATTTTTTCTTTAGCTTCAACTGCAGTGTCATGTTGCATCAAGTTAGTAGACTCGTTTATAGATCTTACAGTATCGTCTTGTTTAGGTAGCATTTGAGTATCTTTTATTGGCTCTGGTTCAAAACACTTTTTGTCTTCCAGATCATGGTCACTTTGAGGACCAATCCTTTCATTCTCTAAAGATGTTTTATCAGCATGAATGTTTATGTCATCAGTAGCTGGAATGTCAGCAGGAGCTTTCTTATTAATTAATTGCACTCTCAACCTATCAACAAGATTAAAGGTTTCTTGAACACCCTGTTCCTTAGAATCTTCTTTAAATAAGAGTTCGGGATAAGGCGCAAACGGTTTCAAAATTTCGTCGTGGTTAAAACTATCCTCAACTGCCAACATATCAAATTCAAACAATTCGTTATCTTTTGATTGTGGTGAAAACATAGGTCGGTTTTGAAATGGATTAACAGTTGATGGAATTTTAGCGCTTTTAGAAATCTCTACAGCTTGAACATTACTAGCGTCTTGAGTTATGAATTTCTTGTCAGGATCAATTATGGAACGTTTTCTTACGTTTCGGGAAATGGTACTGTCCACATCCATAGGATCCATAGTTCTAGCATCCATGGGTGTTTTAGGTGACTTAATCATGGTGTTTTCATTGAGATTAGCTTGAATTTTTGCAATCATTTTCAAGCTACTCTTATCAGCGAAATCCGAATCCAGACATTTATCTTCTGTCATATACTTTTCATGATCTCCAGGTTTCTCAACAGGAGGTGGTTGAAGTTTAGGACTGGAAGCTTTAGCTAGCCAGTTTTTGTCAGTGTCATTAAAATCTTCAGTAATTGCAGGCTGTATCCTATCATCTAGAATATCTAGAGGAGCAGTAAAATCCTTATCAGCTGCAGGAGCGACTTTGACAGTTGGTGATAAAATTTTGGTCTCAGCTATTTGGGAATCTCGTCTACTTTGACGTCTTTCTCTTATAGGCACGGGTGCAGATAAGGGGACACGGGCATCTTTCGGGGAAGACAATGTTTTCTTTTCAGCTGTCTCCCTAGTACTCATTCTTCTATTGGAAACTACTTTCTGTTTTGTTTCAGTACTCTTTCTCGGACTAGTCTTTGTAGATGAATTGTTTTCTATATCCTTACCCCTTGTCTTGTCTTTGTCCTCGATGGACTTACTGCGTCCTTTACTTGTTATGGATTTTGTATTGGCCTTTTCCTCAATTTTTGTTGTTTCTAAATCTATAATTTCCTTCTTCGGTTCATTATTTACCTCCTCGTCCGCTTTCCGTTTCGCAACTGTAAGTTCAGCGGACTTGCTGCTCTCTTTAGAGGTCTTAATTTGTGAAGTGGTGCTTGCGGACTCGTCTTTAGATGGTTTTCTCTGTCGGGTATCAGACTTATTAAGCATATTTCCGCTTGAAGTAGTGCTTCTGGTCCGAGCACGTGTGGCAGCACGCGTATCGTTTGATCGGGTTGATTCCTCTCCTTCAATAGACGATGATGATACCCCAGGCTCGGGCGCCCGTTCGGAAGTTTTAAGCTTCTTGTCTGGGGCCTTGCGTGGGGAAGCATCAGTTGAGAGGCTTTTGCCCTTTCGGCGTCTACGGGGACGCTTTGGAGAAGGACTTCCAGATCCGGATCTAGATCCTTTTGAACTGTCAGAATCGCTTGAGGCACTAGTTGAAGACAGTGGTCTTGACACCTTGTCAAGAAAGGGCAAGTCCACTGTAGGTCTAGAGCCAGGTGGAGAAAACATGGATGGAGGCCTTTGAGCTGGTTTTATCTCACGAGCTTTAGCTGTTGGTTTAATACTAGGCTTCTCTTGTTCATCTTCAGAACTTGATGATGATGAATAGCTACTGCTACTTGTATTAGATGATGAACTGGAAGATTCCTTTTGTGGTGACTTACTTTTGATGTCCTCTTTTTTCGGAGATGTCTTTAATGTATCAGGCTTTTCGATTTCTTTCTTTTTATCTGCTTCAGTGGATTCACCAACAGGAATTTTAGAACCTAATCCACTTTTAATATGGGCGGCCGCCTTTTTCGCTGCTTGTCTTTGCGGCACATATGCGATTGTTTCTTTTTCGACCTCCTTTGACATTTTCTTCTTCTTTTCAGGACTTTCTTTAATCTCTTTTCCTTTACCCTTTATTTTAGGCTTATTTTTGGCATCATCGCTACTCACTTGCTTTTCTGGTTCGTCCTTTTTAGTTGTAGTTGTAGATCTCATATTTTCAGACGCTTTCTTAGCAGCTTGCCTTTGAGGAACAATTAAATCTGTTGGATCTTTTTTCTTAGAAAATTTAATGTTTTCTTTATTTTTAGCTACTTCATCAATTTCTTTTGGTTTGTTAGGGAGTGGCTTTTTCTCTTTATTCGAAGGTTTCCTTCCCCTTTTCTTCGGGGCAGGTTTTTCTTCTATAACAGGTGTTTTCTTTTCGGGCTGTGTAGGTATAAATTCTTTCATTGCTGCTTTTGTTCTTGGCAATGACTGTTGTGAATCATTCTCATGGGGGGATTTTTCTATTTTTGATTTCTCAGTCTTAGTTTTATTCAGTTTAGTTTTATCATTTTCAACTTTATCAGAAGTTTCACTGCTGTCAGAGTAAATGTCAACCGTGAATTTATTATTTCTTGTGGATCTCATTGGAATCAAATCATCACTGTCAGTTCCAGACTGACCAGTCTTGCCTGCAGCCATTTCCTTTTCC
Organism: Polyommatus iphigenia; assembly: GCA_963422495.1. Taxonomy (NCBI): domain Eukaryota; kingdom Metazoa; phylum Arthropoda; class Insecta; order Lepidoptera; family Lycaenidae; genus Polyommatus; species Polyommatus iphigenia. The sequence goes on along the minus strand of OY730178.1, from coordinate 24,305,893 downwards.
ATTTGCTGCAGTGTTTTACTACGTGTACGATCTTTCTTTGTTCTTTGCTTAAAAGCTTCTTCTTCACTACTACTTTCAACAAGTGCTTTAGATTGAGGAACTTTCTTCTTCTTCCTATCAATCTTAGTAGGCGACTTTTTAGCTCTACTTTTTGGAGAAACTTTCTTCTTTGGAGATGTTGAGGTTTTCTTAACATCATCATCAGTGCTAGAGCCGATGGTTCGCCCGCGATATTTCGAATTACGACTTATGTCGGCACCACTTTCTTCACTTGAAAGTCCACTGTACATGCTACCACTTCTTCGTGAACCATTCACATAATGCTTTTTATATGGATTTGCTGATCTACAGCCACGTACAAGACCATTTCGGTCTTTCTTTTTCTCGTCACTGGATTCTTGGGGCGCTATTCGAGCTAATAAGTCATCAAAGTCATTTTTATGGTCAGGGGCATCTGGATGGGAATAAAGTCTGTCGTATATTGAAGGCCCATGATTGGCTTCAATGATTGCATCTAGATCCAGGCCAGATATAGTTGTATCACAAGAAAGTACTGCAACTTGTTTATGAAATGTCTGCTCTCGCATACGGAAGAAAGAACGAGATAATTTCTCTCTTCTACTCACCATGTAGCATAAGTTACGAACTCTTTCAAGATCTTGCCTTAACTGTACAAACATCTTCATTTTGTCAAGATCAGCCTGCTCTTGTCTATGAGTCAGAAGCTCATTATCATCTGATTTAGGTGGTAGTAAAGGACGATTGTGACCAGCACGCCTCTTTAACTTCCAATAATTATAAATGTAATTGATAGCTTCTTGGTCGACGTCTAGTAAGTGTGTACTTATATCTTTAACACTAACATGTCGATCAAATTCTGCTTCAATTTCAGAAAGTCGTGCGGCACGAGCTTGGGATTTTTCTTCCGACGTCATATCTTTACGACGTTTTCTCTTAACTTCTTCTTCTTCAGATCCAGATCCAGCACATTTTTCTTTCTTCGAGTTGACACTATGTTTTTGACAATAAGAACGCAGTTTAACACCATCATCAGCATTTTCATCTTCAATTATTGCACGCATTTCTAGTCCATGTTTAAATGCACATGTTACGTGATATGCAGTTTTGCAAGTCTTTACTGAACACTGTATACATGCACCTTTACGTTCACGACAAAGTATGCACACTAGAGACCAACGCGAAGGAGGTATTGAAGTTATTTTTGTAATGGGTTCCATCTTTTCTGCACAACCAATTGATACCTCAGGTATCCATAAGACACAACTGACGTGTGCCCATTTGTGTCCTGAGGGGGTGCACTTCATTGCTCCTCCGAGGTTGGGACACAACACGCAAGTAGGCCTTACGCCAGCTCCGCAGGGTCGACATAGCCATTGACCTAAAATATTAAAGTTTATTGTACTGTTGCTTGTATATTGCAAACTGAACGAGAAAAAATATTACAATTAATAGATAAAAGTTAAATTTATCGAGATCACATATAAATCCTTCAATCATCACTTACCATCTGGAATGACAGTTATTCCATAGCAGGCTTGGTGCACACAAATATTACATGAATCACAAAAGACCATTTCATTCCCGTCTTCGGAATCTGGGGACCGGCAAACGTCACAAATAACATTTTCGTCATACTCGATGCCTAGACCCTCTTCAGACTTTATGATTGCTTGAATTTTGTCCCATGTTCGAACCTGCGAAATATACGAATATCAATAGTAAATAAACGTAAAAGACACAATTGTTTATATAAATGATCTGCATAAAAGATTTTTTTACGCCAAGAATATACCGCAGGCAAAACAACCGGCCAAGTGCGTGTTGGACTCGCCCATGAAGGGTTGCGCAGCAACAATAAGGTTTATTTTTATGAAATTAAAAAGTTTTTGATTTATTTTTATATTTCAGTTGATTTAATGAAAATTAATTTAAGTCTTACCATTTATGACGTATTAAAAAAACTACTTGCTAGATCTCGTTCAAACCAGTTTTCTTTGGTATTTTTATAGTTACATAACTATCATCATATATTTTTTTTGACTTCATCATGCCCCTACTTTAGAAGTTAAAGGGGGGGGGGACGGACACATTTTACCACTTTGGAAGAGTCTCTCTCGCAAACTATTCAGGTTGGAAAAAATGATATTAGAAACCTCAATATGATTTTTGAAGACCTATCCATAGATACCCCACACGCATAGGTTAGATGATTTTTTTTGTTTCGGATTTTATTTCGGATCACAAAAAAAATCCATAGTGTTAGTAAATTTAATGGGGACTTAAACCTATGGGGAACCCAAAAATTTTTAACAATTTTTCCATTTTTGTATCAAAATCTTAATGCGGTTTACAGACTACATCTACTTACCAAGTTTCAATAGTATAGCTCTTATAGTTTCAGAGAAAAGTGGCTGTGACCACGGACAGACGGACATGACGAATCTATAAGGGTTCCGTTTTTTGCCATTTGGCTATACGGAACCCTAAAATGGTAGTAATAAATTAAATTATTACAATATTGTAAGGTCTAGAGACCGGATTATATGCAACATAAAAAGCTTGTTATATGCTTGCAAATATGCATGAAAAATGCTTGAAATATGCACGAAAATTGGCAGAATATGCAAAATTAAATGACAGCAAATTCAAAATCTGCATACAATTAGTAAATTATTTTTTGATAGGCGATAAATAGGTTCAGTAACATTATAATATTATGACATTAAAATTATTTAAAAAATTTAGTAAACGTAAGCAATCAAAATATATTTTTCTAAATTTTCAGTGGTAAGATTGTGTCTACGATCATTTAGAATATTTTTGTAAATAGAAAAGGATCGCTCCACATTCACTGAGGAAACTAGGCAGAATTCGAACTTGGGTGCTTTGTTAAGAGGCCGGGTACACTTGGAATATCTCATACATACGTAATTCCAAAATCATTTTCTCATACGAAAATATTTAACATGTTTGAGTTGTTTTTCAGTTTATAATAGTAATTACCTAGGTTCCTGCACAAAAATTTACTTCAAAATATTTAAACACAAAATTTTTTTTTTGCTTTAAAATTTTTTTTAGTTAATTTACTACTTAATATTTAAACACTAAAAAATAGAGTAAAACATTAAAAAATATATAAATAAATAGTTAATTTACTACAAAATATTTAAACTCTAAAAAATATTTTTTAGTATTTAAATATTTTGTAGTAAATTTACTATTTATTTATATATTTTTTAGTGTTTTACTCTATTTTTTAGTGTTTAAATATTAAGTACTAAATTTACTAAAAAAAAATTAAAAACAAAAAAAAATTTAATGTTTAAATATTTTGAAGTAAATTTTTGTGCAGGAACCTACAGATAATTACTATTTTAAACTGAAAAACAACTCAAACATGTTAAATATTTTCGTATGAGAAAATGATTTTGGAATTACGTATGTATGAGAATTTCGAGGGTACCCGGCCCCTTAACACTTACAGTTTCTGACAAAAGTTCTGCCATCCCATTAATTTGTAGTTGGCAAGCGCGACGTTCTTCTGTCTATCATTTTATTATCGCAACTGTCAAAACAAAAGACGCGCACGGCTACTGACTGCATTTGAAATGCAGTAAAAAGTCGCAACTATTACTCAACAGCCCTTGTTTTGTGAGAATGGCTAAAATATGCAAATGCATATAATCCGGTCTCTAGTAAGGACAAATTGAAAATTATTAGTTAAAAGTTTTTGAATGTGAGTGTTTGTTTGTAACTACTTGGTCTTTATAATTATAATTGAATTCACAATTATTATTGTGACTGGAATTTGTGGTTTGGACCCTACTTAACACATTAAGAGGAAAGATTTTTTTGTGTTTACGAATATTACATTATTTTTTTTTATTTAATAAATTTAGTTTCAGAAACTTCTTTCATTTTCAATTTTTTTTTATTGTTCTGGAACCTAATGAACTCATTAAGTTGGGAGTTGGGACAGAACACCGTTTGTCGGGTACAGCTTGTAAGAAGCTAACTACAACAAGATCATGGAAAATTTGAAAATAAAAATTTTTGTTCAGAATTGTTTTTTTAAGAACTAACCTTATTATAAATTAATTTTAAACACTGTCAGTATAACTAGTCATTTTTAGTTACTTTTCATAAATTATGGGCAGAATAATTTTTCACAAACCCCCTTTTAACGGTGAAAAGGTATATATTTTTTCAGTTTTAATATACCTACAAATGGCATTTTTCTACCAATAGTCCCAGTACATTATGTTCTGCCATTTTAAAAATATAACTGTCCCAAGATGTTAACTCTTCTTGATTGATTTTATAATGTGTATCTTTATCTTTATAATACATATATCTTTTTGCCTTTATGCCCTAAAACCCAACAATACTCTACTTGCTGCTTAAGGGCCTTCCCTACAGAGATTCCGTAATTTACCGTATTTAGGGGCTTATAAACTCATAATTTGAAAGCTACAAAGTTATAATAAAAATACATCGATAATCTTCAGTATATCAACATTCCTTTCCACGTTATAAATTTTCTATTTTTGTTTATTATACTAATGATATCAGATTCCAAAGTAAAACCGATTTAGTAAAATTCAAGCATACATTCAGCATCTCCTTAGTATTTACAAATTACTGTTATTTGAAACACACGCCAATAGATCGACAATATCATTAACTACATATTCCACATTTCAAAAATTTTTTAAGGTCAATTTTGAACTAAGATAAGTAAAAAAATAGGGTTTTGGTGCGATCTCGGCGACGCGGCAAATGTATGGTCAAGGTCGTTTGCTCGGGGGATGGCCTTAAGGCAAATTTGTGGGAACAATAACATCCACTTCACCCTTTCTGCACTAAATAGTTCTGACTTCTGTAACTTTAGTATGCCACACTCAAGAGACAATATTAATTAGGGTGTTTACACACGCGCCGCGGCGGCAGCGGCGGCGCCGTGTGGGGCCCATAGAAATACAAGGATGAGGAATGGAGCGGCACCGGCACGGCGGTGGCGGTGCCGTGTGTAAACAGCCTTATATAACTGTGATTAAATGAAAATTTTGACATAAGCCCCAAACATTATTTGTCAAACTCTTCATTAAATTGAAGTTTAATCATTATTAAATGTGAGTGCGGCCGTAAGACATTGTTTTTGTTGTAATTTATAAATAAAAAATATTTCGATCGTCAAATATTTAAAAAGTCTAAACCTTGTACACAATATGTTCTAAACCTATCCTACTCCAACTACCTTACTCTTACTACGGTCTACTCTTAGATGTTGATACCCATTAAGAGTTGTTATCAAAGCAACATACATTTTAAAAGGAAGATATTTTATAAGAGTAATACCTATTAAGTTAGAAAGTGCTCTTATTAAGCCTAGTATGCCGGGTATAACACTCAGTTCTTATTAAGTTCTAAGTGTTATACCCGGGAAAGGAAATACTTTAGAAAACAGGACCCTATTACTAAGACTTCACTGTCTGTCCGTCTGTTTGTCCTACTGTCTGTCTTCTAGCTGTATCTCAAGAACCGCTATAGCTAGACTTCTAAAATTTTCAATTATTATCTTGACGCCTTGCACTTGGCAGATTTTTAGTTTTAGTTAGTTGATGCTAGATTTTGTCGTTTTAACAGATAGTGAGAAAACCTTATATATATTATAAGATTGCACAGATATCAATTAGATACCCAGATATTCTACTTCAACTTACCTCTAATTCTTCAATGACTTTTTCAAGCTGGTCTTCTGAAACGGATGGTGCCCCAGCTCTAGCACGCTCTGCATTCAGCAGTTTGAGCCATGCCGTATCTGTGGCATCCAAGTCGTAGCTGCAAGCGGCTTCTGCCCTGGCCGGTGTTGAGCTGAGCACATGCTTGTCCGCTTGATAGTGTGCATCTCTTGTCAGATGTATGTACTTGTCTTTAGGTCTAAGAAAAAATATATAATTTAAGTTCGACATCAATTTATGGTAATGCTTGATACAGACAATTAAAGCTAAAATTGCAAAGTTCAGTCATAGTACTCATATGCAGTATTGCATTTACAGACTAGACCAGCACACAAACAGCTTTTATATGACTGCAAATGCAAATGAAACTATTTTTTTTAAGGATGAATCATTGTGTATGGGATGCTTTTTTTATTATAAGGTCAAGTATGAAGATGTATAGCATATCTGACCAAACTGTGCAGTTGTATTCCTACATGTCTAGCAGAACTAAACAAGCTTATTAACATTGAATAAATAGCTTACAATTTGAATGGTTGAAAATCTGGAGGTAAGGGATTTTCAATGGTTTTAACTTTGGGGGCTGGCAGCGAATCGGGATTCACAGGCACTTGGACACCTCGCTCCCAATCCTGCTTCCATGTATCGGTTATAATCCAATACTCACTCGAAGTGAGTGGCTCTGAGTCAGGCAATTTCATTGCACTGATGAGATCTTTTCTGAAATGTTATGTGTTACAAATTAGTACATGTACATAAGGAATTTTTAGCATTTTACAACATATTAAAGCTAACATTTTACATCGTGAAAATTTAATAATTTTCATTATTCTGTCATAATCACTTGATCAAGAATCAAGAATAGAATGACATCAGATTTACAACAGCAGATATAGTACAGTTGATTTTTAGGTCATTTGATCAAATTACTCATACATTATGGCTTACATGATACAATTTGTGTATGAACAGGTTTTAAGATCTTCCAAAATTCATATACAAGATCTCTTTTCAATGGTAAATACTAAAAGCCAAGAGTCTTGTCATGAAGCTCACAATGCTTACTGCCAAAACTTGTGGCTTTTAGCAATGCAAATTTTAAAGTGCTCTAACATAAATTAAAATTAATAAAAAATATATGTTACCTTACACAATTATTACACAGTTATTATATAATTTAATAGTAAGTATGCATATCATTTTTTTTCTATACTAACTACTTTAGTAGTCACAAGTAGTATAGTTGATGTATTATTTTCCCTCTTGTAAAATATAAATTAAAATAAACCAATCAAAGTAAGTATACTAAATAACTCTATTGTGAAAGTGGTTTAGAAGTTAGTGATTAAAAATAGCAACATTTATTTAACCAAAAACATTTGCTTAGCATTGATAATAGATATTATATGTTCACAAATATATGAAAGCTTAGCATACACGTTAATATATAAAAAGCTATTGTCAATTGCTATGAAATTAACCAAATAAATTTATTGACTTCAACATGATATTAAATTATAGAAATGTGTATATTCTTGTAATATTGCAAGGAGCCAGACTTCTAAAAACAATTCATTTTGAGAAATATTATAATTTTCATTGACTATGCTCATTTTACATTGCTCATACACATCAACTTAAAGTTTCTTATAGATAAAAATGGCTGAAGGCTTGATGCTTGAAAAATGAAAGATTCCACAAAGCTAGTTTTCTTCATTCTATTGCAATGAATGATGATATATTTAAAAATTTATTGTTATTCATACATATTGAGATTTCTTATTCAGTATGGTTATTCAAAAAGTTTATAGATCGCATAAGCATATAAAGGTAAACCACTGAAAGTACAAAATAAACATTGTAAGTCCAAAATATTACTATGTATCCCTGTTTTTATATCACTGTTTCACTGTTATCAGTGTCCTTACTTTATTTTATAATAAAATTCAAAATTGATTTACAAAATTCTTAATGTAAAAGCTACTTTTATATGTTTACATTTAAAGGTATTTCTTGCAGAGCAGCTAAGCTTAAAAACTTATTAGACACTAATTAAAAAATAAATATTCGCTTAAGCAATATAAATTTCCACTTACTGCTTATGATATACATAATAAGATAACATAAAACTTTGAATGAAATATAAACTGATTAGTTTTAACAAGACTTCTACATGGAATACAGCACTTCATAAAAATATGGCACAAATCTACTTTCAATTAATGATGTATGTACTGATATTAATTTTAGGTGTAATACAACATTTTTAAGAAAATATTCTTTATAGTTAGCTCAGCAAGTTAAGCAACTATTTGTTTTTTCTTCATTTATAAGCAAGACGGTTGTATATAATGGAATTATTTTGTACACTTAATTAATCAGCTGACTGACTGTCACTACAACTTTTGTCAGTCTTTTCGTTACACATATACAATTGCATTTGTAAAATAGACACATCACTTTAAATCATTAATCTAGTTGTAATATACGTAATATTTTAACACTACACTTTCACTGCAAACAAACATAATAAAAATTGTAATAACACAATATACACAAACCTGAAAAGTTCAGCGGGTGCCTCTGAGGCACTCCTGTTATATATGGATGACATCTTGAGGTCGATGACAGGCCGGAGCTGCCAGAGTGCGTCCTCGGGCTCTGTCCGGCGTCTTTTGGATGAACCCGCTTCATCCCCACGCACCCCAGTGGCCCGTTTTGTGCCACGCAGCGACATTTTGTATGATTTATCGCCAACCTACATGTTCACGAACCCTTTGAAGATTTACTCTTGGATCGTGGCAACAGCATCGTGTAAAATGTCACATCATTCACTACATGATGTAACTTCAGTTTGAAACTACAAAACAGCAGCAGGTAAGACCTGAAATGAAATAAAATAAGTTAGCCACCTTATGGATTTAGGATATTCTAACACCTGAGAATGCAAAAAGACCAGTCTAAACAAAAGCAAGTGCACCTCTTGTTGCAAAGACAGACCACTGACTATTGAACTATAGCAAGTACCAAATGTAAGTTTCTTTAAAAGTTGCTCATTGCTCATCCTCATCAGAAAGCACTATTACAATAATCATTCTCTTATCACATAAATTGGACTCAAAAAGTAAAAAGTATTTTGACGTATTGAACAAATATGTCAACTAAAACATCAAACAGAGCAATTGCTTTCTTTGATAAAACTTACATGTGTTTACCCCGTAATAAATGAAATTGTACGATTTCATGTTTACGAGATACAAATATCTAATCACAAATCGAAATAATTTAGTAAAAATATCATTTGACGTTTCACAATTGCACGGGTAAAATATATGGCGGGCCTGAGGATTACTCCGAGACGATTCAATCGTTCAAAGTGCGGTAACGGCGTATTCACGGTATTCTAAGGTGAAATAAAGGGGGCATACCCCGAAAATATTATAAACTCACATAATACACCAGTAATTTCCATTAAACACATATTTTATAGACTATTCCGTAAATATTTATCACACGAACAGTCTCCATTGAACTACAAAACAAAATTGACAACATAGATAGCAGCACTGTTTTGTTGAGAGACTGACGTGAGCTACGCATCATTTTCTTTCTCTACATTTCAGAAACATAGATAGCTATATATGTGCACTATAGCATAACTTGATTCAACATTGATTTATATTGTTTTAGAAACGATGAAATAAGCATTATTTTACATACATTTTCTATAACAGTCATTTGGCGCCATTGATCCGAAATCTCCTAGGTCACGTGACTACATACGAATCACCAACGCAAGCCAAATAAAATGGCTAAAACGCACATCGAGTTCATATAATGTCATTAATTTGGAGAAGAACTTTCCACTTAACATATACATTGAGACCAGATTCCACGTTAGTTAAAACCTGGTTAGGCAAAACACAAACACACATTTAATAAACATCAGGACTGTTAGAAATAACACAAATTATCGGAATACAATACAGCATGAACTCGAAGTGAGAGATATCAATAACATGTTACAAAATTTTGCCACTAGTTGGCGCTGTATTAAAAAAAAAAGCAACTGTTAACTGAGTGTTGCCATTACAGAAAAACATATATTATTTATAAATTTTATAATATTACCGTAAACTACCAGTCATTGGACAGCTAAGGATTTTTATTACAGAAAAAGCTCTAAAACATTAAATACTTCGCATGAAATAGAAATAGATATCATATTTGTGTTCATAAATTATCTAACTTAAGGGGCCGGGTACCCTCGAAATTCTCATACATACTTAATTCCAAAATCATTTTCTCATACGAAAATATTTAACATGTTTGAGTTGTTTTTCAGCTTAAAATAGTAATTATCTAGGTTCCTGCACAAAAATTTACTTCAAAATATTTAAACATAAAAAAAAAATTTTGTTTTTAATTTTTTTTTAGTAAATTTAGTACTTAATATTTAAACACTAAAAAATAGAGTATAAATAAATAGTAAATTTACTACCAAATATTTAAATACTAAAAAATATTTTTTAGAGTTTAAATATTTTGTAGTAAATTAACTATTTCTTTATATATTTTTTAGTGTTTTACTCTATTTTTTAGTGTTTAAATATTTAGTAGTAAATTTACTAAAAAAAATTTTAAAGCAAAAAAAAAATTTGTGTTTAAATATTTTGAAGTAAATTTTTGTGCAGGAACCTAGGTAATTACTATTTTAAACTGAAAAATAACCCGTATGAGAAAATGATTTTGGAATTACGTATGTATGAGAAATTCCAAGTGTACCCGGCCTCTTAAGATATGCAAACATAAAAATGCGAATGTTTTTCAGTTTATATTGATTTTTTGGTAAAAATTGAATGGTAGGTAAAACACAGTCATGGGACGGAATTACAATAGTTGGGACATAATTTATTTTGATAAGAATTAAAAGAATGAGTAAAATAAACGCGTTTAAATGTAGTCCAAAAATTTTTCAAGATTTTTAAATAAAAAAATGGTTATTGTGCCTCACTCGACATAGATAGGTATAGTGTGTCGCGGACTTTTTTGTAGATATTTGTAAGTTCTACAATTACTTAGAATTTTATGGTTCTATCTTTTATAGTTTAGGCAGCGTACGTAAAATAAGTAACTTTTCTGGTTGATTTTTTACACCTTGCGTCCGAAGAACCCAAATATCTTACAGTACCCTATTTTTTTCCAAAATAAAATTCAGCCTATGTTCAGCAAAAATAATATAGAATTCCAATGGTAAAAGAATTTTTCAAATCAATCCAGTAGTTCCGGAGCCAAACAAACAAAAATTCAAATCTTTCCTCTTTATAATATTAGTGTAGATTTATTGTTCTATTTAATATTAAAACTGTAAGTTATATACATATTTAGAATCAGTGTTTAAAATCCTTTATTTTGATACCCCACTCGATATGCTTGGTAAATTTTTATTTTTGTTTACCTCACGATATGGCGTCAAACATCCGCCATTTTGGTTTTTTCCTAATGTCACCTATCTAAGAACACTCGGGCTATTAAGACAAATCTAACGATACCTCAAATATGAAAATCCGTTTAGCCGTTCTGAAGATACGAGGTAATAAAGAATATTACATACATAGAAGATACGCGCTAAACACATAACCCTCCTGGCAGTCGGGTAAAAAACAAAGTCGCTTTTTTCCCTCATGTCCCTTTGTTCCCTTTAATCTTTAAAACTACGCAACGGATTTTGATTATTCTTTCAGTGTTAGATAGCCCTTATTTATCGAGGAAGGCTATAGGCTATATTTTATCACGCTAAGACTAATAGGAGCCAAGAAATAGAGGAAAATGTGGAAAAAACGGGGAAAATTATTTGAAAGGGCTAACGTTTGAACGCACTAATCTCAGGAACTACTGGTCCGATTTGAAAAATCATTTCAGTGTTAGATAGCCCATTTATTGAGGAAGGCTATAGGCTATATTTTATTACGCTAAGACTAATAGGAGAATGTGGAAAAAACGGGGGAAATTATTTGAAAGGGCTTAACTCGCAAACTACTGGAGCAATTTTTATGTTATTTGGCACAGATAAGAAGTAGACCACGTGAAGGATCATACTCTATCGATTTTAATCATTTTCAATGGCTATATATGTTTTATACCCGTGCGACGCCAGGGCAGGTTGCTAGTTAATAATAAAATGAAAATAAAATTGTCTTTTTATTATGAACGAAAAATTGGGGGGGAAATCCGTAGATGTCCCGCTCTGACTAAAAAAATTAATGGTCACGTTATATATGCCGCGTGTGAACAGTTTTTCAAGCCAGGCCAAACTGTTCACACGCGGCCAATACTGACGGATACGGATACGGATGCCAAGCCAATACTGGCTGCCAGTCTTATTGGCAGCCAGTACTGGCTCTGTGTAAATTATACTACTTCATTAACAATCGCGGTTTATAAAATGACAAGTTTTTGACAGGAAATCAATGATAGAAAATGACAAGTTTTTGACAAAAAATCAACGACCGTTATGGCTGGTTTACACGTATTAAGTAGATATACGGTCCGCCGTCCATGTCGTGCGGTTTGATGTGGGTCTAGAGTCTAGACCAGTGGTCCCCAACCTTTTTTTCATGCGGGCTACAAACATGTTTTGGTCTTGGTGTCGCGGGCCGCAACAAAAATTTTTTAGGGTTAAAAATAACATTCTTCAAAATTAACGATTTTAAAGTGAACAAAAATTAACGACTATCACGTAGACTTTACGTTATTTTGCCGGTGGGTGTGAATTTCAAAATTTTTTAACATCACGCGGGCCACAAATAAAGTCCCGGCGGGCCGCGGGTTGGGGATAGCGGGTCTATACGGTCTAGACCAGTGGTCCCCAACCTTTTTTCATGCGGGCCACAAACATGTTTTGGTGTTGGTGTCGCGGGCCGCAACAAAAAAAATTTGGGTTAAAATTTAACAATTTATAAGTGGAAAAAATTTCACTACTTTCACTACGACTTTATACATTATTTTGCTGGTGGGCGCGAATTTCAAAATGGTTTAACATCACGCGAGCCACAAATAAAGAAGGGACGCGGGCCGCGGGTTGGAGATAGCGGGTTTAGAGATTTTATGTCATACAAGAAAATGTACAGCTTGTCATACAAGAAAATGTACAGCGCTTCGGCGCGGCGGGCTGCATGCGGACCGCGGTCCGCGGGTTGGGGATAGCTGGTCTAGACTCTAGGGGCTGGTTAAGGTAAATTATTATAAAAAATATATTCCCAGCTCTTTCACACATTATTACTATTTAGTATATTTACTCGTATGGCGCGGGCAAAGAGGATGTAAACTGTATACTACGTAACAAGAGGTCGGACTTAGAAGAAAAAAAATAAACATCCATTATTTTTTTTAATTTCAAACTGAAGTAAAAATTTTTAAGTGCAAAACCTTTCACTCTAAACATACCAAAAATTTTAAAAAATAAAAAAGAGATGAGCTCAAATAAATGTTTTATTTCAATAAAAAATATTGTACATAACTTAATAAATAGGGTAATAAGGTAAATTAACCAATAAAACAGATTTAATCCACAAGCTTTTGTTAAATTCTATTATTAAATATTATAATATTACAGTACAGTTTTATGTATTTTATTTATAAATATAATAGAATAGCTGTCTATGCTACTCTACTAACTACTTGATTGGCATAAACAGTGACATATACTTTATCTATGCTACCTTAGGTCGTTGCCATAGCACCGAACTTATTTACTTCAGACTTCAATAAAATATTCTTACAATAAAAGTACTACGTTACAAAATGCATTTCAATTACACAACATAGTTGGCGACGAGGATGACTGCGAACTTAAAGAATTGGAAGAGGATCCGCGCCTCTATACGCGCACAATTTTCGAGGTGGGTATCATACATAAATACACTGCATGAGGATCTTGATTACGCAGAGACTCATGTTAGACTACAACGCCTACACGAAGACTTCCAATTACTTCGAGAAGTACAACAGAACATAATATGTGAAATACCTGATGAAGAATTAGATGATGAAATTGAAACAACACACGACATTGAGAAGGAATTCATATCTATCAAACTAAAACTCCTTGATATGCAACGACGAGCTGAAAATAATTCTCAAACTACACGAAGATTTCAATTACATACTGAGAATAAACCTACACGCTGCAATACATCAGAAGAATATTCAACCAAAGAAAAAGTATAGTCCACTAAATATTTTGAGGATCCAGCTACAGTTTACCCCGAGAATAACGCTGATGGCATCATACATGAGCCATTAACAGTTACACCTACGGAGCCGAACACACAGAGCGAAAACTTACTAGAAGAAAATGATATGATAGACTACAATATACTACATTGAAGCAAGAAAAAGATTCAAACGACACTCGGAAAAGAAAATATATAGAACGGAACTACAACAAAATACTACCTATTATGCAAGGAGGATCGAAAAATACTATCTCCTATACTATGATTAGATTCAAATACGATACAAATCTGATATATTCCAAAGAAATAGAAAACAAGTTCAAGATACGTAAGCATAAATGGAAAGAAAAGGATACCAACCTAACTAGTTTACGTCACCTGGGCCTACAATACTACCTGGTCCTTACTGATGCTGTAGATACCAACCTATTTTACGTCGCCTGAGCCTACAACACTACCAGGTCCATTACTGATGCTGTAGCAGTTTGCTGTATGAAGTAACCTACAGCAGCTCTTGCCTACGCAAGGCATTCTGGAATACCTTGGGTCGTTGCCATAGCACCGAACTTATTTACTTCAGACTTCAATAAAATATTCTTACAATAAAAGTACTACGTTACAAAATGCATTTCAATTACACAACAAACAGTAAACTCTATATAGGGAGGGATTAAAGCTGCGCGTCCACCAGATCGGAATCGGGACGTACGGTGCGGACGGCACGTCGTGTCGTCATATACTTGTCAGGCGCAGAATGACGTTCCAGTACTTCTAGTGCAGTTCATAGTAGTCAGTACCATACATACAAAGCAACAAATCCGTCCACTGCGTACCTACGCTCCGATTCCGATCCAGTGGACCGCACTTTTATACATACACACTTTGTTTTCTTACACCCTGTATACGACAGCTGAAATCTATCGCGTGGGCTCAGGCCAGCTGCATACCACCTCACTTGATCAGAGGATTTTTCCTTGGTGGCCGTATGCCCAAGCGGTCGCATGCGACCGCGAGAACAAAAGATTTCCTACAATCCGCGATCGAGGTAACAGCTATTGCTTGAAGACTAAAATGTTGCAAACTAGCTGTATAGGGACCTAAAAATCTGAAATTAATGAAACATTTTTCATTTACTACATTTCCATACAGTTTACATAAATTATTGAGTATAGTTAATAACCTAATGTATTGTTACAATAAAACAATATACACATGATACACATTTCATCATTTTCCAAATCAACAGCATACTGATATACATTATAATAATTTCTATGAAATAATAATCTATCTTTTTCATATTAATATAGTTTAAGTTGTAAATTATTGTACAATTAAGCAAATAATACTACGACATACTTTGTATTAGAACATGGTATGATATCGTTATGTTTTGCTTCAATTTATCAATTTACGGTTACATTTACATTTTACAATGGCTTACCTTTCGTTTTTCAATAATTAATCCACTTAATTTTAAATTTTTGTATTTTTGTAATAAATAATTTTCACAAAATGAAATTCGAACTTTGAGTTTTAAACTTCTTCTTCCTCTTTTTTCTCATGTAGTTTATATTCTCTATGGTCTTTTTTATCAGCCAATCACAGTCGACCGTGCTTAAAAATTGTACAGATTATGCGATTATATCTAGTAGCTACGTTTAAATTTGGAACCCAATTTTTTTTTTGTTCGGAACTTTCGTCCACCTGGGCGCGGGCGCGAGTTACTTGTGACGTCACAGCTCACAACCTACATTACTCAAAGTCATATCGGTCGATAACGGTAACTTTTAAAGTTAATTATACTCAACGAATTAAGAACAAACTTTATACGTTACTTATTATTTTAAAATGGGTCAGCTGTCGTAAGTATTGGTTCTAGAACCTTATTTATTTACCACATTGACTGTTTGTTTTCTTAAAGAAAATGTGACCCATTTTATTAAAGCACGCCTATTTGCAGCAGTTAGGTACTACTTTACAAGTTGGCTGCTAGAGTTAAGTACGTGATGATCGACAATAAACTAGTTAAATATATTATGTGGAATATTTAATATTCCACATACTTAATATATTTAATTTTAAGAAAGAGTTATCCACGTAATTATGAGAACGGGAGAACCTTTATGACCTACGAATAATAAAAACTATCAATTATAGGTATTATGTTATCTTATGAGTTATGAGTATGGAGTGTAGATATCTCCATAGAATTATGAGTTATTGCGTCATGCCCTTGTTGAACAAAAAAAGGCACAATGTGGACAAAGCTTATAAGATAGAAAGCATAATGCAATAGCACGCGGCGGAATCCTTGAGGCTATCGCATTATGCTTTCTGTCTCGGTCTAGCAAATGGCAGTTCTAAGCGACAGAAAGAGAAAGGGCGACGGAAAAAGGCGATTCCGTGCTGCCAGATGAGGTCCAACCCTAAGGCCGTGTTTCCACTGAAGCGGAGCGGAGAGGAGCTTAGCGGTGCCGAATTGACCAGCCTAAAGATGTGGGCAAGATACATTTTGCGAGGCCCCCTGATGGATGACGCAGGAGGATGGATTTTGTCGAGAGAGAATTTTTTGAAATCAAATTTTCTATTTATAAAAAGTTTTGATAAGTACTCCAAGTTATTTTGATAAAAAAATTGAGTATTAAAAACCCCTGTAGTCCATGGGGTGCGCCGCCCACATCGCTCACGCCTTACGCCGCCTCTGATTATAACTGCCGCACTACAGAGTGGAGACGAATGTAAAATGTTTATTAGTAATTACCACGTAGGCTACTTATAATTATTACATAACTGTAATAAAATATTTTAACACAAGTCCCATACATTATCTGTCAAACTCTTCATTTAATTATTGAATAATAAAAGAGATTTTTGAATAATAATCATCACGCCTCTAGTCCACCGACGACGCGACGCTGCGAACTGCGAAACAGCGGCGAACCAAAGAGTAAATAGGCGGGTCCACACCAAGCGAGCCGCCTCGGGCGAGGCCCGCCTCGCGCGGCAAGCGCCGTACCGCTCGCTTGGTGTGGACGTTGCTCGCCCGAGGCGGGCGCATGCTCACGCTCGGGCGAGCGCGCGCGCGGCCGAGCCGAGCGGTGTCGGTTTTTTTAAATAGGTGGGTCCACATAAAGCGAGCCGCCTCGGGCGAGGCCCACCTCGCGCGGCAAGCGAGCAGCCGCGGGCGAGGCATGCTCACCGAGGGCAAGGCGGACGGGCGTACACAGCGAGGTTGCCTCGCTCGAACAGACCCGAGCCATGCTCACAAAGACACGATGGCACCACACGTACGCACAGCCGTGGCAGCTTATGCTTTTATTTTGCTTTACACAACTATCAAAAATAGGAGAATCTCATCTGTATGATCCTACAAAGACTCAATTTTTTTTTATCCTTAACAGGAATATGTATTCATTTTGCGGCTGTTTTCTCCAGAATCTTCCCTCATCCCCCTGTTAGTGTGATTGGGTTCCTTGCCATTCCAAAGCCATACATTTGCGGCGTATAAACTTATTAGTTGTCGACACTGATCATTAATTTTTGACCGCGGCACAAACCAAAACATGTGACATCCACACTGCGCGAGGCAAACGACCGAGGCACCTTTGAGCATTTCAAAAAACCGACACCGCACGGCTCGGCCGCGCGCGCGCTCACCCGAGCGTGAGCAACGTCCACACCAAGCGAGCGGTACGGCGCATGCCGCGTGAGGCGGGCCGCACCCAAGGCGGCTCGCTTGGTGTGGACCCGCCTAATGCTCAAAGGCGCCTCAGTCGTTTGCCTCGCGCAGTGTGGACGTCACATGTTTTGGTTTGTGCCGCGGTCAAAAATGAACAACGATCAGTGCAACTAAACTTTGTATGCCGCAAATGTATGGCTTTGGGATGCCAGGGATCCCAATTACACTTACAGGGGGATGAGAGAAGATTCTTGGAGAGAAATCAGCCGCAAAATAAATATTCCTGTTAAGGATTAAAAAAAAATGGAGTCTTTGTTAGGATCATGCACACGAGAAAAATCTCGAGTGATGAAAAGAATGATAACGGGATCAGGTAAGGAATCTATACTTATTTTTTAGGGTCCCGTACCCAAAGTAAAGCATAAGCTGCCACGGCTGTGCGTACGTGCGGACTGCGGTGCCTTCGAGTCTTTGTGCTCAACTAAGCGGCTCGGGCTGTTCGAGCGAGGCTGCTTCGCTGTGTACGCCCGTCCGCCTTACCCTCGGTGAGCATGCCTCGCCCGCGATTGCTCGCTTGCCGCGCGAGGCGGGCCTCGCCTGAGGCGGGCCTCGCCCGAGGCGGGCCTCGCCCGAGGCGGCTCGCTTGATGTGGACCCGCCTAATGTCTCAAGCGACATGCATTAGAGATAGTGAATAATACTATACAGGATTATTTTTTCACCAGTACAATAAATTTTACCACGTCATTGGTATCGTTATTAGAGTAAGTATATTAATTCATTTGAAATAATTTTTTTTTTTCATTTTAATTAATTTATTACTTAATCTTTATTATTGTTATGATCAGAATAGAATGTCTTTTGGATTATGGAAAATAAAATATTTAAAAGGTTTAGTGTATTAAACAAAAATACTATTATTATGATATTTTATTTCTGTTAACAACAATCTTCCAACATATCTTCCAACTTATTTTTTTACTCTAAACAATAAAAAAGCAGAATTACAGCCGTGACTTATCAAAATGAGTTAGTAGTAAAGATCAACTACGATAACATGGCGCGCCCCTCCAAAATTTAAAACGTTTGAAGTGCGTTGTCAAAACGTTTGAAGTGCGTTGTCTTGCGCGGTCGGCTAGTTATGATTAGTTGACCAACAAATCTTGGTAATAAGTGACATTAAGTGAAATATTCCGTGTACTGTGATTGGTTGAATACTTACTACATACAAACTCTTTCATAAGGATGTGACTACACACATTGAAACAGTCATTTGGAGGGGCGCGCCATGTTATCGTAGTTGATCTCTAGTCACTATGTCTTGACTCTTGATAGAGATAAACTAGGATAACATGGCGCGCCCCTCTAAATTACTGTTTCAATGTGTGTAGTCACATCCTTATGAAAAAGTTTGTATGTAGTAAGTATTCTACCAATCAACCAGTACTCGTAATATTTCACTTAATGTCACTTATTACCAAGATTTGTTGGTCAACTAATCATAACTAGCCGACCGCGCAAGACAACGCACTTCAAACGTTTTGACAACGCACTTAAACATTTTTGAATTTTGGAGGGGCACGCCATGTTATCGTAGTTTATCTATACAATAAAGGCTTGAATATATTTTAAACATTTTATGTTATGGTAATGTGAACGGTGTAGATACTATTTTATATCAGTGACATAAGTGACTGAAGTCATAAAACATACACTTGTAGTAAAATTAGTAATAAAAGTAACATAACTCCTTTATCTAAATTTTAAATTTGGTGGTTAATATTTTGTAAACATAATTATTAACTTAGGTTAAACTAAAATCTAAATTAAAGCTACAATCAGAATCGTTGTAGGAGTACAAAGGAGAGCTTTTATTTTCCCAAATCCCACAGGCCCCAAAACTGCTGGCTAAAAATTATAATTACACAATACTTGAAAGTTTAACCTTTTTTGCATGGCATCAATATATTTCGGGAATCGAGTATTAAATGTGATGATTATAAATTATATAAAAGGGTTATTTATTTTATTTTTACCTGAAAGGTGCTTAAAAATTCATGCAACTATCTCAGGCTGAAGACTTTAAATCCTCAATAACATTTTGATGTTGTTGTAACAGAAAGACTAGAAAATATTAATAAGTTAAATTTTTAGTGTTTGTAAAACTTGTAATTTAAAACATAATAGATTTTGTTGAAAAGGATACAGACAAAGCCGAATTTTGCTTTTGAGTTCTGACAAAAGGCACACAAATGATATAAATCTTAAATTATTATTTGCCTTTAAGGGTTTGCATATTTTTATAAATGCTAACATGGATTTGAAAACAAAAAAAATATGTATAGTCTGTCAAGAAAGTAAAGAAATTAAAAAGTGGCAACATCGTAGTGTCATCCCTTCCTAAAGCGCTTATTCCATTTCACTAAATTTAGATATCTAAATGATTTAGTGACTAAATTTAGCCAAGTGGAATAACATTTAGAAAGTTACTTAATGTTATTCCACTTGACTAAATTTAGATACTAAATCATTTAGATATCTAAATTTAGTGAAATGGAATAAGCGCTTTATCAATCTATAAGTAAAAAGGGATTTACACTACGATGTTGCCACTTTTTAAATTCTTCACTTTCTTGACAGACTATATTGTGTTAACATTATAAGTCCATAAAAGACATTAAGATTACATGTTGAACGAACATTTTTACTTTTATAATAATACTTTAGAAATATTAGTGTCATATTAATTTAGCCCCACTTGTTTGAAAGTCTGGTAAAAAGTAGATATAATTATATAATATATCAAAGTTAGGTAAACGGTAAACCTTCAAAAGATTAAATATTATTTTACTTAATTTACAACCTGTGTGCGATTTTAGTTATTGTTATAATACTATGTTGGAATGATTACATAAAAAAAAATGTAATTACAGCATGATACTGATATCAGTATATACTGATGATAACGAATTTAATTCATTTTGTTTTATACTCGAATCGTAGTAATCGAGTAAAAAACAAAATATGTTAATAGATTTAGGAAATTCATATCAGTCAGGCAGTAAGCAATTGGATACAAACATAATTCCATACTAAGTATGTCATTCTCATTAGGCATGTGAAAATATAACGATAGATATAAAATTTCTAGGTGTGAAACTCTTACACTAATAATTTATAAACTTTTAATAAAAAAAACTATGGTAATAATAATTGTATATAGTGTATACCTACTGTTTAGGAAATTCGTGAAACTTGTGTTAGTATTATATTATAATTTTCTGCAATGTTAAGTATAGCAATATTAAATTTAAAAATAAATCATAAAAAAATAAATAATATGCGCTTACTCAAAATATTGGCAATGGTCGTGCTTCGTACGTCATCCATTCATATTATGACGTCATTCCCATACAAAAACGAGCATCGACAAGTGCTAATATTTTGATGCCCCATATTTTTGCACCTATTAATTTTCATGAAGATATGTATAAACAAACTCATGCTTTTGTTATAAAAATGAGATTATGCCACATATAAAACAACTTAGCTAAGGGTCGTAAAAACTTAATTAAAAATATAGATTGTGCGAAAAACAGACTATCAGAAGAACCCGATAATACTAAAATATTTTTTCAAGTACTTAGATAAACATACAATTTATAATATATTAGTTCTTTTAAAACGTCAGGAAATAATATTATATAAGATCTCATAATATAAACAATAAAACTTATATTATACTTTGATAGTGACTAACTTAAAGACTATACTTACAACTAATATACATTTCTACCATACATTTTATATTTGAACTACGACACAGGAATATCTATTTTCCTATTTAATTTATTTGGCATACAATTTCATGAACATACATATTCCACAATTCATTACTGTAATTCTTACGAGTAGTTTTCTATGAAACTAAGATGCATAAAATATTTCTTGGGAATTGACCAAATTTAGATTTCTTCTATAGAGACTAAGATATGAAAATTAATAAGTGAATAAAAGGTGAGAAGAGTATCGTTTAGTACTGTGGGTATTAACATAAGACATAGAAGAATAAATGGCAAAAAAAACTACATCAGAAGCTGAGAACAAAATGATTTTTAAACAGCTTGGAAAGAATTTTGACAGTTTTTTTTATAAGCTCTTTTTCATTTTAGATAATGAAGATGGACTCTTGGTGCTCGAGAATGTAATCTGTGAACGCGTTGATTGGAGCGATGGCTTGCAGAGACATCATGCCGTTAGGTGGCCAAGACAGGTTCGGTCCGAACACAACGGCCAAGTTCGAGCTGGTCATCTTGTTGAGGCAGCTCATGTCTTGCACCTATAAAATAAAAGTGTTTATTGAAAATTAGACGAGTTTTATTAATTTGATGATATATTTCTTCGTCACACTCAGAGATCTATTGTAATATTAAGGTATGTGCTGATTACTGACACATCAAAATTTTAGAGAAAGAAAATGTAGTTCTCATTTAAAATATCAAGCGGAGTTTTACTAAAAAAAATAGGTGCACCGTGCAACTGCGTAATTTAACTGAAAACTGCAAGAGTCTTCGGATCATAATAGCTAGTAGACAATCATTATCGAAGAAATTGATTCAGAGGCAGTTGACGGACCTACGTCATTTGGTCGGATTATGTCAACTTAGAGCGACCGCAGACTTACAATTTTAAGTTGGCCAACTAAGCCGCACAGTATACCAATTATAGCTATAGCGACTTATGTGCGAGCTCTCATAAGTCGCTGTAGCTATAATTGGTATACTGTGCGGCTTAGTTGGCCAACTTAAAATTGTAAGTCTGCGGTGACACTTAGTGTAGGCGCACACGAGGCGACAGGCGTCAGCGACAGCTCGACGACTAGACGCAACGACAGGCTACGGATTTTCATATATTTTGTTCGAAGCTCCGCACTCTTGACGTCAGAGTCGCCGAGTCGCAACGACAAGCTAGGGGAGCCGCGCGCGCTCGCGTCACAATAGACATTATACAACTACCAGTATTTCGACTGCAAAGAAACGGACAGGTTTCAATATCTGTCAAATTCGTCGGGTTTCACTAGGATTATGAACGGAATGTGCCTGGCTGACGCGCTGGCTGATATAATTTATTTTTAAATATTTAAAATAAAGATTTCAAAATTGGATTCTGACAATTTTAATCGAATGTGCCAAAACACAAACAACAATACGACCAAAGAGGAACACGTCCAGCGAATATGTCAAAGTTTTAAATTCGTAGGTAACAAGTCAACAACCCTAGCGACGATTTTCGTCATAATACGTAAAATTTAAAAATTTCAACATCAGTTCCAAGTCGGCATACTCTATAATTCTGTCTACTCTGCTCGCGTCTAGTCGCTGCGTCTGGAATCCAGGGGGGTGACAGTTTTAGTTCCCCCTAAGTAGTTTTGGCGCTAGTGTCGGTACGGAAGTGTTTTTATCTGTGGGCATAATCCGTCAATGTCATTTTCTTTTTGTAGATCGTACTATAATCGTTGGTCGTTTTTGTAAATGTCATTGAAGGCACCGCCATTGTTTGTTTGTTTGGTTATATTTTCGAGTTGAGTGCCGGTTAATCTTGTGTTCTCCTCCTTTCGAGTTCAGTTGAGATATTTGTGAAGCCATCCGCCTCTGTCCTCAGTGCAATATTCATCGTGTAATCACGTGTGTCGCGTACCATGACCAGAGCCAGTTGTTGAACTACCGTGTTTGGGCTAAACATTTTGACCGTACTCAATTTGATGAAGCAGGTTCTAGGATCCAGTATTCGTATCCTTGCCTGTTTACCGCATCAGAGATAGCTCATGGTGTGCCACTTAATAATGAAGGTAAGTTTCCTACTCACTTTAACTATAAAATAGACAGTATTCAGTACCTACATATTGTGTGTGTATCTATTGAAAAGCCATATCAAAGGTTGTCAAAATATGTGTGGCTTTTGTATCCAAAACTTTCATACTATAAACTACTATAACTTCTTAAATTATATAAAATTCTCTCATCAAAATGTTGTTACCTTAGAAATAATTTATATTGTATGTTCTACAATATAAATTATTTCTATTTTGTTGGGTCAGCTATGCGAAGGTGTGTCTGCCTGTTACCTCTTCATGGTCAAACCACTAAACCGATTTTGCTGATATTTGGTATGGAGATAGTTGGAATTCTAGGAAAGAACAAAGGAATCGTTTGAATTCGTAATTACATATTTACAAAATATTTACATGTAGAAGACATTTTACTTGAAGTGTTTTTTATTTTATTTCACATAAAAACCGTGATAGCTCATTAAACCATGACACCATGAAAAATACTGCAGAGGAAGTAGAATTATTTGACGACCTGTTTGGTAGCATGAACGTCAGGAGGAACCCTGACATGAATACATAGTCACAGGTAAGAGCCGTTAGACGGTCAAATTTTCATCAATCTGATTAACAGAATATTGATGGTTATAAAAAGTTCATAATAAAAATACGATCAATCCATCGATCCGTGGGTTAGACGATCAAATTTTCGTCAATCTGTACCGGATTGGTTGATCAGATTGATGAAAATTTGACCGTGTAACCTGTGACATAGATAATATGCATTCAAATCCTTAATTAATAAGTATGTCAAAATATAATATTAAGTCCACACTCGGAATTTGCAAAATTGTGAAGAAGACAATGGTGACTCAATCAATGATATAAGTCATTTATTTTCAGAAGAAAATATTGGTGTTGATAAAGAAAATATCGCACTAAATAAATTAGTCTCGCCGTCACCATTGTCTTCTAAAACATTAAATATTTCGAATGTCTTTGCTGAAAAGGTCAGGGTTCAAATATATGCACAGATACTGCTGGCTATATAATAATATGTAGGAAAACTACAAAAAAGTATGTAAATTGTTACATAATATGTACAAACATATATTATGATTGCATTAATATTGAGACTCCAATGTTAAGAAAATCAAAGTTAAATAAATGATATAATAATAATGTGTTGTTTTATTAATTTTTGTAACTCGACTTGAAATATCAAAATCTATCGGTTCTGAATATATTCCCTAAATATCGATTTCATTGGCCCAACTTTTTTTTTCATTTATCTATGCACTACTTATTTTTTATCTGTGGTTCTTATTTTGACACCTTTTATATATGATAAAATCGGCGATCGCAGCGCCAAAACTACTTTTATGGAACTACGCAAAACAAGCTGTCCTATCTGTAGCTTGCTACATACATTAACCCATCAGTCGTGGCAAAACGAGACACAATAGCTTTTTCATTGTTATCGCGGCCGGATGTGGCCGCTTGGGGCTTCATGAATTAATCTGTGCTGGAATCGCTGTGCACGCGCATCCAAGGTGCACGTCTGTTGATACGTTCGATGTTGATGTGTTCATTTCAAACGTCGAAGCGCGTCCTGCTGTTTGGGACTTACGTTCGAATGAGTACCTATTACAGTCCAGGACCAATAATTTTTAAAACAAAAAAATACAGTAATAATTTACTATTATTTATTCAACAGATGCACTTATCAATATATAAAGTACCCAGTAGCCGATTCTCAGACCCACTGAATATGCATATAAAATTTGGTTAAAATCAGTAAAGCCGTTTCGGAGGAGTTCGTGGACTAACATTGTGACACGAGAATTTTATATATAAGATTTATATATAAGTAATGAGATTTCCTATGACTGAAATGTAATAATAATTAAATAAATCAACTTTCTAACTGTAACAAATTGCAGCAATCACATTTTTTTTGATGAAATTATTCATAATGATTAAAAAAAATTTTTCAAATTCGAGTTTTTTTCGATTTTTTGCATTTTCTGAGAAGATTTACTATGGTGAAATATATATGTTTTTTTCCATCGGAAAGTAGAGATTTCAACGAACATTTCTGTTCGTTGAAATCTCTACTTTCCGATGGAAAAAACATATATATTCGATTCGATCGAACATTTATATCGAAAAAATACCCTAATTTTCAATCGAAAATTCGACCGTCAAAATATCAGCTTTTTTCAAAAAGTTGGTATGTTTTCACATACCAATATCAGCTTTTTTCAAAAAGTTGGTATGTTTTCACATACCAACTTTTTTAAAAAAGCTGATATTTTGACGGTCGAATTTTCGATTGAAAATTAGGGTATTTTTTCGATATAAATTCAAAATAAGATGAAAAAATAATTATTTCTAATCAAATAGATGACAGCGTATCTGGGACATAAAAATGTAAGTTTTCACCAAATTTCGTGAAAAAAAAAAATTTTTTTGTAAAAGATATATTATACTTAAATAAAAAACCAAAAACATGGTTTTTTGAATTTTTCACATAAATTTTGAGGTTATGGAGAAAAATTGTAAATAGAAAAGTTTTAGATCTTTTTCTTACCTACAACTTTGCCATTTGACCTTTTTTCATAGGAATATTAGTTTTGCCAGAAATCGAGATAAACCGTTTTTCCCCCTTAAAACCTCCCCCCATACTTTTCCCTAACTCAGATCGCCCGTAAATTATTTTTCCCTTAATTTTTATAATATTCTCCTCCTTTTGTAATGGGTTTCATCCTACTGTAATTTTTTTTCACTTTTCATTATTTTTTAAGGTATTGGTCCTGGTCTATATAGTGACGGAGGGAAGAAAAATCAGGCTTGGGAGGAATTATGCCTAAGCACCAAGGCAAGTGCAACTAGAACCTCATCCATATTCACTCACAAGATGAACAACACGGCCGTCTCTCTCGAATACTCTACTACTAATGATGGCTTCCTGCACGGCGTCTGTCGCAACGACTAGTCGTCGACGCAAGCGACAGCTCGACGTCTAGACGCGACGAAAAGACGCTAGTTACAAACGACAACGCCGCGTCTGACGCGACGACTAGAAGCAACGACAAGTCGCCCTGTTTGCGATGGCTCTTAATGTAAGTCGTCATATTTTGTCGGCTGGGTTTGACAAAACCCGACTAAAATACTTAAGTCCGCCATCTGCCTATGAATCAACTTCTCTGATAGTACTTACTACTATTAATAATTATTATTATGTTGATTATTTACCTCCCACAAAAACTGTATGATGTATTTGAGTAGCCTGTAATTATCCAACGGGAGGCGCTCAAGGATCAATATTTTCACCTGACGGGGCTTGTCGCGATTAGTCCACGCTAAAAATCCAGGCATGAGGTTAAGTTAGGTTTATATACTTAGTGTCCGACTTAAGGTTCGGCCTTTTAACAAGATGGCTTTGGGAATCACGGCCGATGCCCGATGCAAAAAAAACGGCGATATTATTGAATAAATTGCATATTTTATTTCTAAATGAAAAAAATAAATTGTTATAGCCAATATGAAGTAGGAAACTTATATTTATTACGGAAATGTGTGTTTCGGTTTTCGGCTTTGAGTTCGGCCAACATAATCCTTCGGTCGGACACTAAATAAATATAAGTTAATTCAAAGTAACAAAAACAAATTTTAGAATTTACTAATAGGTAATGATTTGTTGAGTCTACTGAGGCTACAGTGTGAAACGCTGCGCTAGCATAATTAGATCAAAAAGGGTCATTTCTTTACCAATTTTGCAAAAAGTTAAGACTTTTTCTTTGGATTACAAGCATAGAAAGCGGGCTACCATGCCTAATCTGGCAAACGTATCTTTAATAAAACTAGCTATTTAACCGAGCTTTGCTCGGTATTCGATAAAACACGAATAAAATGATATTTTCTAAAAATGATTCCTAGCTAGATCGATATATCGCCCCCGAAACCCCCTGTATACTAAATTTCATGAAAATCGTTGGAGCCGATTCCGAGATTCCAATTATATATATGTTGCGGCTAATAGCCGAAGTGCGGCTACACATAGTTTTACCCGGCTACAAAAGACTAAGAGACCATCCATAAAGTACGTCACACGATTTTCATGATTTTAGACCTCCCCCTCCCCCCTTGTCGCAGGTGGTCACATTTGTGAGTTTGTGACACACCCCCCTCTCCCCTCCCTAGTGTGACGTCACAAATTTACAATTTTATATCTAAAAATTAAATCCATAGTCAGGGTTCCCTAGAACATTTTTTGATTACTATCAAGCTAATTTTTTGTGATCAACAAAATTTGGTTGACTACGGAACCCTAAAACGGAACCCTAACCAGCTGATTTTTTGTATATTGATAGGTTAATATAATATAGCTATAATTTAAGAGTAACATTGTCCTACAAATAGAACAATCCATATTTTAGGACCATCAAATCAAAGTACGAAATCCTTTCTATCTTTGTTAGCTACCACTTCGAGATTTTTCGCAGATAAAAATGTTGTTCGTCTTATCAAAATTATCTTGATAGTAATAAAAAAAATTGTACTAGGAACCCTGACTACCACCTCAATATTATAAATTTCGCTATCCAATTTATTAATTTTTAAATGTGAAGTCACAAAACTTAGGACCCCCCCCCCCCCCCCCCCATGGCCCCATGTCACACTTCGTCGACCCCCTCTTTTAGGTGTAACATACTTTATGGAAACCTTATTTAAAAGAAATTAAAGCGAAAACCATATGCTAAACATGAATATTAAACTTCAACAATTACTGTTAAAAAGAAGCTAACTATGCTGGACACCAAAATCCAAATAAAACTTACATTGGAATTTTATAATCTCCTCGTACAGGTCGAAAGTCATGAGCGGTTCCTCCAGATCCCTGAGGAATGTCTTGAGTAAAACCGCCGCAATATGAGGATCGTTCCTGAACGATATCGGTTCGCCCCTGTTGCATGCGCGCTGCAACTCCTTGATCACCGATATGTTGGCCGACCGACGGAATATACCCTCGGTGCCCAGAGCTGGACAATCAAATACACAAAAAACTGTTAGACAACAAATAACAATTAATAAAAACGCAATATAACTATGTATTTACTATAGTCTAAAGGTACAATTCTGTGCATCGCGATCGATCGCGTCGTGCACGACCTACGACTGTCGTCGGACGCTCGCGACCATAGTCAACGTATGAAAATATATGGCACCGCTTCCGAGGCCCGCGACTGACGCGCGCGGCCTACGACTGTCGTAAGCCGCGCGCGATCGTGCCATATAACTTTGACACGGTCGCGCGGGGCCTACGACTGTCGTCGGTCGTGCGCGACTGTCATAACTTCAAGACACGATCGCGCGCGGCTTGCGACAGTCGTAGGCCGCGCGCGTCAGTCGCGGGCCTCGGAAGCGGTGCCATACATTTTCATACGTTGACTATGGTCGCGAGCGTCCGACGACAGTCGTAGGTCGTGCACGACCGCGATCGATCGCGATGCACGGAATTGTAACTTAATGAAGAGGTTCCCAAAATGTGCGCCGCGGCGCGGCGTCCTGGTGCGCCGTGGAAACTGGAAAGGCAACTGGGGCGCCGTGAGTCTATCCTCCATCATTATCCGAAACCACAAATATTATAAAATAAAATTATGTTATTAATTACTTATGTCAAGAAGTAGAATGTAGATGATTAAATGTTTGTTCATTAATAGCTAATTTTTTTTTTAATAGCTAGGTAGAGTAGGGCGCCGTGACAAAATATTGCGACGTGTTACCGCGCCGCAGGCTGAAAAAGATTGGGAACCCCTGGTCCATGGGCGTATATAAGGGGGGGAAGTGCTGGGTTCCCCCCCCATTACTATCCATCTTACTTGTCCAATCGACGATATATAATATGTGCCGCTCCGATTTTAATCGGCGAGGTACATCATATTATATTTTTTTAGACTTATCATGGCCCTACTTTAGAAATTAGAGGGGGGGGGGGGCAATAATAGGATACCGGCAACTTGCATGCAGATCATATCCGCGCGCAGGCACAAACAGGACAGGAAAATTGCCCTAAGGCAAACACAAAACATTGATAACGTATCCATTGTATAAATATTTTAAAACAACAATATACAATATTCTTACTTGAAGTAAAGAAAAATATAAATAAACCTAAAATAATATACTAATTATTATTATTAAATATCCAATCAAACAATTTAAAAATCCTTAAAGTACCGTGCAGAAACTAGGTGGCAGCACTTGTCCTGTAATTAATAAATAATCATGGGATTTGCAATTCTTTGTTTTAACTAAGGACCCCTACCCCCTCCATGTCACACTTCGTTGGCCCCCTCCCCCTCTTTAGGTGTGACATACTTTACGGATGGCCCCTAAGAACCACTCATTCATAAGGGCTTCTACGCAAACGAACTCTGGGGCATAGGCTTGTATTTATGTATGTATTATTAGTTATTACATCACATTTGTTTACGCCTGCGCCATTGTATCGTATTTTAATTAAATGCACATTGAGTAGCGAGAAAGGACATAGGATACTTTTTCAACTTAAATAAAGTAACAGCCAGCTAATGTTTTACGCGATTGTGCACATTACACAACCGAACAAATACAAATCGATAGTACAGGATGTTGTTGTCGGTATATTACGTAATCGGCTAAAGTACGGGCCTAGTCTACAGACTACACCCCAGAATGAGTATACTAATTAGCACCGCTATCTGCTTTTACGATTATTATTTTTTTGATTGTAATTAAAATAATATTTTGACATGAGCCCACATTATTAATAGGGATGACGACAAGGTCAAAGATTAGTTGATTTTTTAAATAAAACAAAGACATAGCGATAAAATATAAGTATTCCCACAGCTTCATAACTTATGTAATTTTTTTTTGTTATGAGTTATGAACTTATGACTTATGAGCCTTCAAATCTGGATAGTCAAGACGATTTTTTTTATAAAATTCCTTAAAAATTAATATACCATTCGATAGTCATGCAATTTATAACAATTTTTCTTATGAGAGTTGAGACCACTTTCATAAACGCAATATTTAACATAGCTATCGACCAAAATCTTCCCGCGAAACTATTCAAACTATTGTATACAAACTAGCTAGGCGTGACGTCACAGTTAGCTGACATTTTGTATGGAGCGTTTTGGGAAGGTCTATTTTATGTGAGTTTTGAATTGTGATATCTAGGAGAGTTTTTAAGCTATCAGAGTCATTTTTTCACCAATATTTCTTTTTTGAATGGTCCTTTACTTACAAATAATAAAAAAAATTGACATGCCTATTGTCAAACTCTTCATATTTTGATTGAAGTTATTTCATCATGAAATGTCTCTGAGTGCGGAGATTAAAAGTTGGTTAAACGATAGCCCAAAATTAATCAGTTTGTAATTTTTTTCTATTGAGAGACATTTGAAGACGTAAGTGGATGAAGTAGGTTACTAAAAATTTAAATATTTTCGTTTTTTTTTGCATAAGTAAATGAAGTATTTAGGACCAGGAAAATTTCATATTATACCTATTAGCCAGATGATGATTTTGATGCTGTCGGTATATTACGTAATCGCGCCGCTAAAGTACGGACCTAGTCTACACGCCAGAACAAGATACTAATAATAATTAGCACCGCTACAATGGCATTTATATTATTCCAGTAGTAACCAGCGCTGGATTGGATCACTGGATTGGAATTATGTAAGCCCGCTATATTCCTAATTACCTTCCGGCCGCGATAAAAACTCGACGCACTGCCTCACGACGGGCGGGATGGAGTCGATCATGTTAGGGTTGTGCTCTTTGATGAATTGCAGGGACACGCCAAACTGCTGAGTCGGTGGGGGCATAACTACTTCCTTGGGTGCCGCCTTCTCCTTGCTCTGATTCATCTGTTGCTGTTGCAGACGAGCCGCCTCGGCCGCGCGAGGGTTCTTCTCTAGCAGTAACTTGTTGTATCTAAAAAAATATATTGTCTATGACTCTTTTTTGAATTTCGAAGCACTCGACCAAACGCGACTTCAACAGTAACTAGTTACGAAGATTATTTTAGTCGAGTTTGGTCGAATGTCATCTTTATCGATTAGCTTATAAAATTTTTTAAAAATAAACAGCAAAACCGATAATCTTATGGTGCTCATTTTTTCTATGGTAACAATAGACAGAGCACCAATCGCAAAATAGTTTTACTGTAATTATTATTAAATGCTTATATTATAATGATTAAAGCGTATCACTAGATATCACTAGATAAAGTGCAGGAATGTAGGATCCAGAATTCTAGGTATTCTACCAGGGAATAAATAATTTAAAGCTTTTGGACTCGTATCTAATGGTAAGTAATAAAATATTATACAATGTGTCCCGACAACTATGTCCGATTTTTATTGTTATGAAATAATATGTCATTTTTATCGACGAATTGGCTCTTTTTTTGCTATCTCTCTCACGGTTTCAAAATAGCAGCCATTTTATTTTTTACTCGGTCTTTCATACGTACCGTTATAGAGTGAAAGTAGGCAAAATTTGTGTTTTTTATATGGGCCCCGAGCCCCCTTAAATATCTGTGGTAAAATTGGTATTATAACCCGAGAAACAAATAAAATAGCTGCCATTTTGCAACATTGAGAGAGAGAGGAAAAAAAATTTATAGCCAATTCGACGATAAAAATAACATAAAGGATCGGACACTATGGTGTCGGGACACTTGTATACCTTTCGTATCTACCTACTTATTATTAATAACAAGTGTTTGATTTTGTCAAAATATGTGTTTGTATAATTATATTAAACTTTAAATTAATGTTCTAAGGAATTTTATAGAATAAAAAATAATTAACTATGGTATGTGACAAAAAAAATTAAATATATATTATTGACTTTGCCATATTATGTAACTGTGTCTATGGATTCAGTAAATAAACGCGATTAACCAGAGGCACAGTTATATTTTAAAGAACAATAAAAATGACATGATAATGACAAAAAATATAGGTAAAAAAGAAAAAAACTTACTCTAGTACCGGCTCGGGAATATATAGTTTATCTACGTCCAAATAAGGTTGAAGTTCGTGTAGATAGTTAACATACATCATCTTCCTGCCGAATTTTACACTGATGGCCGGCCTTAGCATTTGCCATACTATTCTTATGAAATTCGTTGGATGTACTAAGTATAGAGCTTTGAGATTTTTTTTATATTTTCTATCGAACGCCTTATAGGCTTTCCAGAGCCATGACAGAGGTGGTTTGTTTCTGCTAGACAGGCCACAGTGGAAATATACAACACTGTAGTCCTGCTCAACGTATTTGTCTAAGGTGAACATAAGATAGCTGAAAATAACAACAGCAGGTGAATGTCGGTGCTAGAACAGAATACAGATCACACACAGCATACATATTATAGCCCTTACAAAAAAAAACATTAACTGATTAACTGATAGAAAGAGCAGATCTAAACGGCCAAAAATAAGAATAGTACATTACGCACCTAGGGCAGGAAAGTAAGAAAAATGATGGCCGAGGCGAAGCCGAGGTCAACAAACATGTGATCGGAGGCTTTCTTATTTACTGCCCATGGTGCGTATACTATTTTTCTCATCGACGGAGGCGGAATACGGCAACATCGGTAAGCGCAGCGGGAAGAAAGTTGACGTTTTCCGCCCGGAGGTGAGAAAAATACTTTTTGTTTTTTTCAATTTTTAAGCAAATGAACAAGTATAAAGTAAAAGAATTGTTTACATACGAATCACATTTAATACATTTAACACAATATATTCTAGTAGGTCAACAGAAAACGCAGCGTATTAGAAACAAGTAGACAATGGTTTTCGCAAGCATTTCCCTGCAATTGTAGCATAAGAATATAATTAATTCGTGTACTTGTATGGCACGGTGCGTACATCCACACTCGGGGAAATTTAATGATTACTTAACTTTAACGGACAGTTTAACAGAAAATTTATGGAGTCAAAATCTGCAAGGTAATCATTAAATGTCTCCGAAAGTGTCTATTGTCATAAGGCTTCGTAGATGGACACAAAAGGCAAAATCAAAGGAGTTGGGTGAGAATTCTGTCTAAAAGAACCTTCAAATTAGGTCGCCAGTAGTGCGGCTGCAGCTCGACTTCTATACTAAACTCTTTAGTATAGAAGTCTGTCGCGCTGCTCCTTTTAGCATACAAGGTACATCTATAATGCATTAATTACACCCGGTGTAAGGTGTAGGTGTAATCAATGCATTATAGATGTGCTCTTTACCAAGACTTGAGGCCGGAAGATTAGCCGTACATAATTGGATGAAGTTGGCCCAGGCCCCAGCCCCAGCCCAAGCTTCGGTCTGACACTACAAGAACTGTAAATAATAAAGCGCACCTATTTCGAACGAGCATGCTATACGATATGACGTTCGCTGAAGCGTATAATAATAAATAATTCACAGATGTTGTGTGAAATAATGCAAATGTTACAGTCTACAATTCTACAATCTACACCTGAAATTAAAGCTTCATTTTGATTTAAATAATAGTCATTACTCATTAGACATCAGACTATATGATGCATTTGAATATTTGCATTTGCAAATACATATTATATAACATTGGAACTTTTAAGGCGATAGTGCATATTTTGGCAATTTTTGATTGATAGTGCATATTTCAGTCGTATTATGCCCTCGTGATCTTCAAACTAGCATGAAACACATTGAAGCCACGAAACAGATGTACGATAGATCAAAATACTCAAATATGTTGGTTGAGTCCACATATTTGAAGTAAGTATTTAAGGACTTCCGCAATAGACTCATAGTTATGGACTTCCATTGGAACTAAGATTGCAATCAGAAAAATGTTGGTAGAAAATTAATAATTGGTATTGTATTGTACGTTTAAGAAATGAAAAACCCTGGTTTTGATGGAATGATGAAAATTGGCGCATTTCTTAACGGCGCCACCGGAAAACCCTTCAAAAATAAAGGTAATTTGAACAATAAGTGACTTTTGATTGTGCATATTTTGTGCATATTTCGGCCATTTTCGTGCATATTTGTGTGTATCATTTCGGCACTTTGATCGTGCACATAATCCGATGTCTAAATTAATCATCATGTGAGGAAACGCAAGTACAGTAGAAACTGAAGGTACAGCTCAGCAAAAAATAGCTAGTCAGCGCGGTGACATCTAGATCTAAAAGTTTTTATTGAAGTATGGCAACATTACAGTAATTGTCACCGTTAAGCGTAGCGTAGGGTTGTCTATACATATTAATATAAGAAAAGCACCCTCATTTAAAACGCACTCTTTTTGCCAAACTGTACCAAAATTTACCTTTAAACCTATTCTGAATACTGGCTACAAAATTCAAAAACTCGTGTAAAAATGAAAGCTGAAAAAAACATTCCACTACATTTAAAAAACGTATATGTGCTAGACTTTCAGTTCCCTAATCAAATTCATTCGAAATTAATATTTAAAATCTAATCATCGTAATCAATAAACTTTTCGAGTTGCAAAAAAAATGCGAAGTGTTCAAGTACTCGTAGGTACGGACTACGGATATATAATTGAAACATTTTTTGGGAAAAACTGACAATTATACAGGATGTAACAAAACAAAGTGATATTACTTTAGGGTATGTATGACGTGTCGTGAGACATGTGACAGTCAAGAGCAATCGTTCCATTTTATTTTAAATCTACCCTCACATTCTTTGCTGTGACTAGAATGTTACGTTTCTAACTATACGTTACTGTGCTTTTAGTTAGAAACGTAATTTTTTATTCTACATAGTTGTATCAACATTCATAATCATAATAATTTATAATTAATATTTCTCAAAAATTGTTTTACGTAAAAACGACGCAGACTCAATACGGGTCGGATTCGATCCTGCAACTTAGCTGATGCAGATGATCTTAGAATAAACACACGCACTTGCTTAACCACTAGGCCACGGCAGTGCTCACATGTTGAGACGAAATTGACGATATGAATATACAGCCAAACAAAGTGTATGTGTGTGTGTGAATTGTCTTTATAGAAAAAGGTCTCAAGTAACGTTAAGTGTTGACGCTATAGCTGCGTACGATTGCTACTGGACTTTTGAACGTAACTGTACATTACTACTAAAACTACCAACGAAAATTGGTTTGAACGATATCTAGCAAGTAGTTTTTTATACGTCATGAATGGTAAACCTTAATTTAACTTTCATTAAATCAACTGAAATATATAAAAATGATGACTTTGTTTTGTTACACTCTATATAAAGACTACCGTGATATATTCTTGTCAGTTTCTCTCTTTTCTGGGCCTGACCTCACCCGGCTATCCCAGGTCACAGGGTCAACGTCTGACCTTTAAGCCCGGATCTTATCCGGCTAGAAATAGGTAACATTGTTATAACTTGACCTAATAACCGCATCTGTATTCAGTAATTGTGGCAGTGCAAACGAAAAAGTACCTTGTCACGGGTATTGAGTTATGCATAATTCCAAAAAGTAGATTAAATTTGCTATTTATACAAAAAAGAATTATGGCTGTAGGTGGAACCACTATTTTGAACAAGTTGAGAAAGTTGTACTTAAAGTTTATGATGGTAAAAAACACACTTCTACTTCGAAGTTACATAGTGAAGGGTATAATCATAATCCCTGGAAATTAAAGAATTATAATAAATGTGAATTGTCTAAATAAACATTTTAATTATTTTGATTTCTTAGGCTGCACATGCAAGGGCCGAAGAAACACGAAAGTACTCATTATACCCAATTCGTAAAGTAATGCGATAAAAACTGTTAATTTCTCAGTAGAGTTACATATTCTGAGGCATTTTGAAATAATTGAATGTAAGAAAACCGTATAATTATGAAGAAATTTAATAAATACCGAATTTTTCAATAATTACAAAAACGGACACTTACAATATTAAAAATCAACAAAATTATTTGTATATTGATGCTATATCACGAGATTAAACTATATTTAGCATGCTGTGCCACAGTGGTATCATCGAAATGGTGTTAACGCAGTTTTTTAAATAATAAAGTTTAGTGACTCGGTCGAAACTTTTGTATGGAAACGTAACTAGGGTACCTTGTCGCGACATTTACTAAACTTTAGTAACTTAAACGCGTAAATTACTATTTTGTACCCTTAATGCAAGAAATATTTCTACCAAAATGTTATTTAGTGTAATTATTGCACAAATAAATGTATTTTTATAATAAAAAACTACCGTTTTAATCGTGTAAAATATAAAATTTGACATTTTACTAAACTGGGTACCTTATCACGCCAAGTCATTATCTGACATAAATAGAAACCAGAAAAATAACTTAACTAAATTTTTCGAGTACTTTAATCTTTTGTCCCATAAATGTGCATCCCAGTGGGACAATTAGTGGCTACAAGCGAATTTACGATATTTTTTTCATTCAGCGACTTTCCTTTATATTCTTTTGTTTGCTGATAAAAATATCGAAGTAGGGTACAGAAATTATGATCAGTCACAACTCATAAACATTTTGTTTAGTAAGGTTTAAAAACTACTTTAGCGGCACTGTGCTTTTCTTGGGTATTATAGGCAAAACGTGTTAAGTCTGCGTCAGGATCACACGACCCTAACGTAACCAAGTATAATATTATGTATAATAAAGCATAAATGAAACGGTGGATGACAAATAAATAAAAATTCGCTTCTTATAGCCATTCGCTCTACTATACCGAAATGAACATATTTTGTGGGACGAAAGACTCAACTTCTCAATTTTTCATTTGAAACGATTATTATTAATACAGAAACACCTCATGATGTGACCTTCGTCACAGAATACATATTAGTTTAGCAACAGATTCCTCACTCCCGAAACCCGTTTAAAGAAATAACGACGCAAGCTACGATACTATAAAGTTGAAATTCCGACGCGCAATGCTAAATGGCCTACGGATAAATTTACCTACAAGTGCGCTCTCTTTCTATAGAAAAATGCGTACCTTTTTTTAAGAAATCAAGGTTGACGCCTTTTAGAAAACAAAATATTTTTTAAAATTACCATTGGTATGAATAGCAAACCTTTTTATAGTAATATCAAATTTCAGTAAAACAACCTATATTTTATAGTAGTTCTATATTGGATTATAATATTGCAGGAAACTTTTACAATTTAAACATAGTA
Source organism: Polyommatus iphigenia (assembly GCA_963422495.1). Classification (NCBI taxonomy): domain Eukaryota; kingdom Metazoa; phylum Arthropoda; class Insecta; order Lepidoptera; family Lycaenidae; genus Polyommatus; species Polyommatus iphigenia. The sequence goes on along the minus strand of OY730178.1, from coordinate 24,268,174 downwards.
ACTTGTGTTTATTTCTGTGTAGTTTATGTGTTTCTTTGTATGAAATTGGTTTATTTGCTATGTTTGTATAGTTTTATCTACTATTTGTATTTAAATACCTTATTCAAATATAATAGGTACATATTTCATTGGCTTTTTTAATCGTTCATTTTTATAAGATTTATAACGATTTTGTCACAGCGGTTAAATCAGTATTATATTGTATTAAATTCCTCTATGATCAGTATACAGTAGATACGCGACGAAAAATCTTGCGCGTGCGTCACCGCTCGCTTGTGAGTCCCTTATGATTTGCCACCCGCGGGTGGTACTTACAGTTCGATGCCTATACGCGCGAGTGGGACAGACCTGCCTTTCGTGTGGTTTCGGTAGATTTTAGTATTTAATTTAAAAAAGTAGTTATGCTTCTACGTTCATTACCAGAGTCACGCAATTTGAATGCTTTCTTATAAAAACATATTTTTTTATTGGTTCAACAAATCATTTTTATATAAACCGATCATATAACGTATCTTAGAAAGAGGAATTTGACTACCCGCGATGGAAATTTTGATAAAATCATCTAAATTTTAAACGCTTTTAAGACGTGGCGCGACAAGGTACCCTGACTACTAAACTTTATGGTCGAAGAAATATACTTAAAAAACATAATTTTACTGATATTCTTGAACACACCTGTTCCTTAGGATGTAAAGAGCCCAATTATAACATAAACCCATTTTGGCAGTTTTTCACCAGCATCCACAAAAACTCATGTAACTCGGTTACTAAATGTCGCAACAAGGTACCTTTTCGTTTGCACTGCCACAATTATAGGTCACCCGAGTTTCGTTTGATTTAAAGTTTTTTTTCATCTATTAGTATTTTGTTTTTTCCGACTTACAAAAAGGAGGAGGTTATATATATTCGTCCGTTTATATTTTTTTGTATGTTCCGTTAATCCAACGTTCAACAATTCTGTCGTTTTATTATAGTAGTATGAAAACTGAACTGAATATTAATGTCGAATTATTATGCAGAATTAGAGTGCAGACAACAATATAAAGTTCAAGTTTTATTATTTCAAATTAAAACCTCATTGAATGCTTGATTATGTGAAAATAATTTAATATGAAATTAATCTAAATATACTAATATTCTGCAGAGTTTGTTTGTTTATTTGAACGCGCTAATCTCAGGAACTACTGGTCCGATTTGAAAAATTATTTTACTGTTGGATAGCCCATTTATCGAGGAAGGCTATAGGCTATATTTTATCACGCTAAGACTAATAGGAGCGAAGAAATAGAGGAAAATGTGGAAAAAACGGGGGAAATTATATGAAAGGGCTTATTTGAACGCGCTCATCTCAGGAACTACTGGTCCGATTTGAAAAATTCTTTCAGTGTTAGATAGCCTATTTATCGAGGAAGGCTATAGGCTATATTTTATTACGCTGAGACTAATAGGAGCGATGAAATAGAGGAAACTGTGGAAAAAAGGGGGGAAATTATATGAAATTGCTTATTATCTTAAGAAAACTGCTGGAGCAATTTTTTTTTTGTTTTTTGACAAACATGAAGAATAGACCACGTGAAGGGACATAGGCTACTTTTTGCGGAAAAATGTACGGTTGCGTGAAATTCCTAAATTACGCAAGCGAAGCCGCGTGGAACATCTATATTAATTTTATATTATTACTTATCTATATATATAAAACACAAAGGTGACTGACTGACATGTTGATCTATCAACGCACAGCCCAAACCACTGGACGGATCGGGCTGAAATTTGGCATGCAGGTAGATGTTATGACGTAGGCATCCACTAAGAAAGCATTTTGATCAATTCTACTCCCAAGGGGTTAAAATAGGGGCTGAAAGTTTGTATATTATAATTTATAATACTTTTTAACGCGAGCGAAGCCGCGGGCAAAAGCTCGTTTTAAAATAAGGCGCTTACTGAAAATCAGCGTTGCGACTATGATCGCAACACATGCTGAGTAAGCACCAATTTGGTAGATACGGTTTTCATATGTTTTATTTCTTCTAATGTACAATTATTTTTACCAAATAAAGTCCTTTCTTTCTTTCTTTCTATCTATACTTATTATAAAACAAAGTCACTTTTTTCCCTCATGTCCCTTTGTTCCCTTTAATCTTTAAAACTACGCAACGGATTTTGATGATTCTTTCAGTGTTAGATAGCCCATTTATCGAGGAAGGTTATAGGCTATATTTTATCACGCTTAGATTAATAGAAGCGAAGAAATAGAGGAAAATGTGGAAAAAACGGGGAAAATTATTTGAAAGGGCTAACTTGAACGCGCTAATCTCAGGAACTACTGCTCCGATTTGAAAAATTCTTTCAGTGTTAGATAGCCCATTTATTGAGGAAGGCTATATGCTATATTTTATCACGCTAAGACTAATAGGAGAATGTGGAAAAAACGGGGGAAATTATTTGAAAGGGTTTATCTCGCGAACTACTGGAGCAATTTTTATGTTATTTGGCACAGATAAGAAGTAGACCACATGAAGGATCGTGATTCGTGATAGGCTATCGATTTTTATCATTTTTTCAGTGGCTATATATTTTATACCCGTGCGACGCCGGGGCGGGTCGCTAGTATATAATAAAATCGTAGGAAAGTCAATTATGTACGTGGACGAAGTCGCGGACAACAGCTAGTAAGTATTATAAATAAGTAATTTCTTCTTCTTCTTCGTTACGTATTATAAAATAATATTTTATTTATTGTTTTACCTCGTTTAAAAATACGAGTAAGTACAGTACAGGTGTTCTTTAGTTTGAACTCTTCTAGTCCCAAACTATAGAGCAGCCTTTCCCAAAGTGGGCGATAACGCCCTCTTGTGGGCGCTGAAGGTCTAAAAGGGGGCGCGGCGGCGTGGGACCCGGAAAATAAAGAGGGCGTTGTGCAGATGCTTAGGGGGTGATTTGTAATTTCATTTCATCTGGATGCATTTTAAATTAAAACAATGGGGGGCACTAAAACATTATTTGTTCTCAAAGTGGGCAGTAGACAAAATAAGTTTGGGAGCCCCTGCTATAGATTATAGACTATAGAGTATAGACCACTGATTGAACCATAATCTAACAATATAATTCTCATGCAAAAAAGACACGCCAACTTGTTGCAAAAATAGTTGTGCATATTAACAACAAGCACTTACATAATAACAAGACATTCTATGTATACTTATTTATGATAGTGCAGTTATGCAGTAAGTTTTTTAAAAAACAAAATTAGTTGTTATAGTAAAATTACCAAGGAAACAATAGAAAGATAGCAGCACGAAATACTTATTTTAACATTCTTAGATTCAATAGTGTTCAATGACATACTTAGACAACTGGACGTGCTTAAGCTATTAAATTTTATATTTTTAATGTGGTCTGATAAACTATTATAGGTATGAACAGCTAGTAATTGTTATTTGCTAGCAATTTTTCGCAAAGCGATTATGAGGTTAATTAATGTCAGGTACATAATTAATGATTACTGCAGGAGTTATAAAATTTGTCATAAAAAAATTACCAACTCTACGTAGCACTTAATAACTTACGCAGTACGCTTATACAAGGTGTAACAAAAGTAAGTCATAATACTTTAGAGTTTAGGGTGTATATTATATCTAGGGCTGGCAGACTAAAAAACATAAGTCCAAAAGTGAAACTTTTCAGGAGCAACTAAAAACTTTATAAAAAAAAGTGTTAAACTATAAAATCAACTTTATTGGTATATTGAGATGTTTTTAATTAATACTAACATGCACGTAAATATAATTTGATAAAAATATAATAAAAAGCGATTTTAGTGACTTATGTTAGAAAGAACACTGTGTATCTATAACTGTACTTGTGACTTAAGTGTATGAGAACAGTAAATTTAATATTATAATCTATGTTTTAGTTGACATTCATCTTCTTTACTATCAAAAATATCAATGTCAGTATTACATACATTGTTCACAGAAGGCAAATCTAAATAAAATCTATGAAAAACGTCGGGTATTAAGGAGACTAAAGAAATCAGGTCATCTTTCTTTTCCTTTTGATATCGGTAAGGGCTGTATCGATATAACAGGAATAGTGTACGGCAGAAACTCGACGTTTCAAGTTAAATTTGTAAAAATTACATTCCGTGTCCGTGTCTTTGTAGCAGATTACGCCAAATTCAGAATTATAGCGCAACCACTTTTTATCGAGCCATTTAAGTTGTCACCCTTCTACATCTTTGTTTCTTAATACTAAAGGACCCTTTAACAATGAAGAAAAATCCAAAGAGTCGGAACTCCGCATTTCGACAACTTCAAATTTTTTACTGCTCGATCTGATGAGTTGAATCCAATCATGCAAGTGATAAGTCCGCAAATCCGTTTTCTTTTTCTTTTTTTAATGATGCTATCATCCGTGTCCACTTCCAAGTGGCTATGACCCGGAACCATGAACTTATGGTCTATGATATCTGTCTAATTTCTGCAAAGCCCAAGTCAAGATTGAACTGACATGAGAATTTCTGTTCTAACAGCCAAGTATCAGAATAAAATATTACAATATGTTTGAAGCTCTCTAGCAGTAATGAATTAGCTCCTCTAGCAGATAAGGTTTTATACCATATGTAACACACAGCTTTTCCAGTTTTGTTGTCATGGACAGTCAGGTTAAACGTCCACAACAGCTTGCGTTTGTAGAAAGCTACAGAAGAGCTGAGGGCTGGAGTGGGTAAACACTGTTGTCAGTATCGGTGGATGTCGACGAATTTACTGCTGTTTCAGGGAGTTCGAAATGTGGATCCAGAACAGAATCATCACTTGAGAAATCCATTTCTCGATTAATAAACATGACGCCAGTGTGGCCTGACGATGTGGAAGGCATTGGTACTTCTTCCGCTATTGTGGGTGTAGATTGCTATTTATTTCTCTGAATGAGAAGTGTGATGATGAAGAAGTGAATCTAAAAATAAAAACATACTGTAGAGGCTAAACAAATAATTATTTTAATCATTTATTTGTGATTGATGCTAAAATGAACAAATCACTGATGATTTCTGCTAAAACTACAATGAAAGATAAATATTATATTAATTTCTGATTTAAATCTAACATGTCAAACTTACCTTCAACATTTGTGTTTCTCCTCATCACCGTCTCAACTAATTTATTTCCTCGCTGACAATCCATAGTAATTGGTAATATTTTTAAATAAAATGTCACACACTACAACTGTAATCTGTTAACAAATCAGAGCAAAACTAACTCGACTAGCGTGACCCAAATCACTAGTACAGTTACCACTTCAGTTTTTTGTAAGCAATAAATAATAATTTGAGTACCTATCCTCGAATTAAAATCGAGATAACACGACGCACTTGACGTTCCTAATAACATAAGTCACTTTCTGTGTCCAAGAAATCCGAGACTCAGTCCGAGAGCTTCAAGTGTTCCTTTTAACATAACTCAACTTATGTTTTTTATAACGCCGCAAGATTAATGCGATTCAAGAGGTTGAAAAAGGACGCCACTTAGTTTCAAGCCCGAACAAGCGAATATGACTTATGTGCTTTAGTCTGCCGATGTATTGATGTAAATTAATAATTTTGGTACAAAGAAAAATATTAGCAATTTTTTGACTTATGTGCTTTAGTCCGCCGACCCGACATATTGTGTCCCTTATGTGTGTTTACTGTGAAAGAGGCGGCGCTGAAAGAGCAATTTTTTTTTTGTGATTAAAGTACTATAAGATACTTATATCTCGCGACCCCGCATTTCTATACAAAAATGAAGAAAAAGTTACTCTTTCAGCGATGCTGCTTTCACATTGAATTCTTGTAACTTTTGTATGGGTAAAGTCATGACGCTGAGGCGCTTGACCATTACAAAGCACACAGAAAAAAATTGCTCTTTCTGCTTTCAGCACAAGGGACACATACACACCCTAAAGTATTATATCACTTAGTTTTGTTTCACCCTGTATACTATTTTCCTAAAGTCCAAACGGCACGAAGCACAAATTTTCATATAAAAATTAAATTATGATAAAATGTGTATGAATTTCTGTGTCTCGTTATTTTGAATAAAGGATAGTTTAGTGTATACTGTATAATGGGAGTTTTGCTAGCGAGAGTAGAAAATGTATGAACTCGCACTGAACATTGAATGTAAATGGGGCCTACAGGATGATATTATATTCCATGTCACCCAAAAGTCAAAACAAATGTCACTAGTGCAATGTCATAAGTCGCAAAGCCTTTAGTATAAATAAGTATGCAAGCAAAAGTACTCCTTATCCACCCAGGTCACCCATAAGGCCTTAATGATTTACGTCAGTAGTGACACAATAAATCTAGTGTCACTATATCTAAATTTTTTTAATAATTAAAACCTTAAAAAACTCATTAATGCCTGGTTTCCCATTTTTTCACAGGACTATAGTTTTCATAATTATAACCGTTGATGATTGGTTAACGTTTTTGACGGTAGTCAATCAAATCTCAGAAACCGGGCAAAATTCTATTATCAAACTATTGCTTTAGCCTTGTTCGAGCATACGATATGGTAGATTTAAAAGCTGCATACTTAAAAGCCAATGTTCTCGAAATTTTGAACAGTGTATGCTAAAATAGCTGACGGGCCAAATTTGTTCCTTTTCATATTATATTATGAGAAAAATTTTGGCTCATCATTCATAGACCATAGTGCACAGAGAAAAAAATTTTAAGGAATAACTTTCACATAAAAAATAAACTATTCTTAATGCGAAATAAATAAGTATAGATTTATCTAGTTCGGACACAGATGACTTACATTAAGTGTACAATCATTAAAATTATCAAAATTATATTGTCAAACGTTGTAATTTTATTATTAAGAAAAGTATTATAAATACCTTAGTAATATATCCGGGTGAAGATCTTTGCTGGGGGGCAGGCGACACGCTGACACAATTATAATTCGACGGCCAATTTCATCATCACCAACCACTTCTATAAGTCCAGTTCCATTTAACTCGGCAAAATGATCATAATCCAATGACTTGACCGCGATCTGGACGCAAAATACACCGTTTTGTCAAAACACCTCAGATAATTAGTTCATTTAGTGACACTTTTCAAATTAATATTTAATTAAATGGTCGCACAATAAACGCCTGGTCACATTTAATGATTACTTAAGTACTTGCCGCACACATTTCAATAATATAATCAATTAACTGTACTTAATTAATTAAGTGTTTGACAAAAAATGTTTGGAGTTTATGTCAAAATCTTCATAAAATCAATAATTGAACATAAATCTCTTTGAGTGCGGCCGTAACTGTAGGTTTTGACAAAAAAAAATTGTCAAAATCCTGACTAATTAAATAATAATTATTAGTAATCATTAAATGTCACTGACTGCTGCCGAAAATGTGAACTCTTCTTATAGGAATAACGACACAATTTAACACAAATCACTAGCTCCAAACGCAACGACCGTGAGGGGCTAGGGTCCGTAAACAAATAATAAACATATAATATTATCTTCCTTTAATGTAAAAGTAATTCGGTCGGGAAATAGGTGACCTGAATTTAAAGCTACCTATATTGAAATATTGATCAGAAATTGTGATTTCCGAGCGTAATTGCATATCATTGCACGCAAAAATATGCCAGGCACAATGTGCACCGCCGTCGACAAACTGTACCTTATTGCATTGGAAATAAGGTCGAACATGTCAGGTCTGACGGCGTACTCACACAAAGCAATTTCAACGTTACATTCTTTAGGGGCGCGGCGGTCTTTCCCATTTCCCTATAACGCATGTTCTGTGTACCCAATGTAGGACGAAACCTTTGTCCTGCCTTAACCTTTGCACCCACGCATCAATCAATATTGCAATACAAAAGAACTTTTACAATATCGTATCACAATAATGTAAAGAAGAACGAGTGCAATAATTCTAACAAACCTACAAGGATGATGGTATGGCACGTGGCTTTGTCAAGGGGTGCGACATATCTGGTACTCGAGATGACACCAGCGATAATCCAGAATTTGGACTTACGTAAAATACTTGGGTAATATTGACAGCAACCTGTTTCCCACCCACACAAATTCGTTGTCTCTCATGTGACACTTTGCAAGACGCCGTTTTTGTGCATAGCCGATACCGGATACGTCACAGTCTTGAAGACGGTGACGTATCGGCTATGCACAAAAACATCCTTGTAGGATTATAGTGACCAGGGGTTCCCAATCTTTTTCAGCCTGCGGCGCAGTTACACGTCACAATATTTTGTCAGGGCGCCCTACTCTACCTAGCTTGTATGGCTGGTCTCTGCTAGCTATTAGAAAAAGATAAATAAACAACTTTAAAAGAGTTCGAACCTTTTTGTATGGAGCGTGGCATACCTATTACTTAGTTTCAAGTACTTAAAATGGTATATTTTCGTGTACACCTATGAAACATACGTCAATCGACAGAGAAAATAATTACAAACAATAAATATTCTTTGACAAAATGTCGTAAATGTTATACTTTTTTTTAAATATTTCAGGTTCTTTATCTAAAATGTTATTTATTTTACATTTTCAAACTGAAATAACTCAGAAAGTATATTATTTACGACATTTTGTCAAAGAATATTTATTATTGTTAGTAAACATCCTGTTTCGATTGGCGTATGTTTCATAGGTGTACACCAAAATACGACAGGTATGCCAATACGGTTCGTTGTTCTTTTAATGATCATAGTTAGGTTAAGGCTTAAAGCAGGTAAATGAGGTAAATAATAATAACCAAATATTTAATCATCTAACTGCCTTACATAATTAAATATTATAATTTTATAATATTTGTGGTTTGGATAATGAATGACTCACGGCGGCGCCCCTCTTGCCTTTCCACGGCGCACCAGGGCGCCGCGCCGCGGCGTACACTTTGGGAACCCCTGGATGATGGATTATAATAATTTATTACAGTATACTACATCGTCAAAGATAAGAACTTTCTTATAAACCGCGCCGTAATGCTAATCTGGTCTATTACGGCCGCACTCAGAGACATTTAGTTTTCCCAAACGCTACAGCACAGTGTTTTTCAACCTTTTTTACGGTATGCAAAAGCATTTTGCGACCCCCACCACTCTCTTTTTTATCATGTATAATGTATATATGTACATATAATATGGTTTATTTTATCTTTTCAATTATTTATTAATTATTATGAAATATCTTTTTGTTAAAATTTTCCTACGTAATAAATCAAATTTTTTAAACTTTATTGTTTTTTAATGAAATCGTGTTTTTTTTTTGATGAAAATAAGAGGTCGTGAAAACAACTCTAGCGACCCCCTTACAAAAGCTTCGCAAACCCCCTGGTCGCGATCCACAGGTTGAAAAACACTGCTAAAGCAGAATACGCGTGTGAACGCGTAGTAAATATTAATAAGCCATGCAATTCTAAATCCCTCAGGTTAATAAATTTTCTCGTTGTAAAAAAATGATTTATGTAACTTTGCCAAATGTGTTTTATTGAATGTGCGGGGGACAGGCGATAGAAACACATGAAAGTATAGTTTATTACTTAATATTTGTTTTTTGATACTAAAGAAATAAATGAGCTACACGGGCAGGGAGTTACTTTAAAGTTTAAACTCTCCCGATTCCCGCTAATTCTGCAACTAACTGCAAACTTAAAGTGTCAATAACAAGAGTGCCAACGAGAGGTTTTGCCCTATTATGTTCATTATTATATCATGATTATATCCCTGGCTATTAAAATAATAATCTAACTTAAGACATGGTTCTGAACCGGTTAAATAGAGCACTTACCTAAAATCATAAAAACGCACAACACCGATTTCAAAACTTGAACTTGAAATTGAGCAGTTCTTAGCGTGTCTTAAGATTTGGGAATGTTTTTACCAATTTTACAAGCCAATAAAGCCTTGACAAGCAACAGGTCGTGACGTCAATGTCTGTCGCGAGAGCAGACACAAGTAGAAAATACCGCACATCCCCCGAGAATAACTCATAACCCCGACAAATATAATCTGAATTAGGTCACCAGCGCAACTGATACCTGATTTCATGAGTTCGTAATTGCAATCAATATTATCTATATAAAATAACGACACGGATTTGATATGCATTTTATGTTACTTATGCTAAGGCGAACTTATGCTGATTTGGTGCACTGGATGGCCGCCATTCGTCAGCACTTTATGTAAACAATGGACACATCACTGATCAAGTGATCACACAGCTGACAGCACGCTAGGGCATGAGCTCTCTTGAAACATGTTTATATACAGTGCTGTCCAACCTTTATTATAAAGGCTTTATAGTTTATAGTTTACTAGCTGTTGCCCGCGACTTCGTTCGCGTTAACATAGTATAATAACAAAGATGGATATTAAAATTTTAAGAAGAGATGAACGTGGACCTTCTGCTTTACTTTGGAAGAATTTCGCTTTAGGGCTTAGGCAAATATAAAAGTATTTTGCGAATGACGCCTGATTTGTTTGATACTTATTCTGTTGAGTCTTGTGACGCCAAAACGCGTGGTTACTGCTTACGAGTCAACTGAAAACTAGCTTCGCCGGACACATGAAGCTAGTACACAAGCCAGGATAGTAAAATCAGTGGTGGGGGGATGCTACTAGCCTGAAAATAGAACTCCATCCTATTAAAAACTGTCCTGGCTTGTAAACTAGCTTACTAGCTTACAAATGAAGATAGTTTTGTCTACACGAAGCCAGAAGTACTAGCTTGCTAGCTTACTAACACTAGCCTCGTGTGTTCCGGGCATAACTCAAGAAATGACGGACTTTCGTTGAAACTTTTTACCCCAATTTCACCCCCTTGGGGGTAGAATTTCCAAAAACGCTTAAATACCTATCCATTCATTTTTAATCAGCAGTCCAAAAATAAACTTTCATGTTTCTAACTTAAGAAATGACGGACTTTCATTTAAACTTTCAACCCCTATTTTACCCCCTTGGGGGTAAAATTTCCAAAAACGCATAAACACGTATCCAATCATTTTTTATCAGTAGCCCAAACATAAAATTTCATGTTTCTAACTCAAGAAATAACGGACTTTCATTGAAACTTTGAACCCCAATTTCACCCCCTTGGGGGTAGAATTTCCAAAAACACTTAAATACGTAAGTATTCATTTTTATTCAGTAACCCAAAAACAAAGTTTCATGTTTCTAACTCAAGAAATGACGAACTTTCATTCAAACTTTCAACCCCTATTTCATCCCCTTCGGGGTAAAATTTTCAAAATTCCTTCCTTAGTGGGTGTCTACTTAATAAAACAACCCTACTCACCAAATTTCGTAGCTGTAACTTGAACAGTTTTTGCTCAGCGATGATGAATCAGTCAGTCAGTCAGTCAGGACATGTAATTTTATAAGTATAGAAGATTGTAAAGGTCCATACTAATATTATAAAATATGTAAAAGAGAGTATGTCTGTCAGTCACCTCTTTACGCTTAAACCTCTAAACCGATTTTTATAAAATTTTATATATATAACAGAAAATTGTGCAATTAATATTTCCGCGTTACGAGGTTGCGAGCAATATCAAATTAACCGACAAAGGAGGTTTGTCAATTCGGCCGTACATAGGCAATTTTTGAAGATTTAGATGACTTGGATTTTTTTTTCGTAAAAATGATTGCTAACGAGTATATTGGTATTGTCGTTTGTCAACGATTTAAATTTTACAATGACAGCTAAGCCATGGCTAACCCCCAATTGAGTCGATCTGGGTTAAAGTTAAACCTGGGTTTAATAAAATTATCCCATCGAGCCCCGTACGGGCTATTGTATCTCGTTTTTCGACGATCGAAGGATTAAAGATATTCCTCTTTTTTTTCCTCAGTTTGAGTTTGGCGTGAGACGATGAGTGTGGCTTGTGGAGGTAGAACAATTGGGCTTTGTTATATTAGTAACTAGGTCTAGTTTCAAAACCAATATAATTATTCTTACCTTACCGTAAACCTCTGGTGGGGCCAGTTCCTCCTCAAAGTTCTCCTCTATAGTACCGTCGCTGGCTGATCGTTTGCTTATAACATCAGGAAGATCGATCAGTTCTGGTGGCAGTGGTGCTGAAAATATTTATGAAGTAAGCACATAATTATATATTGATATCACAAATAATTTTTCCTTCCTTTTGCGCCAACACCACACGTTGTTACCTGATTATAGATCTGAATACAAAACATGCAGAAATGAACCTGCTATCAGCTCTACAAATAATTAAAAGTTAAAACCAACTTCCAAAAAAGGAGGATTTCTATATTCCTTGGATTTTTTCTCGGAACGAGGTGCCTGAGCTTCTGTGTGATGCAGTTACACAATACACATAAATGACAATGAGTACATGAAGTAGTGTTCACTGCCAGTATTGTTAGTGGTTTCGGTTGTTTACCTTTAAAAGGACATATTATTCCAACATTAGCATCACTTCCTTACAAACTTTATAATATACTATACTCTGAAGTCTGAATTGAGTAAGTTAGAGCACACTGCACAGTACCGGTAAAACTGACAAAAACGCGGCGAATAACTTTAACAATACCATTTAGCGCCTACGGCCGTTATGACCCGAAACGCGTTTATTTACCATATAACTGTATTTAGTGCTAATAGTCAACTTTATACTAGTCAATAAGATAACGGTCAAAAATTTACCCAGAACATAATGTAATATCTGGTAGGAATGCAATTGCCTCCACCCTCCGCCAAGATTACTCGAAATCACACTAATTGTCATTAAGACAAATTAATTATAACAAATTACATTAAAAATTCAAACTTGGAACTTTTCGTATTCAATTCCCTACAGATATGAAATATCACTTCTAGTTTCTTTTCTTTCAACCTCCTACCTAGGTAGGAATACCTTTTAGAAACTGATAGGAGTGATAGGTATAATTATCTGACCTGGCATAGGCAAATGTTGTTTTGACATATAAATTATTTCTAGTATCCATACATGGCATAATCATTCAAAAGTAGATAAAAACTTATTCTCAGGCCTAACTAATGTACATACATAATTTCATTAAAATCGGTTGAGATGTTTTGGTGGAGTACTCCCACAAAAACAGTGACGCGAGAATTTTATATATTAGATAAATGTTTATACAAATGTCTACAACTTACAAAAAGGAAAAATTTAAATCTTAATAAAAACATGATAATCAAAGGTCTATTAACCCATCAAGCCACATAAGCTCACCGGTGAGCGAGACCAATAGAACAACAATAGATTTCGAGAATCGAAGGATTAAAGTGTAAAATTCAAACTACCCTTGATAAACTCAGCATTTTACTGGATTGTCCTTTTGAGGTCTACAAACTAATAATCTACAAACTAGAGACATGTTGTCTCTAGTTTATACATTCACAACACGTGTTTGAGTTTCATACAAGTGCGAATTATATATGTGCTAATAAATTATATTCAGTAGTGATTTAAATTGAATATTTTGATTGATATTACTTACTATTTGTGAATATTAGTGAAAAAAATTGTGCTTATATACTTTTTCAAGTGCTCCAATATAATTGAGGTTAACTATCCATATGTATTATTTATTGATATAAATTAAAATACTTTTATTTAATATAATTAACACTAAATATTATTAAATTATTAATGTTAAATACTTATTATTGGTTATTTAATATTCACAAAATAAAGAAATAAATTTAATAAAACATTTAATAAAAAGTTTGTGATAAAAATTAAAATTGAACATCAAATTATAATATTAATTTTTAATATTTGCTATTTAATGATGCCAAAGAAGTATAACTTCTCACGCGCGTACATAAGTACACGCACCCTTTTTTTTTATTTTATTGTATATTACTCAGGAGAAATTGTTTATAATAATAATTAGTAATACTAGTAACTAGTGAATGGTGCAAAAATTCAGGGTGTTTTATTTTTTCCAAGAAAGAGAAAAAAAAAAACATCCAAACATCCATCCTGACTAGACTTGTGCATACACAGTAGGTGTACTGTTGTACATTACCATGTGCGGTAAGGTACAAAACGAGTCTGGTTAGGTTGGCCTATGATCAATTATATTGGATACAATTGGCTTTTAATATGACATTTATATTCAGACCTGTTGCCAGGGAAGTGGGCAGGGGAGTAAGCAGGGAAGAATGTGAATAGTCACTGCCGCTGTCACTTGTCATGCCGCTGCAGCTGCTGGACTCAGCAAGTATGTAGATGAAGCTGAGCTGAGTGAAAAAGCTTACTCGTGTTGTTAGTTGTTACTGCTGCAGAAGTATTCAGGGCAATATTATGTTTGCTTTAGATTTTTCAACAGACATTGTACGCGTCTCAACATACCGTAACCCTGTTCCTTCATAAAGCCATCTCATAAAGCAGAGTCTTCGCCAAAACACTCTGATACTGGCGACTCACAAAGAAGCCATTAATAAAAAAAGAAGAAGAAGAGGTAGTGTGGAAGCACAGTTGCTGAATATAAACATACTTTAAGGATAGGACAAATTAAAGTTAACTAAAATTATTATTTAAGTATATGTTATTAATATGTGGTTTGTTTATAAATATAACAACTAGTTAAAATCTTATACTAGTAAATGGAGGATAGAAATCAATGTCTCTGTTCTTTGACATTTTTTTAAATGTAATTTTATGTATTACTTGTAAATCTTAGGATTTTAAGTAGTTCTGGCTATATTTATATAAGTACCTTTTTGTACCACATTATAACTTTATAAGTTATCTCACTTCTGCCAATAGTATACAGTTTAGATTACAATTTGATGGTAGTTACAGTAGTAGATGGTAAGATAGAAACTTACCTAGAGCTCCAGCCTGTATTAGCTCTGAATCATCAAATTCCAAGCTTGGTTCATAGTCGTGACAGTCTGAAAGACTAGTGTACGAATCATCTGGATCCATTAGATTACCATGAAGAACTACGACACAAAAACTATGATAAGTGAAATTAAATATTGACGTAATCGATGTACATAGCAAAATAATAATGTACCTTGGAAAGCTCTAACAGGGTTCAACTTTGGTTGATGTTCTGAGTCCATTGTTTAGTACAATCACGAGGCAATACTAGGCAAACGTTTCCTAATTCCTTCGGAAATAAATATTAGCAATGACTAAACAATGACTAAAGGTAAGCTGGTTTAGATCACAGCAGTTGCGAAGTAACATAACACTTTAAACGTTATTGGGGGGTAAATATAAAACGAAGTCAACACATTTTAACTAGAATTCAGTAAACAAGTACCAAGAGCAAAGAGATTAGAGAATAAAATCACTACGTTTTACAAGAGTGACCGCAATTTCACAGATTAATCATAAATCAACTATCAAGCTACAGAAGGACAACTTGTTTGTTTTTTTTTTCTTCTTTTTTGGCAACTTGACACAAAGGATGTGTATGTTGTGCCACAGACAAGGTAAAAAGGTAAGGAATATGGCGGGAAAACCATATTCCTCCTATTATAATTTTCATCATCGTTTTCATGTATCGTCAGGTCTAAAGTCTAGTCAAAGTCTAAGTAAAAGTCAATACAGTCACAGGAGTCAAGTCGGTCGATTCAGTAAAGTGGTAAACGCTTTACTGAAACTTTCGATGGAGTTTTGGAGGGAACACAAAATAGCACGTTTCTGGATATTACATCACTTTCCTACACTTGTGCATGAACACGAATATCTAATGGTTAATATTCTACCAATATTACACATTAAAAACCCAGCTAACACAATTTTAGGAAAATAATACAAAAACACAACAGCACTCTTTCACATGCCCGCCAAAACTCGGACAACTTGTTTGCGTACAAGCTTCTTGGCGTATACCAAGGCGTACACAGATTAGGTATATACAATTTCTTCTCCTTCTTCTTTTTTGAAGTGAAAACTTCTTTAGCGGTGTAGTGTACAATAAAACCTTCTTCAGCATCTCTCGGTTTGTCTATTAATGTCAAAAACTATTATTGTCATACCTTTTCTTACTGACATATATGTGCGGCAGTTTTGCCGGGAATGTAAAAGGGTGCTGTTGTGTTTTTATATTATTTTCCTAAAATTGTGTTAACTGGGTTTTTAGTGTGTAATATTGGTAGAATATTAACCATTAGATATTCGTGTTCATGCACAAGTGTAGGAAAGTGATGTAATATCCAGAAACGTGCTATTTTGTGTTCCCTCCAAAACTCCATCGAAAGTTTCAGTAAAGCGTCTACCACTTTACTGAATCGACCGACTTGTCTCCTTGACTGTATTGACTTTTACTTAGACTTTGACTAGACTTTAGACCTGACGATACATGAAAACGATGATGAAAATTATAATAGGAGGAATATGGTTTTCCCGCCATATTCCTTACCTTTTTACCTTGTCTGTGGCACAACATACACATCCTTTGTGTCAAGTTGCCAAAAAAGAAGAAAAAGAAAGAAAGAACTTCAATGTTGGAGTTTTGGCGGGCATGTGAAAGAGTGCTGTTGTGTTTTTGTATTATTTTCCTAAAATTGTGTTAGCTGGGTTTTTAATGTGTAATATTGGTAGAATATTAATCATTAGATATTCGTGTTCATGCACAAGTGTAGGAAAGTGATGTAATATCCAGAAACGTGCTATTTTGTGTTCCCTCCAAAACTCCATCGAAAGTTTCAGTAAAGCGTCTACCACTTTACTGAATCGACCGACTTGACTCCTGTGACTGTATTGACTTTTACTTAGACTTTGACTAGACTTTAGACCTGACGATACATGAAAACGATGATGAAAATTATAATAGGAGGAATATGGTTTTCCCGCCATATTCCTTACCTTTTTACCTTGTCTGTGGCACAACATACACATCCTTTATTTTTTTTTTCTTTTTTTTGGCAACTTCACACAAAGGATGTGTATGTTGTGCCACAGACAAGGTAAAAAGGTAAGGAATATGGCGGGAAAACCATATTCCTCCTATTATAATTTTCATCATCGTTTTCATGTATCGTCAGGTCTAAAGTCTAGTCAAAGTCTAAGCAAAAGTCAATACAGTCACAGGAGTCAAGTCGGTCGATTCAGTAAAGTGGTAGACGCTTTACTGAAACTTTCGATGGAGTTTTGGAGGGAACACAAAATAGCACGTTTCTGGATATTACATCACTTTCCTACATTTGTGCATGAGCACGAATATCTAATGGTTAATATTCTACCAATATTACACATTAAAAACCCAGCTAACACAATTTTAGGAAAATAATACAAAAACACAACAGCACTCTTTCACATGCCCGCCAAAAACTCATACACATCCTTTGTGTCAAGTTGCCAAAAAAGAAGAAAAAAAAAACTTCAATGTTGTTGTTGTTGATGTTACTCAATAAACAATAAACTTAATAACGGGAGTTTTGGCGGGCATGTGAAAGAGTGCTGTTGTGTTTTTGTATTATTTTCCTAAAATTGTGTTAGCTAGATTTTTAATGTGTAATATTGGTAGAATATTAATCATTAGATATTCGTGTTCATGCACAAGTGTAGGAAAGTGATGTAATATCCAGAAACGTGCTATTTTGTGTTCCCTCCAAAACTCCATCGAAAGTTTCAGTAAAGCGTCTACCACTTTACTGAATCGACCGACTTGACTCCTGTGACTGTATTGACTTTTACTTAGACTTTGACTAGACTTTAGACCTGACGATACATGAAAACGATGATGAAAATTATAATAGGAGGAATATGGTTTTCCCGCCATATTCCTTACCTTTTTACCTTGTCTGTGGCACAACATACACATCCTTTGTGTCAAGTTGCCAAAAAAGAAGAAAAAGAAAGAAAGAAACTTAATAACAAAAAAAATATCTTAATTTGTAATATAGACTTTTTAGCAGTCAGTACTTGCGGCCGTTTGTTTCGGGGAGTTTCGCTTGCGTTCGGTATGACGAATGCCATAGGCCTGCATCCTTGTCACTCTTGTTACAAACTAATATTGGCATCTGGCACTTGACTACGTAGATACTTATAGTTTGTGTGTGTGTGTGTAATGTTTTGAGTGTATTGTTTTAGGATTGCTTTTCAAATGACATTTCGTAGAGAAGGGCACGTCTACCCATCGTCTACCTCAGTTTAAATAGAAGTTTTTGTGTCTACCTTGTTTACATTATCGACAGACAGGAATGCCAACATGACGGCAAAGGAACTACTCGCTATACTGAAAAATTCTAATGCACATTGAGATAATAAATACACTTGTTATTTGATTTTAACCTTTAAGAGGCCGGGTACACTTGGAATTTCTCATACATACGTAATTCCAAAATCATTTTCTTAAGCGAAAATATTTAACATGTTTGAGTTGTTTTTCAGTTTAAAATAGTAATTATCTAGGTTCCTGCACAAAAATTTACTTCAAAATATTTAAACATTAAATTTTTTTTTATTTTTAATTTTTTTACCTAGGTAAGGTTCCTGCACAAAAATTTACTTCAAAATATTTAAACACAAAATTTTTTTTTTGCTTTAAAATTTTTTTTAGTAAATTTACTACTAAATATTTAAACACTAAAAAATATATAAATAAATAGTAAATTTACTACAAAATATTTAAACTCTAAAAAATATTTTTTAGTATTTAAATATTTTGTAGTAAATTTACTATTTATATATATATTTTTTAGTGTTTTACTCTATTTTTTAGTGTTTAAATATTAAGTACTAAATTTTCTAAAAAAAAAATTAAAAATAAAAAAAAATTTAATGTTTAAACATTTTGAAGTAAATTTTTGTGCAGGAACCTAGATAATTACTATTTTAAACTGAAAAACAACTCAAACATGTTAAATATTTTCGTATGAGAAAATGATTTTGGAATTACGTATGTATGAGAATTTCGAGGGTACCCGGCCCCTTAATATTATCGAGTTAAGTTTGGGATTGCTTGCATTACTCCGGTACTTATACTCTTCTTTTCTAATGTATGTTTAATTGAAAGTATAAACTTGTTGTTGCCGGTCGCAAGTCGCAAGTCGCAACTCGCATCTCGCAGCTGAGTTCTACGTTTACAGTTTACTTCGTGTTGTTTGAAATCAAAATATAAGTAATTCCGTTTTAAAAATTTTATGAATATTTTTGTGAATATAAAGTGTTTTTATATAAAATATGTGTTTTTATACGTAGGTACGATCTTTTTATATTGAGCCTACTACAGAATACGACTTTTTAGAGCTATAGATACGATCGCACAGTTTTTACATCTGGCAGCCCTGCCTATACTAGTAATCTGTGGTGTTGACTGTTGTCTACTATAATATATCCAATATATTATAATAATAATCTGTGAATATATCTGTGGACTATTCACTGTTGTTTGTAGGTAGACATTTTGTAGATTTGTAGAAAAACAAAAAAAAAACGAACCTGTGAAACGAACTATTTTGCCATTTTTGTAATTACGGAATTAAGATTCGGTATTTGACTACTAATATCAATTCAATCAGTTTAAAATATTTTTAAAAAGTCTTAATGTTTTTAGTTTTACATTTATTGAAGATATTTCGTAGAGCATTGATATAATTTACAGAATTCAAATACATACTTATAAACAACCTGCAAGCTAACCTTCTAACTTTACGAAGCTTAATTTCTCAAAATGTTGGGATACTCCAATGCTGGTATTCCAGACAAATCTTGGCAACCACCAGTTGCAGTACTGGAAACAACGTAAGTTATAATATTATGTGGCAGACGGCAGTGCACATGGAAAGGTTCCATGTCTCGGGTATTAAGTTAAGCATAGTTCCTAAAAGTAGATTGCTATCAATAAATAAAAAGAATAATGACTGTAGGTGGAACCAGTAACCTCTACTTTTTCATACATTTTTGAATTCGCAGCTTCCAAAATGCACAAGTTTAGAAAATTTAAAGTTTATAATGATGCTTCTACGTTTATTATATTGATGCTTGTATGTTTTCTTATAAAAACAAAATTTTATTGGTTCAAATAATCATTTTGTTATAGACCAATCCAATACCAGTCTTAGAAAGAGGCATTTGACTACTCGCCATGGAAATATTAATAAAATTATTCAAATGTTAAAAGCTTTTAAGACGTGGCGTGACAAGGTACCCTGACTACTTAACTTTATGTTCGGAGAAATATGCCCAAAAAACATAATTTTACTGATATTCTTGACAGGTTTTCCTTAGGATGTAAATACATTTAAACCCAATTATTATAGCATTGTGGCGGTACCCACATTTCGCCTAACATTCCTGCATCGCGCTATCGAAGTTTTCTGAGCGCGTTGGTATATATACAACAGCTGAAATGTATCACGCGGGCTTCGGCCTGACCGGGCATACAACCTCACTCGGTTGGAAGATCTTCCTTTGTGAAGGCCACGCATATTCCCACAGCATAAACCCATTTTGGCCCTTTTTCACCAGCTTTCACAAAAATTCCTGTACTTAACTTGGTTACTGAATGTCGTGACTAGGTTTTTCACCTGCACGTTTCCATGTGGAAAATAAATTTAAATAAGGTTAATGTGTCTATGTATCTTTTATACATAATTAAGTTTTTTTTTTTCAGAATGGGTACTGTAGTTGTAGAGATGTACTGGAAACACACGCCAAATACGTGTAGAAACTTTATGGAATTAGTAAGAAGAGGATACTACCACAATACAAAGTTTCATCGAGTTATCCGAGACTTTATGATACAAGGCGGTGATCACACAGGAACAGGCAAAGGAGGCCAGTCAATCTATGGACCAACTTTTGATGACGAGATCTCAACTGACTTAAAACACACAGGTGCTGGTATACTGTCAATGGCAAATGCAGGACCTAATACAAACGGATCTCAGTTTTTCATTACATTGGCTCCTACACAATGGTTGGATGGAAAACATTCAATTTTTGGAAGAGTACAAAGTGGAATGTCTGTTATCAAACGAATAGGTTTAGTGGAGTGTGATAAAAATGACTGCCCTGTGGACGATGTGAGGATTGAAAGGGCTTATATACCAAAATAAAAAATTACCTTGTAATTATTTTTTTTTTTCTTTCAATGAATGCGATAAGTTTATTTTTTTTTCTTTCAATGAGTGCGATATATCTGTCGCAGCCAACTGGTTAAAGTAGCCATTCAATCAAACAGCTAGCCCTTTGACTGGACAACGCCATAATATAATCTGTTTGATTAAACAGCTATTTTATCCAGTTGGCTGCAAAACACAAAAATATGTTTGGATTTTTGTTTCTCGCGCCACTTATTTGAAAACGATCTGGATTGGCTAATGTCATGATGACGTCATAGCAGGGACCGGAACCGCTTTCCCTTTAAAGGGTTTTATCAGGGTTTTTGGAACGGCTGAATATTTTAAGTTGATTAAAAACCCTATGATTTGATGTCCCACTCGTTCCACTTACCATTTAAAATGGTAACCTTTTCAAGGGGTTACCCTAGGGTTACCCACAAACAATTCAAATTTTTACCAATTCACAAAAAAACCCTTATGAAGGGGTAACCCTTTACTAAGAGGTTACACATATAAAGCGCTTTCCTGCCTCACGTCTCAAGCGAGTTTCGTATTTATGTGTACTGCGGTAAACTCCTTTGTGCTGTACCCGAAGGCGCGGCGTCGGCGCGTGTGAGACAGCACATCAAACGTCGCCCCGCTTCTTCATTCGAAAGTATGCCTTATTGGTATAGTAGTACAATCTTTGTTGTTTGAAATGCACTCGGTTGTTTGTTTTGGTACATTTTGTTGCATCATTATTTTGTTAATTTCGCGCGGGCGCAATCCGACAGATATTTTCATATTTTGTCGTGGTTTTTTCATTCAGCTTTTTTTGACACTTGTTAGTTGTTTGTGTACTTTTTGTTGCATCATTCTTTGATTAATTCCGCGCGGGCGCAATCCGAAAGATATTTTCTATTTCTCGTGGTTTTTCATTCAGATTTTAATTTTAATTTTACTAAGTATGCCTCCACTAAAAAAAGATGCAGTACATAGATATTTTGATTACGAAGAGACTAATAATCACAGCCAGTGCCGGCTATGTAAAAAGAAAATTAAGGTAAGTACATTATATTTTCACTACTGATAAATATACTTACGCGACATATGAAAACGTCCGATAATTTGTTTCTAGCTTTGTATTGAAATTGAAAAATGTCACTTATACACAGTTACATTGTCGTTTTTTCAATATATTATCTGATATATATACATACTAGCTGTCCCGGCAAACGTTGTTTTGCCAATATAGGTACTTAAAGTATTTCGCCCATATTTATTGAAGTGACTAAGTATGTCACCATGGCAACGCCCGTCGCTATCCCGTCCCACAAACAATGGTCGCCGTCAGTATCGAGTTGTAATAATTTACTATTTTTTATTCAACAAATGCACTTATCAATATAAAAAGTACCCAGTAGCCGATTCTCAGATCCACTGAATATGCATATAAAATTTGGTTAAAATCAGTAAAGCCGTTTCGGATGAGTACGCTAGCTAACATTGTGACACAGATAATAGATATTTAATAATATAACAATATTGTAGTCGCGTGCCGGTAACACGGAAGCACACACACTATAAGAAAGAGTACAGACTACAGTCTACAGAGGTCCCGGCTCCCGGGTTCGAATCCCGTTCAGCTTAAAATAAGTTTTTATTTTTCTCGTTAAAAAAAATGTTTTAATTTTTTAATTAACTTAACAACTACACTTTCATTAATATAATGATATGTTGTACATATGTTTTTCATTATAAATATTATTTAAAAAAATGTCAATTTAAAATTAGAATCAGATAAGGAAAGTAAAAATAGAATAGAAATAATCGGCCAAGTGCGAGTCGGACTCGCGCACGAAGGGTTCCGTACCGTTATAGAGCAAAAATTGTTTTTTTTTTGTATGGGAGCCCCCCTTAAATGTTTATTTTATTTAAATATTATTATAATTATTAAATTACACATATAAATAAGGCCTTTGTGACAATTTCAAGTGCCCACCTGTTGCCATCCCATGTAGCCATTTTCGGTCGCAGATTTGTAAATCTGTAACAAGTCGTAACAGTTTCGTAGCTGATACGACACCTTGCGACTGTGTGGGGGTTTGCTTCTACGTGTTGTAACCGTGTCCGCTTGTTACAGAAAAAAATGTGTACACACGTTTTCCACACGTAGCGTATGGTATTTTTTTATTATTTGTTTATTAAATAAGGGGGCAAACGAGCAAACGGGTCACTTGATGGTAAGCAAATACCGTCGCCCATGGACACTCGCAACGTCAGAAGAGCTGCAGGTGCGTTGCCGGCCTTTTAAGAGGGAATACGCTCTTTTCTTGAAGGTTTGCAGGTCGTATAGGTCCGGAAATACTGCTGGTGACAGTTCGTTCCAGAGTTTTACAGTGCGCGGCAGAAAGTTACGCGAAAAACGCACTGTGGAAGACTGCCACTCATCAAGGTGATGAGGATGGTATGTTTTTCGCGTGGGACGATGGCGAAAAGTTGCAGGTGGTATGATTCCGAACAATTCCTCAGAGCACTCCCCGTGATACAACCGATAGAGGATGCAGAGTTAAGCTACATCTCGGCGTAATTCCATGGGGTCCAAGCTGTTTGAAACATTATGGCAGTCAACAATTAGAGTGGCCCTTCGTTGGATACGATCCAGAGGGAGCAGTTGGTATTTTGGCGCCCCTGCCCAGAGATGAGAACAATATTCCATATGAGGCCGAACCTGCGCCTTGTAGAGTTGTAGGCGTTGGTCCGGACTGAAGTACTGTCTTGCCCTGTTAAGAACACCAAGCTTCTTCGAGGCTAATTTGGCCTTACCCTCTAGATGATATCGGAACTGGACTTCGCTCGATATGTTGACGCCAAGTATCTCAATGCTAGGGGAGATGGTTAAAGATGTGCCCTCGAAACGAGGATATACGACCATTGGTGACTTTTTAGTGGTGAACGCGCAGACTTGTGTCTTGGCAGGGTTGAATTGGACCAAGTTACGTCTACCCCATTCAGAGACCTTCTACAATGAATTCTCCACCTTAGACACAAGTTCGTTTCGACTCTCAGTGACATTTTGCCGAGAAATATTGGGGGAGTATGGTCGGTGGTTTCTGCCCCCCGTCATCAAGGGTCGAGTTTGACGCAAAGAGCTTGCCCAGAAGATCGGCTTTGTCTTTTGCGTCCTGGGCCAACGACCCATTTCCTACGTGTAGGGATGGTAGGGTTGGCTTGCAGAAATTTCCTTCAATAGCTTTGGCCAGAGACCAGAATGCACGCGTTCCCGAGGGGAGGCGCTCAAGTCTCTTGCCAATTCCATTGACGTGCTGTTGCTTTGCCCGAGTAATCTCTTTCTTGAGGGACCTAGAGGCAAGGTTGTACTCCTTTTTATATGTGCTGGTATTTAAATCCCGAGCAGACACTGCGTTGGCCCAGGATTGGTAAGCCTCCTGCTTCCGTCGAGAAGCTTTTTTGGGGGAAGAAACAAACCAGGGACAAAATCTGCCGCCAGTTGGCACTACAGAGGACGGAATGAAAAGTTCCATCCCCTGCATCACCACATCGGCAACAAAATTGGCAGTGTTGTCGAGATCATCCGGCGAGAAGCACACTTGCCCCCAAGAATAGGATGCAAAAAACGACCGCATCCCATCCCAGTCTGCTGACTTGTAGTGCCACACACGACGGTATTTAACAGCACGCTGTCTTAACACCGCTGTAAGTGGCACAGAACTCCTAACAAGGCAATGATCCGATGAACCAAGTGGTGCGGTTACAAATATTTGGTAGCCGTCAGGATTTGAAGTCAGCAGGAGGTCCAACAAGGAAGGATTCTGACCATCCACATCTGGGATTCGCGTAGGCGTAGTGACCAGTTGTGTCAAGTCGTTCGCAAGGGCAAAGTTGCAGACAGATCTCCCCGCATGATCAGTTTTACTGGAATTGAGCCAGTCGGCGTGGTGGGCATTAAAATCGCCAAGTATTATGATCTCTGCGGATGGGATCTGCTGCTGCACAAAATCTGAAGCAGCTTGCAGGTGCTCCAAGAGTCGGTCCGTCTCGGGGTCACCACTATGGGACCTATATAGGCATGCATAGACGCGAGGGTGGTCGTCGCAATCTATGCGGAGCCATAAGATGGACAGGTCCATGACCTCAAGATTGCTGAGGCGGCGAGAGCTGATATCATCTATGATATACACACACACTCCAGCTTTGGGTAGAAAGGAGTGCTCGAGATAATACCCTGGGTGGGAAAGGTATGATGTGTCATTCGGAGATGATATCTGCGTCTCGGTTAAAAAGAGCAAAGCCGGCTTTGCCGTCTCAAGATGGTAATGGACGCATTAAGGTTGGAGTGTAATCCCCTGATATTGCAAAAGTCCACGTTTAATATCGAGAGGGGTGCCTTTGTGTGTTTGCTCTTGCCCCGAGCAGATTGGAGCGCAGTTTTGCCCTCCCCAGAATACGAGGGGCAGCCTGGACGTCCACGTTCAGTTCCAGGGGTTCCTGAGCATGGACGTCCAGAGAGGGAATTGTTACCCCAGGAGGGGTCCAACGCAGTTGGTACCCTCCTGGGGTAACAAATTGTTTTTCAACTGCGGCATTTCTAGGGGGGTAGGGGATTGAGCCTCCGGTAAACTCACTCACTCGGCGAAACACAGCGCAAGCGCTGTTTCACGCCGGTTTTCTGTGAGGACGTGGTATTTCTCCGGTCGAGCCGGCCCATTCGTGCCGAAGCATGGCTCTCCCACGGACAAATACCGGCGTTCAGCCACCCCTCCCGTGTCACCGTGAAAAAGCTCACGATGGCACGGGGGAGGTGCCCAGGGACACGACGTAACAATATGTAGTAACTGGGTTGTAACATGTGTAGTAAAGTTACGTAAAAACTAAACACTAACTTTGATAAATGTATATCACCAAATGCCAGTCATTCTAAAACTTTGTGTTGTGTAAACTGCCTGTTTGCCGTTTAATTAAAATAAAAAGATGAGTAAAGTACGTTAGAACTTATATAACTGTCGAATTGAGAACCTCCTCCTTTTTGACAAAAATATAATAAAACTGTTGGTTATCATAATTAGTTCATAAATAAATAAATAAATAAAAAATAAAATAAAGGGGGCTCCCATACTGCTCTATAATGGCAACAAGTAGCACTTGATATTTTCACAAAGCCCTAACTATAATAATATGTCTAATTCAATAATTAATAATAGTTTTATTTTAAAAAATAAGGGTGGCTCCCATACTAGAAACACAAATTTTGGCCTATTCTATCCTAGAGACGAACTCTAGGTGCGTGAGTCCGGCTGGCACTTGGCCGATTATTTAGTTATTTCTGGCTAGATTCCTTAGTCTGTTTGATTTTAGTTTGTGCTTTTATGCATGCTTTGCATCTCCCAAAATGTATTTATTCCTGTACTGATATAACGTTAGGGGTAATAATAAAATAAAAATTAAAGAAAAAACTATTTTTATTTCACTATTCCACGAGTCGAATTCGACGGCGTAAATTATCTACTTGACATGAATCAAGATTACTTGTTAGAATCTTCGTAGCTAATCGATGTTTGTACTTGCTGCACAGTAAGTTAATGTAAGTAACTAATATCAGAACTGATATTCAATATTTTTTGTGTCTGGCGAATCATGATCTGAAAAAGAATAATAATGAATATACATAATGCAATATTTATTTCGTTTGAATAGGGTGCTTGGTACGAGGTATCCTAACTCGGAAGAGCTTTCTTTTGTTAGGCAAAGTTTGAGAAACTGTGGACAGAAAATCAAGGAGATACCATTTTAAAAATACAGTAACTTTGTGACTACTTTCGGTAACATTTCCACACAATGTCGATAGTTATCGTAACTTTGTAACTAGTTGTGCCAACAAAATATCTTACCTGTTTTAAGTGCCGATTCACCTAGATTGGCAGCTGTGCTAATGGCAGCAGTGGAAATTTGAGCCGCTGAAACTTATAGAAAGTACTCAGTACAATGAGGTTTATAATACTTAATCTGTGACTCAGTATAATATCTATACATATATATTATACACTATATAAAATTGGAGTGTCTGTTTGTTATATTGAAATAACCGTTTAATACTAAGCGAACTCACTAAGCTTGTGCCCACGACGCGAGGCCGCGCCGCGTGCTTGTTTTATGTTTTTTAAATTTTAATAAAGCAACGCTTCGTGAAGCGGGTCGTCCCGCGTCCGTCGCGCGGCCACCCGTCAAAAACATGAAACAAGCACGCCGTGCGACCACCGTCGCGGGCTCGCGCTTAGCGCAGCGAAGGGCCTATTGCCTAAAGTTAAACTGTTTTGAGACTCAAACGAACGAATCGGAATGCCGCGTCCTATTCTAACAAACGTGACATGACGTTGTTAGAGTAGGCTGTAGGACAGCAGCATTCGGCCGAGTCCGAAGATTTGAATGTGCCGTTTGAGAGTACAGCTCCTGAATTCCTGATAGATAAGTAGATAAATATAAAATATCTACTTATGTATGCTCGTTTTACGGCTTGCTTACCAATAAGTAGATAGGTAATTATTAGTGTTCTGTGAGGTAATTACTTACTTTCAAGAGCACAGCGAATATACTCCTTTAGTTCCTCAGTTGCCTCCATCATTAAAAAAATGCTCACTTTAATCACAATTCACAAATCACAATACGTCACACGATCGCTAAACTAGTACGCAAACAAGCACTGCGTTGAGCGATCTGCAAGAGACGCGAAGAAACTAAATTGCCAACTAATATGAAATACCAATCACAAATCAGAACCAAAAATCGGACGTGTGGGGATAAAACCCCTTGAATAGCGGAAACCCAAACCAGGAAGCGCTTTCCTTTTCAAACAAAACCCTGGTAAGCGCTTAAGTTTGTCTTAGGGTTTCCCAGTTCATATGGTTTGATAAGCGCTTAACTTACTTGAAGGGGTAACCCTTTCAAAGGAAAGCGGAAAGCCAAATACTGCTCGAACTGGATTAAGCGCTTACCCTGTTTTAAAGGGGTAACCCTTTCAAGAAAAGGTTAGCGGTTAGTTTATCGATATTGCTTAAATATCCCCCTTAAAAGGGTAACCCTAATAGCTGGGTTATCTTATAAACAGTGTTTCCTTAATTTTGGGATATTTTGTTAAAGGGTTATCTATTTTAAGGGTATTTATATTAAGCCGCTTGTCGGTCCCTGCGTCATAGTGTCTAAACACACTAGGCTGAATAACACCATGCATACAAAATACGGACGGAACGCGATGGACGACACAATATGCCGAAATTCCGTCGCGAGCCGAATTTCCGTCGAGCCGAGTCGAGCGTAAAGTTCGGCAGCGATTCGTCGGTAATGTTTTGTATAGCAACACTATACGCGACATATATAGCGATAGCAAATCCAACCTTAAGGGTCTATACAGACGGACCGCATTTCAACTGCAATCCAACCGCAAATAGCAGTTCTATTGCAGTCGTGTCAACTGCATTCAAACTGCAATTTGCGGTTGGATTGCAGTTCGTCTGTATAGACCCTAACTCCAAAGGGTCTATACAGACGGACCGCATTTCAACTGCAATCCAACTGCAAATTGCACTTGAACTGCAATTTGCGGTTGGATTGCAGTTCGTCTTTATAGACCCTAACTCCAAAGGGTCTATACAGACGGACCGCATTTCAACTGCAATCCAACCGCAAATTACAGTTTGAATGCAGTTGATAATAGTTTGCAGTTCTATTGCAGTCGTGTCAACTGCATTCAAACTGCACTTGAACTGCAATTTGCGGTTGGATTGCAGTTGAAATGCGGTCCGTCTGTATAGACCCTTACATCTGAGAATTTTAAATACTCACGCGCGCGTTCCGCAACGGAAATTACGCCGCGAAATTTCGGCTCTTCGCGTAATTTATAGTGTGTCGCATCAGACGTAAGCGGCTGAACGTAATTTCGGCCACGTAAATTACGCCGGCGTAATTCAGCCTAGTGTGTTGAGACCCATAATCGCGCAATAGTCGTATTCGTTTCGTTTTTCATCGATTTTTCTACTGTAATTTACTATCAAGTCAAGTGTTATACCTAAGAATACACAGAGATGTACAAAATACCATGTACACTGTATCTGGAATATAAAATGCAAGATACTTTTAAATTAAAGTATTTCAGATACTAGAAAAAAGATTTTATTTTAATGAATTCAAATTTATTGTTGATAATTGATATCTATACATAATATTATAAAACAAAGTGGTTTTTTTCCCTCATGTCCCTTTGTTCCCTTTAATCTTTAAAACTACGCAACGGATTTTGATGATTCTTTCAGTGTTAGATAGCCCATTTATTGAGGAAGGCTATAGGCTATATTTTATCACGCTAAGACTAATAGGAGAATGTGGAAAAAACGGGGAAAATTATTTGAAAGGGCTAACTTGAACGCGCTAATCTCAGGAACTTCTGGTCCGATTTGAAAAATTCTTTCAGTGTTAGATAGCCCATTTATTTAGGAAGGCTATAGGCTATATTTTATCACGCTAAGACTAATAGGAGAATGTGGAAAAACGGGGGAAATTATTTGAAAGGGCTTATCTCGCGAGCTACTGGAGCAATTTTTATGTTATTTGGCACAGATAAGAAGTAGACCACGTGAAGGATCATAGGCTATCGATTTTAATATTTTTTTCAGTGGCTATATATTTTATACCCGTGCGACGCCGGGGCGGGTCGATATTTAATAATATTTGGGTAGAAGTCAAAATAATCGTACCTACATGACTTGAAAGAATATTATGTATCCTCGGCCGTTTTCAGCTTATTTAAAAAATGACGGTTTATAACAATTTATATTTTATATTTGTTGAGAATAAAGGCTTAAAAATTATATTTAAAAAATGAATACGGTAATGTTATTGTTATCTTACATCAAAGTGTTCTGGAAACATGATAGTTTTAGGAAAGGTGATGGTAGGCCCCCAAGTGCAAGCGTCATAAACTGTCAACGCATGTGCCGTCGACACGTGCCGTTCATCTGTAAGAAGCCTTATAGATTTTAGGTAGGATTAAGGTGGGTTTACACCAAAAGAACATAGAGCAAGAACAGCACAAGAACATTCTTTCGTATTCGTTTAGTGTAAACTGTAATTCGTTACAACATACTTTAGATCGTTTACACCAATCGAATCAACAAGATCATCAAGAATAAGAATTTTTGCTCTATAGATGAGAATCATTTAGCTCCGTTTAGACCAAACGAGCGAATGCTCATTGCTCATTCGTCAACGACAAGGTAGTTAATTTATTTTTATAGTCATCAAAGGTTGGATCCCATAAACATCTTTTGTTATGGTATAATTCTATAATTTGTAAACATTTTTCATTACTCCAATCCATATTTACGAAATAACCTCTGATAAACTACCTAAAACCAGCCGCCAAAAAGTAAAAATATCAAGAACACTAGAATCCCTTTGAAGAGACCGCCTTGAAGAGCGAGCACGTCCGAACACGAAAGAACGCTCTAGGCAATTGCTCGAGCGCTCTTGCATCGTTTACGCCAAACGAGCGAGATTCTTAGAGCATTCTACCTATTTACCGCCGAACACGTGGCGAACACACTAGAACAACGAAAGAATGCTCGTTGTTAGTTTACATCAAAAGAGCTTTACTAGAATGAGCATTCGCTCGTTTGGTCTAAACGGAGCTTTAGACAAATGATTAGACTATATTTCACATGTATAATAATTATTGAATTCTGTTTGGCACTCAATGATGTTTGTAAGTAAAACTTCATGCAGTGGATTAATATTTATTACCTAATTGATTTTAAAAGAAAGAATTACAAAATGCTACATTCTTAATTTAACCCTACATATGTTAATCAAACTTGTATTGCAATTGCAGTTTGCAGTCGTAAAATACAATCTCGTTAATCTTACGAGATCGCCGCGCGCGAGAACGATCGCGAAGATTCAATAATTGTGTTGGATCAATTTTTGAGTATCACAATATTATGTTTTTCATTTATTGATATGCCTGATCACCTGATTGTCTGACTAGAGATGATCCATGCTTCGGAAGGGCATGTAAAAAGTCGGCCCTGCGCCTGATCTCTCACCAGTCGTGTTGGTCTTCCGTTCCACTGGGCTATGAGAGTATAGGAATAGAAAATGTTCTTGTGTAATTCACACACACTTGGGCACTATAAAATTACTTCTTCGTAACTGGCATGGTTTTAATGAAACCGGCCACCGTCACCGAAACCGGTGTGGGAGTTATTATCATGGCGAGCAAAGCGAGCCCTAGTATAACCCACAACCAGAGCACTAAAAACTGCCTTAAAGATAATTACCACGCAGAAAAACGACGCGAGTCCTCACAAAGCTCGGCTTTTGGCTAGTTGTTATTATATGGCCGATATATTATATTTTGTGTCCCTAAAGGGCGAGTTTGATGGTATTTTCCACCAGGTTTCACCTGTCTAAAAGATTCTGGAATATGAATTCTCACTGGTACATCTGAAGATGGTATTTGTAATTGAGCAGATGAAAACTGCGTTAATTGTGACGGTGAATATATTTCTTCATCGGACAATATACGTTGATGTTGGGGTTCATTTAAAACATACTGCGGTGAATAATTGGGTAGGTTATGCGGAGATTGGTTGGGAATGCCACCATAAGTTGGAGGGTCAGAATTTGCTGAGTTGGGTCGGTAGTATGGTGAAGATGAGCCAGACCAGTTTGACCGAGTACTTTGGCTACCTAGACGTCTTTTCATTAACATACTATCGATCTCTAACATAATTACTTCTCTCTCATATGCCGGAAATTTTCTTAATTTGGTGGCAAGAAGTTTAGCGTATAGTTCACAATCATCATCGTGTCTTGCATTTACGTCATCCACCACTCTGTTTAATATACTTAAAGCATTTGCCATCTCCTTGGCCTCTGATAGCTCTGGTAGATTTTTCGAACGGCTCTTTTGCGCGGGAGGAGCAGTAAATCTTGAATTACTGTTAGTTGTCCCAGCTTCAGTGGTGTAACTTTTAATAACGGGATGATCTAAGTCGCTTTCTGCCTCTGTTTCGTAGTCACATGTAGATGACGAGTCCTGTAATAAAAAATTGACAAATTATTTTTATTTATTTCAAATGATTCTGCGAGAGGTTTTATAGGTTTACCAGAATCTGATGGCAATTTTTGACAGCAGATTTTAAAAAAATACCCTTGATCATTGGATAAATTTTTATATTTGCATGCTTAAGACACATAATCAGCCTAGCCTAGGTATAAGAAAAATAAAAGGATCAAAATATTTTATTCCAATTACCCCGGTATTGCCAGAGTAAATTTATTTTCTCACTTTTTGCCATTAGATTCTGGTAGACCTATACCTTCCCCCATTGTGTGGGCACTGTGGGCGCTAAAGATGGGTACAATCACCTTAGATCTGAATACTTTACGGCGCTTGAAGAAGATAATATTATCTCCTTCAAGCGCCGATACAGGACTTGTGTTATGTCGGCACTACATATAGGCGAACGCGTTGGCCGACGCGTTAGCCAACGCGTTGGCCCAATGTGTAGAACGGGCGACTCGCGCGTTGGCGGTAGGTATTTAGACGTTGGCCGACGCGTTTTGTCGGCACTACATATAGGCGAACGCGTTGGCGAACGCGTTGGCCAACGCGTCGGCCAACGCGTTCGCCTATATGTAGTGCCGACTTTACAGGTACCAGACAACGTATATAATAATTATCTATACATATAATAAAACTGTAGAAATGAAGATTCTGTACATTAAAGATATTCAAAAAATAATAAGCGGAGGGTGTTACTACATCGCTATGGAAGCCAAAAATGTGGTCAGTTTTTTTGTCTGTCTGTTTGTCTGTCTGCCTGTCTGTCTGTCTGTCTGTCTGTCTGTCTGTCTGTATGTTTGTTCCACTATCACACGAAAACTACTGATTCGATTTGAATGCGGTTTTCGCAGATATATTTGTCTTCTTCCAACTTAACATCTGGTGTATAAAAAAAATTCCCCCCACCCCTCTAAAGGGACGAAAGAGGGGGTCAGATTTTGTATAAGACTTTTGCTTTAACACGAAAACTACTGGTCCGATTTGAATGCGGTTTTCGCAGATATATTTATCTTCTTCCAACTTAACATCTGGTATATAAAAAAAAAATCCCCCCACCCCTCTAAAGGGACGAAAGAGGGGGTCAGATTTTGTATCAAACTTTTTTCTTTAATGGACTTACTTCATATTATTAACTGTTTTTCCAACTCAACATCTGGTGTATAACATTTTTCCCTTCACCCCTCTTAGGTGACAAAAGAGGGGGTAAGATTTTGTATCAAGTTTAATTATTTTCAATTAAGTAGAAATACTTTAAATGGCAAAACAATGTTTGCCGGGACAGCTAGTATTTAATACTTTTATACTATACATAATACATATATTTAAGATTTTTATTATATGATAAGTACACATATTTAATACACATCCATGACCCAGGAACTTTTGAAAACTTTTTGTTACGTCGGCGGGATTCGAACCCGCGACTCCCGGCTTGAGCTACCAACAGCCCACCAACTGAGCCACAGAGATCGTCGAAGATGAAAGAAAAAGGTAAGTTCAAAGTAATAATTTAAGCAGTTGAGAAAAAAATATTTAAGTTAGTACTTACTACTCGTTGTATTTAATATTTTGGTTATTCATTTCAGAAAAAGAGAATTGTGGGTCCATGAAATTAATAAAGAACGGCAGCAACATGGGGAATACTGGACTGTTTGAATAAATAACTCAGTGTTTATATAGGCATAATTTCACGCGGTACACGCGGCCTGTTGTAAATATTTACAACTGATCGCGTAATGGCCGCCTCATGTCCACGCGCTCATTCACACAGAAGCGGTAGTGGAGGGCCCTTTTCACATGCATAAGGTTCTGGCACGGTCGCCGTGCTGTACAAAGTAGAAATGTATGACACGGATGACATACGGTCACGGCACGGTCGCCGAGCCATGTGAAAGCTGTCTAAGTACTAAGTAGCTCATACATATTAAATATTTTCTACTTTGTACGGCACGACGACCGTGCCGCAACCGTATCCATGTGAAAAGGGCCGAGGGGTCGAGGGCCGGGGCTTGCGGCCGCGGTATTCGGTAAGCCGCGCCCATGAAGGTACATACTATTGGAGGGCGCCTTATATTTTGACAGTTGATCATGTTACTCTTTCTAACTAACGATGCAGTAAGTTGAGTGAAAGAGAAAGCTCATATCGGTGTATAAACGTCAAAAGTTTGTAATGTTATGTCCTACCCAATAGGACATAACAAAGGAGTCGGTCTGCAATATTTCATGTTTAAAAAGTGCTAATAAAAGTGTTTAGTGAACGTTAAATGCAATATCTTGTTGGGTTTTGTGGTTCCGCTATATAATAAACCATAAAAACGGCCAAGGAATGCCTCAAACACGTGGATTTAACCTAACATGCGTAAGTTTTCAACAACGTTTTTTGGGCTTATCAATCGGTATTTTTGTAAGCTAAAAAGAAAATTTATAAGTTTAATAATCCCTCAATCATGCTATTTAGGGCATTAGTAATAAAAATGTCACATCAAGTAATAATTTGGCTACAAATATTGCATAACTTTTTACGTGTACTTTAGGGATGCACTTTACTTGAAGTATAGTTTATCGATAAAAATATTGTCATGGACTAAATGATTTTTTTTCAGGATTTGAAAATGCTTCAAAATAGACGACGAACAGAAATATTTAGACGCAAGTTTCATGCAAGTTTTTAATCCTCATGAAGGCATCACAATATTGGGATTATCATTTCAAACGTAAATTTGAAATAATGATTTTATTGAAATAAAAAAGTTCTAACGGAGAGTAAAATGATCAACAACTCTCACACCTCCCCCCTGTAAGTACTCAAATCGTTACTTGGATATATTTTTTGAAATTTTATCCTGGCATTACTCGTAAAATTTTAATGAGGCTAAAGTCATAATCATTTAATAAAATAAATTTAATACCTCGATCGTCGGATACCAGACACAATAGATATTCAGTTGTTATGCGGCACTTGAGTTCCGCTTGGGGCTTGATGGGTTAAGTATGGAAAACTTACATAAAGCATATTGCCCCGTATACAATATTATATATTATGTAATATGTATATATTTTTTAATATTAAGTACATTTAATGACACGTAACTATTTTTTTTAGATTTTTGGAATGCTTCTAAAGAAGAGTTCAATATGATGGTGATGACGGAGAGACCTATAATAAAGATAATATTATTTTTAAGCTTAGATTTTAACCGAGTATTCTGGTGGTGAGATGGAGTGAGGACTGAGGAGGGATGGTTTAAATGAGGAAAATCCCCCCTTATCACTACCACCTTCAGGAGACCCCCCCGCTAAGAAAACTGCTGTCAACTGTTTTCATTGTTTGAATATTTTTCATTTAAGAGGCCGGGTGCCATCGAAACTCTCATACATATGTAATACCAAAGTCATTTTCTCATACGAAAATATTTAACATGTTTGAGCTATTTTTCAGCTTAAAATAGTAATTACCTAGGTTCCTGAACAAAAATTTACTACAAAATATTTAAACACTAAAAAATATTTTTTGTTTAAATATTTTGTAGTAAATTTACTACTATTTTGTAGTAAATTTAAACACTAAAAATATAGTAAAATACTAAAAAATATATAAATAAATAGTAAATTTACTACAAAATATTTAAACTAAAAAAAAT
Organism: Polyommatus iphigenia; assembly: GCA_963422495.1. Classification (NCBI taxonomy): domain Eukaryota; kingdom Metazoa; phylum Arthropoda; class Insecta; order Lepidoptera; family Lycaenidae; genus Polyommatus; species Polyommatus iphigenia. Next base: position 24,232,376 of record OY730178.1, on the reverse strand, counting down.
TTTTACTATTGAAATATTTTGTAGTAAATTTACTATTTATTTATATATTTTTTAGTGTTTAAATATATATAAACTAACTAACTAACTCCGCTGGCTCAGCGACCCAAAGTGGATCTTGGCCTCCGAAATGAGCTTCCGCCATTGAGCCCTGTCCTGCGCTACCTCCTGCCAGTTACTGACTTGAAGGTCACGCAGGTCAGCCTCAACAGCATCTCTCCAGCGATACCTGGGGCGTCCAACTGGACGACGTCCTGTTGGACGGCCCTTGTACGCTCTTTTTACCCCGCGATCCTCTCCCATTCTTTCCACGTGTCCCAGCCAACGGAGTTGGTGAGCCTTTGTTTCTCCGATTATATTGGGTTGGGCCACCAGTTCTTCAATTTCGGCACTCTTCCGGATTCGCCAACAGCCGTCATTTGTTTTGGCTGGGCCCAGGATTTTTCTGAGGACTTTCCTTTCAGCGACTAGAAGTTTGTTCTCCTCCTTTTGTGTCAGCGTCCAAGCCTCACAGCCATACATTAGTATAGGCCGAATAATCGTGTTATAGATTCGGATTTTTGTATTTTTGCTGAGAAGCTTGGACACGAGCACCTTGTGAAGAGCTGCGCTGCATCGTAGGGCATTTTTAACGCGAATGTCAATTTCGTCCTCTCGACTGTTGGTGTCAGTCATAGTACACCCGAGGTACTTAAATTTGTGTACACCCCTATACGTTGTATCTCCAACATGCAGGTCTTCACAAGGTATACGCGTGTTTTTGTAGCGTCTCATGATTGACAGTGTTTAAATATTTTGTAGTAAATTTTTGTGCAGGAACCTAGGTAATTACTATTTTAAGCTGAAAAATAACTCAAACATGTTAAATATTTTCGTATGAGAAAATAATTTTGGTATTACGTGTGTATGAGAATTTCGATGGCACCCGGCCCCTTAATTTCTAATTTTTAATATGTGTGTAATATTATACAATGTGTCCTAACACCGGTGTCCAATCCTTATAATATGTTATGATGTATGGCATATTTTATTGACTGAAAGATCGGCCACTGGTGTTGGGACAGTGGACCCAACATTATATTATTATGTGTCCCGTCACCAGTATGAAGTATCCAAACATGCTTCACGTCACACACGTCTTTATTTCTTCGATACGGTAATACATAATAATTGTTATTTTACAAAATTGTTGTTTATTAGTTAAGTATAATAAAGTACATTTGATCTTCTGTTGTTTTTTATAAAAACTGTTGATTTTATTGATATTACACTCCGGTCAAGCTTTCGTGACTTATGGAGTATACATATTATGCATATTTTTAACTATTTGTGTAATTATATACCTAAATATTTTATTTATATAAGTATTTTCATATAATGATCATAATATTATATCCTAAATTGAACATGCAGGTCGAATTATTGATAACCTCCTTTTTTGATGTCGTTTAGTAAAAAATAAAATAAAAATAAACGATCGTTTTAATTAATTAATCGAAACCCTTACAATCGATTAAATTTTTAACCCATTTTTTATGAAAATCGATTTTTAAAAATCGATTTTTTTAATTAATCGAAACCCTTACTATCGATTAAAAAATATCGACAATCGAAAAAAAACAATCGATTGTTCGATTAATCGATTTCGATGTTACAACACTACTCTCCAACCGTCCTACGTTTTTTCCTTGGTTTTTCGATCAGCATGAGAATCTGACGCGAGTTTCACAGTTTTTACCCATCCCACAAAAGTGCTCAACGCCGCTCAAGAAGTTTTCACTTCAAAAATCTATAACATAAAATTATGGTCGACTATTGGTCGATAGCTGTAGTCTAATTTTATATTTTTATCGATATATACAAGCAGATCGCCCATCCCTACACGCACACTTCGGCAGTTGCACACAAGCATAAAATGGCCACGCGCTGGCGAGCTAAGAAGCCATCTATCTACCTATATCCTTAATCTGTGGCCGCGCCGCCCGCCGTGACCGCGTCCAGGCCGCGTGTGTCTATGTCGTTCCTAGAACTCTCAAGTCAGCGTTGCCAGACGTCCCGATTTTGGCGGGACGTCCCAATTTTTTTATCAAAATTAAATGTCCCGCGCGGGACAGCCTCAGTCCCGCTTTTCGGGGAAAGCCCGAATGTACGTGTGCAGCGTGCTGAGAAAGAAAGGTGCGTAATGAAGATAAGAGTGTGGGAGGTAGAGGGGTGGATTTTCTTTGGCTACTTTTACTATCTATTGTCACGTAAACGTTATTTCGCAAATAAAAAGATAAAAATTCAAAAATCTTTTGATTTTATAAGTATCTTTTTTTACTTTGTCCCGCTTTTGACTGAAGAATCCCGCTTTTTCACTCAAAAAGTTGCAAAGTCCCGCCTTGGCACAAAAAAATCTGGCAACGTTGTCTCAAGTCATCCAACTGATCGCCACCGTCACCGCAGGCCGCGTCTGTCTGGGACACGCTTAATAATATTATTGTCGATGGCAGTCGGCGACCACGTAGTGATTATATTCTCTTTGTCGGTGGCACGCGTCAACGGCACTCGGCGGCACGCGTCGACGGCACTCGTCGGCACGCGTCAAAGGCAGTCGACGGCAGCCGTCGACACTTGTTCTGCCGTCGACTGTCGTCGACATATTGTGCCGTTCATCTGAAGTCTCGGATAGCGATTTTACTGGATGAAATTATTATAAACCATTAAGTAATATTCCTTACATGCCACAATAATAATATGCTTTATTTAGACCTCATAAAATGTCGCACATAGTATGTTTTTATGACCTTGTGTATATTTTCTTCCTATTTAATTTTATAAAGTATAAACGATCTCATTATTTATACTTTAATATTATAAAGCGGAAGAGTTTGTTTGTTTGTTTGTTTGAACGCGCTAATCTCAGGAACTACTGGTCTGATTTGAAAAAATCTTTCAGTGTAAGATAGCCCATTTATCGAGGAAGGCTATAGGGTATATTCTTATCACGTTACGATTAATAGGAGCGAAGAAATAGAGGAAAATGTGGAAAAAACGGGAGGAAATTATTGGAAAGGGCTTATCTCACGTACTACTGGATCAATTTTTTTGTTATTTGGCACAGATAAGAAGTAGACCATATTGTGAAGGATCATAGGCTATTTTTTGTGGACTAATTTGTCTGTGAAATATCTAATTTACGCGGGCGAAGCCGCGCAGACCGTCTAGTTTATTTTATAAAAGCCTACTGTCTGCTGTTTCCACATTTTATCCGCCGTCAACACAGAACCGTCAAGTTGTCGCCATTTAGTTGCTAGTTGCTACTGGCTACACCAAAAAAATCACTGCCAATTTCCAGTTTAGACCTGAATATAAAGCTGCTTAGCTGCTAGGTACTTTACGCTTGAAATGCGATACTCCGCTGTAGCTGCTGCCAACCTATTATTTTCCTACCCATTTTAATTATTTTTATTAAAACTCATCAGTCTAGACATCGGATTATATGCACGATCAAAGTGCCAAAATATGCATGCAAATATGCACGAAAAACGGCTGAAATATGCAGAAAATATGCACAATCAAAAGTCACTTAATATAAAAAAAAAATATTTTTTGAAGAGTTTTCTGGTGGTGCCGTTTTTATAATTACATCAAATCCATGATTTTTGATTTCTTGTACAGCACCAATAATAATTTCCTACCAACATATTTTTCCGATTAAAACCTTAAGCCCATGGAAGTTTAAATCGTTAACTACTTTATTCAAATTAAATTATTCAAATTAAATACTAATGTTGCCAACTATGAAGAAAAATTTATTTCTAGCATTGGGATGTATGGAGTTGACACCGCAACGCAATGTTTGGTCACATTCAACAGAATCTATATAGCCGCAGTGCACTTATGGCTGGTTTACACGTATTAAGTTGATAAATAGTTAACTAAATTTTAACTTAATTTTAAGTTATTTATTGCATGTAAACACAAAATTTAGTAGCAAGTAGCAAGTTAAAATTTAGTTAGGTACTAAACAAGGAAATTAGAATTTTGACTATTTTCTGTTAAGTTGGCAGGCGGGGCTTGTCACTTGACACATTTCGGACAGGCACTTCAAATTAAGTTAAAATTTAGTTACTACTTATCTACTTAATACGTGTAAACCAGCCCTTAGTCGCGCGCGAGCTCTTCTACACGCCAGACGTACAACAATAAAAAACAAACACAAAAAAGTCACAAAAATGCCTAGTTATGGGTTAAGACATTGCAAAAATTATTCCAGTAACACTTCAAAATGCAACGGAATAACATTTCATCGGTATTAGCATTCTTATTTAATTATTTTCAATTAAAATACGAACATTAAATTACTAGGCAAAGAGTAGTAGATTCAGAGTGGAATGTAGACAGAATACTGATCTATGATAAGACGACGATGAATGAAGTACTCACGTAGACGAGTTTATATTTTGGTAATATTTAAAATATTACGTACATTATAGTATGCTACATTATAATAATTTTATTATTGTAATTGAAAATATTTAAGTAATTTAAATAAAGTAATTGGCTATAGTGGACTGTGGATCCATACTTTATTGTATAAATTTTATTAAAAATAGTACTTTTTATTTTTATTTCATCCATTTACTCAAATAGATTCTGCATTCATTCGAGTGTAGGCACAAAACTGTGTCACTTCTGCGGTACTGATCTATAGCCATCACCGCCCCGCCTCTCACCCCGCTCATGCCTCAAGTGTGACATGTTTTTGTTGGCAATAGCAACTCCATACATCTCAATGATTTCTAGAAAGATTTTTTATCTACCTATTGGGTGTATAATTGCATTCTTTAGATGGGTATGGAGCCACATATTTGAAGTGTTTTGATCTATCACACCTATGTTTTGTGGTCTCGGTGTGTGTCATGAATCATGATAGCTAGTTTGGAGACTATGAGGGCATAAAACTACCGAAATATGCACTATCACCTAAAAAGTGCCATTATATGCATTTGCATACGCAAGTATGCAAATGCATATAATCCGATGTCTACTCATCACAGCTGTTTGTCGCCGTGCCTTATCAAATAAACCGCGTAGACCGCCGAATACAGCGACAAAAGTAAAATTGAATTTTACAAATTACTTCTTTAAAAAACAGCAACGAATAAGATATTGTGAAATGAAAATAGTAAATACATAGGTAGGTATTATTGTAGTTTTAGCCGTATTACCTATTTTTCCTCGGTATTAATGGCACTGGAGCATACTTACTGAAATGTCCTCTAAGAAAACTTCGTGAGGCTCGTGATACGGCCAAATGGGGTTATATTTTTCGCCTTCACCCATTCCTGATTTTATGATCACAGACTACTTAGAGATACTACGTATGATGTAGAAATTGATTTTTCTTTGGCCCTTTAAAATATCACAGATTGTATTAAATGTGGCTTGTTGTGATTTTGTTGTGAATAATGACACCTTTTTTTTTAATTCGCGAATCGGGTATAAGACAACCACTTTCGGAAATATCGTAGGTATGTCGTAGGTTAGTCGGAGGTTTCACGTTCAGTTTTTCATCAATCTGGTAAGATTGACGTGAAACTGACCTAAAAGCTATCCACAGTCCACATTATGCAATTTCATCTTCGATTTTCGTCATCTTCTCTTTAATCAACTTTCGTTTGGCATATTCAATAATAATAATTGAATGCGTCAAAATCCACCCGCTTTGAAAGAAAAGTGTCATAGCGAGCGCTACGATTTCAACGCGCGTCACGGGCATGCCTCACGTTCGCTGTTGACTGCGCTATAACGCATGCCCTTGACGAACAAAAAAGGCCCAGTGTGGACAAAGCTAATAGCTTTGTCCACACTGGGCCTGGGCCTAAGGAGACCTTTAAACCTACGACTTAATGGTCTAGACATCTAGACTCTAGCCCAAGAAACTTAATAGGTATAAGATTCTTGGTTTTTTCCCCCGGATTGATGGACTGGTGGATTAAATTGACGGATTTTGGAACGGAGTTTCTTTTCGCGCGTTGCGAAAGGGGGCTAGGCCGAAAAAATTGTAACGACACTTTTTGACGTGACAACGTCTTATAATTCGATATGGGCTGCGCGCACGAAAAAACATGACGCAATATGCGGCGTTACCTCGCTGATCGCTCTGAAGGCGTTCCAATATAAAGCCTAGTATCCACTTGAGCGGCTCGGCCAAATGAGCCCGCTCATTTGGCCGAGCCGCTCAAGTGGAGACGCCTGAGCACGCTCGAACTAAGGATACTAGGCTTAAGGCTGTAAAGACGTCATACGCCTAATACTGGTCCAATCCGTTCTGTAGGGTTACCCTGAGACGCAAATCCCTCTGGCGTAATAATAAATAAAACAACCAGTGAGTGTCAGCGAAAAGACGAAAATTTATTCCATTGAATTACATAATATACCAAATGTTGTCGGGTAAGCGATAGCGCGATCTAGAGGCCTAACAGCGACATCTGTTATCAAATCGCGAATCTAAATTAACTTATAAAATATTATGAAGTTTACAAATCTCAACAAAGGTAGTTGTCACGTTCAACTATCTTCAGTAAACCGACTTTACAGACAACCGATTTTTTTTTCACAGTACGTCCGCTGAATCGGCAACGTACGGATTGCCGTTTAGCCTAGTAAATGAATGCTCATAAGGGGGGGGGGGGGGGTATGGATGGAAAAGTCGAAAGCAGAAATTTTGACTTAGGAACTTTGTTTGGACTAATTTGAAGATAAACATACTAGCTAGTCGGTAATCCGTACGCTGCCGATACAGTGGACGTACTGTAAAAAAATATTCGTTTGATGCGAAACGTCCGTTGCGTACTATACCGACCTGTGGACGCTTACCTTTACGCGTTACGTCACAACTGCAAGCGTTATAAACTGTCGACGCCTGCCGTCGGCTGCCGTCGACTGCCGCCGACTGCCGCCGGCACGTGCCACCGACTGCCGTCGACTGCCGCCGACACGTGCCGCCGACACGTGCCGTTCGTCTGTAAGAACCCTAAAAACCTTTATTAACACTTTTATTACATGAAATATGCAGACCGATTCCTTTGCTATGTCCGAGTAAGTAGGACATAACATTACACGCTTTTGACGCTTATACACCGATATAAGGCTCTCTCCTAGTGTATAATATTATCTCAATGTATTTCACAGACAAATTAGTCCACAAAAAATAGCCTATGATCTTTTACGTGGTCTAGTTATAATATAATAACAGAAAAATTGCTCCAGTAGTTCGTGAGATACGCCCTTTCAAATAATTTCACCCGTTTTTTCCACATTTTCCTCTATTTCTTCGCTCCTATTAGTTGTAGCGTGATAAAATATAACTTATAGCCTTTCTCGATAAATGTACTATCTAACACTGGAAGAATTTTTCAAATCGGACCAGTAGTTCCTGAGATTAGCGCGTGCAAATAAGTCCTTTCAAATAATTTCCTCTCGTTTTTTCCACATTTTCCTCTATTTCTTCGCTCCTATTAGTCGTAGCGTGATAAAATAGAGCCTATGGCCTTTTTCGATAAATGAATTATCTAACACTGAAAGAATTTTCCAAATAGGACCAGTAGTTCCTGAGATTAGCGCGTTCAAAAAAGCCCTTTTATAGCGCGAAGCGCTAGACAGGCGCTCCCCGCCGCGTCTCGCACCGATTGTACCTCTCCGACGGTCGAGCCGCGAAAGCATTAGCTGCGCGCGCATGTTTAGACGTAGGCGCGCGCGGCGGGTATTGCGTCACTAGACAGTCGATGTCGCGCCATGCTAATATGAACACGTACTATTCTCTCGCAGCCCGAAGCCGGTCCTATTGTAATAATAATACTGTGTATAGTTTTCATCAGTGTTGAACTCATTGTAAATGTTCAATAAAACTATTTCTCCCTATACTTTCAAATATATTTCCTCCTTAGTTTTCTTTCTTTTCAAAAGAAAAGAAAGAAAACTAAAATAAAAAGAAAACTTTTTACTAACAACAATGACAGTCCACAGAATACATTTAGTGGCGAAACATTACTTCATGGTATTAGGGTAACGAAATGCTTTTTATTTCAATCATTACTGTTGATCCCGAGATTCCTAAGGGGTGCAAGTGTACTCCTTGGCACCCCTCTGCCGGCGCCCATGAATTTTTTACGGGAAGCCGTTTACTAACCTAATTCGGCTCCGGTGGAATGAAGTACTTATATATGATAAAATTAATAAAAAGCAATGTACATAGGATAAAATAGTATAATCGGTTTTCACAACATTAGCACAATAGACATAACTACCAGTACTTCGACTACTAAGAGACGGACGAGTATTAATATCTGTCATTTCTGTCGGGTTTCGCCAGGATAAGTTAAAGGCTGGCGCGCTGGATGGTATAATTTATTTTTAAAAAGAAGATTTTGAAATTGAATTCTGACAGTTTTCTTTGCATGTGCCAAAATATAAACAACCAAAAATTTGTAGGTAACGACCCTAGCGACGACTTTTGTCATAATATGTCAAACTTAAAATTTTTTACAACAGTAATTCTAAGTCGGCATACTCTGTCATTCTGTCTACTCTGACATTAGACAGTACCAATTCATTTAACAAGGTGTCAGATATCAAAACATCAAAAAATAAACATCTTCTAAAATCTGAACGGCCAACACCATCTAAAGTGCCCCGCAAACGATCAAACATCAAACACGTCAAACACGTCAAACACCATATAAACTACGCGTTTGAAGAAAATTTGGATTTACTACGTGTTTTGACGTGTTTGACGGTTTGATGTTTGATCGTTTGCGGGAGACTTTACACTAAAGAGGTTTTACCTCAACACCTTCTCTAGATGTGCTGGCCAAGACAGTTCACCAGATGTTTAAGCCGAGCCCTAGCAAGGGGCTTCGTAAAAATATCTGCCAGCTGCAGCTCAGTGCTGATCCTCTTTACAGTTACAGTTCCATTCGCCACTAGCTCTCATACAAAGAAGTGCCGAATATGTAATATGTGCTTTGTCCTTCTGTGAAACTCAGGTTCTCAGCAAGACGTACAGCTGCATCGTTATTTACTACGAGTATTATAGGCTGTCTGGTGAATTCTTATACCACCACCTTCTCTGGTTTCTATCTCTATTCCCAGGAAATAATAAGAGATTATCTTGGTTGTAATTTTGAACCTCGCTTAAGTTGCTCAAGGTACATCTCAATTACACCTTCACTTGAACCAGAGACCAGCCCAACATCGACATAGCTGCAACTATCAGCTTTTCCTGTCCATTATCACGCTTCCACTGCGTTCTCGTGGACTGACAGCCTTTTCTCGGACACCAACCTTCTTCCTGTGTGTCTTTCCAAAAAAGCATCCTTCGCATATACTATCCTTTGACTTCACATCAAGTTCTCGTTCTATGATTTGCGTCACGTGGCGTCTCTTCTGCTGTAACGTGTCAACTGCATTCAACATCACGCTTTTCTTGGGTTGAATCGGTTTACAGTTCAGTTTATACAAACCGCCATGTTTTTGTCTACTTCCAGTCACGCACAATGCTCCTTTAATCCTGAATGAGCAAGCAAGCAACAAACTTTCCGTGTTTATATCATGTGCTGAAAGCACCGAAAAAAGATTCCTTGTGACTTTCGGAACTAGCCACACATCATTCATTAAGAATGTTCTTTTCTTTGTCTTCATAAGAATAGAACCCTTTCCTAGCGCATCTACCACTTTCCCATTAGCAGTGGTTACCATATGTGGTTCTTGGAAACGCTCGAAATCCTGGAATCAGTCACTTCTCATTGTAACGTGGTGTGTGGCCCCGTTGTCAACGTACCACTCATCCCGATCCGTGTTACAATCAATGACGTTGACCAGCACAGCCATCATGTTGGTCATTCCTGCTTTTCCACGCCGTTCTTTCTTAGGGCAGACCTTCTTGAAGTGCCCAGTTTCACCACATCCATGACACTTAAACGCTTTGGTTCTTTTCTTAGTGGACCTTCTCGTCCTGTCAACAACCAGTGCTTCACCAGTGGATCTTGACACGCATCCAGTATCTTCCTTGGAAGTTGTCGTCAAGGCCCTTTCATGGGCACAAAGCTGACTGGTCAGATTGTCTATAGTTCTGTCCTTCTTTGACATCATTAACCAACTCGACTTGAAGGAAAAATATTCTTCCGGCAATGTATCCAAAATCTTGCAGATAAGCTGTATTTCTGGCAGCTCCTTCCCATCATCAGCTTTAAGTAGCTCTTGATTTAAATTATGCCACAAATTCTTAGCTTTGGATATATGAGTTGCAATGTCATCTGAGATGTCCATCTTCAACTGAAATAGGCTCTTACAGGCGTGATACAGACGGTCATCGTTCACGCCGTCATATAGCCGATGCAGTTCATCCCAGACATCACTTGGACTTGAAAACCTGATCACTTTATCTAAGGCTTCATCAGAAATATTGTTCGTAATCAATAAAAGAGCTGTACGTTCTAGTTTTAAGTACTCTCCTAAATTTTTCTTGTATTCCGCCATTGCCGCAGCAGCAGTAGCATCGCCACTGTTGATTGCTGGCTTCTCTGGATTACTAACTTTACGATTTACAATATCGATAAGCCCATCCATACCTCTCAGTAGTGCAGTCATTCTGTATCGCCACTGCACCCAGTTGGTACCATCCAACTTTGAGATTTGCATTTTACTTAATTCCATAATGAATACACTTCTTGCGTTCTGGGCACATAACCTTATTACGGGAAGCCGTTTACTAATCTAATTCGGCTCCGGTGGAATGAAGTACTTATATATTATGAAATTAATAAAAAGCAATGTACATAGGATAAAGTAGTATAATCATTAATCGGTTTTCACAACATTAGACAGTACCAATTCATTTAACAAGGTGTCAGATATCAAAACATCAAAAAATAAACATCTTCTAAAATCTGAACGGCCAACACCATCTTACACTAAAGAGGTTTTACCTCAACAGAATTCCTCTATTTCTTCGTTCCTATTAGTCTTAGCGTAATAAAATATAGCCTATAGCCTTCCTCGATAAATGGGCTTTCATCTGGGATTTGCGAAGGCGTAGCAACCAGTTGTGTTAAGTCGTTCGCAAGAGCAAAGTCGCAGACAGATCTTCCCGCATCATCAGTTTTACTGAAATTGAGCCAGTCGGCGTGGTGGGCGTTAAAGTCACCAAGTATTATGATCTCTGCGGATGGGATCTGCTGCTGCACCAAATCTGAAGCTGCTTGCAAGTGTTCAAAGAGTCAGTCCGTCTCGGGATCACCACTATGGGACCTATATAGGCACGCAAAAACGCGAGGGTGGTCGTCGCAATCAATGCGGAACCATAATGTTGAGAGGTACCTGACTTCAAGATTGCTGTGGCATTAAAAGCATTTTAATTTTACGATCTACTAAGACTAGAGTGGTCACATAATTTCATTGTTATTTTGTTACAAAACAAATATTTTTGTGGCATAATATGAGACATTTTCTATGAGTAAAATTGATTTTTAATAAAACATAAACCTATAGTTTCAATTTATTCAATTTTATAATATAAATTCAAACATGCGGGATCCCGCGGGATCCCGCGGGATTGGCCAATCCCGCAAATCAATCCCGCGGGATTGAATAAGGTGCGGGATTGCAATCCCTATTCCCTGGACTTCCAGGAATATTTTAAGACACATCGGTTTAACCGATTAATCGAGCTATTGCATTTTTTATATAGTCCGTCAAGAAAGTGAAGAAATTAGAAAGTGGCAACATCGTAGTGTAATCCCTTTTTTCTTAGATTGATTTGAAAGGGATAACACTACGATGTTGCCACTTTTTAATTTCTTCACTTTCTTGACAGACTATGACATATACAAACAAACAAACAAATCTTTATTTCCCTGAAAGAAAGAATTTTACATGATAAGTATCTTAAACAAAACACTGCTCCCCACACTAGGATTCCCTGTGTCGTGGAGAGCAGTCTCTTCCATCATGCACATAGATACATACAATTCATTTTAACCAGCTAATGACATATTTGTGATAACTAACATAAAGTTACATGTTCTAAGTCTTTTTAACAGAACAAATAATGCATTTGTAAGTAAACAGGCAATATATTTTTTAAAGTAGGTGATGCTTTTATAATATGATACAAAATACACATAATAGCATTACAAGATCATTACCGGAGCCACCGAAACCAGCTACAGTACATGTAAGTTAGTGATGAGGTGAGTTATACAAAGATTTTAATACTTTACATAGGTACATTAGGTTGTTTCTTGTAATATCGTAAATTAAACACACACTATAACTACATCATAATTATTTCAAATTTTCTTAACTATATAATAATATAATATATAAATCATAATATTTACAACGTGTTTTCTAAACTGTATTTAATATAAAGTATCAAAATCTCTTATAGTGACTGGATACAGTGTGACCATAAGAGGCCACACCGGAAACAAGTGGCAACTCTATTAATGTCGTGACTTTTTTGACGGACTTAAGCGCTTTTCCACTTATCCTAGCTAGGTTCCTAGATCCTAAATCGTTTCCGATTTAGTCAAGTGGAATAACATTTAGAAGCTAGGATCCTAGCTAGGCTCCTACGTAGGAACCTAGCTAGGATAAGTGGAATAAGCGCTTAAGTATAATTATAGTTTTATATTTACAATTAAAAATATTTGAAAAATTAAAACTAATCAACACAAAAGAAAAGAATTTATTAAAACTACAAAATTTACAAAAGAAAATGGCAACACGGACAGAGTTTGAACGTAACGAGCGCGCGAAATGTGAGGAGAAAATGGACGAGTCGACGGGCGCGTTCGGCTTATATAGCCCGATCGCGTGGCGGCAATCTGGCATCTTCTTCGTCTTCTTCGGTAGGGGGCGCAGCTAACACGGCCTCTCCTGACGGGCCGGCGTCCTCGCTGGCTTCGGACGAGACCCTCTCGACGATGGCGGTGACTTCGATAACCCGTGTGGTCGGTGTCTCCGGGGCCGGGGGACCAGCGTCGGAGGTGGCTGGCGTTATAGGTTGAGGCTCATCGTGGTCATCATCTGTAACAGTAAACACAAACATTTGAGCCTCTCGGTCTTGGTCTACGGGTCACGAACCACATAAATAACAGTTGTTGAACCAGTCAAAGCGATGCTTGTGAGATGCAAACTAAAAATTTATTTTATTGTTCTCACTGTCTACACTTAGTTCCCTGTGGAACTTACACGACAGGCTAGGATTTATATAGGTCTTTTCTTGTTATGCTGCAGCATGCAAGTCAACCTCAATACCTTTACCTGCTAGATTCAGGGTTTACGATGGTCTTTTCTCATTGTGAGTCAACCAAATACCTTTATTTGCGGGATTCAGGGTTTACGATGGTCTTTTCTCGTTGTGAGTCAACCAAATACCTTTATTTGCGGGATTCAGGGTTTACGATGGTCTTTTCTCGTTGTGAGTCAACCAAATACCTTTATGAGCGTACTGCAGGTTTTACAGGGGTCTTTTCTTTCGCAAGTCAACCCTTTACCTTTGCTCACACTTTCGACCAGGATAAGAACAATAAATAAATAAACAGATCTCAACAGGCAAAGCGTCTGAACTAAAAATTACAATTAACAATAAAAATAATAATAATAAAAACGCTGAGCAAGTCTCGGGTGTCCACTCGCCTTGCCATGGAACCATGTACTCGGCAGCGGCCTGAGTAGTTTTTCCGTACGAACCAGCGATAAGCCTAAGTTCGTATCGTCCATTAGGCAAGATTTTTATAACGCGATATGGACCCCGCATACCGCTATCAAGTTTCCCTGCACATTGAGAACGTTTGATAACGAAAACCGAGTCGTTCAGTGCAAATGTCTTAGGTGGCGAGCGATTTTCATTAACTCGCGCGTCTTGGGCCGCTTGATTTCGCGTAAGTAAGTTCTCAGCGCGCTGGCGGCGCAGCTCGCGGCGAGCCTCACGGTTAGAACTGCTACCGGTTGAGGCTAAGTCCCTGACGAGAGACTGTATGACCGGCGTGGTAGAATCAGTTCCAATCAACAGGTTGAGGGCGGACGCCTGTGTTGTCTTCTGTTTTGTTATATTAAGTGCTAATTGTAATTTCCACAGCACGTCAGACCATAACTCAGACCTGTGATTGACTTCTACTCGTATCATATTTAAGACCGTCCGACAGTAGCGCTCGATTTGTCCGTTAGACTGATGCATTTCAGGGGTGATAAAATGCAATTCTATGCCAAAGTTTGATGTCCAGCTAGCGAACTCGTTACTCTCAAACATCCGTCCGCGGTCACATACTAAGTTACGTGGTGTGCCAAAAATTGAAATAGCGTTAGCTATGACACGTACAAGTTCGGCACTATCTTGCCTATAAATTGGATAAAGAAGACAATATTTTGAAAAAGAATCGATTAACATCAAAATAAACTTATACCCGTTGGATTCGGGAAGAGGGCCAAGTACGTCAGTATGTACTGTTTCAAAGGGAGTGGACGGCTTTGACCATGATACGATTGGTTGTGATGGTGCACGAGGCACTTTTTTATGGGCAATACAAATTATACAATGTGATATATATTTTCTTACAAATTGACGTATGCCCGGAAACCAAAAGTGTTCCAAATCAGATCTAAAGTTTTATCGGTACCGATATGTTGGTGTTCGTCGTGGAACGCGCGTAATAAGCTTAGTCGATAAGCTTTAGGGACATAACAAAGTAGTCGAGAAGCTTCGCCGACCGGACTATACTTGTAATAAAGAATGTCGTCCTTCCTAACATAACGCGAACTGTCTAAAAGTCCCTCCTGTAATTTATTTATTAATAAAAGTGTCTCCTCGTCTGCGGATTGGGCTAGTTGTGCCCAATTAAGGGGTTTTCTGGCAGTGACAACATTCACGGCATTACGACTGAGATAGTCCGCGTGTGGTAGCATTGCACCCTTTCTATACTCAAGGACAAAATCGAAGTCCTGGAGGTACATCCACCAGCGTGCCACTCTAGGTTGGAGATCCTTTTTACGCTGTGTCATTTTTAAAGCATTACAGTCTGTTATAACTTTGAAATGCTTTCCAATCAAATAGTGACGGAAATGTTGTAACGCTTTAACAACAGCGAGGGTCTCCAACTCGTAAGAGTGGTACCTTGGTTCTGCGCCAGTCGTTACTTTACTAAAATACGCTACCGCATGCTTTCTGCCGTCGGAGTGTGTTTGTAATAAAACCGCGCCGTAACCTAACGAGCTCGCATCGGTGTGAACCTCGGTCTCGAGACTCGGGTCGAATATTGTCAGAACGGGTGCGCTAGTGAGATGGTCAATAATTTCGCGCCTAGCACGTTCTTGTTCATCACCCCAATGAAATTTTATATTCTTGCGGGTCAAGATTGCTATAGGAGCAGTTTTTGCAGCGTATCCCGGGATGTACCTTCTAAAGTAGCCGGCCAGGCCAAGAAACTGTCTAACTTGTTTTACATTTTGAGGCTTAGGAGACTTAGTCAAGGCCTCAATCTTATGGGTGCTCGGCCTTACCTGACCGTTACTTATAGTCCTCCCAAGATACTCTACTTCATTGGTCAAAAACGAGCACTTTCGTAAATTAATTGAAAATCCGGACTCAGTTAATAATTTAAGTACGGCATCTAATAATGACAGGCCTTCATCAATGGTGTTGCTAAGCAACAAAACATCGTCAATATATGCTAAAACTTGTCCCTATTCAATGAAAGGTCGTAAGGTACTAGAAATAATTCTCTGATAGACAACGGGTGCGTTCGCAAGGCCGTATGGCATTTTTAGATATTCAAAGTGACCTTCGGGCGTCACGAACGCAGTTTTGTCCACAGAGTCCTCACTGACCTTGATCTGATGAAACCTTGTCACCATATCCAACGCAGTAAACAATTTGCACTTCCCGAGTCTATCTATATGGTCATCGATCAGTGGAAGCGGGAATCTATCCTTTATCGTGATGTTATTTAGTGCCCTGTAATCAACGACCATTCTATCCTCGCCATTCTTTTTCTTTACTAAAAGAACTGGGCTCGAGTACGCGGACTCAGACTCGCGAATTATACCTTTTTGTTTAAGATCGCTAACAATGGCCCGTACTCGTAACTTTTCATCGTGGGACATTTTATAAGGACGGTAATTAACGGGCACGTCACCCGTAAGACGAATATGCATCTGCCCAGTTTTTACCGTTGTAGTAGCCGTCCCACTCAGAAAGAAGTCTGAATATTTCCGTAATACATTGTTTAACCGTTCCCTATCTTTACCACACAAAGGGGTGCTTAAACTATTTGCTTCGTCAATATTAAAAATCGTTACATTATTAACAGAGCCGCTATCTCTCATAATACGCTGTAAATTACCCGTACGAATGTAGGCGATTCCAGGCCGGTTCAACACATCGGTGCCGATTAGCACCGGCGTGCTTAAACAACCGGAGGGGACTACATGAAAATCAATCTCTAAAGTAACTTCATCGAACTCGATTGGTAACGTAACATAAAAGTCGGATCGTACTTCTGTACCGTTCAACCCGTATAATATTTGTGTATAACGATTCAGCCGGCAAGAAAAATGGTTTAGTAAATCTTTTGAGATAAGCGATATGCACGAGCCACTATCGATCAAAACATCTGTGGGTACTCCGCACAAAACCGCACTAATAACATCCTGATTGTTATATTTGTTTACGATTTCGCGGCAAAAATTAACGTTCGCTTTATTACGTGAAAGTGATCTTTGTTTAGTAAAACATTCTTCCTCCGAATGACCTATTTTTTTACAAAAGTTACAATGGGGTTTATCTAGAAACGATCTGGGGGCGTCTTGATTTGAATTATTCACGTTAGTCGCGATATCGGAATCTGAAGATAATTTCAAACGCTTGCTACAATTAATACTTTTATGTCCAAATTGTTTACAGTTGTAACATTTTAATAATAACCTAGCGCTGTCGCTCGAGCTTGCATTGCGCTTCCTATCTTTCTTATCGCGGACAAGCGTACCGGAACGGGGATGACTATTGCGCGCACTATTATAATTATTACTTGAACGACTCAGCGGCATAACATACGTCGATAAAAACTCCACAATAGATTCGGGCGTCAGCTTTGCGTTCGTAGCTGAGGCTCGAATTTGAGGATCTTTGATCCCACGTACGATAATTGCACACAATAAGTCGTCGCTTAAACCATTAACAATACGCAAACGTAACAGGGATTTACGTGCATAGTCCGCGTATGTGGAGTATTTATCAGATTCGGTACACATAACATCAAACAGTATATTATTCGCAATGTCAATTCGTCGGGGACAGAGGGCCTTTAATTCGGATTTAAAATTAACCCAATTTCGATCTGTACAACCCCAATCGCGCAGCCATGCACGTGCATCACCCCTTAAACAAGAACCGACGCGAGCTAAACACTCTTTTTCGTCCCAATTATTTTGAGCACGTGCACGGTCAACCTCGTCACACCACGCGTTGACATCGTGAATACTCGGATCGAAATCCGACACATAATAATGGGTAGATCTCACCGGATTTAAGCTTCTTAACGCTTCGATGAGACGCTCCGTTGTCGGGTCCTGGCTCGACGAAGGCGTGGCGGTCGTGCAGCATGGCGATGTGAACAGCTCGCTCGGTGCCACGGAGCTCGCACGTGGCTCGGTCGGCCGCGGCGTCGAGCTGGCCTCGGTGCCAACGACAGCGCTCGTACAGGGACCGCGCGCCGGTGCGGACGCCTGCTCGATGGGGCGCGCCGCTGCATCGGGAGGCGCCTCGGGGCTCGTGCGCCGTTGCTCCAGCGCAGTGAGCCGGCTGAGGATAGCTTCCATCGTAGCGCCCAAATGACCTATACCTATAGGGGGAGGCGTGCGCTCTCGTTGACGTTTTTTACGCGAACCACTTGACATTCTAAAAACTTGAACTTTATTTAACTAGGTACGCAAAATCAGAAATGACACTTGGCGGTATTAGGGCCTCCGAATCCCACTTCTGATTTTATATTTACAATTAAAAATATTTGAAAAATTAAAACTAATCAACACAAAAGAAAAGAATTTATTAAAACTACAAAATTTACAAAAGAAAATGGCAACACGGACAGAGTTTGAACGTAACGAGCGCGCGAAATGTGAGGAGAAAATGGACGAGTCGACGGGCGCGTTCGGCTTATATAGCCCGATCGCGTGGCGGCAATCTGGCATCTTCTTCGTCATCTTCGGTAGGGGGCGCAGCTAACAATAGAATATTTTAGTATTTAAGGTCAGGAGCCGGACTCCGGAGTAGCTGCAAAACACAATAATTTTCTGTTTCTTGTAAACCGTTAATTGATGCCAGATTGATGGTAAAGTTAAACTGACAGTCCGGATTGATCATGTAACATCGTGCATAGGTATATTCAATGGATCAGTAGCGCTAGCACGGCGACCAGCGGAAATGCGAAAGTATGGACAAACTGTGGAAATAAACCTAAGGTGCCGATCTGATCTTTTTTCGTTCCGAAAAATTCAATAGGGACCGTGCACAGCGACGACACTGCCACTAGTGACGAGAAGCCGAAACTTATGCGAAAATTTTATTGTCAAGCTCAAGTCAAGCTACGGAAAATTATAAGATTTCTTGAGAAATTTGAGTATTTTCAAGAATTGAAATGCATTGTTGTATTCCCGGGTGTTCTAATACATACAAGAAAAATAAAGGAAAATCGAACAATATAAAATTTAACTATTTTCCAGCCAAAAGTATTCACATGCCATGGCTTATTGAAAAACGAAAGAAATGGATAAAAGCCGGTAAAAACATACGTGATTATTTAAAAAGTTCCATGAATGTTATGTGTAGACTCGTAAAAACACTGAATTTTGTAGATTATAACCGTAAATTCATTTCTGATGAACACAATATTATGAACATAACATACAACCGTTGCTTCTTTCAGTAAACATCCAAACTGGCTTCCATCTAAATTGATATACATACCTCACCGCACCACTCATTTAATTGGCATAAAGTTGCATCAAAAGTAAGGATAATTTGGAGAAGTCCTGCCAGGAATTCAACACAGAGGATAGTATTGAACTTGAACCATCTTGTCAAAGTGTTGGTTCTCAAAAGGATGATTCTTCAAGTAGGAAAAAGATTAATAGTGCAGTCTTTGTGTGTTAAGTATTTGTTTGCACTGATGAGGTCCAGACTGAAATTAGTTAAAATTAGTGACAAACAAAAGTTGTGGAGATGTGTGGAGATGGAATCGATTGAATCGCAAAAGGTTGATGAAATAAAAGCATTTATTTTAGTGAACTTGTTTTATTTTATTAATCCATAAGCATTTTCAGTAATTATAAGTATTTTTTGCATCTTCATTATTTCATTGCAATATTTATCAAGTTTTTACTTTCTATGCTGATGGATGCTACTAATTACTTTTTCAGACATTTTCTTAGTTAACTAGATAAGCTTTATACATATTTTTTATACACGCTTTCGATCTTTTTTTACGGGTAGAAACCTATCCATACTTATTATTATAAATGCGAAAGTGTGTCTGTCTGTTAACACTTCACGCCCAAACCGCTGAACCAATTTTGCTGAAATTTGGTATGGATTTACTTTGAGCCCCGAGAAAGGACATAGGATACTTTTTATCCCGGGAAAATGTACGGTTCTCGCGCGAGAAATGATTTTTGGCGCAACGGAGTTGCGGGCGTCATCTAGTCTTTTACTTTAATCCTTCGATCGCGGATTCTTGGAAATCTGTTGTTGTTTTCGCGGCCGCATGTGGCCACTTGGAAGTAGTGTATATGTCATAACATATACTATAGTCTGTCATGAAGTGGCATTTTTATTAAATTTTTGTCGGTCGCGATTAGCCGCGGTAAAGATCGGAACGGCACCTTAGGTTTATTTCCACAGTTTGTCCATACTTTCGCATTTCCGCTGGTCGCCGTGCTAGCGCTACAGATTGATGAGAAACTGAGCATCTAACCTTCGACGCATTCACAAATCACATCGTATATTTTGTAGTTACTTATTATTTTTTGACAAGTTTATAGTATAAATATATAAATTTATAGTATAAACTTTATACGTAAGATCTCTATACCTAGTTTTTACATGGTTTACAGTTTACGTGACACGTTGGGCCAACGCGTTAACTTGGCTCTTGACCGTCGGCCGAATGTCTTTCTAAAGCTAGCATGAGAGTTGGCAACACTAGTAAAATTTTTCTTTCACAATCACACCTAGTTTCACACCTTGCATTCAAAATAATGCTTTAATGTAAAATTGCGCGTTTCATCACCCAAATAAACGACATGTAAAATCTAATTTATTTTATAATTACTGTCGATTAAATCGAATCCATCTAATTATTGTAAATTTGGATTTAATTTTAAATTAAGTCATGTGAAGTACTGTGCTCAAATTATTTGACACAATGATTAAGGAAACATAATTTGACATAAGTAGTCAAAAGACGCCATGTTTGTCACGTTTTTGCTAGAAGTTGGTTCTTAACTGTTATCTTTATTCCTCGACTTATTAGCAAATTACGCTTTTATTTCCATTAACAGATCAAAATGAGTGATAGTTATCAAGTGAATAACAGAAAACGCCCGAAGACGTCGAGTCCATCTAATAAAGTAAGTTGTCATGAATTCCCGCTTTCTGATACATTGAGGGCCTCACGCGTAGATGCATATTTTTGATTTTGTTTTATCTTCGCTGATGCCTTGCTGTGCGATATAAATAACTGTATAATAATATATACTCGTATTTTTTATTTTATTTTATGTGTCCTTATAAGGATAGTATCCTTCTGATGTAGAAAAGCACTATTTTCAAATTTAATCAATTCTTACTTTTTAAATTTCTTTTGCATTTTGCATATAACCAATATCTTTGTTTCACCGCTCGAAGACTCAGAAAAATAGTAGAACAGTTGGTTCTTTTCCACCAACTGAATAGGTACACTGATTACACTAATGATGAATACTCAAGAACAAGATGAGATGACATTTGCAATTTCTATAAAATTTTCGTGTCACACAATCTACACATAAAACTTTTTGCCATCTGAAGTCTTGCGGCAGTATTATTTAATAATTATTGGTATTAGTATCCTAGTTTTTGAAGTATGGTACTTACTCTTGTTTGCTAGTGCATGCATAAAATTTATCTGTGGTGATTGTGTGTAAGAAGTATTGTTACATATCTTAATGTATGTTTATATTATATTTATCCTGATACCTTAAAATAGTGGCACATTATAAATGATGCACAATTTGGTTTACCAATTGCTGTAAAGATAAACATTACAGAATATGATATCAATTTCAAATACTTTATTCTGTATATGTTTAATCAGAATTAAAATAAAAGGTAAAATCATAATTCACCCTGTTTTTCCTTATCCTCTTAATATTATGTACAAATTACCCTGTTTATGAACACTTTAACCCAACAATCCCCAAGCGGCAGCCGGCTGCCGCATAACAACATCTATTGAGTCTGCGATACCTACGATGGAGGTGTTAATGTTGCTTATTGTAACTTTTCTGTAAGGATTTTTTTTGTCAAAGTTTATTATGTACTTACTGGACTATAGTTAAGATATTATATTATTACACACGCTGCTGCTCGCCAATTTTGTTTTACTTGAACTTGGATAGATCAAGTAAAACAGAACTGGCGAGCAGATCTACATACATATTATTGGAGAAGAGTCGGAACTTGAAGAAACCTAATAATCTAATTCTCTTTGATATTTGTTGCTGAATGATTATGGAATGATACTATAATATTAAAATCTTTGATAATATTAATAGAATATGAACACAAGGTAAAAAGTAATTAAAATACAAAATAAGAATAACAAAAATTATTGCCTGTGTATTTCACCTAAGTGCTAGTTGTTAGGGCGCAAATTCATTAGTTGTTAACTCGTGCGGTATACAGCATACGGGTAGTCAATGACAACTAATGGTGCATTATGATCGGTCGAGGCATGCGTTTCAGAAATCTCCCGCACCCCCCGCCCTATCGACCAGTGAAAATGCGCCCTTAAGCTGCTATGAAACATATACACATATTTTATAGACTGTCCTATTATTATTACCTATAAGTAATAATAACCCTACTAATATTATTACCCTTCCTCTTGACTTTGCTGTAGTGGGGTAAAATTTTTTTAAGAAGCTACTGCCTAATGACAAATTGAATTGTATAATTCCTGAATAGACATACATTACGAGAAATATAGTTATCTAGGTAATTTTACTACACTAGTGCCTCAAAACAAAAAACTTTCTTCAAATTAAATTTTAAAATGGCATAATAAGTGTATACAGGTAATAAGTTTAAAAACTGTAATCTGGTTACATAAAAATTAAAAGTATTATATTTTGAAGTTTGAACATTTACATTTATATAAATGAACACACTTTGAACAACTTTTATGAGATGTCTGCTCTCTTTGCATGTTGAAATATTTTTATTATTATTTAGCCTCTTTTTCCGAATTGTCTGTTTTGCAGTGTTATAAGAATTTTCTTGTAAAATATAGTCTCTTAATTCGGTGTGCCTGTTGGCAAAGGCCTCCTCCAGCTCTTTCCAGTATTTTCTATCCTGTGCTACTCTTGTCCAGTAGGGTCCAGCAATGGGGATTGTCTGTTTTGCAGTGTTATACTAATTTTCTTGTTATATATAGTCTCTTAATTCGGTGTGCCTGTTGGCAAAGGCCTCCTCCAGCTCTTTCCAGTATTTTCTATCCTGTGCTACTCTTGTCCAGTAGGGTCCAGCAATGGGGATTGTCTGTTTTGCAGTGTTATACTAATTTTCTTGTTATATATAGTCTCTTAATTCGGTGTGCCTGTTGGCAAAGGCCTCCTCCAGCTCTTTCCAGTATTTTCTATCCTGTGCTACTCTTGTCCAGTAGGGTCCAGCAGTTAGTTTAATTTCGTCTTCCCATCTCATGGCAGGTCGACCTCTTGTCCTTTTGCCATCTCTTGGATACCACATAATGACTCTCTGACTCCATTTACTTTGTTTGCATCGTACAGTGTGCCCTGCCCATCTCCATTTTAGCATATCTATACGTCTGAAGATGTCGACTACTTTAGTTTTCATCCTGATTGTTAGGCTAAGCTGTCCGTTTGAAATATGCTGTGTGCTTATTACAGTAAGCATTATTTTATGCTTTAAATTACAATTTTATTTCTGCATTGGTGTGGGCAATACATTTAAATACAGTCCGTAAACTTTAAAGGAAATTATTCTTAGTTGTTTTTGAGGCTTTTTTGCGGTTCTTTACAGTGCCGTAAATAGCCTTTTTTGGCGCCCTGTGCGAGCTTCATAACTGCGCCCATGTTTAAGGGTTCCGTAGTCAACAAGGAACCCTTACCTATAGTTTCGGTCTGTCCGTCCGTCTGTCTGTCTGCCTGTCTGTCTGTCTGTCTGTCTGTCTGTCTGTCCGCGGTTTAGCTCAGATACTTAGGTATAGGTATTCATAGATCATTTTCCGATTAAGGGATCCATTTGTGAAATATGACGTTTTAAAGTGGAAAATATCGTTAGAGTCCAGTGTCCCCCCTTCTATCAGCTAAACAGTTGCTTCTAGAAATGTGAAAAACGTGTGTTTACGAGAGTAGGAAATATGCTGAATTCAAAAGGAAAAGTATCACGGCTTGATAAGTTATTTAGTAATAGTCGATCAACTAAAAAAATGTATTCGACGAAGTATAAAGGAACTTTTCGTTCAAATTCCTTTGAACGTAACTGAGATGATGTTGTTAGTAGTGTTAGCGTAGGCATTGCTGGGACACCCACGATTCACTGAACGAATGAAAAAACTATTGACGATGGTCTATGAGTAATATTGAACATTTAATTATTACTGTAGAAGGGTTTCCATGCCTATGGGATCTAAATAACGAAGATTATAATAACAGGGATCTTGTTTTACAAGTTTGTCTCTTATTTTACCAAATAATTCTTCAAAAGAGCTTATGAACATCCAATGATAATCAAAAAATCTTTCTGGATAGCCTTTTTTTACATAATTTTAGCCCTCCGTGTGTTAAGTGGATGTACCCAGTAACAATGACGCTTTTTTTTCTGAGAAATTAAAAATGCGATTGCGATTTCGACGAAGATTTCCTAATCTTCGTCGAAATCCATATTTCTTCCAAACGTGTGCACTCCACTGAAGCTACTCCAAATTTTTATGATACGGTTTCCGAATCAGGAAAACTGATGTACCAATCAAAAATTAGCGGTGCTATGGAACTCTACATTGCGAGTGGCCCGACACGCACTTGGCCGGTTTTTTAAAGTTATTATAGGTACCCAGAGCAATGCTATGTTGTTTAGGCTTATTTTATTTCATTCAGGGTGATAAAGTAAAACTTGGTGTTAGTAGACCAATTACAATTATAATTTTATGATATTATAGTATTTTGGAAAAAAATCATTTTTTAAAATGTTTTTCTAATTTAATTGACGTTTTTGATGTTACTTGCACGTAGGTATAACGTATTCCTGGAATCGAGCACTAAAGGCGCAGCGGGAACTTATCGCGAGCAAACCGAAAAAATAATAGTCCTACCAGCTGGTCTGGCCATTCTTGAGCCCCCTAGAGTCTACGCCCTATGCCTGGGCACCGGTGGCACCGCCCTATTTACGGCACTGGTTCTTTAGCTGCTTTGCTCTTGTATGTAATATTATGCAGAATATCTATGAAAATGTTGAAGTGCGCAATGCGCGGGGTTTTTATTGATATTTTATTGCAAATAGTAAGAATAAGTTGACTGAAAGGTGAAAAAATATGTACATGTTAACAAGATACATTCAGTGTGGATACAAAATATGCACATAAAGATATTATATTACATTATATTTATAAAATATATAAGCCGTAAAGTATATTAAAGCTTATAGAATTGTTGTATGTGAAAGCTATTAATTCAAAGTAACACTTTTAAACAGGTCTTGTCATAAGTTCTATTTCTTGTTGTGTGTTCTGCAGTCTAGCTCTGTGTATTACTTACTGCACAACCACTTAAACTACACAAGAAAGTACATACTACATACAAGTTTATTTCTTTCCAGTCTTTCGTAAGCAGTGTGACATCACAAGTAACAAGATTCTTGCCATCAACATTGACAAAATGGTTTGGTCAAAGTTCCAGTGCTAATGGCTCTGCTACGTTAGCTGAATCAACAGATTCGTCAACAGAAGATGAGGCAAACGAAACTCCAATCACAACACCGCCAGCAAAGCGAATGCGGTACAGCCCATCAGCAAAAAATTCAAGTCCACATTATACTCCTATAAGTGTAAGTTAACAACTTTTAAAACATATAGCTCTAAAATTCAGTCTGAAAATTTTTATTAGTCCTATTCCTACCAATTCCTATTCCTATACTTCCTACCCTACTTCCCAATCCTAATAATATTATAAACCTGCATGGGCGTATGCCTCCCCTCTCACCACTTAACTCTCTCCGCTTCACTATTAAAACTCGTGAGCATTTTAGGGACCGATCGCTCTTCTAGGGGGGGGCAGCTGCTCCTCCCTGCCCGTACCTTGCTACGCCCATGTAAACCTGAAAGTTTCTATGTATGGATATATGTCCATATGCTTGTTACTCTCTCATGCAAAAACTACTGAATGGATTTTAATGAAACTTTACAATAATATAGCTTATACATCAACAAAATTCATAGGCTACAATTTTAACCGACTTTCAAAATGGTGGTGGTGTATAGCCTGTAGAGTATAGGGTATCATCCCAATTTAGTACCATGTTTACAAAAGTTTTGACCTGACGAAGGGATCCATAAGTAATTGAGGGAACTCCTCAAAATTTACATGGACACTTGTGGTGACTTCGGTTTCGTGAGAAGTATTCTAAGCATATTATGCTACCAACAAGTAAGATTTTGCACCGGTCTGGAAGGTGCTGACAGAACTCGTGACTCTTTATGTATACAAGTTTGGGAGTTTAGTTGCACATTACATTCATAATCAATCATCATCACTACCATATTAACCATTATGCCATGCATTGTCCCATTGTGGGTCACAACGGAACTTTTCATAGTCTTTTAGATCGAGACTCGAGTTTGACACCATCTTAGTAACCATAGCACCAGGTTTAATATATACATTGTTTTAATGTATATTAAATCTGGTGCTATGGTTACTAAGGTGGCAATTTGATAATGCCATCCATGAGGTAACTGCTCAAAATGTATATGGAAACTCATGGTGATTTTAGTTAACAAAGTAGTAATACTATTAAGTATTTTGTGAATATTTTAAGTGCCTTTGTGTAGCCATTATTGATATAGAGCAAAAAATGCCAAAAAATCAAGTTTGTTGTATCAAATGTGCCTCCCTTACATATTTGATTATTTTTGTTTTTAGTATTTGTTGTTATAGCGGCAACAGAAATAAATAATCTGCCAAAATTTCAACTCTCTAGATATCACCATTCTTGAGATACAGCCTGGAGACAGACAGACATCGAAGTCTTAGTAATAGGGTCCTTTTTACCCTTTGGGTACGGAACCCTAAAAATTAATTTAAATTTTGTTACTCTGATTAAATCTCAAGAATAGCTGAACCGATTTGGCTGATTTTAGTCTCGAAACAATTATTCGTGGGAGTCCAGAGATGGTTCATATTAGGAGGAAAATGATACGAAGTGCACGGGGTCATATAATGCTTTGTAATATCACTAACAAAAATGGGCTGAGTGCGAGTGGGACTCTCGCACAAAGCACCATACCATGATTATAAAGCATAAAAAGTTGGTGGGACACACATATTTCACCACTTTGGATAATGGATAATGACTGAAGACCTATTCATAGATACCCCACACATAATTATAATGGGTTAGATGAAAAAAAAGTAGTTTTTACTTTTTTTCTGAAAATCTTATAAATGCGGTTTACAGAATACGTCTACTTACCAAGTTTCAACAGTATAGGTCTCAAGGGCGTCGCCAGCCGATGGCGCAGGGGGGGGGGGGGGGGGGGGGGGGGCAAGTTGACTTTACCTACTACAATTCATACTTTTCTCATTCTCTATGAGTTAGAGTGGAATTGGTGAATTCATTCGAGTTTCGACGTACGGGAATGATTGTTCAAGGCTTGAACTTCAAGCAAATCAACTCAAAGACTTAGGACTTTAGTTGCATTATATTTGGCAACTTTTTTAGAATCTCTAGGGGGAGGGGGGCACCTGCCCTTCCCTGCACCCCCTTGGCGACGCCCTTGATAGGTCTTATAGTACCGAGAAAAGTGGCTGTGATATATGGACGGACAGACACATAGACATACATGACAATCTGTTCTTTTTGCCATTTGGCTACATAACCCTAAATGTGTTAAAACTGCATGAGCTAAAGTCATGACAATGACAGGACTTTGTAAACCATATTATCCACTTTGTAACTGTTTTTACTAGTGTATGTAATATGTATACCGATAAAATTTTAATGAACTTCCTGCTATGTAATTTTTTGTTTTAGACAAAGACATCAAGTACTAACACTGACGCTATAGAACCCTTTATTACTACACCATCCACATCCGATAGAATGTTCAGAAGAACCACAAATCTTGTGTCGACATCTATTCAGCAAAATGATGAATCTACAGTTTCAACAAATGACAGTAAAATAAACAACTATGATTTGTACAAATCAGAAGTTCTTATAGAGAGGAAAAGGAAGTCTATATTTGATAAAACTCAAGATTCTGATGCAATTATAGGTAAAGTTGAATATTTAATTTGATTCCATAATATTTAAGGTCAAACACAGATCTAGTATACTGTATACTGTTTAAAACTTATTACCCACAAGACTTTATAACAAAAAGTGAAAAAACCAGATAATATGTCTTTGACTGTGCTTATTACGTCTTTAACTTAAAAATATTTTTTTAGAGGATGCAGTAGCAAGATCAGCGTCAGCCAAAGTGGTTAATCTCACTCAGCCATACTTCAAAGCGGGATTGTTGTCTTCACCGTTTTACAGTGGTACAACCTCGTACGGCGGTGCAGGAGGTTCATTCGTAAATCGACCAAATGTGAAAAGCAGAAGAAAAACAATTGTAAAAGAACCTAGTACCACCAATGATGTTTCTATAAGCTATTCATCTAGACGTATATTGGACCTGCTCGAAAATTATTCATCTCCTTCAACGGAGGCAAGGAGAATACCATCGTACTCAACTCCCACCACGAGGTCTTTGCGAGAACAAGCTGACACCCGCCAAATAAAGAATACTTGTGAGTGTTAATTTTAGCGTAAACCATATTTTATTGTTTTATTATATCAAATTAATAACATTTACATCTTTACATATCAAAACTGAAGTGTATAATCATTTTTTATTTGTTTCTCAGCATACAAAATGCAAGAGCTGCATGTACCACAGATTGCTTCTATAATAAGGCTGAAACAAAAGCAGTTAATGGATTCATCAAATGCAGCACGACAAATTATTGCATCTCTCAGTAGCTCTACTCCCTATCCTCAAAGTCCAACCAGGTAAATTAATAAAGATTTTAGTTTGTTGAGACTTTTGTCAAATAGAATTGCCTGTTTCAGAAAAGAAAGTAAAGTCGGTCTTACTGCTTAGTAATCACTTTTTCAAAGATGATTTTTATAGCAACTTATAAGTAAAGTCAGCGCGTAAACTCGTACGCTAATCTAAAGTCGTTTTCGAAATGATAAGAATTTACACAATAATACATTACAGTGACTGAACTATTTACAAAGTCTTAACCTTATCCTTGCTTTTACAGTCGCAGTCAAAGTGCTCCAGAAAAAGAAAAACTAACCACGAAAATTAAGTCTATGCTCACAAGAACAAATCGCAAGTCTGTAGAAGAGAGTCCAGCCCCTCCAATTGTCAATTTACCAGTGATTCCACTCCAAATTGAACAAGACAAATTGCCTAAATTCTCATTCAACAGTACTCCTACCATAACTTCGACTAGTTCAACAGATGCAGCTCCCAAAATCGCAAACACTCAAATGAGCGTCATAAATAATGCTAAAGATGTAACCATGAACCTTCCTAATCAGAAAACTACATCGAGTGTGGATAGAACAAATCGTACTGAAAATAGCTATGTGAGTCAATTCAAATTTTCTAGTCCAGTCGAAGTCTCCATTGAACAATCAACAAGTTCGACAGCAACATTTTCGTTTGGTAGCCCAGAAAAAAATTTGGACAATGTTAAAGTTCCAACAGGTTTTACCTTACAACATACTGTTTTACAGACTGAATCTCAGCTCAAGACGTTTGGTGACAAAACTGACAGTATAAACATGAAGAATGATACATGCAAAGGATGTTCGTGCAACAGTAAGTCTGGGGAAGGAAAATGTGCTGCTTGTGAGAAGAAGAAAACAAACAGCATAGACAAATTGCCAATTTCGAATACTTTGGCTTCTGATAAATGGAAATGTTCAGACTGTTGGGTGGAAAATGAGAAGAGCAGTGATGCTTGTGTTTGCTGTGGAGCAAAGAAATCTCGTGGAACGACAAATCAATCTAAAGCTACTGAGTCCGCTAAAGCGGCTAAATCTGATAAATGGAAATGCAGTGATTGTTGGGTAGATAATGATAGTAGTGCCTCAATGTGTGTTTGCTGTGGAGCAAACAAAACTGGCGTAAAGTCCACTTTAGCGTCTACTCCAGCTCAAACCAATAAATGGAGATGTAAAGATTGCTGGGTGGAAAACGACACTAGTGCCCAAAAGTGTGTTTGCTGCGGCAGTAATAAATCGGAAAAAATTACATCTCAGCCAATTAAACCTACTCAAACAGCCAAATGGAAATGTAAAGATTGCTGGGTTGAAAATGATAGTAGCGTTACAAAATGTGCTTGCTGCGGTTGGGTAAATAAAACAAATACAAGTGAAAAACAAAAAACCAATAGTTTAGTTACAAGTACTGAACAATCTGCAGCATCCAGTATTCCTAAGCCTGATTCCAAATCTACTAATTTGCCACTCCAAAGTCCAATACAGTCGTCTGATAAATGGGAATGCCAGATTTGCTTAGTTAGAAATGAAAATAATAGAATTAAATGTGTCTGCTGTGAGGCAGAAAAACCTGGTACTAGAAAGCAACCAGAGATAAAGTTCAGTTTCAAAGATAATCCTGGTGCTTTATTTAAATTCGGCATTCCAGCCGGGGCGAAACAAGATACAAATGTTCAAGTTCCTGCTGTTATAAAAGAGACACCAGCAAAGGAATCAGAAGCCAACAATAATGTCTTACCTAAAGCAACATTTTCATTTGGTATACCAAAGAGTACGCCAGAAACAGTTAAGCCTGTCGATGACAGTAAAAAGAACGAACCTGTCAAGCCTACATTTACATTCGGTATCAATAAATCAATTTCTACAAGTACAACAGTGGAGCTTCCTAAACCCCTCTTCGGCCTGCCTGAGACATCTGAAGTAGTCGTGACCTCATCAACCATGCCAACTAAACCTGTTGTAACATCCGAAGTGCAACCATCGACATCAGCTTCGACATCCGCTCCCACCATTAGTGGCAGTAACTTATTCGCGTCCCCCGTTACCACTCCCATTAGTATTGCCAGTAACTTATTTGCACCCCCAGTCACTACTCAGAGTCAAAATAAAACTTCGACTCCGTCTTTATCATTTTTGAGCTCACCGACCACAACCATTAGTGCTTCTAGTTCGAATGTTCTGTCAACTAGTGTCCCAGCCGCTGCACCCACAAGTACATTGTCTTTCTCCTCCGGTATCAACACCGGAATCAACTTATTCGCCTCGCCGATTTCTCAAGTGACCACCGCTAGTTCCACTTTTCCCACTGTTACGGCCGCCACGACTGGCATATCTCTATTCAGTAAAAGTGAGCCCGTAAATGCGGCGCCCATTTCTTTGTTCCAAAAAAGTGAATCTGCTCCAGTTGGTTTGCCAGTGTTCGGCACTAACACTACTACGACGACACCGCCCGTATCTCAGCTGCCCGCGACATCAGCCGCGCCCGTATTCTGTTTCAGTAATGCTTCAAACAACTCTGCGCCTAGCAACGATAAACCGAAATTTAATTTCAAATTCGGTGGCAGTAGCACCAACGAAACTCCTATGTTTAAAGCATTCGGAGCTACGAGTGAAAGTAATAAGTTCACTCTCCCCACATCCAATACGCACGCGATAGGTGGCAGCGGATTGTCGGCTGGTACTACGAGTACGAGCAGTGCTCTACCTGGAGTTAATGGACTGCCCGCTGGCAACACACTTTTGGGTGGTGACATCGGAGGCAATCAGCAGAACACAGGAAACGCATTATCGAGTGGCATCGCATCGTCTACAGCCGCAACGGGATTATTCGGGAACCCTATGTCTAAAGTGAACAATATTTGGTCAGCGAACAGTAGCGCCGCCAGCACTCCGACACAATTTGAGAACCGTTCTGCTAATTTTACTTTTGGATCTTCTAACGCATTTAATTCTAATGCGAGTAGCACGTTCGGGGCACCGCAGCAGCCTCAGCAGCCTGCGCAAAACTTATTCGGAATTACAAATCCGAGCACGAACAGTACCCAGCCTACTATGTTCTCTAACACGGCGCAGAGTCCGGCGCAGTCTAATATATTCGGGAATCTGCCTGCATCTAATGTGCCTATGTTTGGCACACCGAATATATCAAACCCTACTTTTGGAACGAGCACGCCCCTGCCTACGTTTGAGACGCCCGCTACAGCAGCACCAACGCCATCTTTCAACTTTGGTACTAACACGACATCCGGAGTATTTGGATTTTCTCAGGTAAGCAGTATTTGAAAATATTTTGAGAAGGATGAAAAATGTAAATGCTTCGACAATAGGTTCTGCAATACTTACTAGATTTAAGATTATTTTCTTAGGTTTAGGTTTAAATAATTTATTCTCAGAAGACATACAGTCACTTATATGAGAACTTAAAATTAAATAAAGTTACATTTTTTACAAATCAAATCAATCAAATCAAATTCCTTTATTGCCAGAATGTAGTACCTGATCATCATCTTATAATATAACTAGCTGTCCCGGCACACGTTTCTTTGCCATAATATAAAGTATTTCGCCCATATTATTTTATTGAAGTGACTAAATAAGTATGTCGGTCGATCGCTATCTCGTCGCACAAACAATGGTCGCCGTCAGTCTCATCAGGTTGTATAATTTACTATTATTTATTCAACAAATGCACTTATCAATATATAAAGTACCCAGTAGCCGATTCTCAGACCTACTCAATATGCATATAAAATTTGGTAAAAATCAGTAAAGCCGTTTCGGAGGAGTTCGTGGACTAACATCAGTCGCATAGTCGCATACGATGCGTGCGGACGTGTTTTTGTGACGAACCTGTGTCCGATGTAAACTAACGATGTCGACTATTGTGAAGTGCACTAACTGTAACGTAGTGATTAATGAACTCTTAGCATTTTTAATTAATGTTTTGGACTATATGGATGAGGAAAGCATTCACCTCTTAGTTACATCTGCATTCAGTATTGAACAAATAGTGGCAGCTAAAACATTGCTGTTTGATTCTCTACCTAAAGTGAATAAGATGCCGCAGCGACGTGGTGACGGTAAAAAACGTAAATCGAAGGATTTGGAGGACATCATAAGTCGCCTGAAGAGTGTAAATTCTGAATTACTGCCGATATTCGTGGCGAAGGATCTTCATGTTATTCCGAGCGTCAGTTTCGATCATATTGACTGTACGCGACTTCTGAAGGACCTAAAGAACTTACAAACGCAAGTAAACCTTTTACGAGAACAGACTGCAACCATCGAAATGATTGAATCGCTAAAACTTGAGATGCATAATATGAGACATGCATCTTTAGTAGAAAGTTCTCCGGCCTATAACTACGTTAACAAACAGCGAGGAGCCTGCCTACGGAATAACGATAGCTATGATTTTAATAGTGGTCCCATGGGACTTCAGTATTTGCCTACTAAATCTGCGCAAGATCCAGGCGATGAATCAAATAATAACGGTCACCTCACTCCCGTGCAAATATCACCGGCGCAGGTTCAAGGCTGCAGCTACAATCAGGCTGTCTCTTTCCGTTGCAAGGCGAAAGATGCGTCGGAACATGAACTTGTTACGGCCACAACTGCGGTTTCGAACTATGGAAGTGAAAGGCGTTTGCAGGAGCGAGATGACATTAACCTGCAGAGTGAAAGGAGCGAGACGGAACACTGCGTTCAGCACGTGGAGGCCCCGAAAAGCACTGCGGTTTCGAACGTCCTTGATGTCGACGAGTCTGGCGCGAGCGGAGTGATAAGCGAGCGGAGTAAAACAGCTGTTTCTTTGAATGCCTCGGTTAAGTCGGACTCTATGCGTACTGAACGAGTAATAAATAGTTCTAGGATTAATGACGACTTGAATGAGTGGCAGGTAGTTAAATCGAAGACCTCAAGAAGGTTTAAACTTCTTGCACAAAAAGGTAAAGCGTCTACGGCCCCCGATATGAAATTTAAGGCTGCGGATATTAAAATATCGTTGTTTATATCCAATGTAAGTAAAGAGTCGAATGAACAGGACATTATTACATATATCAAGGGTAAAACTAATGAGACTGTGACACTAAAAATGATTAATATGAAATCAAATAAGAATTATAATGCATACAAATTATTTGTGTCGAAAAGTAAATTAAGTTTATTCTTAAATAATGAATTTTGGCCGGATGGCATTACGTTCAGAAGGTTTGTAAATTTTAGGTATAAAAATATGTCGCCTAGCATTGATAATAGTAATAAATAATTTTAATATGAATTGTAAAAATAATAATTTATTCAGATTGTACAGCTATAACTGTAAGAACTTTAAGACGTCGATTGACGAGGTCCGTAATTTATGTAAAACCGGAAATATCGTGTGTTTACAGGAGACTTGGCTTTTAAATCATGACATTCCGCTCTTAGGATCCGTGTCTGATGAATTTGAGTACACAGGTAAGTCTTCTGTAGACACATCGGTGGGTATATTGAGAGGGAGACCATACGGTGGAGTAGCTATTCTCTGGAGAAAAGGTATGTTCGACTCTGTATCTATTATAGAATGTCATAGTAAGCGATTAGCGGCTATCAAAGGTACAATTGGGGATAGATCTATCATGGTCTTTTCTGTATATATGCCAACTAAATCGCATGAGAATCTGCCTATCTTTACTGATATTTTGAGTGAGATAAGTGCAATAGAAGCGAGTAATAGTGTGGAGAACTCATTTATTTCAGGGGACTATAATGCACACCCTGATGATTTTTTCTATACCGAACTAGATCGCTTCTGTGCTGATCAGTCTTGGGTATGTGCGGATGTAAAAATATTAGGACCGGGTGCGTATACTTTCATGGACCAATATCATAGAAGTAAAAGTTGGCTAGATCACTGTGTGGTCTCCCTGTCAGCCTGGCACACAATATCGGGTGTAGGTATTGTGGAAGATGTATTTAGCTCGGATCATTTGCCTATTTACTTAGACTTTTTAATTAATATTGTAAGGCCTAAGCGGGTAATACATGATAATAATATGCAAAGAAACCTGGTTTCGTGGGGCGAAAGAGACGAATCCCAAATAAATGAATATCATAAATTATGTAACTTGGGGTTACGTGACATTAATTTCCCTCCTGAATTGAATAAGTGTGCGCAGGGATTTTGTGATAGTGTAGGTCATAGAAATGTAGTGGACAACTTATATGAACAAATAGTTAATGTGTTAAGTACAGCAGCTATAAAAACAAAACATTGTGATGATACTAAACCTCGCAAACAAAAGGTTTGTGGGTGGAATAAGCACGTAAAAGATGCTCATCAGGTGGCCAGGCTTAACAGAATGTGGGTGTCACATAACAGGCCTACAGTTGGTAATATCTATGAGCAGATGTGTGAATCACGTAAGACCTTTAAAAGTCGGTTAAAATGGTGTTTAAACAACCAAGAGCAAATCAAAATGGATATGTTAGCTAAGTTACGAGCTGACAAAAATTTTGTTAAATTTTGGAAGTACACTAATAAGTTCGATGTTAAGCCTGGCCTCCCGACTAGTATCAACGGCATTAGCGATGAAGAGGGAATTGCGAATATGTTCATGGAACATTTTAAAGTGCAGTCCCCGCTCAGTACTACTACTACTGGGTCTGGCGTGCGGGGGGAGGTGCCCGTGCTCATGTTTACTGCTAAAGAGGTGAGAGATGTAATTAAGCGCATGAGTAGGGGCAAGTCGCCCGGTCACGACGGACTCAGTATCGAGCACTTAAAATACGCAGGTATACACCTACCGAGAGCTTTATCTCTGCTTTTTAATATCTGCATACAACACGCATATCTGCCTACAGATATGATGAAAACTATTGTAGTTCCAATTGTCAAGAACCGAGTAGGTGATATCTCGGACAAGGGAAATTACCGCCCTATATCGCTTGCTACTGTGTTGGCTAAAGTGTTGGACAGTATGCTTGACTCATATCTGCAAAAATATCTGGAAGTGCACGATGGGCAGTTTGGATTCAGACCTAGACTGTCCACCGAAAGTGCTATCTTGAGTCTCAAGCATACTGTCCAATACTATACAAGCCGTAGGACACCGGTTTACGCATGCTTTCTGGATCTTTCAAAGGCATTTGACCTCGTTTCATATGATGTACTTTGGAAGAAAATGGAGAGCATGGGTGTACCGGTGGATATTATAAATATTTTTCGTTTCTGGTATGCGAATCAGACGAATCACGTAGAATGGGCCAATAGACTCTCTAGGGCATACAGGGTGAATTGCGGTGTGAGACAGGGGGGTTTATCGTCTCCTAAGCTATTCAATCTGTACGTGAATGATCTCATAGTGGAGCTCAGCAATATGCGTGTCGGATGCAAGGTTGGTGGTGTTAGCGTTAACAACATTAGCTACGCGGACGACATGGTATTGCTGAGTCCCACTGCGAGAGGAATTCGAGAGATGTTGAAGGTTTGCGAGAGATACGCTGATTCGCATGGCCTGAAGTATAATGTCGACAAAAGCGAAATTATGATCTTTAAGGCCGCCGGTAAATATCCCGAATCCATACCTCCAATATGCCTCGGCGGAAAGGAGCTGAACAGGGTATTCCATTTAAATATCTCGGCCATATACTTACCGACGACCTTAAAGATGATCTAGATATTGATCGGGAGCGGAGGGCTTTGGCGGTGCGAGGTAATATGCTGGCCCGCAGGTTCGCACGTTGTACGGATGAAGTGAAGATCACTCTATTTAAAACGTTCTGTCAGAATCTGTACTCGGGCGGCCTGTGGATCGGCTATACCAAAGCATCCCTAAATACCCTTCGCATCCAATATAACAATATCTTCAGGATGATGCTGAAACTTCCCCGATTTTGTAGTGCGTCCGAGATGTTTGCACATGCAAGGACGGATGGTTTCCGGGCACTCATGCGCAAGAAAGCTGCATCTCTAATTAATCGCGTAAGGGGAAGTGAAAACAGCATCCTGAAGATTGTGGCAGATGATCCGCATGCACCTATATTGAAGAACTATGTGCGGATAATGAATGAATTCGAGAGCAGACCTCCAGGATACATCCGCTCATAGTTCTGATTGGGTGCATGATAGAATTTAGACTTAGTTTTTTAGATTTAGTATTAGAGTAATATTTTTTGTTAACTAACCCTAAAAATAATTTTAATGTATGTGATACTAACCAATGGACCATAGTAGTCTGCAATAAAGATATTTGTATTTGTATTTGTATTGTGACACGAGAATTTTATATATAAGACAATATGAGAGTTCCAGTACATTCTTGCCATTTCAATGGCGTGTAATTCATTATTAAACTGTGTACACCAATAATTATAAAAGGAATATGTAAAAGATAAAATAAATAATTTAAATTAATAAAAAATATTGTCGAATAATTAATCTTAGTATTTTTTTTTTAATAATAATGTCATTGTTAATAATTAATATAATCTATTTTATCTCTTCAACGTATTTCATGTATTCGCCAAGTTTATAAAAAGACTTTAGTAACAGCTCCTTCGTTATTTGAGTTTTAAAATTAATTAATTTCAAGTCCTTAAATCTGTCAGGAAGTTTATTATATACTTTAATAGCACTAATACAAACATTTCTTTTATATACATCTAGATGACATGGTGGCATACATAATTTATATTTAAATCTTGGAGTAGCACTCCTATTATTTACGTCTGAGTTAAGTGTAAAGTATTGTGGTTTTTGCTTAACGAATACACAGAGATCACGAATATATAATATAAACACACAAGGGGTAATATGCGAATATTATATGCGTTATTTAAAGTTATCGCATTACTAAAACTTTTAATAATTAATTTTATATTATTAATAAGAAGTTTTACATTTAAGAATTTATTATGTTGAACATCTAAAAGAAATACATTTTATTGTATAGAATAGGATGTTGCTGATACTAGACAAAATTTTGTAAGGGTTTTTAGGGTTCCGTACCCAAAGGGTAAAAACGGGACCCTATTACTGAGACTTCGATGTCTGTCCGTCTGTCCGTCTGTCCGTCTGTCTGTTTGTCTGTCTGTCCGTCACCAGGCTGTAACTCGAGGTTGCGTTGGGTTGATCGTGCCCGTAACTTTGCCTAAGCGGTGAGTGGAGCACCATGGGGTTTTAGTGGGTAGTTCCTCGGAGAGTCGCACATACCCCGGCCGATGTCCCCAACCCGCCGGGGATGCGTAATGCATTTCCCCATGTAAAAAAAAAGGCTGTAACTCGAGAACGGTAATAGCTAGAGAGTTGTAATTTTCACAGAATGTGTATATCTGTTGCCGCTATAACAACAAATACTAAAAACAAAATAAAATTAATATTAAAGGGGGGCTCCCATACAACAAACGTAATTTTTTTGATCTTTTTGGCTCGTAATCAATAATGGCAACAACTAGGCACTTGAAATTTTCACAATATTCTTTATTTTATGTGTAGTCTAGTAATTAATAATAAAATTAAAATAAAATAAATATTTTAGGGGGGCTTACAAAAACATAATTTTTCGCCTATTTTTCCTCTATAACCGTACGGAACCCTTCGTGCGCGAGTCCGACTCGCACTTGGCCAATTTTTGTCATTTGAACCCAGCGCTAAAATCACAATGTCCTCACGTGTTAGAGACTTTTCGAAATTTTAGAATGTCGGTACAGGTAGCGTGGGACAAAATCATAACCGAGAATCTCGCATGAGTTATCATCTCTTGAGCACCTGTCATTATGCATTTGCGAAGCGATACCTCTCGCTTGCTCATCCCCGACTATATAAAATATTCTTTTTTTATTGTTGGGAATCTTTTGAGCCACATCAGGTGCTAGATTCAGTATCTTTGTGTTTAAAGGAGTAATCGAGGCTAAACCGTCCAAAGCTGAAGCATGTTGTAGTCCTGGAGCCAGTGACAGATTTTCATGACCAAGTCCCTCCCAACCGAAACTTCGTAAAATGAATAAGGGACTTATACTATGAATACTCGCGACCGTCAGCTGCGAGTCTGTGGGTGGGGTGGGCAGTGGCAGTCTCCCAAAGATGAAGAAAAAAAATATTTTTCAGTCATTTCCTCTCATTTGAAAATTTATCCGAAATCCGAAACGATCACTGCAGGTAAATTTTTAGCTGAGAGGAAATCATTGAAAATATAAATTTTTTTTCATGTTCAAGGAGCTAGCTGACGTATAATCCACCGTGTTATGGTCAGCTGACTATGTTTTTCTTTCAGAACACTACATAAACTATACTCTGATAAATTTTCAAATGAGAGGAAATGACTGAATTTTTTTTCTTCATGTGTGGGAGGCTGCCACTGCCCAGTGCCCACCCCACCCACGGAGTCGCAGCTGACGGTCGCTAGTATTCATAGTATAAGTTTCTTATGCATTTTACAAAGTTTCGCCCGGGAGGAAATAATTGACCAACCTGGCTCCCGATACTCCTCCTCCTTTTATGTCAGTTCGTCCTTTTGTGGTCGTCAAGATAACATTTTACATGAAATGTTTTGGTGGGATTTTCATTTTATGGAAGACCAGAACTTCGTCGAATTTGATAATTTTTTTTCTAACAAACTCTTTGATTATTCCAGCAACAGCAGCCGCAACCGCAGACCGGTATTTACAACTTCGGGTCGGGAGGCACAACGCCACAAGTTCAGTTCAACATGGGCAGTGCCCCCGCCGGCACTGCAGTGCGACGAGTTAGAAAAGCCATAAGGAGAACGCAACGATGAACAACGTACACCCTAAAATATAATATTAAAAAAAAATGTTTCACACATTCAGGTATGTGAGGACATATTTAATGGAAAAAAATAATAGTGCGTTGCGGTATGTGAAGAGTATATTGATGTTTGGTTGGCAATAACCGCAAAATTTGTGATTATAATAATGTCTTCCTAAACAAGGTTTCTAGAGACAGTTCTTGTCTGTGGTTGTGTTTGTTGTGTATTTAACATCAAATTCAATTTCAAGTCGAGAATATTTTTAACATACGTATTCAAGTTGTTATTCAAATTAGTATCGTATTTAATTATGTGTCTGTTCATACTTTATCTGCAAAATAAACATCTACTAAAACGTATAATAATATGCTATAACATATATTTTTTAATTTGTTATAGCATAATATTATTATGTAATTACATTTGTTAAAACAAATTACACATGGTGCTGCTCGCCAGTTCTGTTTTACTTGAACTTGACGCGCTACCGGGTGTCTAAATTAGAAAAAATCGATAAGAGCCACATATTTTCCGCCTATTTGTTTTATATTATCTACTGAAAAGAAAAACGTCTTTTGTTGTCGAGTTAAACAATGTCTTTAAAATAATGGAAATACATATAAACATATACTTGAATAATTTACATTGCTATTTTGTTGTATCTACTCACCACTGAGATTATTAGGACCAGTGGAAAAATTTACCAAAATTTTGACGCTCTGTGCTCTTGCAAAAGATTTTTGTAAACAATAGAATTGGCGATATAAAATATAACAGAAATAGTTAAATTGTGGAGCGTCGATATAACATAATATTTTTCAAGTATATTTTACTACTATAGAATAGATTTGCAGGAAGATGTATTGTTTAATTCATATAATATGTGAGTGTTTTTGAAAATGTTATTTTAGAAGCTATTTTCAAGCCAGGCCAAACTGTTCACACGCGGCATATGCCAAGCCAATACTGGCTGCCAGTCTTATTGGCAGCCAGTACTGGCTCTGTGTAAATTATACTTTACAACTGTAATCAAAATATGAAGATTTTGACACAAGCCCCATAATGATCTGTCAAAATCTTCGTTAAATTGAAGTTTATTCATAAATAAATGTCTCTGAGTGTGGCAGTATTTGAATAATATTTTACATAAGAAAAGCACCACCTGGTGGTCAATAACGCTAACTCGTAATTTTATAATACCGAGAATAATGCTTAAAATGCAACAGCATTTTTGTCAATTTACTATACCATATTCTTAATGAGTGAAGATAAGTAGTTTCTTGTGGGTACTAGGGATCCCTAAAAACCGTTAAATATTTTCTGTTATCAAATGGTATTGGTAAAGGTAAAGTTACGGCGCACTTTTTTATAAAGGATGGAGTAGTAAAATTAAGTATGATTATCTAATCTATATCATTATATAAAATCCTTTGTATGTGGATTGGATGCATGTGGATTGTGGACACAGCGCACAGCCTAATTCAGTGATCATAGAGACATGAAATTTGGGCGGTGTGTTAAGGGATTTTTAGAAATTTGACTCATAAGAGGTGAAAAGGGGGGGAAGGGTGGGGGCGGGGGGGGGGGGGGGGGGGGGGGGGGGGGGGAAGTAAATTTTGTATAGAACCATTCGATTCCTTCCTCCTATCGGATCTATGTACAATTTGCCTAAACACTTTTTGATATAAAATGTAAAAATGTAATATAATGAAAGATGTAATTCATAGTTTGTTAAAATATATCCCTTAAAGCAATGAGAAAAGCATGAAAAATTATTCCGGTGGTGCTTTACTTTTAATTGCATCTTACCAGAGCTTTTATGAAGTCTTGATGGAATTTTCTTCGCGTTCTTCTGATTTGTTAGAGATTGTAAAAATATATTCTACAAACCGAGTTGGCCGTGAATGACGCCACGAAATCGCGTACTGTACGCGAAAACCATGGTTTTCAAAGGAGTGAAAGAGATAGCTTTGCATGAAAATAGAGCGAGACAGTTGAAGTGTATGAACAAAATAAAGATGGCGTGTAAAGTGTAAACGAAAAACATGATTTTCTATACAATTTCTCTTATACATCGATTAAAGTAGTAGACAAAAATATTCTTTAGCGAGCCAATTTTCCTTTTATTTCTGTTAATTTTAGTTAATTTAAGTAACTTATGATAAATTGCATCACTCTCATTATTTCGAATCATTACGACGAAATGTTGCCGACAGGGTTTGTACTGCAGTCACTTTGCGCGTTAATTAGGGTAAGTTCGGACACAGGGTAAGTCCGGTTAATCCAACTTATCACTAAATTAGTCAGTTTTTTTTTTGCTTGGCGCTACGGGCATATACTGCACTGCAACCGCAAACTGTAGTACCGTACCGTAACTGTAGTTTAATTTGGCGTTAACTTGAATTATCCGGACTTACCCTGTGTCCGAACTTATCCTGATTAACTATAAAATTATATTATATACTTTCTGAATTATGCACACTGTCCAGATGTATATGTGGAAGTGTTAAATACTATACTAAAATCCAAATAATATTATTAGGAACATACATAAACTGAGTAGTAAAAATAGAATTTATGTTACTTAAATTAGTCAAATTAAGACAATATTTTAAAAAGATATTAATGTACTTTCTTTAATACTATTGTTTGTTAAAACTAATATGTATTCTGTGCTATTGTAGTTATTTGTAAACGCTAGTGAGTAAATTACCAATTACGTCACATACATATCCGTACTCATATTATAAATTATTACATTGAGAATTTAATTTAGTTGATATGATAAAATTCATATATATATATATAAAATTCAAAAATATTATATGAATATTAAATTATTTAATATTCATATAATATTTTTAATTGTTTATAAGTACTTAATTTGAATGTACTGCTGATTTGTATTTGTTTGTAATTCCAGATGTTATTGTAATATTTAAAAGTGACGGTTGGTTATTGTTTTCAGTGATATAAAAAAATGACGGTACTTTTGTAAACCGACACGGTGGTAACTGAACGATTTTGTAAGGCAGAAGCTTTGCCAAGTCTGAATAAAGTTGTGCTGCTAAGTGAATTTTATTATATTCTTCACATGGAGCTAATACAGAGATTCTTCATAATATATTTTTTCAATCGTTTCCAAGCAAATGGATAAAACGGTTTTCAGAATCATACCTATTTGTGTGAATTGAATGTAAAATAAATCACAGATCCACCGAAACAATTCGGTCAGTTTACTTTTAGTGTGAAAATTAACTTTTCATTTTCGGTATTAATCATAGGTACGTAAGGTATGTTTTATATATTGGTTTGACATTATGAAAAGAAAAGATACATTTCAAAATGTTATCAAGCGGAGCAGGTCTTCGGCGAAATTTGTAGCATAATAATATGCACAGGGAAACATTAAAATGTAGTATATTTTCGTTTCACGTAGGTTCTAGCACGACATGTATAATGTATATATTTACACTGAAGTTCAGTGTTTAGGGAAAACGAATTGCACTTAAGCCAAGCCGAGGCTAAATTGAATCATTGTATATCATATTGTATGTTGCATGTAAATGTTAATAGGTTTGTAAAAATATATTGAGTATAGTATTAAAAATTATAAATACTAGAGGCTTCCTTAAGTGCGATTGCGTTGTGAACAAAAAGTGAACAATTATTATTGTTTACTTTCAAAACGATGTTACTCTAATAAAGTGATGAAAAAATAAAGATTCTTAGTACCATAAAGGCTATAACATAATTTATTCCATATAATTGTATAGCAACTATTGGATTGTATTCAATATACTTGCAGCATGATTAGGTATATCACAGAATAAGAACACTTAAACATGTACACGCGTGTCTATCATAATTCACATCCGCTGGCCGAGTGTGCCCAAAAAATACTTGTAGGTAGTAGTGAAACCAAAGTGGAAGGAACTTTACTGTGTATCTGTTCATCTGTTCTTATTTATTAATCTGTGATTAAATTTTTATAATATTAACGAATACTGTATAATATATAGTTAAATAATTCTGTATTTAATTATTCATTTAGATATCGCACTTGACAGAAATTAATAAATAAATGAGGTGATATCATAAATCCAGAATTATTATGTTTATTTCTAATGTAACAGATACGATTGTTGTTTGCAGTAGGAATATTTTTTCTAATTGTTTTTTGTACTTTTAAGTGAACGAACATGTTTTGTTATAGGTTTATAAGTTAATTTTATATTGAATCGCTTACTTATAAAAATATTTACTCAATAGAGGTTGTCTTTGTCTGGGTACGTGAGAAACGTAAGACAAATAATGCATAAGTTGTCAGCGTTGTAAATATTTTTAAAAGTATGTATGTGTGTAGACAGCATTTAGAACGTAAGCTTGTACTGATTGATGCCTTGAGTGGTTTTCTAAATGCACTCTACACCTATTAATAAGCTATGACGATGTTAAATCACAGATATTGTCGATAAGTAATGTAAAATATGCAGTAATATTAATAGATCATTGGAATTAAAATAAAGATTTCGATGATTGGGGAGCAAAACTAAAGGTTTTCATATGCGAGCCTCGGGAAGTTTTTTGATATTTAATAATGTACAGCGAGGAGCTTAAAATAAGCGTTGTTTATTAAAAGAATTTAGATTTGTTCCTCAATAAAAATGGCCATTTAAGAAAACGACTTTTTATTTACTAACAGTTTTACAGTTAAAGTATAAGGGCGCTTTTCCTGTCACGCGTGTTGTCACCCGCGCGCGGATCTTGTCCGCATGCGGGTGACAACATGCTCTGGCCGCGCGTGATGCCCGCATGACTGGATAAACATGTATGAAATTAAAGGATGCGGCGGACCAGACGGGCATGGGCGATAACACGCATAACAGGAACGGGGTTCTTATTATGCTGGCTTCTCACGGCGCGTCAAGAGCCGCTTGAGCCGCGCCTTTGAAGTTACCGACTTCAATCGCATCGGAGTTCGGACGCACCTGCTCGAGCCAGCCCGCGCCCCCTCGAGCCACTAACTTCACACGGCGCGTGGCTGATTGTGAATTACGCGCCGTGAGAAGCCAGCATTAGACGTATTATCACATTGACACAATATATCAACTCGGAAACGGACCGGCACCGCATCGACGCGTCGTCAACCAGCGCCAACTCGGCTACGGCTAGGCAGTTCTGAACATGACCTCATAATATGGAAATATCGCCGTGGCCAATGTATAATTTTTCATCAAGATCTGTCCAGTCGGCAGTCGTTTCTGTGCCTAATCAATGCAAATACCGTCGGTGGCCAAATTATTATACTCACTTGAAAAAAAGTAGGTACATTTTTGTACCAGTAGGTAACATTGTTATTTTTAAATAAGCTTTTTTGGCGTTATG
The DNA here is from genome assembly GCA_963422495.1 of Polyommatus iphigenia. Classification (NCBI taxonomy): domain Eukaryota; kingdom Metazoa; phylum Arthropoda; class Insecta; order Lepidoptera; family Lycaenidae; genus Polyommatus; species Polyommatus iphigenia. The sequence goes on along the minus strand of OY730178.1, from coordinate 24,187,640 downwards.
GTATTAGGTGTAGAGTCCTGCATAATTATGCAGGTGCCGTCTGGCTACTATTCAGCCATCTGGTGATGGAGAGGAGTTTGCAAAATTCGCAGGTATTGGTCTTGACCGAGTCTTGACGCATGGTTCCTTGATCCTTCAACCAAATGTAGTCGACCATAAACCATTCCCCTTTGAGCTAATCTCGCCCCATATCGTAACCGACGAAGGTTTCACTCGTTTAACAACATAGTCCACTTAACCGATTCAGTGCGGTGTCATTTTTGGCAAATTCACGCGCCTGGCTGCGAACAAATATTTCGTATCTCTGAGGCGCCTACCGCCAGGAACTTTGATATCTCCTCTCGGGCGCCACCCGCCAGGGATTGTAATTTATCGCTGTTTCGTCTGTTTCCAATTGTACAAATAGAGATGGAAGGTAAGTGACTTATTTTTATCAGGTGTTGTAAGTCTTTGGCTATATTGATAAATTTATGTTCGTTTTGTTGTAGAACGGGATATTACATGCTAGTCATGTATAACGCCAAAAAATGTATCTTTTTTATAGCATTTTATAAACAAATAAACATTGTATAAGTTGTAGTTTTTGAATGAAATATCTGAATTCTACAAATCAATCAGAAAGGAAATGATGTTTTCTCACCTCCGGGCGGAAAGCGTCAACTTTCTTCCCGCTACGCTTTTTTTATGAAATAAGGGGGCAAACGAGCAAACGGGTCACCTGATGGAAAGCAACTTCCGTCGCCCATGGACACTCGCAGCATCAGAAGAGCTGCAGGTGCGTTGCCGGCTTTTTAAGAAGGAATAGGGTAATAGGGGAGGGTAGGGATGGGAAGGGAAGGGAATAGGGTAGGGGATTGGGCCTCCGGTAAACTCACTCACTCGGCGAAACAAACACAGCGCAAGCGCTGTTTCACGCCGGTTTTCTGTGAGAACGTGGTATTTCTCCGGTCGAGCCGGCCCATTCGTGCCGAAGCATGGCTCTCCCACGTATAAACTTACCGATGTTGCCGTTTTCCGCCTCCGTCGATGAGAAAAATAGTATACGCAGTACGCACCACGGGCAGTAAATAAGAAAGCCTCAGATCACATTTCTTATTTTCCTGCCCTAGGTGCGTAATGTACTAATTCTACGAAAAATAAAAACTAAGGAAGAGTAATCAAAAAATTTGTTCCGCGAGCTACAAAAAGAGACCCGAATACATGCATGCATACTTTAGCCGCATAACGCAAATAACTGTATTTTAAAAAGATAAAACCGACTTCAAAATTGTACGTAATTGAGAATTAAAATTCCCTATCTCAAAAATTACTGAACCGATTTTGATGAAACTTGCAGTATTCCCTAAGTTGAACAATACCTAGTACAATAAAAAAAGAATCATTTAGATCGGACTTGTAGTTCCGGAGATATGCGTGCACAAACATACATACATACATACATACATACATACATACACTTTTGAAATTTGGCACATTTGTTCAGAAGCTGTTATAGATTAACATATACTGGGCAGTTCTGGAAATATTACATACATACGCGCCGAATTGATAACCTCCTTTTTTTGAAGTCGGTTAAAAAATAAATAAGTTCAAATAAATGTTTAATTTCAGCTTAATAAAGTAAATCCATATTAATATTATAAATGCGAAAGTGTGTCTGTCTGTCTGTCTGTTACCTCTTCACGCCCAAACCGCTGAACTGATTTTGCTGAAATTTGGTATGGAGACACTTTGAGTCCCGGGAAAGGACATAGGATACTTTTTATCCCGGAAAAATGTACGGTTCTCGCGCGATAAGCGATTTTTGGCGCAACGGAGTTGCGGGCATCATCTAGTTAAACAATAAAACAGATTTAATCCACAAGCTTTTGTTGCTATACTTTTATTTTATTTATAGTGTAGCTGTCTATGCTACGCTACTCGACATTAACGACGAGAGCAACCAGTCTATAGAAACCGACCAAACCGTGCAGAGGAGTTTCCATCAAGTTAGACCTTATGATAACAAAACATTTTGTATTCCAGCATTGAAATGTGGAAAATGCGGAAGGTTGCTGTTTCATGAGTTTGGGAGATTAATAATGGTAAAACCTAATGGGACGAATAATGGCTCTCCAGAGCTGGTCGAAGATGGTAAACTCATCGCGAAATTATCCGAACAAGTGATTATAGTAAATCGAGATGAAATTCAAGCCGGAAAGCATCAGAGACAATTTCTTAGTGATACCATGGTCAATCTCACAAACTCATGAAAAAGCAACCTTCCGCATTTTCCACATTTCAATGCTGGATAACAAAATGTTTTGACGTCTTAAGGACCAACTTAATGGAAACTCCTCTGCACGGTTTGGTCGGTTTCTAGAGACTGGTTGTTCTCCTAGAGCCTTTTTACTAGTTGCATCTACTTAATATTGGGTTGATTCGACCAGATTATTCTGGTTTTGCCCTGGTCTCCAGGGTTTTCTGACATAAAGTATATCCACTGCGACTAAAATATGCAGTGTTAAATACATTTCAGAGATTTTCTAATAAGATAGATACCAGAAAAAAAACGAAATCACAAAGAACATAGGGCCTTTATAGAAAGACTAAAAAATGTATTTTAGGTGTTTTAGGTAAAAATACTCAATACTAAGTAACGAATAAAATTCATTATTATTAACTTGACTATTAGCAATAAAAACGTAAAAGATTTTCTCTCATTCGAATTAAATTTTCGGTTTTATAAAACGAAGTAAAGATTTTTTGCCATATAACTTTTCTGTGACCATAGAAAATCCAATGATTTTTTCTTAAAAACAAAAAAAATTGGAAAGTTTTTTATGTTCTATGAAATGCTATAAAATAAGCTATAATTCTTACATTTGTATTTTATGAAATCTATCTTCTTCAAAAATCCTGATAGATTTCATAAAATACAAATGTCCCTAGACTTAGTTGATGTGTGTTTTTGAAAATTGACCACTTTAGAAGCTCATAGCATGGCAATGATTGGAGATAGATACATAGTGTAAATGACATAGTTGTAGTAAATTTTATTAGCTTTTGTTATGTACAAGACTCTTTTTCTTTACTACGTACCGTTTTAAAGATATGAGCCAAAAACTCATAAACGGGAACTTTAACCCACTCCCCCCATCCCGGCTCACCCCCTAGGGGCGGGGACTTTTAGTATGTTTATCTTCTAGGCATCCTAAACACATTTCTGAAGAAATTGCTTGGTTGCAGCTCACGCACTCTACACCTGCTTTTGGGCTATTCTTTGGGTGAACTAACACAGCTTTCATCAAAATGTTCAAGTCGCCTGCGGTGAGCAAACTGGGAATTGTCCTGGAGGATTTGAATCAATTAGGTCATATTAAGGTTACGCCTTTAACCTCATAATTAAAAAAATTCAATTAAAATAACTTGTTTTCCTCCTAGTAAGTACTCCCAAGTCCAATGCTTATGCATTTTAGCTAACGCCAATCGTTTAGCACGCATTGTCTGGGTAAACTTTAGGTTTTCAAAGGATGGCAACAACTGAAATCACTCACCCTGAGTATAATAATAACTAGACGTTCCGCGCGGCTTCGCCCGCGTAAATTAGATATTTCACAGAAAAATTAGTAGAAAAATTTCTCTTCGTTTTTTCCACATTTTCCACTTAGCCTGATAAAATATAACCTATAGCCTTCCTCGATAAATGGACTATCTAACACTGAAAGAATTTTTCAAATCGGACCAGTAGTTCCTGAGATAAGCGCGTTCTAACAAACAAACAAACTAACAAACTCTTCCGCTTTATAATATTAGTATAGATTGGCCACCCACTGTAAATCGTTTTCTTCATTGTAGAATATGATTGTTAAATAACATTTTTAACGTAAATCGTACTAATTAATAATTAGTTATATGTAATTACTCGATTTACGTTAAATTTAATTACTAATCAGGGATCATAATACAGCTGTTCTCAAAATTTTTGGTAAACAGCTAGCTTTTTTGGAAAGCGAAATTTGTGACGGACCTCCAAGATGAAATTAAAAGTAAGTGCATTCTTAAATTTAATGCTAGTTAATCATTGTCAAATGAACATCCGATTGTTTTGTAAAGTGACTCCATGCTGTCTGTAGATACTTCATTAGTACATACCTACTAGTGTTCTTGCGGTGCCCCTAAATAGGCTTTGCCCCAAGGCTTCGCGAAGCACACATTGTGGCAGCTCTATTACAATACCTCTATATCGCAAGCGACTTAAAAAAAGTAAAACGGCCCATTCACTATCCTGCATTGCAGTTCTGTTGCAGTCCGCCGTGCAGGCCTGCAACATCATTCACTATCCTGCGTGCAGTCCGCCGGCTTATGCAGGATAGTGAATGGTGTTGCAGGCCTGCACGGCGGACTGCAACAGAACTGCAATGCAGGATAGTGAATGGGCCGTTTTACTTTTTTTTTAAGTAAGATTGGCTGTTGCAGTCCGCCGTGCAGGCCTGCAACACCATTCACTATCCGGCGTGCAGTCCGCCGGCTTATGCAGGATAGTGAATGGTGTTGCAGGCCTGAACGGCGGACTGCAACAGGACTGCAATGCAGATAGGAAAAGGGCCCTTTAAGGAAGGGAATAATGATTAATGACTTAACTAAAAAAAAATTGCCGAAAATCACTACATAATAACTCTATGCCGAAAATTACATTTATGTGTATAAAATAGAAAACACGTTTCATAGAATGTTGGTTATAAAACGTTTGTACAAGAGTTTAAAAGAATTTTTATTAATATACTAGAAAGAGTTTAATGGTTGTGGGAGGTATGCACCGATCGTTCTTCCTTGTTTGCTCAAGAAAACATGTTTATGACCATGCCCCTTGATGCAATGTCTAGTTTTTATGTTATATCTTCCGACGCCGGGACAAACTGTAGTCCGTACGTGTCCACGCGGCTTATCATAGCTGCTGTTGAAGGGATATGCCCATTCCTTCCAAACCGTAGGCGGATCCACCATGTAATGCGCCGGACTCGGGTCTTCCGCCCGTTTCAGACACAAGGATAAGTCCACCAAAGCGTTGCGCCCTCTAAAAGGCGATTCCCGGTTGGTTTTGTTCATTTCACCGAAATGCGACTTCTCGTACCTCGCTAAGGTATCTTTCAGCTTCGTAGGCCAAGTTGCGGAGACGCATTTCGATGAGCTGAAGCGGTTCTTTATGGTGGTGTTGTCGCGTGGTCCGGTGAACAGGTCGTACGGGCCGCGAGTGGACACCACTGTCCTCGATTTCTCCTCGATGCTACCCCTGTCTTTGACGTTGTATCGATTAGGAGCTATGGACCAATCGACAATCTTAGTTCTAAATCTGCAGGGTTCCGACCACTCGAAGGATGGTATACTAGAGTGCGGGCCGTACGGTGCCTTGTACGGGTTGGTCCTGTGATATGTGCCCGGTGGTGGAGCATTATTTATGACGGTTATAAAGCGGAGATTTTTACTAAAATTTGGGATTTTTGTTATCGGTCCAGCATCTTTGGGTTCGTACCATGCCGGTCCGAGGATAGATTTAAACCATTTTCGTTCCCGAAGTATCGCCGTGTTGCGGTATCCCAAGTTTTTGGCCCACTCCTCTAGTTCGATTTTATGCCTCCACGGTCCTTTGCCTGTCTGTTTGATTTTGGTGTTTTCGCATATTTTGGACGTGTCTTTTGGACGATATAAACACGGATCACATGCCCGGGGCCTTTTCGTGTATAAACCGCTTCGATCTAGACAGGGATGAAGCGTGATTTTACCGAACCTCGGTGACCCGCTACCGAAAGGTGCTGTGTCGATCGACGCTGGCAAGCTTCTATCCATTTCTGTCTAAACATTAAAAAAAATAGTATTTAAGTAGTTGTGTAAGTAAATGCTTGATGAATTAGACCAATTATTTATTAGACTGTTTACAAGTTACAACTGACATTGACATAATTTATTGTGTCCTAACTACAGAGTAAAAAACGTCTGAAAAATGGAAAAAATGATTCATGGGCGTAAGTCAAAATCTGTCGAGTGGGCTTGACAAAACTCGACCAAATCACGTAGGCTCGCTCTCTATTTAAAATCAATTTCTCTGATTGTAAATTACTCGAAATCTTTAATCAATAGGTTATGAGGCCTTTTAGCTTCAGGCAGATCTAGTAGGATCTGGTTGTTTCTTATGTCATTGGTATATTTAGTCGTAACTTGGTCGTAACCGTGAAAGGGAGTCAAATTCAAATTCAAATTCTGTATTCACAGAATGTAGTATTACAATGTACATGTAGGTGGTAAGGTAGTATATTTAGTTCTTACATTCTACCATGATTTTGCATGGTGTGTGAAGTTCTATAAGTAGGTAATTATAATATTAATATTTAATACATTATATTTATCCTCATAAACTTAGGTATTATTAAGTCACAACATTATTTAAAACTTAATATTGCTATAAAAATATCGGTAGTTCCTTGCTACAGTGTTCCAGTTCTATAGAACTTACTAGGTACATAAACATCTGAACTAAACTGAAAAAGGAAATCAAACACTTGACCCATCAACCCTTTAATTAATTGCTAAAGTCAGCGTCGTTAATTACTATTAATTAGTACGACAATAGTTGAAAACGCCATCTTCCGGTCAAACGCAAGCAACCTCCTAATTGCTGCAGTACTTCCAGAAGACGTTTACAATCAATACAATCTGTTATCAACGATAAAAGGCACGTTTAGCAGTAGCATAACGAGCGGTTACAGGAGGAAACGCATGAATTGGGGAAACTCGTAAGGGGGCCGGTAGTCTGCATTAGTAAACACCGCGCCTTCACATCGAAAATCGATGGGGGGAGGGTGGCGATCGCGCGTGCGCCCAACGTGCCGCTTCCGCGTGTTGTCTGCGGGCCTCTGATGCAAGCGCACGCCCGCTACCTGTAGCCAGAACTTGTTGCGAGGGCCACCTGTTAACATGGAGGCGCCGTGAATCAAAAGGTAAGAAAAACCCATCTTAAACCGCCAGCGAGTGCCGTTAGCGCGAATGTATAAGTTGTAACCGCTGAAACAAAATAACAAAACTTGTTAACTTCCGAATGTTCGCGCGTAATTTTGCCGCATGCGTAAACAGCGAATCAACGCTATAAACTTTTTATTTTATTAATTGTTTCATACATTATTTTAATTTAATAACAAGCTTAAAGCGTGATTAAATATTAATAACCTAATTTATTGCTATTGTATTTAAGTAGGTATACAAAATTTTGTTGGCATAAATTACCTAACGTCGATGTTCTTTTGTTTCAAAAACTTATTAAGGTTAGGTCTATTTAATTTTTATTTAATAATGAAAATCCCATAGTTTCCTAAAATAGAAAATTATGTTCATTTTATTAAATTTTAAATTCCGGAAACAAAGATTTTTAACAATTTTTTATCAGCTGTGCGTCTTTTCTCCATCATGTTTGCTTTATAATATTTATCAGGCATCCGTAACAACATTAATAATGTATAAGAAGACAGTACGGTGCATTAATTTTTAAGCAAGTGTACAGAGTACAGACCTTTCGGGGGTATTTCACTTTCGACACGACTTTTATTTCAATGATATAAGGTTCAGGTTATAAAAGTCGGGGGCAAAATATAACTGAACAGCTTCGTGCGGCGCAGCTCTCAGGCTTCAGGAACATGGCGCTTACTTCGTGTTATTTTTTCATCGTTTGTTTCAACAGGCTGTATTTTTTTTTGTCATCTATTGCCATTATTATTGACATAATTATTCTTTTAAACACTTAGGTACGGATTTGGTCACGCAACAGTTTTCTTTTATGTTTCTGCTCGAAACAAAATAACGAGACTAGGTAGGTAGTAGGTACCATCGAGGAAATTGATTCCTAGGCAGTTGACAGACCGACGTCATTTTTGTCGGTCATGTCAATTCAATGTCATGTCTCTGATAGACGATACATAATTTCATAATGTATTATTATACGAGTATACCCGTGTTCACGGAAGGCCAAAGAGAATACAATCACTACGTTCGGAAGGCCTCTGAGTAGTCTGAGTTCCTTAACAATCTCTAGATAAACATTTAAAACAATTCTTTAATCTTTTTTATGCCTAGGCTATGAGTTAGTCATGTCAGCATACATAGTATTTTCCTGTAACCTAAACTTTTAATGACTGCCTTTGTTTGCGCGAATGTTAACAATGGTTACTAGATATTGGTTCATAGGCAGATGTTGGACCTATTGTTTGTGACCACTCTTCTAAATAAGATTGATGTCAAATCCAGTCTGCACTCTGCAGGCCACAACTGACATTGAACTTGACATTAACAACCCGCGACCGCTTATATGAATATATTTCTCTGATAATAAATTATTAGTACCTAAGTAGGTACCTAAGTACCTATTTTATTAAATAATTAAAACTTTTTTTATAACTTTTTATTAAAGTTTATTTAAATAAATAAAAACGTCAAAGACTCGTTTACTTCTTCTAAACTTAATAAGCTTCCAATTAATATTTGGTACAAAGTTCCTTATCGCGCGTTGCGAAAGGGGGCTAGACGGAAAAAGTTGTAATGACATGACACAAAAGTGTCGGTATATTACAACTAGAGCAAAATGCTATAGTTGTAAGGCTAAGTGCGGTAGCGCGTGTTTTTCTCTCTGTCTCTCTCTCTCTCTTTGTTTCTGTGTTTTTTATAACTTTTGTCCATCCGGGTGTCCCTTGACATCTCTCAAGTTTTTTAACGTTAACACTGACGATATTATAATTATATCAATGGACGCTTCGCGATTAAAAAAAAATGTTTAAATTATTGCGATAGTGATTTTTAACTGCTGATAAAATTTCGTTTGGAATGTAGCTATTAAACCAGAGAAAGAATCTCGGTGTTAGTCTGCCTATTCCAATTTTTATGGCCTTTGATTCCAATTAGCTATGTCCACACTGTGCCTTTTTTTGTTCATTAAGGGCATGCATCATAGCGCAGTCAAGAGCGCACGTGAGGCATGCCCGCGACGCATGCCCTCTGACCGTATCCAAAACTTTCGCTTTGTTCTTTAATGACAATGTTGCCGTTGCGTTCGTTGACGCATTCAATTATTGAATGCGCCAATACGAAAGTTGAATGAAAGAAGATGACGAAAATTGAAGATGAAAGTGCACAGTGCGGACATAGCTATTGATAAGGAAGGAAAATTGCAAGGACTGGCACAAAGGTTCCTCGACTCGTAGTTGTTTTAATTCGTAGAGTATCATAATAATTTAAAAGACAATAATTATTAAGATATTTTTTATTTGCTCGCCGAACATAAGATATTCGTATACTTAAAACAATTATTTATGTTTTTGTGTTGTTTCCAAGCTTATAAAAGATGTAAAATTATCGATCTATCGAGAAGTGAAGGTTGTACGTTCGCTAAATATCTCTAAAAAAACTTGAAATTGAATTTTAAATAAACGGCTTTAGTACCTACTGCATTCATATTTTGTAAATGATTCTAAACGTTGTACACCGGTTCTGTGTTAAAGCACACAGAAATTCGTTATTGAAATAATTATAGGCAAACGTTTTGAAGAGCTGAGAAAATTGTGAAATGCGCCACATCAAATCAATTTAAAATACAAGTTACAGTCAATATTTAGGTAAGTAGACTCGAAAGTTCGAACACACATTCAAAAATGTTTACGTCTTCTTACTTTGTCGCACATTACTATCTTCGGGATTTTTGTATCAAAAAAAGTTATATACTCAATTGAGTTATTAGTTTATTCGGAGCATGAACCATAACTCTATTCCAACGTTTTTCAGATTTTTTTTCGCTCAGTTGGCCATTACATACATACATAATAGCCGAGTGCGGATCGAACGGCGTCAGACAATTTTACAATAATTAATCAGCCATTCAAACTAAAATCACTAAGATACAGGGAATTCCTTAACCTTCTAGATTATTATAGAGTAGAATCTGTGACTGACAGTCCGAGTGAGTCATAACTGTCGTGCCCTGTTTCCACTTCCGGTGTCTGTCCTAGACTAATTCCGACTTAGCTTGAATTATTATCTACACCTTTACTAGGTTTGTATTATATACCAGCGCTGAGACCTCCAAACTCGTATCTATAAGAAGTCAGAAGTTCTCTCAGCACCTTCGGGACCATGAATTAGAATACTTCTCATGAAACCGAAATCGATATAAATTTTGAGGAGTTTCCTCCGCCCTCGATTGCTCATAGATTCCTTCATCAGGTCACTATTTTTGTGAACATGCTACCAAATTTGGATCATATCATGTACACAAAAAGAAAAAAATTTAAAAACGGTTCACAAACGGCAGAGTAGTCGTTGAACCTAAAAATTTAAAAAACTAACCTAACACCTCCTCAATCCTCCTAAAAAGATAAGCTCCGGTTAAAAAAACTCAGAAACTGGACATGAGTGTGGCAGTAAGACGTCACTATTACCTAAAGATAGCTACACCAGTAAAGTAGCACGAGTACCTTGTCGTGCTTCTTTACTGGTGAAGGGTGTAGCTATCTTTCGTAGACATTCGTAGCACCGTAGCAGACCGTAGCATCAGCGTAGCACGCCGCGGGCCGCGGCGTAGCGCCGTAGCGACTAACAAAAAATCGTCTTCCTAGGACCGACAATTTTAAATGCATTTGTCAGGGCGAGCCAAGCCCTCAGCAAGCCCTAGTCTATCCCATAACCTAAGCACTTTTGTGGTACACTTTACGGAAAAAACTATCACGCCTATTGATTTGAGCTTTAACATAGTAATTTTTATTTATAATAAGTATGTAGATGTGTTATCATCGGTCTATCAAGGTTTGGTTACTGTTCAAATGTAAAAAAACCGGCCGATGTCCCCAATCCGCCGGGGATTTTCTCACTAAAACTCAGGAACGACTGGACCAAAACGACTCATTTTGATATAAAATAATAGTATTGGTTCAGGAAAGAGTGGTGAGAATTTTTTAAAAATTGGAGGTAACTAGTACTACACTATTTAAGGTGTGCTAGACAACATTATATAATATATTATATATGAAGACGGTTAGTACAATGCAAGAATACTTTTTTTTCAGAAAAAACGTAACCAGTTTGCTACTTGTTACGTTTTTTTCTAAAAAAGGCGTTTAAAATATCATTTTTCAACCCCTTTTGCATGTAAATGGGATAGTGTGAATGATTGAAAAATTCAATGAATATAACTTTTTACATTTTGTATATTTTTACATTTAACTCGCTGTGCGGTCGAACTGATGGATGATACATTAAAATATAAATTGATTACTTTGGGGGAGTGTAAAATCTGGTAGGTATCGTAAATTTTATTATAATATAATTAATTTAAACCTGGTTTTATGTTAAAAGCATTTTAACAGCTTTATATTTTATAGCGTATGCATTTATTCAAATGAATATGACGCTGGGCTTAAAATTATTTATATTTACGAAGAACATTAGGTACATCTTTCACTTAAATACAGAAACTTAACAATTGTTTTAAATTTTGACCGATTTTTTCTATCTTATAGAAATGATAAAATATAAAGATTATAGACATTGCAATTATTTTTACTCTTGTAGTAAGTATTACACAAAAGGAATTGATACAATTACATAATTTTCAGGAAAAGATAACAAATTTCTAACTTCGCTTATAATATATGAAGTTTAAATACAAAAAAATATTCACAGCCGAACATATAAAATACCTCCTACAATTTGGAAATCGGTTAAAAATAATACAAAAAAAAAATATTCACAGCCGAACATATAAATTACCTCCTCCTTTTTGGAAGTCGGTTAAAAATAATAATTGACAGCATCGTAAATGATTGATTACAATAATTCTAGTTTTACGAGATCACTAGATTATAATTGTATTTTGCACCCGCGCAAATATGTTGCGCCTGGAGCTCCCGACTAGGGCTCCAGGTGAATATATTTGTTGCGCCCAAACGAAGGACCCGAATGTCAGTTACTGAGTTTCGAACCTTATCACCTTACAATAAGGGCGAACTGAGCTGTCTGTAGCACCATGTAATGTCCCCGCACAGTGCGTGGACGTGATTCGGGACTAGTTTGTAGTGCATTTCTGGTGCATACTGACGTGCCACAGGTTGCTCCGTCAGACCTGTTGATTATATTTTATTAAACTGCCCCAAGCGGCAAAGATTCCTCATTGATAATATTTTAAAATCTCTAAGTGATTTATTTTGTTTAAAAGTATTTTTCGAAACGACTAGCATTTAATTAAAAAAAAATTGTTTCTTCATTTTTTAATCTGTGAATTACTTTATAAACTTTACTGAAAAATTTATGAACTTTACTCGTATCCCAAGTGAAAAGTTTCGTTTAACGAGTTAAAAATTAATACTATTGAGTTTTGACTGTCATCGATTTCAACTGTAATAATGCAAATATTTGAACAAATTTAAACATAAAATAAATAAATATATATATAATTATCATATTAAGTATAAAAATAAATAAAAAAAACAATAGAACATTTAAGTATTTAATGTAGCTGTGTGTGACTATTAATTGTTTGTGAAGAGTTTTAAGTGGTAAGCGTAGTTAAAGAAAACTATAACGATACATAATAAATTAAAGACGCTTCTTCAAGTGAACTTTTAGGGAAGCCAAAACTTCTGAAGTGAATTGTAATATTCTAAAACCTAATAAATAAGTGTGTAAATAAAGTTTACTGTTAATGATTAATAGTGTTAAAAAGTATAAAATTGTCTAAAATATAGTACTGTCTAGATCACAAGGACAAAAGCAACATAACTTTTATTGTTGTAGAGTAAAAAACTTAATGTGCTTTGTGTAGAAAACTTAAAGTGCATAATATAGTGCAAAAAACTTAAACTGATTAATATAATGTAAAAAACTTTATGTGCTTAATATAGTTTAATATAAAATAAAAAATCCACTTAGAATAACACGGACTATATTGCAAACTAAGATAAACTATACGTAAGAACTCTACGGACTTACTTTACTTAAAGAATAATAAAACGTCATAAATATATCGATTATTTCGATAAAATCTAATTGCTTGGAGTCGTTCTAATACGTAAGTACCTAGTAAGTAGTCTAAATGAATAGCAATTCAGAATTTTGAAAAATTTCCAATCAATTATTATTTACAAGTCATAACAATACAATATTATGGGGGCGACTAACCCAACATTTCTGATTTTATAATTCATTTTTATACTTTAAAATAAGCCCCAAATTGTTTCATATAGTTTCATTTTCTAAAATTAGATACTACATTAAATTTCCAAGAATTCAATCTGAGCAAAAACACGATATCTCGATAGAAAAAAATCACAAAGATGCATCTAATTTACACGAATTTTTCATTTATTGCCATAACTGTGCATTGAACAAGTTAATATTTTAACACATTGTATAAAATTCAACTCATATCATTGAGAAACCGACCTAGCGGATTTTTAAAATGTTGTGTTATTTATCGAGTTATTGAGAAATCCGCGTAGTCCTTTTTCACCTGGCATATTATGAAAGACGGGTGTGAGTGTAAAGAGAGAAGGACGATGTTTGATTTTTTGGGTTAGTCGCCCTATTAGTAGTTAGTCGTCCCATTGCAAACAATCCCATTTCATGAAAATTATATATATTATGGTCCTACAATCTGCCGACCTCTGTGGCTCAGTTGGTGGGCTGTTGGTAGCTCAAGCCGGGTTCGAATCCCGCCGACGGAACAAAAAGTTTTCAAAGTTCCTGGGTCATGGATGTGTATCATATAATAGAAATCTTAAATATGTGTATAGTATTAAAGTATTAAATATATTTCCGTTGTGTGCCCGTAACACAAGTCCTTCTGGTACTTACCACGGTGCCAGAATGACGTGGTGTGAAGCGTCCATAGATATATAAAAAATCATTATTTAAAACATACTGCTCGCAATTTCGTACGTTCGTACATTTTTAGGGTTCCGTACCCAAAGGTTAAAAACGGAACCCTATTATACCCTATATTGTTTATATCTGTTGCCGCTATAACAACGAACACTAAAAACAAAATAAATTAAATATTTAAAAACGGGTTTAAACTCCCATACAACAAAGCTGTTTTTTTTTGTTATTTTTTGCTCTTAATCAATAACGGCAAAATAAAGGCAATTGAAATGTTCACAAAATACTTAATGTATATGTACTTTAATAATTACTAACAATAAAATTTAAATAAATTAAATAATTGAGGGGGGCTCCCATACAAAAATTACAATTTTTAGCCTATTTTTGCTCTGTAGTGGTACGGAACCAAGTTACTCGCAAGTTTTCCATAATATTTTCTCATCTAATAAACCTTCCCTGGACTTCTACGAGTATGTTAAGATTAAAATTTGCCGTTCTCGAGTTATAGTTACAGGACTACCAAAATTGAAAACCCACTTTTATTTACATAAATATATTTCCAAGGACGAAGTCAAATTTTAATCAGATAACCATACCTAGACCTCTTCGACTTATTGCTCCTGTTACCTCATACTCGGGGTAATATTATATTATATAACAAGTTATTACATTGCATTCAGATTCCTCTCAATGATGGTTATTACTTTTCCTAGAAATGTGCGTAAGGAATTATGAAAATGTTTAAAGATTTTCCGTCCTGAGGTAATTTATATTTTATAGAATTCCTATGTCTATGCACATAGGATCACATAGATCACATTTATCTCACGCTAATGGTTTGAAGGTTAAGCCTCATTGAAATAATATATTTATCTCACTCTTAAAACCTCCGAAAATATTTGATCAATTTCTTTAGAATGTAAAACAAATATAATAATATTTGTTTTACATTCTAAAGAAATTGATCATACACTTAAAAATTCTGGTTAATGTACATTGTACACTAATATTATGTTGGTAAATCTGTCTGCTATTTGCAGTTTATCACTTATCACTTAGGGGGCGTCCACAAATTACGTGAGGTGTTTTTTTTATTTTTTGACCCACCCTCCCCCCTGCTGAGATTTCGTGAGATTTTATTCAACCCCCCCCCTCCCCCCTCCCAAATCTCACGTGAGATTTTACAAAATGTGGGTTTCTACTTTCTTACGTAAAAGTTTGGTTTGACAGTCAGTAGATTTTCTTTCGAACGAATTTGTGAATAATCTTAATCGTGTTACGATTAAATCTTAAGCATACGTACAACCATAGAGGTACAACCTAGATGAAATGGACCAAAATAGTATTATTTTGTCGAGAAAAAAATTACGTGAGATTTGCCGAGACCCCCTTTCTCCCCAACGTGAGATTAGATGAGATTTGACTAAACCCCCTCCTCCCCTAAACACCTCACGTAATTTGTGGACGCCCCCTTAGACCATCTTTACGCTGAAATCGCTGAATCAATTAGATGAAACACATTGTGTAGATATTTTGAGTGGTCGTAATAGAAATTTAATAATATTATGTATACTTATTCATACGATGACATACAAACGTGTCATGAATTCTGTGTTTATTAACAGTGGTTTTACAGGACCGACATGCATTGTTTAAAAATCATATAAATTAAATATACTTAAGCCCATCCCCCGAGCACACAACCTTGACCATACATTTGACGCGTTGCCGAGATCGCACAAAAATCTTAGTTCAAAATTGATCTAAAAAAAATTAAAACGGGAATATGTAGTTAATAAAATTGTCTATAGGTATATTGTCGTGTGTTTCAAATAAACGTAATTTGTAAATACTAGGGAGATGCTGAAAGTATGCTTTAATTTTAATAAATTGGTATTACTTTGGAAGCAAATATCATGAGTATTATAAACAAAAATAAAAAAATTAAAACGGGGAAAGGAATGTTGATATACTGAAGATTATTGCTGTATTTTTATTATAACTTTGTAGCTTTCAAATTATGAGTTTATGAGGCTCTAAATACGGTAAATTACGGAATCTCCGTAAGGGAAGGGCCTTAATACCAAATATTGAATTTGAATCGTATATTTTGTCGCTCCGTAGGCGTGCTACGAACGCTTACGCGAATAACATACTTTAGGTACATTATTTAATCTAGTGGTCCAGTGCAGCACTTTTTTAATTTTGCAAAATATTCTATTGTATTCCAGTGCCCGTTTACATTATTCCAATTTCAGATATTTTCTGATCTCATATACATAATACGGACGCTCGTTCGGTGAAGGAAAACATCGTGAGGAAACCCGCACATAGTTGGTATTGACTTGTTCTTTCCTCTGGATTATGGCGACTATGTTTTGAGAATACCGTATATGTGCTTGGCCCTTGGGAAACCATACGGACATTTAAATCTTGTCCCAGACACTACAGTATTTGAAGAGTGGTTACTTCGGTCTGAAAAATTCATACTAATATTATAAATGCGAAAGTGTGTGTATGTTAAATCTTCACGCCCAAACCACTGAACCGATGAAATTTGGCATGGAGCTATGTTCTTTTAGTCCCGGGAAAGGACAGGATACTTTTTGTTCCGAAAAAATGTACGGTCCCCGCGCGATAAACGGGTTTTGGCGCATCGGAGTTGCGGGCATCATCTGGTACTGTATAAATCATCCACATTCCACAATCGAAAGGCCTACTTTTATTCCATTAGTAATACAGCGCTGGATTGGATCACTGAATTGGAATAATGTAAGCGACCTTTAGTAAGAAGCTATGTTGATACCATTTCTTTTTGCAACGTAAAGGTCAATGTCAATAACGGAATTGAGTTTAATGATCGATAATGTGATCGGTAATGTGAACTCAATTGTTTCGTTCTCCGTGTGTCCGATTACGGAAAATGGTTACTAAATCTCTCTATACCCGTGGTCCCCAACCTTTTTTCATACGGGCCACAAACATGTCTTGGTCTTGGTTTCATGGGCCGCAACCAAAATTTTTTGGGTTAAATTAAAGATTTAAAAGTGGAAAAAAAATCATGTCTTTCACGACGACTTTACATTATTTTGCCGGTGGGCGTGAATTTCAAAATGTTATAACATCACGCGATGCGACCCACGGGCCGCGGGTTGGGGATAGCTGCTCTATACAGTATTGATATCTTCATTGTCAATCACGGTTTATATTATAGAAAATGACAAGTTTTTGACAGGGAGTCAATCACCGCGCTACCGCCATGTTTCGCCGAGTAGGTACAGCATAATATATAAAATTATCGTGTCACAGTGTTTGTGCGCGAACTCCTCCAAACTGGCTCAAGCGATTTTAATGAAATTTTGTGTGTACATTCGTTAGGCCTGAGAATAGGCTTTATCTAATTTTTATATTGATACTAGAAATACTTTGTATGGCAAAACAACATTGCCGGGACAGCTAGTATAACCATAAAATTATCGTGTCACAGTGTTTGGGCGCGAACTCCAAAACGGCCCAAAGGATTGTAATAAAATTTTGTATAAGTACTTACATACATTGATACTAGGTTTTTATCTATAAGTATATTGATACTAGAAATAATTCATATGGCAATACAACATTTGCCGGGTCAGTTAGTTAGTTTAATAACTTATTCTATCTTTGAAACACTGCGATAAAAAAATATATCCACAGCCGAACATATTATAACCTCCTCGTTTTTTGAAAGTCGGTTATTAAAACTTAGCTCACCTCCTTACTCATATATTATAATATGTATTTTAATAAAAAAATGGTGTGGAGATACTTTGAGTAACAAGAAACAATATAAAATATATGTTGTTCTTAGCCCGAAATATGAACGGTTTCTATGCGATAAAAGAACTTCGTCGCAATAAAGTCGCGGGTAACATACATAAGTATTTAGGGGGGGGGGGGGGGGGGCGGGGCGCTGCTGGTAAGGGAGAACTGTCGAAAATGACGTTCCTTTTTTCGCCACGTTCATTTAAAGGCTTGTCGAGATCTTTATTAAATTTTACAACAAAATAACTTGTTGCTCGCCTAAATTAATAATAATAAGTGTCATTAAATAGCGCTTTGTCAGTTGCTTTGGGAGCTTTCAAAGTAAACACGTAACTTATACCGCGTAAGACTCGCAAGTGTTGCTAATTGTAAAGTTACCTTGTACCTCTAAGATTTAATCTTAAGTAGGAGAATTGTTAAAATAAGACTTACTTTAAACAATGGGATATAAAATATAGCGAATATTTCTAGAAGTACAATTATAATAAGCATAGCGAAATTATATATACTCTAACAATTTTTTTTTATTTTATAATCCACTAGCTACAAAACAAAATAATATTATAATACATCTTTGGCGTGTGTATTTGTTGGTTGTATAGAGTTCACTGTGAAGGTAGTAGTGCTGAAAAAGTTTTTTTTTAAATTATTGTACAATGTACATAAGAAAATTTATGACGTCGTCGGGGCCTTTTCATAGAAACTTAGAAGTTAAATGTAACTCTTTCAGTACTTTCACAGTCGACACTTCCAGCCCATAAAGTGTTTTCAATTTATTTTGTTACAATTCTGTATCTACTTTGCGTTTATAAAGCAAAGCGAAATTATAACAGCCTTGTTTATTTATTAACCCATTGGCCACTACCTACAGGAAAGAGTTAGGGTGGGTTGCACTGCACCAACTTACAGTAAAAGTTAAAGTTATATTTGACACAAGGGTTACAGTGTTGCCATTAAATTTTTTTTTTGTCAATTTGTATGGATAATTAATTTATACCTTCAACCCCATCAACTTTAGTAGCAGACATCTGTCAAATTCTGTGGTCATTGTTAAAGCTAAAGTTAGGGTGGGTTGCACCAGAGGCATTGTTATTGTTAAAAGGTTATCGTCGAATATGGCGTCCACTATTGACTTTAGCCAGGGATTTGACAGTTCATTTGACATTTTGTTATAGTTAAAGTAAGTTGGTGCAACCCACCCTTAGAGTTAACCTTAACTTTGACCATAACTGTAACTATAATAACTTGATAATAACGGTGGTGCAACCCACCCTTAGCAATATGTTAGTATGCACTTCTGCGGTAACAGCGCTTTGTGGTGTTGCAGCGTAGGCCGCGATGCCGCGCTGCTACATGGTGAAGAAGAGCAGCCAACGGCATGACGGTCCACCGCCCCGCAGCCCCACTGAAGCCTCCGTGGCGCCGCCATGCTACAGCCCAGCTGAAGACACTGCTGTAACAGGTTAGTCCACATTAAGAAAGCGAATAAAGCAGAAAACATCGTTCTCTCTTCACCCTTACGCCAGTCTTTCATGTGCCAGGTGAAAAAATATGACGCGGAAGTATAAAAATGAATTATTCAAAGATCATTTTTGCTTTAGTCGCCCCCTCAGAGTCATCTATGAGCTTAGCTAGCGACACGTTGCCCTCTCATTGATGCTAAATTGTCCACTGGTGACCGACGAGTTGATCGCCTAGACCAGCGTTACGCAAACTTTTTGTATCTAGAAAATCTAGAAAAATCTAGTATAGATATATATAGTACATCTAGAAAAATTTCGATTTTTGGAGCTACACCAGAAATTAATCAGCGTGTTCCCAATTCTATCCCATTCTTTTCGTCGATCGTCCTGAGATGTTGCCTTTTTTGGTTCTTATAAACTAGGGATATGTACGTGAAATGGCACACCAACTACTGGCCACGGTAGTTGGTTGCTTTATATTGCAACGTGAGTCGTGACGCGTCACATTGCAAGCCTTTATTAGTTAGGGTGTCGCGACACTGACTCGTAAGAGCGCGCTCAGACGTGCGCGTGTTCGCGCGTGTTCTACTATTAGTACAGTTAATGAAGGCAAAAATCAGGTGCAACCTCCGATTTCGTTGAACCTCCATCGATTTGGATGAAAATTTGGGATTAAGTACGTTAAGCCCTCTACTTTAAAAGTGACATACGCTCGTATCGCGCTTTTTTATTTTAGGGGTGAAATCCACCCCTTTTGTTGAAAATAGAAAAAATGCAGATTTAACCATTCTGGCTTAACTAACTGTGTTTCATTTGATAAAATAAATGTTTTTAATGTTTTATTCATGATTTTTGATTATATTATAATTAATTTTTCATTCCTTTTAGCAACCATCCCTTTAATCGTGAAAAAAACATTTTTTGTTTATCTTTGCTTTAAAATCGTATATTTACATTACATAAAGAGTTTGTTTAATATTTATGATATAATTTTTGGACAAAACTGAAATATAAACCCCTTTATTACGAAATAACGGTCAAAATTGTGTTCAAAAACTTAAGAGGTTTCAGTTTTTAAACCCAATTTTTTCAGTTAATTTACTTAGTATTAATTTCTTATTTTAAAGTTTTTTTTGCGATGTATGGATTATACGACGCCTGCAATCGTGCTGGAACCGTACATTTTTTGGGATAAAAAGTATCCTATCTCCATATCCATTCCCGAGATTCAAATTTCATTCAGCAAAATCTGTTGAACCGTTTGGGTGTTAAGAGGTAACAGGTAGACAAAAACACTTTAGCATTTATAATATTAGTATAGATGTACCTATTGACAGGGTTTCCTACAATATTTGAATCTCAAATCTCTGCTTCAAAATTGTTAAAAAAAAATGTTCGTTGTTATCACAATAGCTCTGTTAATTTTTAAGTTATCGGGTTCATTTATGGACCATTTTAAAGGTAATTTAAAGAGCTTTAAGATCGACTTGACAAATACTTTTTAAAGCCCTTGGTTTAAAAAAAAATAGGGTTAAAAGGTCCCGGTTTCATGGTTCTCGCAGTAAAAGTTAGGCTTTAAACGTCTCTATCTTCGTTATTTTTCATCCTATAAAAATCAAAAGAAAATTAAAAGATTTCTTAAAAAATAAACTCAAATTTCGTTATTTATAATTTTTACGAAGGTTCAATATTTTTGAAGATATGTTCAAAACAAAATGATATTTGCGAAAATTGGAATAATTTCGATTTTACTAAATATTCTTTTTTTCAAAACTAAGCATTCTAAACCAAGAAAAAATTTTGAGGTCATTACTTATGCTAAAATAAAGAAACATCTTTGGGGATAACCATAAATTTGAATTATTGTAGAAATTGTCAATGTTTTATTTTTCGATTTTTGCAAAAAAATTTGAAAGGGTCATCTTATTTTTATCATAACTTGTTCAATTTTGAAGCCATTAACTTTTTAAAATTTTCATTAGAAAGGTACTTTTAAGCACTTTAAAAAGTCTCAAAGAAGTACATGTCATAAAATGCATTGGTTTACCGTTTTTTAAGTTTGAATGCTTAGACTTAGGTACTCGCCGAAAGAAAATTTATATACAATCACCTATAGCTCACTTTGAATTAATAAAGGAAGGTATTTCAGAGTAGATATTAGTTTTTTTTATTGGCTTTAATTTTGGTAATTACACATTTTTCGTAAAAACCTACAGTTTCTTATTTAATTATGAAAAACCGCTTTAAGACATGTATTTTTCTCACGCAAAACATGATCTTTGATCTTTAACAACTCCGAAAGTATTGATTTAATCAAAAAACTTTATATAACAAATTTTGCTTAAAATTTGTGTGTCTATTCATTGCTGGTGTTGTTTTTATTTAAAAAAAATCACCCCCTGAGAAGGGTTGGCATCCACCCCCAGGGCAAAAGCGCAAGTTGACACTATGTCACTTTTGTTTCTTAGGGTATCCCCCACCTGCTTACCAATTTTCATGAAAATCGATGGAGGTTCAACGTAATCGAAGGTGAAAACCTTCAATGCCTCCACTATACAGCGTATGGGAAAACAGAATCCGCGCCGAACCCGCGCGCGTGCCGCGCACTTGTTTTCCCATACGCTCCAGCAGATCACGCACAGAACACGCGCACGTCTGAACGCGCTCTAAGTCGTAATCATCGCTTCTTCTTATCTCGTGGTAAGTATATCTCTATAAAAAGACTAAAAAGATATGAGCTCCAATCGATACTAAAAGCTGTACACGAGTCCGTTCATTCTATCGATTGTACAGGGACGTTTTAATGTCAATGTTCATGGTGTCCATTGTAAGTAAAAAGGAAAAACTACAATAGATTCAAAATCACGCGTATAATATTGGAAGACAAGATTTAAACATAGATCTTTGAATTTTGATCAAAATACATTGAAAAACAATAACACAAAAAATCTGATATAATTTTTTAAATATCTGAATATATTTTTTTGTCAAATATGTAATAACTTATTATAAAGGATCAAAATGCTATTTTTCCGGTCAAAACAATTTTCTGTCTGGAATGAAACTGAATTTGCGCCCTTAAAATTTTTCTGGTCTTGGTCATGACAATATGATTAAAGTTAGCGTTGCGGCTTGTGCAACAATTTTCTATGAAAAAAGTTGGCATTCTTTCTCCATTAAAAGTTCATATTGTTAAGGGAAGTAGTCAGTTGTGAGTTATTTGAATTTAAACCTCATGTTATTTTAAACTCTGGATAACTTTTCTCTAATGTTTCATAATTATTGAGGATAAGTTGGAAGAAAAAAGCTAATGTAAGTCATTTCTTCAACATCAAGACGTATTCTTTGATTATATTATGCGAAGAAGTGTAAATATTTTGAAACGTGTGTAGGGATTATATTTTTTAAACTTATTTTGCTTGTCTTCTTAACATCATAAAAATATTTTTATCATAATTGTTAAATAAGCAGACTATGAGACTACAAAACACCTGTTTTTACATAATTAAAGATAGTTTTGAAGCAGCAATATCTTAGATTTCAACGTCTGGTTTATGCAAATGATAAAGAATATCATGGCTATTAGTATGACGGATATATTCAATTAGTAACTTGGTATTCTAGAATCTAGAGTGATAGCTCTGCTGGGAGTTGGATGTCTCCTCATTGCATTATCTTATATATAAAATTCTCGTGTCACAATGTTAGTCCACGAACTCCTCCGAAACGGCTTTACTGATTTTTACCAAATTTTATATGCATATTCAGTAGGTCTGAGAATCGGCTACTCGGTACTTTATACGACCTCTGTGGCTCAGTAGGTGGGCTGTTGGCAGCTCAAGCCGGGGGTCGCGGGTTCGAATCCCGCCGACGGAACAAAAAGTATTCAAAGTTCCTGGGTCATGGATGTGTACGAGTATTAAATATGTGTATCATATAATAAAAATCTTAAATATATGTATAGTATAAAAGTATTAAATTTCCGTTGTCTGGTACCCGTATCACAAGTCCTTCAGGTACTTACCGCGGGGCCAGACTGACGTGGTGTGAAGCGTCCATAGATATTATTATTATTATTATATATTGATAAGTGCATTTGTTGAATAAATAATAGTAAATTATTACAACCTGAGACTGACGGCGACCATTGTTTGTGCGACGGGATAGCGATCGACGTTGCCATGGTGACATACTATTTAGTCACTTCAATAAAATAATATGGCAAATATATTATGGCAAAGCAACGTTTGCCGGGACAGCTAGTAAAACTATAAACCAGTAACAAATTGTTGAACGAATATTTGACTTTAACAATTCCTGAAGGTTTATTATGATTTTTCAACAAAATTTTTAAATCGGTTTATAAACGGCGGAGTAATCGTTGAACATACATACAAAAATATCCACAGCCGAACATATAAACCTCCTCCTTGTTGTCAGTTATAAAGAAATCTCGCAGAAGCCTTATTATGTATTGCCGCGATTAAAAGGCCTATGTCCTTACTCCTTTCCCGTGGTTTAGTTCTTCAACGGCCGCACTCAGAGAAACTTCAATTTAAATGAAGATTGAGCCAGATAATGTATGGGGCTAATTATGTCAAAATCTTCATTTAATTAACAGTTAAGTAATTAATATTCGTCCCGTGTGGCAGTTATGTGGCACGAAACATTGTATCGTGTTTTGTGGAAAATAAATACTATTCATTAAACTAATAACTATTAATTATATTAACAACTAAACTAAAAACTATTCATTATTTAGATGTTCTTCTCAACATGTCGTTTCATAATTGATTTCATCTAAGTTAATTTAGCTGATAGAAATAGTTTTTAAAAGGCCCAAATTTACTTTTATCCCGGAAAAATGTTCTACGCCAGCTGCATATTTTATTCTGAAACCAGAAAGACAATACTAAAATTGGTAGCTTGTGATGCAATTTGTGACAATTCCATATTTCGAATTCGGCATGCACCGATATTGCGACTTGTATTAGTGAAATAGAGCGGCGGAAACAATACACAATACAGTATGCATTTGATTCGACAAATCAAAAATGAACTACAAGTCGGAGCCTAGGGTTGCCAGAGCAAATAGCCGGACCAACCGGCAGCTCAGCTGGAGAAATAATAAGTTTAAGAGGCTATTGTATAGTATAGTAGCATATACCCGACTGGCGATTATGTAATAATATGATATAAAATGTTGAAAAGAATAATGACCTATGTCTCCTGTAGTGACCCGTGGTTTTCCCTGCGCATCAAAAAAAAAATGTCTCCTGCAGTATCGTTAATATTTTATTGACACCCCATTTATTCAAATCGGACCGGTTAGTCGCTACGAGGGCAAACACATACATACATAGATTGCCAAAATCACTACCATTTCTTTCGGTTTTGCCGTAGTTGGGTAAAGAACACCCTGCTTTTGAGGACTTATCATCTCAACTCTCACGCCGTACTCCGAGACGAACATTAATTACTTAAATGTAATTAAATGAAAACTTTACATAACGCCCACTGACCTCCATTATACAAGTACGCTGGACTAATGATACCCTTTGAAATGACAGCTATTTTTTGTGCCTATTTGAAGCGGAATCAGCTTCCCCATTATCAGGGATAGGAACTAAATTTGAAGTAAAACTTACGTTTGAAAGTCGCCATCATGTCGCCATATTGGCGCTGATAGCAGTAGTGGGAGTATTTAGAACTAATACTAGTGATGTACAACTGTCTTTTCTATTATCGATGAAATGTTTCCAGATTCAGATAATGTCGACCATTAGGACAAAAATATTAAATTGAATAATACAAACGCTACATATTTGTATTAAAGATTACAGACTTCCTCTCCGTAATTTAGATAGCCGTAATAAATTAACAACGATTTCATACGTAAATAACCTGAAGTAGCAGTACCTATCTATAATCCATTTATTTTTACCAGTTAGCACTACGAAAAACTAAAAACAAAACTGAAGATAAGCTTCTAACAAAAACTTTGTTGTATTGTATTTTCTAATTTCATTTCTAATATTATCAAAGTAGTGCTAAAGTGTATCGTATTAAAACTGAACAAAGCTGAACAAGTGTTCTGTGTGATTAGACCCTAACTAATCTCATCATTTCATATTATAAAGCGGAAGAGTTTGTTTGTTTGAACGCTCTAATCTCAGTCCAAAACTGCTGGTCCAATTTGAACAATTATTTCAGTGTTAGATAGCCCATTTTATATATTTTATCACGCTGAGACTAATAGGAGCTAAGAAATAGAGCAAAATGTGGAAAAAGCGGGTGAATGTATAACGTGAAGGATTATATACCTAGGCTATTTTTTGTGGACCAATTTGTCTGTGAAATTAGATATTTACGTGGGAGAAGCCGCGCGGAACGTCTAGTAATAATATAAAAGTTCCCTATTTATTTATGGATCTAGCAAGCCAATTTTTATCGATTTACTTTATCTCATTTGATTTTCGCCATTTTGGCGCTGATTGCAGAAGTGCGAGGGAAATTGACTAATTGGTTAATGCGATCCATAAATAAATATGGAACGTTTGAATACATTTTTTTATTGGGGTGGAGTAGGTAAGGTATTTATAAATAATAAAAATATATGTGCGATACTTTAACATTATATTTTATTAGTTACCGTTACACAGTTACAGTCTGTCAAGAAAGAGTAGACGCTGAAATAAATTTTTCAAACATAATCACGATCAAATGGTAGTTTTTGCGCCTTGTATTTTCATAGAGAACGTTTGTACACTTCAAATAGTAACGGCAAGCGGTAGTAGCAATTTTTGGACGCCAACCAGGCTTTTCAATTTTTTCAACCATAATTCCAGTCTTCCTTCGTCAGACGGAAACCTGTCAATTATTTTAAGAGCATAATATGTATTTGATAAAAAAAATCGGTTATCGGAGACTTCAATACAATTATTATAGATTTCGATAAGTTTTATCGACAGAAAACTCCAGCACTATTGAATTTTATTGTTTATCAAAAATCGGTAAAACAAAGGTAAATATGGGGTGAATACGGTATATATAAGATTAGTGCCACATTTTTAAGTGCCTATATTATCAATAAAAGTTTAATATCGTAGAAATTAGCTGTTAAAATCACTTACTTGTGAAATGTAACCCCACATCCCTTTTTGTACCGCGTTTTACATAACATACACTCTTTCATAGTTTAACTATGAACTACCACCACTTATATTACTTAATCGCTACTTAATCACTTATATTACTATATCATTTAATCGCGTAAAACCTTTTAAAACACTTCAAACGAAAACAATTCAAACGATTAAGCCATAGAGAATTAAAATACATACATGGTTACCAATGGTTACGTCAAATTTAGTTCCTATCCCTGATAATGGGGGAGCTGATTCCGCTTCAAATATGCACAAAAAAAAGTGAGTATCATCGGTCCAGCGTACTTGTATAATGGAGGTCAGTGATAAAGCCCACTGATCTCTAATATACAAGTACGCTGGATCGATGATACCCACTTGATTTGAAGCGGAATCAGCGCCCCCATTATTCGGGATGAGAATTAAATTTGACGTAACCATTGCTAACCATGTATGTATAATATTTGTCTATGGCTTAATCGTTTGAATTGTTTTCGTGTTTTAAAGTGTTTTAAAAGGTTTTACGCGATTAAGCAATATATAAATAAGTGGTAAATAAATAAGTAAATAAGTAAGTAAGACTATGAAAGAGTGTATGTTATGTAAAACACAGTACAAAAGGGATGTGGGGTTACATTTCACAACTAAGTGATTTTAATAGCTAATTTCTACGATATGAAACTTTTATTGATATTATAGGCACTTACAAATGTGGCACTAATCTTATTATACCGTATTCACCACATATTTACCTTTGTTTCACCGATTTTTGATAAACAATAAAATTCAATAGTGCTGGAGTTTTCTGTCGATAAAACTTATCGATATCTATAATAATTGTATTGAAATCTCCGATAACCGATTTTTATTATCAAATACATATTATTATGCTCTTAAAATAATTGACAGGTTACCGTCTGACGAAGGAAGACTGGAATTATGGTTGAAAAAAATTGAAAAGCCTGGTTGGCGTCCGAAAATTGCTACTACCGCTTGCCGTTACTATTTGAAGTGTACAAACGTTCTTTGTGAAAATACAAGGCGCAAAAACTACCATTTGATCGTGATTATGTTTGGAAAATTTATTTCAGCGTCTACTCTGTCTTGACAGACTGTAAGTGTGTAACGGTAACTAATAAAATATAATGTTTAAGTATCGCACATATATTTTTATTATTTATAAATACCTTTCCTACTCCACCCCAATAAAAAAATGTATTCAAACTTTCTATATTTATTTATTGATCGCAATTATCCAATTAGTTAATTTCCCTCGCACTTCTGCAATCAGCGCCAAAATGGCGAAAATCAAATGAGATAAAGTAAATAGATAAAAATTGGCTTGCTAGATCCATAAATAAATAATAGGGAACTTTTATATTTATAAGCCGCGCGGCTTCTCCCACGTAAATATATAATTTCAAAGACAAATTGGTCCACAAAAAATAGCCTATATAATCCTTCACGTTATACATTCCCCCGTTTTTTCCACATTTTCCTCTATTTCTTAGCTCCTATTAGTCTCAGCGTGATAAAATATATAAAATGGGCTATATAACACTGAAATAATTGTTCAAATCGGACCAGCAGTTCCTGAGATTAGCGCGTTGAAACAAACAAACTCTTCCACTTTATAATATTATATGGTATAGATTAGTAAGGGTCTAATCACACATAACACTTATTCAGCTCTGTTCAGCTTTAATACGATACACTTTAGCACTACTTTGATAATATTAGAAATGAAATTAGAAAATACAATACAACAAAGTTTTTGTTAGAATCTCATCTTCAGTTTTGTTTTTAGTTTTCCGTACTTAGTGCTAACTGGTAAAAATAGATGGATTATAGATAGGTACTGCTACTTCACGTTATCTACGTATGAAATCGTTGTTAATTTATTACGCCTATCTAAATTACGGAGAGGAAGTCTGTTATCTATACTAATATAATATTATAAAGAGGTAAACTTTGTTTGTTTGTTTGTTTAATTGTAATGAATAGGCTCGAAAACTACTTGACCGATTTAAAAAATTCTTTCACCATTCGAAAGCTACATTATTTACGAGTAACATAGGCTACATTCAATTTCGGAAAATGTAGGGTTCCGTAAGATATTTGGGTTTCTCTGACACAAGGTGAAAAAAATCAACCAGAAAATTTACTTATTTTGCGTACGCTGCCTAAACTATAAAAGATAGAACCATACAATGTTCTAAGTAAATGTAGATCTTTTAAATATCTACAAAAAAGTCCGCGACACACTATACCTATCTATGTCAAGTGAGGTACAACAACCATTATTTTATTTAAA
The DNA here is from genome assembly GCA_963422495.1 of Polyommatus iphigenia. Classification (NCBI taxonomy): domain Eukaryota; kingdom Metazoa; phylum Arthropoda; class Insecta; order Lepidoptera; family Lycaenidae; genus Polyommatus; species Polyommatus iphigenia. The sequence continues at coordinate 24,159,030 of OY730178.1, read as the reverse complement.
AATCTCGATTTTTTTTGGACTACATTTAAACGCATTTATTTTACTCATGCTATTAATCTTTATCAAAATAAATTATTTCATCACTAAGTACAGTTTATGTAGATAAAATTTGGTCTTTGAATGATTAAAATTGGACGTTTGGTTTAGAAGTTATGGTGAAATTAAAAATTGTGATTTACGCCCGTTTCGAAGTGGGCGCTACCAAGGTGGGGGTGCACAGTAGCGAAGATTATGACCGGCCCTGCAGCTGGTGAATTGGCTCATATACCAATGATCCCTACTTCGTGTCTTTCCTGGGTAGGCTTTTTGCAGCGGTAACCGACATCCACGCGGGCGGAGCCGCGGGCGACCGCCATCTATACATTATAATAAAACTGTAGAAATGAAAATTCTGTACATTAAAGATATTCAAAAAATAATAAGCGGGGGGTGTCACTACATCGCTATAGAAGCCAAAAATGTAGTTAGTTTTTTATCTGTATGTTTGTTCCACTATCACACGAAAACTACTGATCCGATTTGAATGCGGTTTTCGCAAATATATTTGCCTTCTTCCAACTTAATATCTGGTGTATAAAAAAATTTCCCCCCACACCTCTAAAGGGACGAAAGAGGGGGTCAGATTTTGTATAAGACTTTTGCTTTAACACGAAAACTACTGATCCGATTTGCATACGATTTTCACAGACATATTTGTCTTCTTCTGACTCAACATTTGGTGACTAAAAATCCCCCCACCCCACCCCTCTAAGGGAACCAAAGAGGGGGTCAGATTTTGTATCAAACTTTTTTCTTTAATGGACTTACTTTGACATATTATTAACTGTTTCTTCCAACTTAACATCTGGTGTATACAATTTTTCGCCTCACCCCTCTTAGGGGACAAAAGAGGGTGTAAGAATTTGTATCAACTGATGAAGTAGAAATATTTTAAATGGCAAAACAACGTTTGCCGGGACAGCTAGTCTTTAATACAAATATATAGCGTTTGTATTATTCAATTTAATATTTTTGTCCTAATGGTCGACATTATCTGAATCTGGAAACATTTCATCGATAATAGAAAAGACAGTTGTACATCACTAGTATTAGTTCCAAATACTCCCACTACTGCTATCAGCGCCAATATGGCAAATTTCAAACTTCATTTTTACGTCAAATTTAGTTCCTACCCCGAATAATGGGGGAGCTGATTCCGCTTCAAATAGGCACAAAAAATAGCTGTCATTTCAAAGGGTATCATTAGTCCAGCGTACTTGTATAATGGAGGTCAGTGGATAAAGTAAAGCCCCATTCATTATCTGTCAAACTCTTCATTAAATTGAAGGTTAATCATAATTCAATGTTCAGAGACATTGTGCGGCAGTTAGTATTATATCAAATTGCGCGTTGCGTGGTATAGTGCAAACGGACAATATCTTCTAACCTAAATAAAATAACATAAAAAAAGTATTTTATTCGTCTGTATAGCTCCGCTCAGTCTGTAGTTTGTCAATTCAGAATTTTAAAATTTAATGCGATTTTTGTACACTTCTCATCACATCGCTTTTTCATTTTAATATCGAGCTAAAATATAAGTACGGTATAAAGTATGAAAGTGCATATTTTTATTAAATACCGACGTAGTAAATCGTAAAACCTAAAAAGCATTTGCTAGACATTTTTCAAATTAGTTTTAGCTGTTTTTAGTTCCGTAGAGTAGTTAAGCGCCTTTCGTTCATATTTTTAGTGCCGCATTCAGTGGTATTTTTTATATTTTATTTCTTAAACGAAGACGAAGCTTTAATTAATTCTCATTTCGTTTTGACTTTCCAGTGGAGATATTTAGACAATTTTTAGTTTTGCGTCTCAACACAGCGCCTGTCTGAATCTAATTCTTCGCATGATTTTCTTCTTTGGTTATGTTTGCATGAAGCTACAAGTTATTTAATATTTACTTTTTCACTTTTTAATAACTACACATTTTATTTGTAGTACCGTTAAAACGTAGAATATTATTTAACAAATTAAACCTTTTTTTAATTCCAGTATCACGCCCAATTACCGATAGATAGAGCGATGCCTCCGCTGCTTCGTAGTGGCGTATCTATAGCAAAATTGAACCTATAGTCTGCGTCATAAATTGGCATTATATTTGAATTTCTTTTCGGTCGCAGTAGCTTGCCGCGTTGATCGGAACAGAACCTTAACCCTCTACTAATAAAAAGACACAGGGTGTATAGAGGGTGCATAAGATTTTTTCTACCAATTATCATTTTTTGACATAAGGCCTGTATAAAGATGCTGTCAGTTCCATACTAATTTCTCTGTATAGACTCTGTGTAAAGTGTGTGTAACTTAAAAACTCCTGTTACGATTCATACGTTGAACGCATGTTTAAGAAGTTTTTATTAGTAAGAGGGTAAGTGTCTAAACACACTAGGCCGAATAACGCGGCCGAAGTTTCGCATGATTACGCCTGCAATGACACACTATGCCGAAATTACGTCGCGTTATATTGTATGCGTTTGATATTGCTGACGTAATCATGCTGAACTTCGGTCGCGTAACTTCGGCAAGGTGTGTGACACTTAGATAGCACACGCACACAAGTGTAGTTTTAGACAACATTGAAGAGCAAAAAATTGCAGTATCAAGGCGCGGTTGTCTTACTTTATATATTGTGTTTAAAAGTTCTCTGGCATAAATAATTTTTAAGCGTGTGTCTTCGCTGTCTCCATAGATTATATTAATTATTATTATTTATAGACGCTCAAATATAAAGTATACCTTTAAAATGTTCCCAAAACAAAATAATTCAAAATAAAATCTTGCTTCCTAACTTAAGAACTTCACGTGAAGAAGGTTTATTTACTGAATTGTAGCCCTGACCTTATGAAGAATTGGTTCTTGTTTTAATTTCCAGTTTTCACATCGGGAAACCATTATGCTGAATACAATCGTTTATTGAGTCGCTCTAGTTTTTATGTAAGCCCACTTAAATATTGTACTCATAATTTACACTTTAATGCACATGTTTTTAGTCTGAAAACACATAATATACTTTGGTCTTCAGTTTTTTAATTAACATTAAATAAAATTAAATTCATTTACGTAGTAATTTACTATGTACTCAAATTGTTAAGAAAATTGCAATACAATTTTATAGTGTCTTCAAAATATTTACTGACAATGTTACCGAGGTTAAAATTACCTTCACCGCGTTGTGTCCAGTCAGTTGAAAGTATTTATTTTGTGTAAGAAAATATTTGCGCTATCAACAAAGAAAGCGAGAGAATATTGAAATTGTAAAATTTGAACCTGCCGTTAAAAGCATTTTCAGGTTACTCTCACCACGATGCTGACTGAAATCTCTTTAATGTAGCGTTAAAAAATAGTTTTTTTTAAATAAATCATTGTTTATTTAGACAACAACGTAATGATTGGTAAATTACGGCAAACGTGAAGACACAGATTTGTGGAAAAAAAGTGTAGTCGTTTTATGCACGTACGCACTACATCGAACTATAGTTCGATGTAGTGCGTATGTGCATACCAGACCACCAGGTCTACCAGAATCTGATGGCAAAAAGTGAGAAAATAAATTGACTCTAGCAATACCCCCGGTATTAATCCGTAATTGTAATAAAACATTTTGATCCTTTTTTTCTTATAGCGGCTGATTCTGTCTGTGAAAAAATGCCAATCCAATGATCAAGAATATTTTTTGAAAATCTGCCGTCAAAGTTTGCTATCAGATCCTGGTAGACCTATATCATACACCGCGACAGCTCGCTTTACTACGGGGATGAGAAGGAAATAAAGTAATAAGTACATTGTATATCTTTGAGCGTCAAAAGTAACGCGGCGTAGTAGTTTTGTTAGTGTGAGTGATGTGACACTGTAATAACACAACGAGGCGTCAGGATATAGTTTTTGATTCTCCGAACCAACTTTTTAGGTTTCCGGACCCAATGGCTAAAAACGGGGCTCTATTACCTCTACTAAGACTTCGCTGTCTGTCCGTCTATCTGTCTCCAGGCAGGGCAAAAAAACCTAATAAATCAAACATGATTTATTAGGCCTTTTTGGTCGATTTCAATAATAGATACAGGTAGGTAGGTAGGTAGGTAGATACAGTTGAAATATTCAATTATACATAATCTTTGTACATAAATAATAATTTACAAAAAAATATTTATAAAACACACATTTTTTGCCTATCTGCTCTGTATTGGTATAAAGGAAGTATTCGCCGATCTTTTATCTGGAGTATAATATAATATTGGATTAGTACTAATAATACTATAAATGGTCTTGAAAGTATAAGATACATTCATTAATCGAAAAACCCTGTAGTGAAGTCATTTTGCTTTGAAGATGTTGGTGAATCACAGCATTAGCAAAATCCTTTATGAATAAGAATACTTTTATTTCCAGCATCACACGAAACATCATAATAATTAAACAGTATACAGTGGTGGTGGAATCGAATAAAGTTAGGTATCCTTATACCGAAGCAATTCAGAATTTATTCGAGATCAAATATCAAAGGTGAAGAATCCTCGCATTTTTCTTATAAGAACTAAAGTGTTATCCCGAAAATAGATTCGATATAATCGAGGTTTAGATCAACGATTCGTCTGGAAAAGTAACCCTTTTTCGTTTTCCATATCCAATCGGAGATATTCAATGAGAAAATTCTCTATAAATATTTTTAGTTGAAAACAATACTCGTAGCAGTCTCGTTTTAATTTAAACAACTTTACAGTGTCATGTGTATTTCGCCAAAACGTATTATTTTCAGTGCAATGCATGAACAAAACAAAAGTTAATTAAAGCTCCGAATGGAACGTAAGCTGCTTACAAGCACGTCAACGATCGGACTATATAATGTCAAAAATAGTCACAATCGCCGAAAGTTCAAAAATAGTCGCAATTCGCCCAAAGCTCAAAAACAAGCGCAATTCGCTCAAAGCTCAAAAATAGTCGTATTTCGCTCAAAGCTTAAACGTTTGGAATTGCACACACACCTTTGAGAACAATCAACCTATTATGACGCATTTATTTCGAAAGTAAGGATAAGCCTCTACGAACTATTACATGTACGAACAAGTGAACGGACACTATACAGGGCTTGCTGCGTTTCAGTTCTCGTATAGTCAGATCGTGTTGGCCCCAACGGGGCTTTCTCATATGAGCATACGGGACCTGTCCTAATAAAATGAATGTGTAGTTTAAATTGCAATGATTTAACTCGGAACGAGTTCCGAGTTAAAGTTAAAGCTAAAGCGCGAGCGCTTGCAACGAAACAGAAAATTGAGTAATGAGTATGATTCCGGAGTCATGTGACTGTTTTGTCGAGTCCTCCGTTTTTATTAACAAAGTTCGTAGGTATTTAGCTTTTTAGGAGTAGTTTTATAGTTATACTGATATAGAAGAAATATAACATATTTAATTAATAATAATAATATCTATGGACGCCTTACACCGCGTCAGTCTGGCCCCGTGCTAAGTACCTGAAGGACTTGTAACACGATAAATTGTTACGTTTATCTATGCATCAGAATATTATGTAAGATTTAAGGCACTCGAGAAACTATGATCAAAACAATTAATACTTTCACGATTATTACCAAAAATTTTCTTAAATGTTTTTAAAATAAAGAAAAGTATTTCCATATTTCTCGCGAGGCGAAGTTTTGATATTATTTGAAAAGAATCAGGCTACGTGGAAAGTTGGCTACACTTATAAAGACTCGTCGGACTTGAAACCGAATTGAACATTCCGAAACTTGTTGATCGTGGACTACATACAATTTTTGGAACAATCTCAAGAATTTTATAAAATTAAAAAAATTATAATACTATTTTGGAATAATTATTATATTATAAATTTGAAAATTTTCTTTGTTAGAAATACGCTAATCTCACGAACGACGACGAACACGATTTTTATGTAATTTGGCGCAGATATAGAGTAAGAACATAAAGAGGACATGTAGGCTTTTTTTGCGGTGTACGCTTCCCGCGAAATTCCTTCTTTGCGCGGGCGGAGCTGCGCGGAACGTTTAGTACATAATGTGATACTATCTGTGGATTATTTACACCACGTCAGTTTGGCTCCACCCGCGCCGCTCACTCCTCGCCCCTCCAGCGTCTTTTCGTTCCCATTTTTGTAGAGCGATGAAAAACTTGCGCTCGGTCTATACCAGCGGTCGGTAACCTTTTGGCAGGCATGGGCCACAAGGTAGCAAAACAAACTAAAGGCGGGCCGCAGACCTCATACTCGTATTAACCCTAGAAGCTCAATGTACCTACACACATTGAAAAGAAATAAGTTTTTATTAAAAACTAGCTGTCCCGGCAAACGTTGTTTTGCCATTTAAAGTATTTCTACTTCATCAGCATACAAAATCTAACCCCCTTTTTGTCCCCTAAGAGGGGTGGGGGAAAAAATGTTATGTAACACCAGATGTTAAGTTGGAAAAACAGTTAATAATATAAAGTAAGTCCATTAAAGAAAAAAGTTTACATATATACAAAATCTGACCCTCTCTTTGGTGGGGAAGAAGTTGGAAGAAGGCAAATATATCTGCGAAAACCGTATGCAAATCGGATCAGTAGTTTTCGTGTTAAAGCAAAAGTCTTATACAAAATCTGACCCCCTCTTTCGTCCCTTTAGAGGGGTGGGGGGAATTTCTTTTATACACCAGATGTTAAGTTGGAAGAAGAAAAATATATCTGCGACAACCGCATTCAAATCGGATCAGTAGTTTTCGTGTTAAAGCACAGTCTTATACAAAATCTGACCCCCTCTTTTTCCCTTTAGAGGGGTGGGGGGAAAAAATTTTATACACCAGATGTTAAGTTGGAAGAAGGCAAATATATCTGCGAAAACCGTATGCAAATCGGATCAGTAGTTTTCGTGTTAAAGCAAAAGTCTTATACAAAATCTGACCCCCTCTTTTTCCCTTTAGAGGGGTGGGGGGAAAATTTTTTATACACCAGATGTTAAGTTGGAAGAAGGCAAATATATCTGCGAAAACCGCATTCAAATCGGATCAGTAGTTTTCGTGTGATAGTGGAACAAACATACAGACAGACAGACAGACAGACAGACAGACAAAAAAACTGACCACATTTTTGGCTTGTATAGCGATGTAGTGACACCCTCCGCTTATTATTTTTTGAATATCTTTAATGTACAGAATCGTCATTTCTACAGTTTTATTATATGTATAGATGGCACAAACAGCTACGTAGTACGTACTAATAAGTGGCGATAACTACTGGCAGTATTAGAAAACATTGTTTTTGATAAGTACACATAACTCATTCACAAAACATTCACGGGCCGCAAGTAAGACGTTCGCGGGCCGCATGCGGCCCGCGGGCCGCGTGTTGCCAACCGCTGGTCTATACCATAAAGTGCATACCTAACGGAATAGAGAAACAAAGGCCTGAGCAAGCGAGATGTCACTATCAGTAACACTGCGTGGTAAAAAGAGACGTGTGATACATGACAGCATGACTTTTTTTGACATCCAGTTGGCACTTATCGGCACGTTGACAATTTAATCTCATAGAAAGATGCTTGTGTAAGTGTATACGTAGTACGTACACATGTTTTTACACACAGATGTAAATCAATTTCGGTTTCGTTTGACAGCTCGAGATTGTTGTTCTATTCCGCTAGGTATATTAACTTTATGGTCTATACTCTATACCAAACAAAAACATTTGAAATGTCAGTGAGATCAATAACTAATACAATGATATTGTATGTTACGTATTTTAGAAACTCATTGAACTAATATCACTTGATCCTTGATCCGTATATCAAACACGTAGCCTACAGCATAAACCAGCTATTTGTGTTTGGCAAACACTATAACTGCCTGTCCATGCTCGGACGCCAATATGTCACTTCAAAACGCCAATTTTACTGTGTAAATAAATCGACGGTCCCTACGTATAAAGCGACATGTCAAAAGTAGTGGTTTTCAGGAGAGCGTTTTTAAGATTCAAACTGTTACTGTAGATTACCATAAAACATAAACACAATTATTTTTGTTTATCTGTAAAGCTTAATGTAGGCTGTTTGTCATGATATAACACAATTTTAAATATTTAATGGTTTTTCGCCAAAATTGCAAGATGACCGTTTTTACGGTGACAATTCAGGACTGCCCGTAACGGTTAAGTCGTACATGTCCGTTTTTACTTTGGAAGAATTAAAATATTATGTTAGGCCCTAAATTCATTCAGCACTATATTAAATGATTCGTATTGTCATAATTTATAAGTTTATAACATATAAGTAATACAAATTCTGGCTCTTCACTGAGAAAAACTAAAAAACACAGACATATCTTTTTATACGCTGCTAATTTAAGTAGTTTTTTCTATGTTACAATGAACGAATAAAAGGACATGTGATCAATTACTTTAGGTCCATAATGAAAAATTGTAATAAAATGTGATTATTTGATAAATTAAACTGTTTAGTTTTAAAAAGTCTACAAAGTTTAGTATCTATGTATTAATTAATTCTGTTTTACTAAAGGGTAAAGCATAAACATAATAATGTTGAAGATGAAGAAGACTGACTTTATTTGTAACAAAATGCATCGTTGCTATGATTTAGATTTTTTATATAATATTTTTGAAAATTTGTCAATGATACTTGTATATGGATATAATGTAGAAAAAAAAACTTTTAACACATTTTACATGTTGTTGAAGATAACGAATGCCCAGATACTTTGCCTTTTTCTTCTTCTTGGTCATTTCGGATACTTGACAATCCTTTTCCAATTTTGAGACCTAGGTGACCATTCACGACCTTAGACTTTTATTGCATCTTACATGAGTCAATTCTTTGAGGCTTCGTTATAACTTCTACGGTGAACAAGTCTGGACAGTAAAATATATTTCTGAGTCGATTATTATATTCAGCTTTAACTGACTCTTGAGCTTTTTTGAAGGTCGTAATTTTTAGTATTACTGTTGAATACAGAGCTGCATTGATGTAATCGTCTAACACGTTCCTCGCAGGAAGAAAATAGTATTTCATCCCAATTTGCGACTGCCAAATTGACTACAGAACATCTTATCAATTCTGTACTAATATTATACAGCTGAGATTTGTTTGTTTGAACGCCCTAATCTCAGGAACTACTTATACTATTTGGAAATTCTTTCAGTATTAGATAGCTCATTTATCGAGGAAGGCTATACGTTATAAATTATAGCGCTATGATTAATAGGACCAAAGAAACAGGGGAAAATGTGAAAAAACGGGGGAAATAATTTGAAAAGGCTTATCTTACAAACTCTATTGGAGCAAAAAAAAATAGCCCATAAACTTTTTAATTTCTAGGTTAATCATGCACCGATATCACTTTAGATTTTAAATATGAGCTTTTCCGGAATTTTTTTCAAGCCCTTCTCAACCCTACAACCAAGCGATACCGCGTTGTAGAGGGAGTCCATCTATCAAGTGAACAAGGAGTGTTCTTAATAGTTTTTAATTAATTTTATACAATTTATTAGCGTTTTTACTACTGTTTTATATAAAATAAATAACATTCATATTCATAATTAAATAAATACATATCAGACTTCGCTTTCTATCAGTCGTCCATTCGTCTATCACCAAGCTTTATCTCAAGAACCGCAATAGTAGAAATTTTCACAAATTACGTTTTTTTGTTGGCGATTTTTAAAGAAATATAGTAAAATTAAAATAAAATAAATGATTATTGTGGGGCCTCGTACAACAAACGCGATTTTTTTGCTCTATATCGATAACGGTAAGGTCCAGATGGTTGTTCATCATGAAAAGAAGCCTCAGCCTCCGTTGCAACCATTATTTCACGTTGATGATTATTTATAATACTCAGATGCTCATATTGGTTTGAAATTAATTGAATTTGTGCCAATGGTCGCACTGAAAAAGAACTAAAGTCTCATAATAACTGAACGTAAATGGTAACAAGTATATAAATAATTCGCTACCTTAGAGGTAGAAACGGACATGTACGACATGACGCGGAATGGCGCGTAATTTCCAACGCGGTACAAGACGGTAAGTATAGATGTCCGTATATACAACAGTAAAATTTAATACAACGCCCAACTTGTCCTCATTTACGTCTTTTTATCTTTGGAATTACTCGTGATAGAAAAATAATAATAATGTAGGAATATGCGTCTCATTATACGGAAATGCATGATGCAATAAATTTTTTTTGCTATTTTGGACATGACCTTTTATACGTAGGGACCGTCGAAATACAATATTGGTATTCATTCTGTGAACAAAATAAAGAAATTTTTTTAGATAAATTCGCCGCACTCAGATACTATTATTGATTATTATTTAATTTAAAAAAGTTTACTTGAATACTAAACTTAAGTCAGAATAAAATCTCGCTGAGTGCGACTTTTAAACGGCCATGAGTGTAATTTCGATGTGACATAATTAAGTCTCTTCCCCTTGTATGTCTTTACTAATACCTACCTCTAAAAGTGAGCAACGGATTTTTATGCGTTTTAAGGGCGGCTGGTAAAATAACTACTGCCGGGTCACCGGTAAATTTATTTCTATTAATTAACTAATTCTAATAATTTTATTTCTTGGGTTATTGCACTGCAAATTGCAATTCATTTAGATTTTCGTGTACGTCCAATGTCCATTTGTAATTTAATTTTCCATTCAATCAGTTAGGCAGCCGGCTTATGGCTGTACATTTAATTAGAGTTACGAGATCCACGCAAATCTCTCGTGTTGATTCCAAATACTTGAAGCGCTTTGAGGATATTGCTTCTCATCATAATTTTCATCAAAATTAACTTCAAATACCAATTTGAATTTTGACCCTTGTCGAAACCGTATTCGTATAAAAATTCTTTCAATAATCTATTAAAATGTGTTTTTATTTCCCTTGGTCGCGGCATTCCGAGTGAACGGCTGGACCAGTTTTGATGAAATTAAGTGACGTAATAGAACAAACCACGGGGTATAAGGCTACTATTTTACCGCGAGAAAATATTCGGTTCATGCTGGATTTTATTTTGGGAATTTCGAAGGAAACAGCAAATCTTTAATGTTATTGGCAAACTCGCATTCTTATAATTTGTGTACTTTTAATAATACGCAGTTTCCTGGGAATAGGAGATAGATAGTTTTACCTCAAAATTTCTACATAATTTTCCATTTCAAAATTTTTACATTTCCAAGAAAGCAATTATTAAATATGGTAGATTATCTCGCTTACAGTCCAGGATTTAAAAAAAAAACACTCAAACAAGTATACGACGAATTGCTTTTCTGAAATCTAAGCAATTTTAAAAGCATCGCATCGCCTCCTTGATTTCCAATGTGGACCGATTCTAATAAAGGTATAACAAATAATGACTTGTTATAGTCGGTTTACATTATTCCAAAGCAGTAATCCAATCCTCTAGATTACTACTGGAATTATGTAAACGGGCACTGGAATGCACTTAATTGCATTTTTTTATTATTTATACCTTTTATATGACTACTCTTGAATTTTTGGCTTTCGTTGCTTTAATTAAAAATAACAAATGTCTAACTGTAACCATATAACGTAGCTTAACGAGTATGTTTCGGATTTCCAATTACGTTACGAACAATAGACAAAAAGCTTAGATATGGACCGTTTCTACGTATACAAGGATTTACCATTTTATTTGTGCGAATGCTTCCATCCCTTTTAAATAGAATTCATAAAAGGCCGGGGGTCTCAGTTCAACAAAAAAGTTCGCAACAATCTAAATATATACAGGGTGCAATTAAATTGATATAATATTGATCATTGTTAAAAATAAAAATAAACGTATTTTTTCTTTTATAATCACTCAGTACTAAAATATTGAGAAATAGCTTCCGAAAGCTATCCTAAAAACATAGACACAATGTGACGTGCCCTCGCGCGCGCGCCTCCCCCCGCGATTCCCCCGCTCATACCCACCGCCGCGAGTGTCCGTTCTGCAACGATTTTAAATGAGGTAAAATATATGTCATTAAAAAAATAACACCCAATTTTTTTTGGATAAATGAACTCTCCTAATGTTGATCTACCTAAGCCCTGGAAAATAATTGGCAGGAAGGTTGAATTGCACCCTGTATAGTGTATAACTCAAAGATGACTGACTGACATAGTGATCTATCAACGCACAGCCCAAACACTAGAGTCTAGATTCTAGACGGATCGGGCTGAAATTTGGCATGCAGGTAGATGCTATGACGTAGTCATCCGCTAAGAAAGGATTTTGATCAATTCTACCCCCAAGGGGATAAAATAGGGGATGAAAGTTTGAATGAAACTTTGTCAATTTTAAACCGATCGGGCTGAGTCCTACAGGTAATTATAGTAGGGGAGGTAGTGCTAGCGTTTGCTAAGTCATTTCATACCGACCAAATTTTTGTCCAGCGGTAGCTTAATATGTATCAATCAATATAATCAGCGTCTGTCGCCGCACCCGTGGTGGAATGTTAACTGAGAGTATTTCAAAGTTGTAAAAAAAAAATAGTTGCGAAAAGTGATTTTATACCGAATGAAACTTTGATGGATGATTATTGAGTTCATGTTTAACCAAAAAATCACCGTCAGCCGTATTGCAGATGGGGGATTCAACGTCAGTCGCGTTACTGAACATGTAAACATTTTTTGAATATAAAATCATTTTATACCGTACAAAATTTATACAGGTGAATGTTTTTACTTTGTAAATAATAAAGTAAATAATAATAAAAAAGTCACCAATGGTCGTATATACTTGTTTCGAGGGCACACCTTTAACCATCTCTCCTAGCATTGATACTTGGCGTCGACATATCGAGCGAAGTCCAGTTCCGATATCATCTAGAGGGTAAGGCCAAATTAGCCTCGAAGAAGCTTGGTGTTCTTAACAGAGCGAGACAGTACTTCAGTCCGGACCAACGCCTACAACTCTACAAGGCGCAGGTTCGGCCTTATATGGAATATTGTTCTCATCTCTGGGCAGGGGCGCCAAAATACCAACTGCTCCCTCTGGATCGTATCCAACGAAGGGCAACTCGAATTGTTGACTGCCATAGTGTTTCAAACAGCTTGGACTCCTTGGAATTATGCCGAGATGTAGCTTCACTCTGCATCCTCTATCGGTTGTATCACGGGGAGTGCTCTGAGGAATTGTTCGGAATCATACCACCTGCAACTTTTCGCCATCGTCTCACGCGAAAAATATACCATCCTCATCACCTTGATGAGTGGCAGTCCTCCACAGTGCGTTTTTCGCGTAACTTTCTGCCGCGTACTGTAAAACTCTGGAACGAACTGTCACCAGCAGTATTTCCGGACCTATACGACCTGCAAACCTTAAAGAAAAGAGCGTATTCCCTCTTAAAAGGCCGGCAACGCACCTGCAGCTCTTCTGATGTTGCGAGTATCCATGGGCGACGGTAGTTGCTTACCATCAGGTGACCCGTTTGCTCGTTTGCCCCCTTATTTAATAAAAAAAAAACCGTTAGTCGCTAATACAATGGTGGAAAAACCGTCAGCTAGCGATATAAGTTATGACCAATATAGCCCTACTTCGCGGTCAATGTATCCTAGGGCGTCGCGTAGACGACATTTCCACCTGCAAACATTCAGCTGACGGCGATTTTCGTTTGAATTAACCATAAAATTATCTCACATAGCAATTTTAAGTAATTAATTCGATAGTCAATATCTGTAAAGAAGAATTATATACATTTTACTTTAAAAGCGCCATCTGTTGTTATATACTAAAACTAAAATAATACCTACCGAACCTAAACGTGTATAATCTAGATATGAACCTTCATTGGGTGCGAATTGGGATCTATTTAATCTCAATTCAATACTATTCCCAACAACAACTTTGAGATGCTCTCAATTTTTATTCCACCCATTATGAAGTGGCTGACGATCAAAGCTGTTATGTATTAGTGGAATACTATTATTGTAACGATTTTCGCTCGGTATGAAATGACCTTTTAAACTGAGCGCGACCTCCCCTACTATTAGCACGGGGCCAGACCAACGTGGTGTAAAACGTCCATAGATATTATTATTATAACGCTATAATGCCAACGGATTTGCCTTCTAACTTTATAATAATTCAATTTCCGGTGAAAGTATCATTTGTGGCAACAATTATTAAAAGGACCGGGCCGTAGACAAAGTCCCTTTCGTTAAAAACGATAAAGAAATTCGTTATCAAAATGTATGGGATTTGACATTAGTCTTCGCAAGCGAAATATCATTTAGCGATGACTTATGTCAAACCGCATACATTTGGATAACGAATTTCGTCATCGTTTTTAACGAAAGATACTTTGTCTAAGGGGGCAGGGGGTGAGCCAAGATCTTTTCTTTATCGCGATTCTATAATCGCCGATCAAAATGTATGGAATTGATATAAGACGAGTCGAACGTCAACGTCATATTAGGCGATTCTATAACGAAGCGATAACGAAAAAATCTTGGCTAAATGGCCAGGAGCAAACATTCAGGCACGATAGGAATAGCCGTGTGCGTAGTCCGTGCGAAAAACACGCCAAGAGTGTTTTTCGCAAGGACAACTAAGTATATTATGCCCTATCAAGATCAGGTTAGCGGTTCTGGTGAAACTCAATATCTACTTCTGCCGGAAGACAACAAAACTAAAAAAAATATAGTGTACGCAGAAGTGATTTAAAATAAAACAAGTAATTTTTTTTGAGAATAACCTACAATTAAAATTTAACTCACAGTTAAAGTTAGCATTAGCCCAAAGCAACTATTTCACACGGACGACATATTATATTAAATTTGAAAAACTTAAAATCAAAGAGCCCTACAAGCTCTATAAAAAACCTCAACACCAACTACTTGTGAGCCTTAAACTCCCTACTCCCTATAAATCTTTGTTTTATCTGAGTTCATCTTAAAGTCGATACATCACAAGGATTTATTAAGATTGCTTGCTGTACCAGGCAATCCTGCAGAATTTTACAGCTCTTCTATCCTTCTTTACTTTAAATCTATACAAATCTACGAATAATAAAAACTAAGGAAACGTAACTCTCATTCTTTTACCGTTTTCAATTTGGTTCCTTTTCGCACACTATTAAATAAAGCAATGGGGCATTTTTTAATATAATTATTGTCAAGCAGTTTTCATATTCTATAGATACTATCGATGATATAATTATAGGTAATAAGAGGTTATTTAGACCTTTGGTTCGCACTCGTAGAGGGTGCAGGTGCGATCCCGGGTGGAGGCACGCTTCCACCCGGGTACACGTACCAATGAGACATTTTCTGATCTCAAGTGCTGAATACAGACGCTCGTACGGTGAAGAAAAACATCGTGAGTTAACCCACACATAGTTGGTCCCAGACGTATTGACTTGTTCTTTCCTCTGGACGAGGCCGACTATTGCGAGAATGGAAACCATACGGACATTTAAATCTTGTCCCAGGCATTACAGTTTTTGAGGAATGGTTACAAGTCGCTCTGTAAATACTGTATAATATATCATCCACAACGGATTCCTGATGATTAGGGCGCTGAACCTATTTGGATGTTTGTTTTTTTGTCCCGAAAAACTTTACAGTTTTCGTGAGATAAATCATTTCTTGGCGCTACGAAGTTAAAAGTGAAAATAACCAAAAACGCATACATATTATTATTGATTCAAAATAATATCTCAATACTCAATATAAGATATTCTAGAACCCGTTTGATAAATGAATGAACACTGTACAGTGTACAGGTATGATGAAATTACATTGTTGAATATATTGTTAGCGAATACTATTATGAGAGAGACAATAAATGCTAATGCATTCGACAGTAAATGGAATATTTGACAGGGCTTTTAATATGTATTTTGGGTGTTTAAGGATCTATTACAAAGGTCGACAAAAATGACTTTTTTCTTGTGCCTGTTACTTAATGGCTATTATTCGATTGTTTGCATTGAAAATTAACCAGAAACACAAATTTCAAAAATGAAAGTTTGCTTTTATAGTCTAGGCGGAGACCAATAAAAATATAAGATTTTTGCAAAACTCTTAGAGACTAACTCTCGCCGTAACTAATAAAAAGGGGTTTCGATTGATATTAGAGTTGAAAGGGGAAATGTGTCACTGGCACTCACTGTGCGTATTCAATTTTTAGAGAAATTATGTGTTTTGTGTACTTTAAAGCGTAAAAATATCTGAAAAAATTTGTAAAATGGACGTGAAAAGTTTTTGCTATATTTTCGGAAAATTTATTGAAGTAAGAGCAAAAAAGTTACTTGCATCAACGAATAGTAGTGTTAATCAAGCCTTCAAAATATTTTTTCAACTTCCTATTAAAAGCCAAAAAAAAAAATGGGCACCACATATCTCACGTACTTACTAAAGATGCACGCTACAAGCTATGTTTGGAGTGTGTCAACTAAATACAAAAAATATCAATTTTTAAACCTAATTTCTATAATATTTCCTTTTTAGTGAATGTCAAATATAAATGTAATAAATAAATATGTTTGATTCTATTAATACCAAAGTAATAGAAATAAAATACAAGCGGCACCTGCCTATTCAACAAAATATTGTAGAAAAGTTTTTGCTACATTTGCGGAGAATTTATTGAAATGAGAATTAAAAAGATAGTTGCATCAACAAAACAAAGACTTTGTAAAGCCTATGAAATAATTTTAAAGTTCCTATTTAATACTAGAAAATAAATAGGAGCGCCACATATCTATACCGGAGCACACAGCAAGCTGCGTTTAGGATATGATCACCTAGATACAAAAAATATTAATTTTTAAATGTAAATTGCGTACGTTTTCCATTTTAATTTTATTTTTGGAATATAAGCAACGATATAAATAAGAAAATTAATCAAATATTTTATTATTTTAATACATAACTGAGAGAAGAAAATTCAGGTTTTCTTCGAAATTTGAAATTTCAAAAGCTCTCTGTTTCTATAAAATCAAACTTTTTGAGTTAAAATTATTGATTCTATAATTAATTAGATGTAATACATCCAAATAGGGTGCACAGAACTCAGGCTCAAAAATCGTGTCGACTAGTGATTATTGGTTTTGTTATAAAATCTTTTCTAAACTGTATCATGTAAGATTTAGTTTGATTTTGTTTATATTGAAGACATGAGTGGATGAAGTAGGTAGAGATAAACTACGATAACATGACGCGCCCCTCCAAAATTCAAAACGTTTGAAGTGCGTTGTCTTGCGCGGTCGGCTAGTTATGATTAGTTGACCAACAAATCTTGGTAATAAGTGACATTAAGTGAATGGTTGTGATTGGTTGAATACTTACTACATACAAACTCTTTCATAAGGATGTGACTACACACATTGAAACAGTAATTTGAGGGGCGCGCCATGTTATCGTAGTTTATCTCTAAGTGGTAACTAACATTTTACTCTTCCTTAGTTTTTATTATTCGTAGGGCACAAGTATGACATTGCACGCGATTTAAACTTGCCCCTGTGTTGTATTTGATTTTAAGGACGCAGCTAAATGATTCTCCTATATGATATTTATACTGTGTGTAGGTATTATGGTAGCTAATGGACTTACTCTCTAGTAAAGCCTTTTTGAAATTATTTCCCATTATACTCCCAGCATAAGTCGGCGCTTCGTACATTAATAGAAATAGCACCGGTAATATTTTATGCAAATTATGAAATATGATTTCATGTGGTTCTTAACTGAGTTCCAAAAATAATGAGGTTATTTTGGCTGTATTAATTTAATGTTCTGATAGCTATAAAAAGGTCCAACCAAAATGTGGATAATACCAAGATAATACATACTAGGTTTAACCAATATAGTGGCGGTTACTTTAACGAAACCAGGCCTGGTGGCTATTATAATATTATTTTATCTATTAACCTATATATGTTTCTTTTAGAGGAATACAATAAAAAACATTATTATTGTGATTTACATTGCGATAGCCCTTAAATTTTTATGTCATAGACTTATAATGTTTTGAAAACATTTTACGCTTCTAATTAACTCAAAAATGAACAAAACTCAAAACATGCCCTTTACAAATAGCAAATAAAGGAGTTGGACGATAGCTTTTACCTTATTTTAATTAAGTCTGCAGTATAATAAGTGTAAGAAATCATATTTTTCATAAGCACAAAGCTCAGATTCCTCTCAACGATTCCTTTTTATTTTTCAACTTCGCTTGAGCTTAAAAGTTTTTTATAAAATAAAGTTCTTTTAATAAACTAATGCCTTAAGATGTTTTAATCTCGTGAAGTATTTGTATTATAAAATAATTAAGTTTAACCTTATTATGTGTAAAAAATAAAGACGGTGAACGTTGATCATGAGAAAGTTTTTCTTTCCGTAGAAATATTTGTCTAACCAAAATTTACTTGACATTGTCCAAATAAGGTTATTATTTCTCTTATGTTAAATGGTCGCTGTTAAGCATTAGTATCCTAACCCACAATTTTTTTTGTTGTTAAATTCTAAATTTAACAAGAAAAAAATTCTAAAAACTCATTATACTAATTTTTTGTGGGTACACGAATGTATACTTAACAGCGTCCAAATAACTTTTTCTGTAAGGGCTTGTAATGAACATAGATTTTGAAAATAGCTTACTCAAAATCAAATTACATGTATTTATAGTGGGAAAATCCCTAACAGTGTCACTTTTATAAAATCCCCAGAGTGTTTTAGTGTTGTCGGCGTTATGTTGTTTCATTGACCTAAATATATAACAACCTCACCGTCGCAATTATAACTACGAGATTGCTCCAAGTAATTATCTTGGTTGGGAAATTCTTATTTTTAATTCATAATATACATTTTTAATTCTTGCTTGAAAATCTTATACATAACATTTTTAAATTTGAAATATCTCTTAAACTATGCTGCACTAGAAATAACTCTACTTTTTGTCTTAAATTCGTCCATAGCTATGTCCACACTGTGACATTCCATCATAAATTTTCGTCATCTTCTTTCATTCAACTTTCATATATTATTATTCAATAGTTGAATGCGTCAACGAACGCAACGCCAACATTGTCATTAAAGAACAAAGCGAAAGTTTTGGATATGGTCAGAGGGCCTATTGCCTCACGTTTGTTGTTGACTGCGCTATAACGTATGCCCTTGATGAACAAAAAAAGGCACAGTGTGGACAAAGCTTCAGGTTCCAGTAATGGTAGGAAATATTTTAAGCTTGATGAGGTACGAATTGATAGACAAACATTAGCATTTATTTAATATGTACGGATATTATCTCGGATCTCGGAGTTAAGAATTAATGGATAGATAAGCAGACTTTGGCATTTTAATATTGGTATGGATTTTACCGCGTTGAAAAGTAAAGTACATTATTGAATGATTCTTATATAGAAAGTTTCCATTATTCCAATCTAATGATCCAATCTAAAGCTGAAATGCTACTGGAATAATGTGAACGGGCACTGGAATGCAACTCAGTGCATTTTAGTGCATTACAGGGCCCGATTCTAATAGTAATCCAGTGCTGGATTGGATAACTGGAATGCAATAATGTGAACCGGCCTTAAACGTCAAAGGTAATATCTGAATGGCCAGTGAAGTCCACAGTCGTGCTTTATTTGGGGCGACGCAACTTCGCAAATTGGCAGAAATGGCGCCGTCAGATCGGATTCAACTGTCACCCTTTAATTTCCCCTATCACTTATAACTTGCACACACGCTTGCCTAGGGTAATTCAGTCCGCAATGCGACCCGAAGATGCATTTATAAGTTTGTATGGATTTAACAGATTTGCAAGGCGTCTTACGCAATTGAAATCTGTCAATTCAATAAAAATTTAGAATTGCATCTACTATGCATTATATGCTGCACAGATATGCTGGATTTATATGTGCGACCGCGCGGTTTGGCCGATAATCTCGCGATTATAAACAATTGTATGTAACGATTTATTTATATAGTGACGCAGTCGTGGCGTTATTTCTATACAATAGCTTGTGATTTTGCGGTGTATCGGACAAACCGCTCGTTCGCGAATGTACAGAAATTGAGCCTTAGACCCGTATATTTCTTGTAGTTGGATTTTACCTATGATGAAGTAGAAATTCTAGTCATGATAGTGCCTATGTTCTTTCCGCAACCTCAAACTGTGTTCTTTCATTAAGGGAATATGTTCAGTAAAAAAAGGTTACCTAATCATCGGTAGGAGCGCCGTCGCTAGTAGCTTTTTTTGGCAATCTGTCGACAATATCGTTTCCCACTAACCTAGTATGTGGAGGTATTATAGGTTCTTTAGAATTAGCTTTAAGCAAAATTTAATGAAAATTTAAGCTGTCAAAAGGAAAAGCTCTGTGTGTGGCGGGCGTTAGAGCTGCGTCAGCCTGTGTTCCATTCAGGCGTATAGTTTCAATAGCCTATAAATTTTCGGGTATGTTTCACGGCACTTTGTAATGTTTTCTCTTTGTACTATCAGAGAAGTTGATTTCTAGGCAGATGGCGGACCTAAATAATTTTGTCGCGTTAAGTCAAACGCATTTCGACCGATCACAGCTAGAGATCAACTACGATAACATGGCGCGCCCCTCCAAATGACTGTTTCAATGTGTGTAGTTACATCCTTATGAAAGAGTTTGTATGTAGTAAGTATTCAACCAATCAACCGTACTCGTAATATTTCACTTAATGACACTTATTACCAATATTTGTTGGTCAACTAATCATTACTAGCCTACCGCGCAAGACAACGCAATGTACCATTTTAACAAATGAAGGCTTAGATGCATTTCAGACGCTTACATGCATTTCTAAATTTGTATCGATTTAACAGATTTCAATTGTGTGAGACGTCTTGAGAATCTGTCAAATCCATATAAATTTAGAAATACATCTACGCGTCGCGTTGCGGTCTGAATCAACCCTTATGCTAAGTACTGACATACGGTTTTGCTCGATAGTTTTACTCCAAATCGAGCAATAACCTCCGTGTGGACCGCCAAAATTGACAGCTCGAAGTCTCGCTTCGAGCCGGCTCGATGGAATTAAATATGTCATTTCCTTCGATTTGGAGTAAAACTATCGAGCAAAACCGTATGTGAGTACTTAGCAGATGTTATTTTATACAGCAGAGATTCATATGTTAATGGCGGATCTACTTTATTTAGTCGGACTATGTCAATGTTAATCGTGATCCGATGAGTTCTACATAACCCGATTACCTACGAATAAATCTCTTTGATTTTACAACGGACCTCTACATTAAAATAAACCCTACTAATATTTTAAATGCGAAAGTGTGACTGTCTATCTGTCTGTCTGTTACCTCTTTACGCCCAAACGGCTGAACCGATTTATCTGGGTATGGATATACTTTTAATCCCGGGAAAGGATACTTTTTATCCCAAAAAAATGTACGATTCCTGCAGGATAAATGAATATTGTCGCAACAGAGTTGCGGGAGTCATCTAGTACATTATAATATTTTCGAACGATTTTGATATTATTTGAAAATAAAAATACAGTTACGCAAGCTCTACGCGGCGGCGCTACGGCGTAGAGATCTCGTAGCAGCAGCGTAGGCCACTACGAAGTATGTGAAGGTAGAAAATTAGAAATAGTGTTTCTCTATACTGAACTCGGCGAAACATGGCGGTAGCGGTCATTGACTACCTGTGAAAAACCTGTCATTTTCTATACAAACCGCGATTGACAACATCTAACACTTCATTGTCAATCGCGGTTTTAAATATAGAAAATGACAAGTTTTTGACAGGGAGTCAATGACCGCTACCGCCATGTTCCACCGAGTACAGTATAGTAAAAGTTACATGATTTGAAACCACACTCAGAGGCATTTTATGATTACTTGACCTTAATTCAATAACAGTTTGGCAGGAAATAAATCCATACTAAAATTATAAATTCGAAAGTGTGTACTTGTCACCACTTCACACCCAAACCACTGAACCGATTTTGCTAGGTATGGAGATACTTGGAGTCTCGGAAAGGATACAGAATACTTTATATTCCTGAATAATGTACGGTTCCTGCATGAACGAATTTTGTCGCAACGAAGTTGCGGGCGTCATCTGGTTCCCTTATTAGTCATTACATTAAAGTTTAGTTATTATTAGTAAATAGTAATACTAACATGCCACTTAAAACACATAATACAGTATCGATTCAATATATCTAATCTGAATATTATTTCAAGCGGTAATTATTATTCAACTTTAACCACAGGCTATATGAAATCAAAATATCAGCTTCAGCCATGATAAACGATGCACATGATTTATTTGCGGTCATATACGTCTGTCCGTATGTGCGCCATGTACACAATAGGCGCTGTCTCAAATTTAAGGAGCATTACGATGTTTGAATTTTTTATTATACAATAAGGGGGCAAACGGGTCACCTAATGGAAAGCAACTACCGTCGCCCATGGACACTCGCAACATCAGAAGAGCCGCAGAGAATACGCTGTATATGTAATAATAAGAGGGAATACGCTCTCTTCTTGAAGGTTTGCAGGTCGTATATATCCGGTAACACTGCTGGTGACAGTTCGCTACATGTTTTACAATATTCATGCAGACCTGTATTCTATACATAATATTATAAAACAAAGGCGCTTTTTTTCCCTCATGTCCCTTTGTTCCCTTTAATCTTTAAAACTACGTAACGGATTTTGATGATTCTTTCAGTGTTAGATAGCCTATTTATCGAGGAAGGCTATGGGCTATATTTTATCACGTTAAGACTAAAATGAGCAAAGAAATAGAGGAAAATGTGGAAAAAACGGGGAAAATTATTTGAAAGGGCTAACTTGAACGCGCTAACCTCAGGAACTACTGGTCCGATTTGAAAAATTCTTTCAGTGTTAGATAGCCCATTTATTGAGGAAGGCTATAGGCTATATTTTATCACGCTAAGACTAATAGGAGAATGTGGAAAAACGGGGAAATTATTTGAAAGGGCTTATCTCGCGAACTACTGAAGCAATTTTTATGTTATTACTTATTTGGCACAGATAAGAAGTAGACCACTATCGATTTTAATCATTTATTCAGTGGCTATATATTTTATACCCGTGCGACGCCGGGGCGGGTCGCTAGTTCATTATAATTTATTATTTATCTATTTACTGTCTCCACGCACTAGGAAGAACTATTATTTAGGCCGCGCATAGCTTTAAGATCATTCGGCGCTGGGATCGCTTTGTCAGTTTTTTATTAAGTTCACATGCTTTTGGTATATCGCGAGTATACATTGACACGTTATTGGTATTGCACTTTACTATTGTACTCTTTTATCATTATTTTCTCACTTTTTTTGGTAAAAAGTGGGCACCGTGCGAGTTTCTTACGTCGGTTCTAGGTAGGCATCATGTAGGACATTCTGAAAATATTTATTTTAAATTTATTCAGAAATAAAACAATTTTGATTTGATTGTACGTTATTGCATTTTGAATGCCTCAGAATTTATTTCATAAAAGTTCATCTGTTACATATTATATAAAAAAATGAGTTTAAAATTTTGTTTTAAACTCGAAAATTTAATTAAGGAGGAATTATTTAAACTTAAAGTCAGTAAATATTATTTCATTACTTTTTAAAGTTTTTTGGCGGGGGTTTTTTTTAATTTCTTAATTTAATTTTATTTTATGCTTTTTAAACTTGTGCAGAATAAATCCTATCAACTGGATGATATCCCAATGAATACCATCTATAAAATATGTCTTCTTGGATGAGGCCGTCAATATGAGCCCAAAAATGAAACCTCCACTTTGGGTTCATACGGAGCTCCGCTCCTATAGAATGCAGGTGATGCTGCAGCAGTAGCATGCAAATATTTACTGTTTATCTACGTCTTACTGGTTGTCGCAATTAAAATGAGCCCAAACACGAAACCTCTGCTCTAAGTTGGTGAGGAGTTGGGTATCCTATTGATTACCAGGTGATGCTGCAGCACCAGGTCAACTTCCCAATAATGTGTATATACCTATTCATAAGTGTCACGAACCAGAAGGCAAAATATAAAACCCATCAAACGACTGCAAGTTGCTAATCGTCCTATCACGAACCAGATAAACCGTGTTATTTCAGCAATGAGCAGGCTGATGATGATGAACTATAGCTAAGAACACTCTCGGTCATGTCAGCTTTCAAACAAAAAAACTAGATCAAAATCGGTCCACCCGTTTGGATGCTGCGATGCCACAGACAGACAGACAGACAGACAGAAAGACCGACAGACTGACACGTCAAACTTATAACACCCCTCTTTTTGGTCGGGGGTTAAAAATGACAAGTTTTTGACAGGGAGTCAATGACCGCTACCGCCATGTTTCGCCGAGTACAGTATACGTCGTGTGACCTCAAGTGTGTACGATGAAGTTGTGAATATCGACGGGTTTTCGTCAAAATGTGTGGAATTAAATCCAATGTTGTTTCACTGAGCATTCGAATACCGAAGTCATTTAGTTTTGTCAAAGCACTCGTTAATGCGTTATAAAATATTATACGCATTTTGCATGCAAAAATATATATTTTATAGGTATAATGAGCACTTTATTTATATAAGGTTAATACCTTATATAAATAAAGTGCTCATTTAGCTCAACTTATATTGGGATATTTTAGAACATGGGCAGAATTTATCATTATTTTAAAAGTAAATTCATCAAAAATATCATGATGTTAGGGCTTTACTGAAAGAAACATAGTAGTCGGAAGTAACTCGTTCAGTGCAGCTACTTTAAGGACCCTTTTTCTGTCATGCGCATTATCGCCCGCGCACGGATTTGGTCCGCATGCGGGTGACAACATGCTCCTGGTGCCGTGCGTGTTGCCCGCGTGACAGGGAATTTAAGGGGCATCACGATGTTTGATGCAGGCCTATATTAATTATTTATTATTTATCTATTTATTATTTCCACGCACTAGAAAAAACAATTATTTAGGCCGTGTGACCTTAAGATCACTCGACAAATAGGAAGGCTCGCTTTTTCGTTCTTTTTAGTGTTTCGTACCCAAAGGGTTAAAACGGGACCTTCTTACTGAGACTTCGATGTCTGTCCGTCTGTCTGTATCTCAAGAACCGCTATAGCTAGACATCTGAAATTTTCACAGATTGTGTATATCTGCTGCCGCTATAACAAAAAATATTAAAAACAAAATAAAATTAATATTTAAGAGGGCCTCCCATACAACTAACGTGACAACATGCTCCTGGTGCCATGCATGTTGCCCGCGTGACAGGGAAAATATGTATGAAATGATAGGATATGCAAGTTGCCCGCATTCTATCATTTGACGGACGTGATCCGCGCGCGGGCGATCGAACGCATGACAGGAAAAGGGCCCTAAATTCTGTACAAAGGATTATACATACCCAAAGTATTATTCACTCCACGTTCCACGTTGTATACACGTAACTACCAATAGCTCACATTGTACATGTCCGAAATCACCCCTGCAAATACACGATGACCCCAGCCAGACATCACTTTGACGGGAGTCGAATCGACGAGCCCCGCTAATAAGAGCCGTTCATTAATAGGACTTTAGGGCCTGTTTACATGATCACGACGGTACGTCGCGATGTGGTGTCATTTCGTGGCACGTACGTCGAAGATACGTGCGTACGGAGTTCAACAGGGCGGACCGAATTTTTCATACACTTTTTATGATCTTATTGCGTATGAGATTATACAACTTGTATTAAAAATGCGATTTGCTCCGCTGCACCTTGTTACAATGTGCGCATACGTTGATGCGGCAATGATGTCGTGAGTCGTAATAGTGTCGTGACAAGATGCATTATTGTGGCAATAAGTTTTGCAATAAGTGCCTTTGGGTTATGACAGTTATGACACTTTTTGTAAAACTCGTTTAATATGTTATGTCTTACGCACGTAATGTGTTTAATATGTTTAATGCTAAGTACTCACATACAGTTTTGCTCGATAGTTTTACTCGAAATCGAGCAAAAACCACCGTGTGGACCGCAAAACTCACAGCTCGAAGGCTCGCTTCGAGCCAGTTTGAAGGCTCGAATCGAGCCGGCTTGACAAATTTTTTGACACTAGTTTTTATTATTCGTAGTTAATTTCCTTCGAACCGGAGTAAAATTATCGAGCAATGCTGAATGTGTGGATGAAATCCCGAGCATTGGTTTTTACTCTACGTGATTGATCGATCGAGCAAAACCGTATGTGAGTACTTACACTTAGAGAAGTATACCTAAAATTATACAATATCTTAGATGTTAATTTAAATAAACTAATAACTTTTTACAATTTAATGTCATGTGACAATTTTATGTTGTACTAATAAAGGAATATTTGCGCGATGCGAGATCTCTGTTCCATGTTGACGTGACGAGACGTGGTCATGTGAACTAGCCTTTATCCAACACATTATTAATTGCTTCGCCGAGTATCATTGAAAATTGTCTCATCATTTTCGTACACAATTTTATTTATTTGTTAACAGTAATTCAATAGTTAACCATACGCTTTATACAATTTATATCGGAGCTGGTTACGTAGTGAAAATAAGCTAATGTTTTATTTAAGGTGAAAAAATAATTAATTCAAAATTCTGAATTGTCGTAGATGCGTCGCTTATGAAATTTTCAGGAAGAAAACTGCGTAGATACGTCTTTTTAGCAACTTTACAGTATTTCAAAGATTCCTCAAATATTAAAGTAAAGATACATAATAGGCCTGGAGATAGTGACACAAAATTCTTGGTGATTTGTGCCAGTATGGCGTTTTTACAGGGGTATAATTACGTAAAGGCAAAAAGGAAAATGATGGTCATAGCGCTCGCACTGGCAGCCCAAACGCGTGGGCGTTAATCGAACGTGTCGGATAAATAACGAGTGTCGAACGATTTGTTCCACAAAAATGCTTGTATTTTCAGATAGTCGAAAAAAAATTAAGTAGGCGAAAGCGTAATGCCATACTTGTCGGGTGCGGCTTACAGCCCGCCATACCGACGCGAATACGTATTTTAATAAAAAAATTGAACTATTTGTACCAGGCTAATTTTTGCATAGCTAATCATCGTCGAGTAGCCATTCACGAAAATCACCTTGCCATATTTTTCTGACAGCTCCCAATGGCCGCCATACCACTGCAAAGGTGTAAGTTTTTTTTTTCGCCAAACGATTTGTACCACCCTGAAACTTTTTTTAACAGTTCCCTGTATGATCATAAATAGGAGTCTGATAATGCCATACCTGTGGGAGGCGGCGAATATGAACAATATTATTTCAAAATCCTAAGATTTTATTCATAATTTCAAACGGTTTTTCAAGTATGGCGCCACTTTTTCCCTCTACTACAAGTATGGCAAATATAATAATGGTCACATTGTGTCGTATAATTTCCAAAAATCCAAATGCCATACTGGTACAAATCGTCCAATTTTTATCACTTTTTTGCTCAAGTCCGATAGTCATCCCGGCCCATGGTTACAATCTGTAATAAATTTTTTTTGGTACAATTGTCAAATGACGAGTATACAATGATGCCATGATGTAAAAAATGATTTTACGTATTTTATAGTCGTATTTTTAAAACGTGTCAAATAAATAAGTATTTCAAGTATGGCAGCACTTTTTCCCCCTACTACGAGTAGAAGTATGGGAAAAATAATAACGGTCATATTTTGTCAAATACTTTCCAAAAATTTAAATGCCATACTGGTACAAATCGTTTGGCGAAAAAAAAACTTACACCTTTGCAGTGGTATGGCGGCCATTGGGAGCTGTCGGAAAAGTATGGCAAGGTGATTTTCGTGAATGGCTACTCGACGATGATTAGCTATGCAAAAATTAGCCTGGTACAAATGGTTCAATTTTTGACGTGACAACGTCTTATAATTCGATATGGGCTGCGCGCACGAAAAAACATGACGCAATATGCGGCGTTACCTCGCTGATCGCTCTGAAGGCGTTCCAATATAAAGCCTAGTATCCACTTGAGCGGCTCGGCCAAATGAGCCGCCTGAGCGCGCTCGAACTCGCACGAATGAGCGGCTCATTCGCCCGAGCATGCTCAAGTGGATACTAGGCTTAAGGCTGTAAAGACGTCATACGCCTATAGTCCGCGCGGAACTAGTTGGCCGCGCCTTAGGTAGGGACGGGGGTGAGGGGGCGGGTTGCTTGCTGCTCGCAACGCACATGAGATTAGACAGTGACGACCAATCTCGCGATATCGTGAACAATAATATAATTTAATTATTGGAAAGAATAAATTAAAGACATTAGACAATTGATCAGTTTTAGGGAGATCGCACACGTCACACTTTTTGTGTGATCGAGTCTGCGGCTTACATACAATCTGCATGGCGCGCGCCATCAGAATGTATGGAAGCCGTAGACTCGATCACACAAAAAGTGTGACGTGTGCGATCTCCCTTATATTCTAAAATATAAACTATTGACATCGGCTTTCCATTTTTTAAAAAACGTATGCACTTTAAATATTATTTCCTTAGATTGTCTTTTTATCGGCGGACTTATCTTGGTGTTGCAATCTCTTGTGCGAAGCGCCCCTGCCTCTCCGTCCCACCGCTCACATACCTCAGGCGCGGCCAACTAGTTCCGCGCGGACTATGGTACTGGTCCAATCCGTTCTGTAGGGTTACTCTGGGACGCAAATCCCTCTGGCGTAGTAATTAATAAAAACAACGAGCGGTAAGCGATAGCGCGATCTAGAGGCCTAACAGCGACATCTGTTATCAAATCGCGGAACTAAATTTACTTATAAAACATTATGAAGTTTACAAATCTCAACAAAGGTAGTTGTCACGTTCAAATATCGTCAGTAAATCGACTTTACAGACATCCGATTTTTTTATTAAAATTAAAGTATTCGCGTCGGTATGGCGGGCTGTAAGCCGCACCCGACAAGTATGGCATTACGCTTTCGCCTACTTATTTTTTTCGACTATCTGAAAATACAAGCATTTTTGTGGAACAAATCGTTCGACACTCGTTATTTATCCGTCACGTTCGATTAACGCCCACGCGTTTGGGCTGCCAGTGCGAGCGCTATGACCATCATTTTCCTTTTTGCCTTTACGTAATTATACCCCTGTAAAACCGCCATACTGGCACAAATCACCAAGAATTTTGTGTCACTATCTCCAGGCCTATAATATAGAAGGGGAGGGAAGGTGCTATTTTTTGTAGTCACTCGAGCGTGATGGAGACCTAGTAGGTTTTTTACATTAGGTAAAACTGATAAAAAAATTATAAGAGCGTTTTTTATTTAAGCGGTGGGTTCAAAAACTGCAGCCATTTTAAAGTTTTGAAAAAGAAAATATATTCAGAAAATTGCTTATTTAGGTAAATTATAAATACATTTTAGACCACAAGGACTAAATCATTTAGTTTAGTGCAAAATAAAATATCTGCGAAGCTTAGTTAGGAAAATATGAAGCTTTATTTTTTTATATTTTAAAATGCCTCCGTGCTTTATATGGAAGCTTCTTTGTGGTATACTAAACATCCCCTATCTTAATCTGACAGATACGATGACATTTCAATATTTAAAAAAAAATTACCCACCACGTGAGAAATCTGATTTCTATACCATGATAAACACATGCCGGAAGCCTATACAAGCTTAATGTGACACGCTCGAGCTTATCCCAAAGTACCCTCTTCCCCTCCCCAACTAATATATAATATAATCGAACACTCAACTCAAAACCTACGAAACAATGGATGACGCGACGGAGGCGTCAAAAATATTATGAACTTGAAAACAGTCTATCGTTTTAACGAGATCCAGGTGCGTTATATAAAATACTCTTCGCAGACTCTGAGGATATCATAAGCACTTCTAATACCCACTCGGTTCAAGCAACTTAAGTCTCTAAATACATTGATGAATCGCGGAGTTGAGAGGACACACTTTGTTTTAATACTTAGTAAGTATATTTTATATCTCATTTCCAGTTTATTGTATTTTTTGCATAGAAATTTCATTTTTAAATAAGTGATCAAATATACTGTACTTACAGTCGAATAATAATGTTTTACTTTTGTCCATTCATATATTATAAATGCGAAATGTGTCTATCTGTCTGTTACCTCTTCACGTCCAATCCGCTGAGCCGAATTTGTTGTAGTTTGGTACGGAGATACTTCGAGTCCCATGATAGGACAAAGATATTTTTTAGTAAAAAATGTTTGATTCCGAACGTTAAACGAATTTTGGCGAAACGGGATTGCGGACGACATCTAGTGAGGCTATTAACTAAGAATTTACTGGTTCGGATTAATTGATTTGGAAAACAATTTAATTGTTTTTATTTCATTACATTTAATTTTGACTCAGCGAGTATTATTATACTCTTCAAGTAAAGACAACAATATAAAGGGTGTAACAAAAGTAAGTGATAATATTTTGGGGTGTCATGGCCAAACTCATGTCGCTGGGGCGCTTGCCCATATAAATCTCAAAAAAACTTTTTCGCGTTGAGCGCTGCTACTATCACAGTGAGCCTAGTGAGCTCTATATAAGGGTCACATACACACCGTAAAGTATTATCACTTGCTTTTTTCCACCCTATAAACGTTAATTATTTAATTAACTCTGGAATTTGGAGCCGCGCTTTCAGCTTTGTAAAACTAAACTAGCGTGTCGGAAGTTACAGTTAAATCGGGACAGCACTTTGTTAAGTTACCTCCGAGCAAGTGACTGGGCTAAGAATTACTAATTTGCTTTGAACTTACTGCCTTTGTCATACTATGTAATCGTACCTTATATTTACACGAGTCAGTTCTAAAGTACGTCATATTACATATACACAAGAGAAGTTAATTGTAATTTATCTTACTGAAATATAGCTGACAAAGACGTAATATTATTATATACTTTACTCATAAAAGTAAATAGTAACTTATTACAAATACATAGCGCTAATTAGTTACCGCAATATTAAACAAAATGTAAAAATACATAATATATGTATTACAATCCACACTAATACTATATACGTGAAAGTGTCTGTACTCTGTATGTCTGTCTGTCAGTCTGTTACCTCTTCACGCCCAAACCGCTGAACCAATTTTCCCGGGAAAGTACATACTTTTTACCCCGGAAAAATGTACGGTTCCCGCGCATTCAACGAACTTTGGCGCAATGGCGTTGCGGGCGTAATCTATACTGTACTCGGCAAAACATGGCAGTAGCGGTCATAGACTCCCTGTCAAAAACTTGTCATATTCTATACAAAGCCGTGATTGACAACATCTGAAACTTCATTGTGAATCGCGGTTTATATAGAAAATAACAAGTTTTTGGCAGGGAGTCCATGACAGCTACCGCCATGTTTCGCCGAGTACATTATAGTAATTACATAATTGAGGACAGGAGTGGAAGAAACAATTACTTAGGTAATAGTAAATTTAAAAAAATTGCGGTTTTTGCATAAATGTAGGCTTTAGGGCCGGGAAAATGATTTGAAGTAATAAAATTGAAGGTATGTATAGCCAGATGATGAAGTGAATAAGGTACAAGTTTTTTTAAATTAGAATAGAATAGAAAATTATTTATTTGTACAACTTAAACTTAAAAACAAAATATAGCAAAAACTATGTACAAATAGGCGGTCTTACTGCTAACAACAGTTTCTTAAAATTTTAATTAGTTCGTTAAATGTAAAATTAAAATTATAAATGTAATTAAAAAATATAAATTTAAATTGTGAGTAATTGTCCTTATATTATAAAATGTTACTTATCTGGCTCTCCCACTCACGTATTCAATTAAAAACTGGCTTAAATACCTAACAAAAAGATTGAAAAACAATATCCGTAGTTAACGATGTCTTAAAAAACTATTTTAATCACTTCAAAGAACTTAAAGTTAAATAATGCAGAATACAGAATACAGAAAATGCAAATTGAAATGTAGACAAAAGTAACATAGCTGAGAAAAGAATATATTAAATATAAGTTAAAGTGAACAAGCGTAAGAATTCGAGGTATTATAAATGAAAATGGTTCTGATTCGAAATTAAAAATTCCCTCCGGCACGCGAAGATTTCAAGACCTAAGTGGAATAAGCGGGTAACGTTTCTTTTCATTAATGGAAGCTTTAGGACCGAGAAAATAGTTTGCAATAAAAAAATATGGATGTTATGTTGCTAAAGTACTCGTATACAAAAAAATCCATATTTTCTATATCCAGTCCTAAGATCCTATTTATACAAAAACAAACACTTTCAAAAGGGTTAGTTACCCCACTTCTTTCACTAATGTCTTCAATTCTGGCAGATTATTACAACGTTTCGTTTTTATTAACCACGTCATTTGTTATTTTTGAACTACAGATTACGATGCAAACAAAACAATGTTTAATAAAGACTTTAGATAAAACTCAATGGACTCATATATTCTTTTGAACGTATATAAAGTTTGGTCACGCTCCACGTACTACTTTCCACGTCAACTTTCCAACAACTACAATACCAAATACTATCGCCTTTTATTTGCGGTTTAAAATATAAACACGAGACACCGAACAGGCACTATACTCGACGAAACATGGCGGTAGCGGTCGTTGATTCCCTGTCAAAAACTTGTCATTTTCTATATAAGCCGCGATTGACAATGAAGTGTCAGATGTTGTCAATTGCGGCTTTGTATAGAAAATGACAAGTTTTTGACAGGGAGTCAATAACCGCTATCGCCATGTTTCGCCGAGTACAGTATAGCAAGACTATAAATTGATGCATTAGTACAGGGTGTATTTTTGTATACTCGTATTGTGCTTCTACCCTCGGTAGTCGGTAGCTTTTTTTGCTCATGGTTTAGAGATTTTTCGTCATACGATAAAATGTAGAACTTTTCTTCACTTTCATTTGATACTTAGGCGAATGACGTGCTGCAGCTTGGGTACGGTTTCCATACAAAAATCTTCTTCTGCTCTTCACCTTCTTCTTTAATGTGTCTCGTCGTTTTGAAGGATCACATCAATAGGTTTTCTGTTCATTACCACAGTCAACACCTTAATAGGATCTTTGCCGCGAGCAACCGCGACCGACGAAAATTCAAACAAAATGCCACTTTATGACATAGGCTATAGGTATCATTTTCTACTGACATTTGTGTGGCGACCCGTGCTGCCGCCGGCGGCGGCGTAACAGCTAGTGGTGCAGAGTAAAATTAAACCTATGTAGCCTATAGACTATAGTTCTGGCAAACTACAAAATATAAAAGTCTAACTATCTAAGCACTATATTTTTTGTTTTTATCCTTAAAAGTTTAATTAATTCATACATTAGAATAAGAATAAGAACGTTTATTTACAAAAACATGGTATTGACAATTATAGTGTTTATCCATACTAATATTATAAATGGGTATGTGTGTATGTCTGTCTATTACCTCTTCAAGCTTAGGGCTTAAAACTGAACCGATTTCGCTGAAATTTGTTATGTTTGAGTCAAGCCCGCTATGAAATGTACGACTACCGCTCTTTAAACGAATTTTGGCACAACCGAGTTGCGGGCGTCATCTTGTTTATATAAAATAGTTTAATTTGGTATTCTTTATAGTATGTTACAAAATTAATAAGTAATAAATCAACATAAGTGCGGTGTACCATTATAATTAGAGTTGTCCAAAATTAATCAGCGTTATACCTAACGTGACCATTTATTTTTTTCGTCAGAGTGGGACATCTACGGAACACAACACCCCCCCCCCCCCCCCATAAAGTATAGAGGTAAATATAGGATATGTAGGTCTACCAGAATCTGGTGGCAAAAAGTGAGAAAAGAAATTGACTACCAATACCGGAGTGATTGGAATAAAACATTTTTTTTCCTTATAGCGGCAGATTCTGTGTGTGAAACATGCAAACATAAAAATTTATCCAATGATCAAGGATATTTTTTGAAAAACTGCCATCCAAATTTGCTATCAGATCTTAGTAGACCTATACAATTGAGTATTTTGTGAGTATTTCAAGTGACTATCTGTTATAACTTATAATATCTACCATTATTGATATCGAGCAAAATATTGCACAATAATCACGTTTGTTGTATGGGAATGCGTTACTTCCAGGCATTGGAGGGGCATTTCAAACATAGGAATACTTTTAAATTGTCGTTTGGTATGTTTACAAAAGCGGGACAATTTAGGCCTCGCGGGGGACGGCGGGACAGACTGCCTGAAAGCGGGACTGTCCCGCCCAAAGCGGGACGTATGGTCACGTTAGTTATACCTCAAACGCTACACAAAGCCGCCAATTCCCGATAATTGTCGATTTCCTCAGCCGTGAGCCAATCACTTGTTACAATATAATGTACACTCAGATACATTATTCACTTTATTACATTACCTACCGAAATTACCTATAAACATTTATTTTTATACTAGATGACACCCGTGACCCCGTTGCGCAAACATTCGTTTATAGCGCAGTAACCGTACATTTTTCGGGAATAAAAAGTATGCTATGTCCGTTCCCGAAACTCAAAGTATCGCCATACCAAATGTCAGCAAAATCCGTTCAGCGGTTCGGGCGTCAAAGGTAACAAACTGATCTTCGCATTTATAATAATAGTAGACTCGTGTATTGTGTGCTACACAGCGCGTAGCACAACGTCGTAGACGTGCTACGACGTAGCTACAAAAGTCGTAGCGAATTATTTTTATTGTATTTTAGTTTATGAAGTTATAACTTATAATAATTCATGTTTTATTTTATTACAATGTTTCACTTTATTAAAGCTAGTTTAATCGCTGTTATAATAATTGTTTTAAAGCAATCAACGTTTTTAAAGTATATTCTGTTATTTCCATAGAGAAATGAATACGCTAAGTTTTAATAAAAAAAATTCTCTACCTTAAAAACAAAAATTATTGATTATTTCATTATATTATAGTCTACTAAATACGGAACTTATTTTGATTAAACATTTTTACGGCATCCCGATTTATATAATACAGTATGATATTAAATTTGCCTGAATGTACAATCAATTCATGTTATGTGTCCAACTGTGATTGACGGTAAACGCACAACTGATCAATTATGTTTCTGCTCGCTCGTACGGAATTGAATTAGGAGATAGTGAAGGTGAACGCTGAATTCAATGCATAATATATCCGCTATGATTACCGCGTTAGCAGATTTACATGTTGAATATGTGATGATAGTGGCAATTTAAACATTCGAAGATTTCAAACCAAAGATAGGCTATGTATAGAGGAACTAACGAGGTGGACTCAGAAGAGATCTCGATACGTTTGACGTAGTATGTCATATCGGCCGGCGCACGCCGTACTAATGTTAAGGTGTAAATATTATTTAGAAGTAGTTTTACATTCCTGGCACATTATATGTAGTAGTATTATGTAGCTATCAAACGGAAAATTTGTATTGTGTCACTTGAAAATATATTGTGGTTGTGAGAAGTCTTACTTGGTTTTATTTCAGTATAATTATTAGAATCCGAACAACTAATGCGTTATTATAGTTATTACTCACGCATCGTGAAACATGTTGAAAGTGATAGTCGCGCCCAACTCGCGTATATTCACCCGTTTTTTTTGAAGCCAAGGTAACAAGTTGTTGAGACATTAAAAAAAAATACATTTTAATGTTTACAAGGCGTTGTTTACGAGTAGGTGAGCGACGCGTCGCTAAACAGTACATTTTCCACTCTCTCCAACGTAATAATATATTACGTCATCTTCTTATATATAAAATTCTCGTGTCACAATGTTAGTTACCGTATTTCTCCGAAACGGCTTTACTGATTTATACCAAATTTTATATGCACATTCAGTAGGTCTGAGAATCGGTTACTGGCTACTTTTTATATTGATAAGTTCATTTGTAGAATAAATAATATTCAATTATTACAACTCGAGACTGACGGCGACCATTGTTTGTGCGACGGGTTAGCGATGGACGTTGCCATGGCGCCATACTTATTTAGTCACTTCAATAAAATAATATTGGCGAAGTACTTTATAATATGACAAAACAACGTTTGCCGGGACAGCTAGTATATTACATAAAGTATAAAAAAAAC
Source organism: Polyommatus iphigenia (assembly GCA_963422495.1). NCBI lineage: Eukaryota > Metazoa > Arthropoda > Insecta > Lepidoptera > Lycaenidae > Polyommatus > Polyommatus iphigenia. The sequence continues at coordinate 24,122,929 of OY730178.1, read as the reverse complement.
AGATATTTTGTGTAAGTATCTGATAACAATAAATAATATCGTACTCGAATAAAAAATGCATCTCATATTTGGGCTATTCTCCTCTTATTGCAAGCCCTTTTTCCAAGCCAAGCTTTTTTCGAGTGTAACAATAATTTTTCAAAATAATGTAATTTAAGCAGTACCCCCACATTCCCATGTAACAGGATCACAGAGATAAATTCCATAGTATATTCGGGGGTAATTTACAGTGTTCACCCTGTACATACTCATTAATGGCGGACATGCAAAGGGCTACGGAATACGGGATACCAAATCGATCCTAATTGATGGCTCTCCGAATAGTTGGATGCTTGATTACAAAATGACTGAGCTTGGGCAGACCTGAATCTTATCTCTATAGTAGTAAGGCTCAAATTTCAGCTTGATATCGTATAATAATCACCACGAGGCCCTTTATTACCCAAATTAATTTTTGCTAATGAGAATTGCAAGTATTAAATAAGCAATGGACTTCTGCATTTTTTGTGTCCTGCCCAGTTGCTGGTGAATTATTCCTAATTATTTTGTATTTTATTTAAATTTCATCAATATTTTAGGCGTTTTAGAAGAAACAATCATACGTCAAGTAGCATATACTTAGTGACCAAATAGATGTTAAGATGGGCGTACTATACTTCGCTGTTGTCCATATATATTTAAAGCATGTCACGACGAATATACTGACTTATTTAATCTTAGAATATCTTAAAAAACATACAGACAGACACACTTTTTCACTTGTAATACTAATATGGATCTCTTTGCCGTGGTACGAATATGAGCTTTACATTTTTAACCCACAACTCGCATTTTTAATCCTTACTAATATTATAAATGCGAAAGTGTGTCTGTCTGTCTGTCTCTCTGTCTGTCCATCTGTTACCTCTTCACGCCTAAGCCGATGAACCGATTTTGCTGAAATTTGGCATGGAGATACTTTGAGTTCCGGGAAAGGACATAGAATACTTTTTGTCCCGAAAAAATGTACGGTTCCCGCGCGATAAACAAGTTTTGGAGCAACGGAGTTGCGGCGTCATCTACCACTTAAATAATAAATAAATAAATAAATACTTTATTGAGAGCTACTAAGGCCCAAATTTTTAGTAACAATATCTTAAAAACTAGGTTAGTGGGTAGTATTTTATTAGTTTTGATTATGATACATAAATAAATTAACTAACATTTATTTCCTAACTAGAACCCTTAAATGGTGTTCTAGTATCGGCGAGTCATATTTTTCATCCAGCATCTTTAGAATACCGTTGGTACTCGATCGCAGTCTGCTCAGCAAGGACCATGTCTTTTTTCTTATGATTGCATAAAAATCATCAGTATGCTCATTTGCAAACATACCCGACGCTGAGCAGAACCGCGGCAGTCCCAACAGTATTCTAAAGCCATTATTATATTGTACCCTAATTTTATTTATACTTTTTTGTGTATAGTTAGTCCACAGGTTCGCCGTATAAAAAGTTTGGCAGTACACTTTGAAAAAGGTTGATAATAATAATATAACGGAACGACACTTTTCTCTCTCCAGTGCAATATTTTATTGAATCCGAATTGATCAGATTCTACGATAGAATTCTAGAGGCAGTGTCTGTCAATATTTCAATCAACAGTAATCCTGTTACAGACATTCTCGAGTTTCTGCATTTCGCCTTTGTATTCCAGTTTTGACATATTCGAACTTCCCACCTTTCAAATCCGCTCCGAAAGCACGCGTCCATGCAGTACACTACCAATTGAAAATATTAGTTGATAAAGTGGATAACTAACATTTTCTAACATAAGTGGATATAATTACTATTTTTTTCCCTTGTAATTTGAACGAACATTATTAACTTTTTGACATCATGCTTCCCTTGAAAAAAATGAGTATTTATACTCATTTTTTTCCATTACAATTTGAACGAACCTTGTGACTTTCCTACTTTATCATATTGTGGCTAATATGTCCGGCTATTCATAAAATCCATTTTTTATTTAAAAACATTTTCCCTGTATTAAAATATCCGTTTATACGCAAAAAAACTAAAATTTTGAAAATGTTAGTTTTACCCACATCATCTTCAATTGTCACTTGCTTTAGACTCAGTTCTGTAAAATTATCTTTATATATAATTTTGATACGTTTAATGAAAATTCATCAAACTTTTTTTGGTCTCGGGAAAGGACATTGCGTCGTAGAAGTACCAATACCTCATAACATCTATAGATGCTTATTTTACAGGAGAAAAAAAACGATCTACTTTTATGTTTTATTTACAGAATTTTTCTATAATTTTTAGTGAAATTATTACAAAAATACTTATTATTTTCTGAGTTGCGATTTAAATAATATCACGTGTTCTTGTAAAACTGACAATTAGACGTATTAATCTTGAAGTCGACTTAAAAAAAAAGCCGCGTTGCACTCCGGGAGTGCCGGCAGAAGTGAAAACTTGATTATTAACGTTGTGCATTTTTTAACCCATTTTTTATGAAAACCGATTATTAAAAAATTGTTTCTTTTTTATTAATCGAAACCCTTACAATCGATTAAATTTTTAACCCATTTTTTATGAAAATTGATTTTTAAAAAATCGTTTTTTTTTAATTAATCGAAACCCTTACAATCAATTCGAGTTCGAGTTCGACACAAAACACTACTCTCCAACCGTCTTACGGTTTTTCCAAAATTTTTCGATCAGCACAAGAATCTGACGCGAGTTTCACAGTTTTTACCCATCCCACAAAAGTGCTCAACGCCGCTAAAGAAGTTTTCACTTCAAAAATGTTAGTTAGGAAGTACTTCAACGACCAACGAATATTGGATATTTTGTAATGCAGCAAAATGTACTCGTAACGTGCACTAAACGAATTTCCGTGCAACGAAGTTAAGGTTAGTACAGTTTACAAATAATACATCAAAAGCGTAACAAAATGAAAGCTTTTATCGACTCCTGTTTTCATTTGAGTTGGCAAATATCAAACACGTTCAGGTGAAGATATTCATCTTCAGGCATTCATTTGAATATTTAATACCGATCCATGAATATGAGTTTATTTTAAATGGCTAATGAAGTGTTGACTTTGACCTTTATATTTCCGTTCTCTGAAAAGCGGGTAGTTAAAATAAACATCCAACTATCGGGTTTTTGCCGCACAAAGGTAATTTTATGATTGCATTGTGTTTGTGCTAGTAAAACACTCGTTATTGTGGTTATAGGAAACTGTTAATCAGTTTTTTTAAAACAACTTATTTCTTTGTGACCAAGCAGAGAACCTCAAGCGGCGCAAATATGAGAACCTCAGCGGAGATCTCATATTTGAACCGTTTGGGGTAGAACCCTAGGCGCATGGGGGCCGGGGGCACATAAGCTTTTTAGAGAAATATCTAAGAAGCTTGTTGAAGCCACCCGAGACCCCAGAGCTGGGAGCTACCTGGCACAGCGGATAGCAATTGCCATCCAACGTGGCAATGCTGTCAGCTTGCTGGGCACAAGTTTTTCTTTTAATACTTTTTTGACGTGACAACGTCTTATAATTCGATGGGGCCGACTGCGCGCACGAAAAAACATGACGCAATGTGCGGCGTTACCTCGCTCTGAGGCGTTCCATTTAAGGCTATGACGTTGTCACGTTCAACTATCGTCAATAAACCGACTTTACAGACAACCGATTTCTTTTTTAATTTTTGTGTATGTATATTTTTAGATTGTATTTCTAGTGATAAGGAAATTTCAATTTATTTTCAGTACTGTGCGTTCAAATAAGTCTATATTTTATTATAAAAAGTCTTTGTCTAGCTTTACTTAATAAACATAGTTTGGATACCGTAGTGTGTAATTTGTAGAGATTAATAATAAATAATACAAAATTAAACTATTTTATTGTTAAATAGTAGGTACTTGTAAAAGATAATTATCTAGATAGAAGACTAGGTCTAGTCAATATAATAATTTGTTTTGTAATCTATAATATTCGGGCATTTGGAAAACAAACAATAATAACTAAATAACCCAACACAGCATTTCACAATAACTGAAAGTCACAATTAATGAATCGAAAATCAGTTAACATGTGGACTGAAATGTGGAGCCTTTATAATTATTATTTATGGTGAAAATTGTCGATTTAACGGTGAATAACGGTCTACCGTTTTAATTTGGGCCCAAAACCCTCGTCATATCAAAAGCATGCCTATCTAATTCAGTTCAGTTGTGCGGACAATTTGCATGCTCGCTGTGGACCATGCAATATTGATTTTTAATTTGTAAAGCCTTTCAATCTTCAACAACGTTAAACGTATGGCGTAGCGTATAAAAACCTGTATTGTTTGGTTAAGGGACTTTTAAACCTACTAATAAATATATTTACACAGAGTATCAAAGCAATTTAAGGCCCGCTGTCTTTATCTTTCGTGTGCTTTTTTAAAAGTGCCAGAAAAAGAAAAGCATAACTTGTTACATATTTTTTATTATGTAAAAATATTTCAAATTAGATGAGGATTGGCTATCCTATTTAGCGCTCGATAAGCTTCTTATTTTGTGGAAATGACTTGATTGGTCAATTTCGCACTGTCGTTACTTGCATTTAAACGTAGACGCGCTGCAACCCAGTGGTGCCGGGGCGCGCGGACGAGTGCAAGTTGCCCTCGTACTACAAATTAAAAATAAAATAAAATTAATAAAAAATAAAATAAAAATAAATAAAATTAATCTATGCCCAAATTAATGTCAAACCCCCAAAATCCCATCAGCAGCCAATTTGGACCATAGAGTTAATAGTGTGGTCATATAAATGTCGATGTCAATATAAATATCGATTGTTGTTATTACATTAGTCTTTATGTAAAATGACTGTAGGTCATATAAAAAAAAATGCACGAATTTTTCCACCAGCACCTAGATATTATATTACATGAATATGTAATCCAGTACCCATAATGCAAGTTCTTCCAATTACGACAGGATCAGTCCGTATTATTATTGTTTGCGAAATTGGGAGCGAGTACGTGTTTGTCAATCACATGCCCACAGCGCTTAATAAGAAGAGACAAAGGTTCCAATTAAAATGCGTGGCGGTATCCGGCGGCGCGCATACAATCACACGGATACTGTCCAGGCACAGTCCATGAATATTGTCCAAACACATAGAGTATAGACCATAGATATTGTTCAGGTATACAAGCTATGGATATCGTTCAGTACATAGGACGAATATTAATTACTTAAGCGTAATTAATTGAATATTTTGACATAACCCTTATAATATACATTATTAGTTAAACTCTTCATTAAATTAAAATTTAATAATTATTAAATGTCTCTGATTGCGGCCGTATAAGAATATTTGATCAACTGGGACTAGGGAGAGTTCAAACATCCTTGCAGTGTAAAAAATTTCTCAATCGCTGACATTGAAAGCTTTAAGAAACTTTCATAATCTGTCGATTAGTTTCCTGAGCGTCATCATTACAGTCGCTGGAGCTTTATCCGCAAACTTTATGGGCCAGGCTCGCGATTCCTTTTAAAGCACCTGGGGCGAACATTTCAATTAGTGATTTTGTTTTCCGTCGCTGAGCCGTTTAATTGTATGGACGCTCTTCTTAGAGTCCGAGTAAGTTGACTGATCGCAAATGATTATTAAAATTTTATATTAATTTTGAATCAGCTAAGCAAGCAAGTTAAGCTAGCAAAGGATAACTTCTTATGTTGTAAGTGGACAACATAAAAGTGTCTGTCTGTTGCCTCGTAGCTGCTAAATAGATGTGGTTTACCTACTTAGCAACTACGAGACTTAGCAAATGAAAAACAGCATCTTATTTTTAACCGACTTCAAAAAAAGGAGGTTATCAATTCGACGCGTATGTATGTAATATTTCCAGAACTACCCAATTTTTGTATATGTTAGTCTATATCAGCGTCTGAACAAATGTGCCAAATTTCAAAAGTGTATGTATGTAAGTATGTTTTTATGTTTGTGTTCGCATATCTCTGAAACTACCATTCCGATTTCAGTAATTCTTTTTTTGTTGTACTCGGTGTTGTTCAACTTAGGAAATAGTGTAAGTTTAATTGAAATTGGTTTAGTACTTTTGGAGATAGGTAGTTTTAATTATTCTCAATTACAGTCAGTTACACAAGAACGTATGGGCTATTACGGCTCGGGGGTAGCGGGTGGTGGTATTTTTAGAATCAGGAGACAAAACTCTATCATGCAACGATGTTAACTCCTAGACCGACGCTTGACTCATTGGAGTGCAGTTGCACAAGTTGCAGCGTGACGTCTATGTCTCCATGTCGATCCGATGCACATTGCATACAGCCTAGTGGATCAATCGTGACCAAAGCTGTGACAGGTATACAGGTAAGTTGGTATACCTATTGGACGCGGTGTCGGATCAGCTTATTTTATGTCAATAATACCAAAAAATATTGCATAATAATAATGTTTATTTAAAAAAAAAACATAAAGCGTTAAAATTATACAGAAGGTGCAACGTAAAACACAAACAGTATCAACAGCAAATTTATGGTGATAAGCAGTTTTAGAATTGACCTTGTGAGCCACTCAGGAATCCGTTACGTGTCCTCATCATCCCCGATGTCTTGATGACCTGGCTGCAGTTTACTCGTCGTGGTTCTACTGCTTCATGACCTTTCGTGTAACGGGACGTGGTGGGATCGGCGACCTGGAAATAGAAACATTAACATTAATTTCGTTCGAGCCTACAAGACGTTCTGAAGGGTTACGGGTACACGTAACACGACAAACTCTTTGCTCAGAAATTGCAACAGTATAATAAGAAACTTGGACAGATCGTTAAGCATGTTGACCAATTATTTGTGCAAGTATGGATTGCCGTCCACGTTGAAGATCGCCGATTTGGTACAATCGTTAACGTGAGTATATAAATGTACTAGCGACCCGCCCCGGCGTCGCACGGGTATAAAATATATAGCGACTGAAAAATGATTACAATCGATAATAGCCTATGATCCTTCACGTGGTCTACTTCTTATCTGTGCCAAATAACATTAAAATTTCTCCAGTAGTTCGCGAGATAAGCCCTTTCAAATAATTTCCCCTGTTTTTTCCACATTCTCTTATTAGTCTTAGCGTGATGAAATATAGCCTTCCTCAATAAATGGGCTATCTAACACTGAAAGAATTTTTCAAATCGGACCAGTAGTTCCTGAGATTAGCGCGTTCAAGTTAGCCCTTTCAAATAATTTTCCCCGTTTTTTTCACATTTTCCTCTATTTCTTCGCTCCTATTAGTTTTTGCGTGATAAAATATAGCCTATAGCCTTCCTCGATAAATGGGCTATCTAACACTGAAAGAATCATCAAAGTCCGTTGCGTAGTTTTAAAGATTAAAGGGAACAAGGGGACATGAGGGAAAAAAAGCGACTTTGTTTTATAATATGTATAGATATAGATATAGATGAGAGCAGGGAACGCAAAATTACCAGCCATACATTGTCCCCATTATAATGGGTTTGTCAAGATAATTTATTGCTTCAGAGTACGAATTACTGTAAAGCTATATTGAGTGATGCACGACGTACACAAATGTATGATGTATCTATATATGCCGTGGATTTGCGGTCTGCTGGTCTAACTGGGACAGGAAGGTTATTACTATGCCACTATGACTACCTGCGGCACGCACATGGAACATGGGTCCAAGTACAGCTGAAACAGCAACAAATGCTATTTGCACGGAGTCGTGTAGGCTGAATCTGCCCCTCGATCAAAGGTTGCCGATGACAAACCAGCACGGTCTAAAGTTGGGATAGTTGTTGACATGTCGATGTGTCGATTGATCGTGGGCAACCATGCGTGTTGACACGTCGGCACTCGCAATGAAGGATCCGCATCGGAGCAGGCCTGCGATCATTCCCCCAAGACTGCACTGAGCATTTTCGCCAACTAATACTTTGTTGGAAAGATTATCTAAATAAGTAGAACGTTCATGTTCAGAGCGTCATGGAGGTACGTTGCGCTTTTGTAAGTCATCGTCTGTCATCGCAATTACGGCCTCGTGGTGCAGCCTGATAAAGATAAGCAAACCTTATCGTAACGCTACGGCAGAATAAATAGCAGGTTTCGAAAACATACATCAAGCCCGTACCTGTTGAGGTAAAAGTAGATGGGTCGACGCAGCAGAAGCATGCTTAATATCAAATCAATGCACTTCTCGAACGAATGTCGAAACTTGATAGGGCCCTAAGGTGGGGAGGGGGGCGGGTGGCATACCAAGCACTGATTTCCTGCACTTGTATACGGTATACCTACACATGGGGAGATCTCAGACACCCTCATGCTTTGCTCTGACTGAAAACACGTCCATTGGTGGCCGAACAAATATTTGGAGCCTATATATGAGTGGTTTGATATCAAATTTTGGTTAAGTCCATTTAGGGAGATCGCACACGTCACACTTTTTGTGTGATCGAGTCTGCGGCTTCCATACAGTCTGATGGCGCGCGCCATGCAGATTGTATGTAAGCCGCAGACTCGATCACACAAAAAGTGTGACGTGTGCGATCTCCCTTAAGGTCATTTTATACAATAGGACGATTTCAATATTTTTCACATGGCCACCTCCAACCAAACAAAGATTGAAGCGGGTAGTAATTCAAATGCGATATCAATATAAAATGTACAGGGAATAAAGCCGTGTTCCTATGTAAATAAGAACCAAAGCTTAGGTTTTAAATTTGGATTCGTCTGCTTTTGATTCTCTAGTCATTATTTGACCAGATTTGAAAGTTCACGTTTTGGATATGGCTGAATTTGAAAGTTCATAAAAGGATTCGGCTAGTTTTGAACTTCAATGACAGTATCAGCCAGCGGCTGTCAAATGTGGTCAAAAATATTAAAGTTACATTTTATTATGGGAAGGAAAATACTCGTAATATAGAAATAAAAATGCAGAATATTTATTTAACCTTCTTAACCTTCTAATCACAGCTCCAGCACATGAATTATAGAAATGTAAGCTCATAAAAATAAACATTGTTCTATACTCCACTCGGGCTAACTTGTCGCTAGCGGTCATTGACTCTCTGTCAAAAACTTGTCATTTTCCATATAAACCGCGATTGACAACTAAGTGTCAGATATTGTCAATCGTGGTTTTATATGGAAAATGACAAGTTTTTGACAGGGAGTCAATGACCGCTAGCGACAAGTTAGCCCCAGTGGAGTATAGTATTTAAGTACATACAAAAGGTAACCAAAAACTAAAATGTTGAACTCTCCTGCTGGCAAATACTCGGCGAGGTGAAGTAAGAAGTTTACTTACAGATAAACTTTTTTCTCATTGCACTTCCACTTTTTTGATTCAGGAATCCGCTTTCTCGATAAATTACCTTCTGTTTCTTGTATATTCTCTAGCGATTCTTCAATTTTAACTATTTTTATTCAACAAAAAACGCGAAGAAACACTATTCGTGGCAAACTACGTCTAGGACAAGGATTCAAAATGGCCGCTGGTCCCATACTAAGAACTCATCCCTGATTGGTTGCAGTGGATTTGTTTAATTTTGATAATAACTGTCCAGGATTTGACCGTTTTTTGATACCAATATCACATTTGAAGTCTATTTTATTCGGCAAATGCAAGGATTTGGTCGGGTTTGAAATAAATATAATGGTTTATTTTTACAAAGGGAATACAGCTGCATTGTCAGTTTAAAAAGTGCATTTTGGGATTTGACCAATTATGAAACCAAACTACTCATATGATTGCGTGGCGAACGCAACAGTGTGTAAAGCAGTGTTCGACTCGTTTCCAAAGGAATATTATACACCTCCCAAAATTCTGCTACCAATGATGGATTGAGCAAACCGTTTGGTTTGCTCAATCAATCATTCTTTATTTAAATGCCTATTTTTAAAACACAAAGCACAAAGATTTTGTTTGCACATCTTGCAATCTGCAGTATGTTTTAATTTTGTTTTTAATTTCTTTTTTGCTTCGACACTCCTCATGGTTTTCCGCAGTTTTTCATAGCACGCCGTTTAACGCTCATCTCAAGGACATGATCTTTTATTTCCTGCTATCGTGCGTTTGTTAATTTCACGAAATGAATAATTGTATTTTAACTTTTCAACTCCCATAATGCCCAAGTGGGCCGCGAGAACAATAGATTTCCAAAAATCCGCGATCGAAGGAAAAGATAAAACTGACTTCAAAATTGTACCTACGTAATCGTACATCTTAAACACTACCTAGTACCTACTGAACCGATTTTGATGAAACTTTCGGTATTCCCTGAGTTAAAAGTTTAACAATACCCAGTACAACAAAAAAAAAATATACTTTAATTGGACTAGTAGTTCCGGAGATATGCGAACACAAACATAAAAACATACATACATACACTTTAGAAATTCGACACATTTGTTCAGATGCTGATATAGACTAAAACATACCAAAACTGGGCAGTTGTAAAATACAATATACATACAGGTCGAATTGATAACCTCCTTTTTTTAAGTCGGTTAAAAAACGCGACGTACGTCAGTTACGATAGATTGCACAACACTAAATGGCGAGGCGGGCGCTCGGTGTGGTATCGGGTCGCCAACCGCCTGCTTAGACGGCGGGCCGCAATAGGCCCACTGCGGCACCGAGTTGATTTTCGTGGTAGGCCGATAAAGACGTGCTGTAATTTTTTAATAGGAAAGACCTATAATTTTGAACACAATCTCAAATATATATTTGTTTCTATCGTACCTTTACAAACACCTGAGATAATCGTTCCGCACCGAGTGAGAGACCATAGTTTTCTTCGTACGCACCAGCTGAAATTCCGCGACAGGCCGATTTAGGCCTGATCCGCAGTGAATGTGTTAAAACAATGAAAAAGTATCATACAGAATTGTTTAACGTATAATAGTCAGCATTAGTCTTAGCTTACCTATGCAAAGAAAGTCAAACGACGGCGGAGAATTTTCATTTCGAAAATTCGAGGTGAGGCTAGGCGACTGATCCTTCACCTTAATCTGCAGAACGAACCAAACGGCCTATAGCCATCTAGACAAAGCGGACGATTTCGACGTGCGTTTCGCGCGAATCTCGTTCTGGATGACTGCGTTACTCCGAATGTTGGTGGTGGGTATTGGTTTGGGTGTGGCGGACTGCGTTGTTTCGAGTGTGGTGGTCACGCTACTTTCTGAAGTCCCGTAGACTTCATCCAAGCCATCATCATGAATCTGAAAAATCGAATGGTAGATGCACGGACTATTTACACGGGGCTGCATGAGGTCTGCGCCGCGGGCTCTGGGAAAGCACTGAGAACACACCTCACGTAGCCTACTTGCATGAATAGTTCGCTCCTCCATTACCCGATTCACCGGGTAAATGAGGAGGCAATGTGTCAATTCATCTGTTACAAGCCTAATAACGATACTCACGTCCAACATGCTGATAGGTTGCTCCCAGCGTTTTTCCCAAATCGGCTGCGCTAGCGCCACTTTCACCACCAGCATGATTAGTAGAATCTTTATACTGGACTATATTTTCTGCTGATAGACCATCTACAAAAGAAAACCAATACAATGTACATTCTCGTGAGGAAAGAGCTACTCCAAATCCCTTGGTGGAACATAGGAGACAGATCCGAAGTGAGAATCTGCAGAGAATCGTGATACACACCAATTGAAAAAATCCAAAGGATGGTGTTTGTGTAGATACGTGTTGACGTGGTAATTTCTGTCTGGTTTCTGACATACGCTGCTTGACCCGCTTCAATTTATAGTTACAGCAAAGGAGTTGATACATAATATATGACGTACGTAAGTGTGTTTTTCCCGAGATAACGGCTGCTACCAGAGATAACCGGACATAAATAGAAATAACCCGACATAACCTGAGATAACCAGACATGGTTTAATTGGATAGATGATTAGAACTCATCTGAATTTAGACGGCTCCAGGCTCCAGCCCCAACATTGATCCTTCTCCCGGACGTGCAGTGAACTAGCAGGGACAGTTTTGGATTCGGATGCAGGAGAGTGCCATTAAAAAAAGGCAAACGGCGAACTGGTCAGACAATCTCAAGTAAGCCAATTTTCCTTAATTATGAATAATTCCGATTCTGCCGCTTAATTTGTGTCAGTGCTGTATTAATATCAATATGTTTTTAGCTACCTATTGCTATAAATAAAGGCTACATATCGCATTAAAACCTTTCAAAAAATATTTTTTTTATCTATTGAATACCTAATAAATATTTGATAGATTTATCCAAATTTCTATTCTATTCTACAAGGAATCTAATCAAGTACCATAAAAATATTTGATAGATTTTTATACTGCAATAATTGTAATCCTACAATTTATCGAGTACCTGTAATTAGTATTTGGTAAATGTTCGAAAATTACATTTAATACCTACCCATTATTTACAATTATTTACAAGCAAAATTATTTACATCAAACAAACTTAAACCTATTTATTAACTATCTATTTAGTATAATTTACTTATATACTACCTATATGTATTAAGTATTTACATAATCAAATTATCCAGTTCAACCTAGAAAGTGCAAAAATATCATAATTTTTTATTTTGCGTAATCGCAAAAGTAAATCGGGTATTCATACAAAGTGTCGTACGATCGGCCGCTCGTGAGCCGGTTCAAGTTATTTCTAGTAAAGTTATACAAGAGTCAGGACGCATTCTAAACAATGGTGCGCGCTTTTACAGCAAATTCTCGTTGTTACTATCTTTAATTATTTTCGTATTTCGGTGAATTTCGATCACTATAATGGCTGATGAACAGGCTTTAATTAAAATAAAGAGGAACCTTAAAAGGTCGATTACCATTATTCTCTAATTATATTAATAGTTTGCCTGCTCATTTGAGTAACGAAATTAAGTTAGAAATCGAAGTACGAATGTTAAAATTGGAACCATTATTCGATAGTTACAATGAGGTTCAGGAACAAATAGAAATTATAAGTACTAATGTCGCCAAGCAGCAAAAAGAGCGCGACCTGTTTGAGGGCTACTATACTTTAAGACCATGGCGCTAGCTAAGTCGAAGTTAGGTGTAGTGGCATAGCAACAGCACAACTGTAGCGATGCACGATGGCACTCACAAGGCGCACGGAGCTACTGTCAAACTACCTACTCATTCAGTTAGCAAAGTTCGACGGTGCTTACAATAATTCATGGCTCGAACATATAACGATATCGATGTAATATGTTCGAGCCATCACATAACGATATGTGATCGAAGGTGAACAGTGACCAAATAAAATATTTTGATCCACACCACGGTGTAGAATGCCCTATTAGTTCTACTACGTCATTAAGGCGAAGACAGCTGCCAATTTGACATCTTTGTGCAGTTTTGTAGACGTATGTATTTCATTGATTGGCACAAAAAAATATATGTGATTTTTTATTATATTTGGAAAAGCTTGTCAAATTTAAATAATAAAATAATGTACTCCTACTGGATGAAAAAAAAAACCAAAGTCACATCTTTCAGGAACTTTAAACAGTTCTAACTAAAGTAATAATACAATCTATGCTTTAAAAATCTACTTATTTGATTACAAAACTTTTACAAAAATCCAAAGATTGCCGGATTTAATTTTCGGTTCTGACATCTAGATTTCCCATAATATTTAATATTTCCTCTAAAAAAACGAAAAATGTACCCACGCTACCGAGTGAACACTTCACATCTCTGTCTCTCTGGCATGAAAATCGACAGTGGTGCGAGAGTGATGCGAGATCAAGGTCATTGGCAGTTGTCAGCGTCTTAAGGGTCGTTTTCGATTGTTCTATGAAATCATCTTCCGGTTATGCATTTAATGAATTTGATCATTAAATGAATAACCGGAATCAAACAGATCGCGCTCTTTTTGCTGCTCGGCGACATTAGTACTAATACTTTCTATTTGTTCCTGAACCTCATTGTAACTATCGAATAATGGTTCCAATTTTAACATTCGTACTTCGATTTCTAACTTAATTTCGTTACTCAAATGAGCAGGCAAACTATTAATTTAATTAGAAAATAATGTTAATCGACATTTTAAGGTTCCTCTTTTCTTAATAATTAAAGCCTGTTCATCAGCCATAGTGATCAAAATTCTCCGAAATACGAAAATAAACTGAAGATAGTAACAACGAGAATTTGCTGTAAAAGCGCGCACCATTGTTTAGAATGCGTCCTGACTCTTGTATAACTTTACTAGAACCGGCTCACGAGCGGCCGATCGTACGACACTTTGTATGAATACCCGATTCATTTTTGCGATTGCACAAAATAAAAAATGATGATATTTTTGCACTTTCTAGGTTGAACTGGATAATTTGATTATGTAAATACTTAATACATATAGGTAGTGTGTAAGTAAATACTAAATAGATAGTTAATAATTAACTAGCTATTTGACCGAGCTTTGCTCGGTATTCGATAAAACACGAATAACATGTCTTTTTCTAAAAATGATTCCTAGCTAGATCGATTTATCGCCCCCGAAACCCCCCTATATACTAAATTTCATGAAAATCGTTGGAGCCGATTCCGAGATTCCAATTATATATATACAAGAATTGCTCGTTTAAAGATATAAGATAGGTTTAAGTTTTTTTGATGTAAACTTGTAAATAATTGTAAATAATGGGTAGGTAATTAATTGGTTAATTACTTTATTAAATGTCATTTTCGAACATTTACCGAATAAATATTCGGTAATTTATCGAGTACCTATAAATATAGGTACTCGATAAATAATTGTAGGATAACAATTGCAGTATAAAAATCTATCAAATATTTTTATGGTACTTGATTAGATTCCTTGTAGAATAGAATAGAAATTTGGATAAATCTATCAAATATTTATAGGTATTCAATAGATTAAAAAAAATATTTGTGGAAATGTTTTAATGGCAATAGGTAGCCTTTACTTATAGCAATAGGTAGCTAAAAACATATTGATATTAATACAGCACTGACACAAATGACGCGGCACAATCGGAATTATTATTAATAAGTAAGGAAAATTGGCTTACTTGAGATTGTCTGACCAGTTCGCCACTTGCCTGTTCGCAATGCAATCCGGGAATTTTGTTAATGGCACTATCCTGCATCCGAATCCAAAACTGTCCCTGCTGGTTCACTGCACGTCCGGGAGAAGGATTAATGTTGGGGCTGGAGCCTGGAGCCGTCTACTGGAAGGTGTCTTGATGATGTTGTGGAATATGAAAACTGATTTAGATACAATACGATTTATTGATAGTTGATTTACATAAGTATGACACTGACATGCGCACACCGGCACGCGGCGATGATCCGATATCGAGTTCTGAACGATGCGCGCGACGAACGACGCGCGCCGCGCTGTCCGGGCGCAGGCCTACGTAAGCCCAGCTGCGTGTGTGCGTGTGCCGTCGATGATGAGATGCGTCGACAGTACACGATGCTGCAGTCACAGCGTCAACACTCTGGCGACAGATTTCTTGGTGTTCCAGAATGTAACCCGAATGATTTACTGCAACTTTTTTGCATAATATGTGTATGTGCATTTATTCGTTCATGAGTTATATATAGCACGCCACGTAAACAGAAAGCGTGTATTCTGGATATGACATCATAACACTGAAGTTCGATGTATTTTTCCGTTGTCAGTATCATATATCCTTTGGCACATGCTCAACTCTATATATATGCAATTCCAAATTAGCAATGAACATTGAACACACTAGCTCAACCAATATTAACTTCCAGCCTATTTTATTTTATGGTTTAAGTTTTTATTTTTGATTTCGAAAATACGAACCTAAATGAACATTCAATTTATATATGTTTCAATAAAAAAATTTAATGTATTTGATATGCATCGAATAATATTTATCGAACGTGCGAAATATGTAAAATATCTCTGAAAATATTAATCCAATATTATCTTTCTCGATCTGTAAATAATGAAAACGTGCGTCGTTACCAGCGGTTGTGGTCTTGCTTCGGACCACAAATGGACACTCGGATTTTCATTTACAATATTTGTTTAAAGATTTACTAGCTATTTGACCGAGCTTTGCTCGGTATTCGATAAAACACGAATAAAATAACATTTTCTAAAATTGATTCCTAGCTAGATCGATGTATCGCCCCCGAAATCCCCTATATACTAAATTTCATGAAAATCGTTGGAGCCGATTCCGAGATTCCAATTATATATATACAAGAATTGCTCGTTTAAAGATATAAGATTTATGCCACTAGTTTTTACTGACAACTTCGTGTGCTTTTGATTTCGACTTTAAGCAAGGAACATGTACCGACATGGAAGTCTGTAACTGGTTTTTAGGGTTCCGTACCCAAAGGACAAAAACAGGACCCGATTACTAAGACTTCGATGTCTGTCCGTCTATCTGTCTTCAGGTTGTATCTACAGAACTGCTATAGTTAGACTTCTGAAATTTTCACAATTTATGTATAATAAAATAATTATGTTACCGCTATGACAAGAAACGTTAAAAACAACATAAAGTTAATCTATACATATAATAAAATCGTAGGAAAGTCAATTCTGTACATTGAATATTTTTGAAAAATAGTACTTGGGACGTGATCTACAATCGATATGGAAGCTAAAAATATAGTTTTTAGAATTTTTGTCTGTTTGTCTGTTTGTCTGTATGTATGTCCATGATAAACTCAGAAAGTACTGAACGGATTTACTTCAAATTTTGCACGAATATTACTTAGAGGTTGGGTACATAGGCTATTTTTAACGATATCACCTAGGGTGGGGGGAGGGGCTCAAGTTTCAATATTTTTAGTTTTTTGCTCATATCGCTAAAACGGTGCGTTGTAGAGAAAAAATGTCCGATACATAATGAAAGCTCATAAAATTTCCTTCAAATTTGTCTTTTATCTTCACTCCTTGCCTTGCTATGAGCTTTTATCTATACAGATTTCGAGTGACGTTTTTTGATTAATATGCGGGGAGCTTTGGCACCGGTCATTTCTTGACCTAACCTAACCTAACAAAACGGTGTCGCGGCGTTATATTTTTCCTTTTATAAGAAAAAGTTAAAAACTAAACATACAGATTTCGTGTGTCATTTGATCCCCCCCCCCCCCCACTCATGAAACTGTTGCTTATAATAAAATGGTGTCGTGGCGTTTGTATTGCGTCTTATTTCTCCTTTTTAGGAACAAAGTAAGTCATCTATACATATAATAACATTTTTGAAAAATAATACTTGGGACGTGATCTACTATGCTAACGCAGACAAAGTCGCGGGCAACAGCTAGTAATATTCAAGGGATTACTTACATACTAAGGGAAGGGATACAACAAACTTTATTTTTGCGTTTTTGCTCGAAATCAATAATGGCAAATATGGTAGGCACTTGAAATAGTCACAAAATCCTTAATTATATTATTTGTACTTTAATAATAATTAATAGTTAATTAAATTAAAACCCTAAACAAATCTACATTTTCTCTGCTAGGCGCGCCGATATTCCCGGATGCCATTCCATCAACTCTACAAAGTAAGGCCAAAATTCTAACACAAGTCCGAGAACTTCTCACCAAAGTATCTTCTCACATTGCCTTAATACTGTATCGCAGCTGTTTCTCTCTGCCCAAGCTCACTTATGTAATAAGGACGGCCCCCAACTGGCGATTTCCCAAGGAGGTATGTCAGTTAGACAGTATTATCCGATCCACGCTAGAGGAAATACTCAATATTTCTCTAGATGATCCGCAATGGCAACAGGCTGCGCTACCGGTAAAACACGATGGTTTGGGCATCAGGAGCATAGGGTCTGTCGGTTTGCCGGCCTTTATTGCGTCGTCGAATGGGGTTGCTGATCTTGTCACTAACATTTTAAAAATCCAAAGTGCAAGATGCAGTATCCCCTTTTTGAGCGACGCAGAAACTGCCTGGCAAGAATTATATCCTGGCATCAACCCCCCCGAGGATGTCACCTCCCAGCGTGCATGGGATGACTTGAGCTCCAGATATACCTACCTTAACGCTTATGTTGAACTCACGGTCGGAATCAGCACTGGCCCGTATTAAGGCAGTTTCCTGCGTGGAATCTAGTGCCTGGCTCCAAGCGTTGCCGTCACCGCATCTCGGCACCTTTCTTGACGATAATATCCTAAGAATAGCAGTGGCCCTGAGACTTGGCTGTGAAGTGTGCGAGCCTCATCGCTGCCCCTGCGGTACTGAGGTTGACGCGTACGGCCACCACGGGCTCAGCTGCATTAAAGCCGCCGGTCGTTTTGCTAGACACCACGCCCTCAACGACATTCCCCGTCGAGCCTTGGTGTCGGCAGACGTACCGTGCGTGCTTGAGCCCCCTGGCTTGAGCCGAAGCGACGGCAAACGCCCGGACGGCCTTTCCCTGATCCCTTGGAAGAAAGGTCGGTGCCTCATATGGGATGCCACGTGCGTTAGTACGTACGCTGCCTCGCACATTTCTGGCACTGCCCGAAATGCGGGATCTGCCGCCGAGTACGCTGCTCGGCAAAAGCACAACAAGTACACGGATTTGGAAAACCAGTACCTCTTTGTGCCTTTTGCCGTCGAAACGGGAGGTCCGTGGTGCAACGAAGCGAAAGCTTTCGTTCGCCAGCTCGGACGTCGGTTGCGGGAATCGGGTAACGATCCCCGCTCCGGGGCTTACCTGGCCCAACACGTCTCCCTAGCCATTCAGCGCGGTAACGCGGCCAGTGTGATGGGGACGTTTGAGCATGGTACGCTGCGGGGTGGCCTTTTTGATTAAGATCTTTTGTTTTTCCTTTTTTTTTGTTCTAATTATTATCATTGTTAAATTATTTTTTATTTATGTAGATTATTGTTATTGTAAATCTTATATTCTGTTATGTTACCTAAATTATATCTCTCTTACATGAAAAAAAAAAAATAGTTTAACTAAATTAATAGTTTAAGGTTCGCACTCGTAGAGGGTGCAGGTTCGATCTCGGATGGAGCTGAGGCGTGTATCAATGATAAATTTTCTGATCTCAAGTACATAATACGGACGCTCGGTGAAGGAAAACATCGTGAGGAAACCCGCACATAGTTGGTCCCAGATGTATTGACTAGTTCTTTCCTCTGGACTAGGCCGACTATGTTGCGAGAGTGTCGTATGTGCTTGGGCAACCATACAGACATTTAAATCTTGTCCCAGGCACTAGGTACTACATGTATAATAATTTCACGATGCGTTGTCTCGTAGGCATATTATATTGCAGTTTACTAACTGCAATATAATATTATAAATGCTTCAAGATTAAACTGATTTCAACGGGCATGGAGATTATTTTGTGTCCCGGGCAAGGATAAGTTTTTATTGCAGAGAAACGTGCGGTTCTCACGCGATAAAGGAATTTCTGCGTGCGAAGTTACTGACATTTTATTTGACAGTATGAAATTGTATTTGTATTGTAAAACATATTCTCAAATAAATTAAAACCAGAGATTGAAGTAAAATCTTTAATATATTTTTATATGATAAACTAGATGTTTCGCGCGGGTTCGCCCGCGTAATTTAGGAATTTCACGGAACCGTACATTTTCCCGCAAAAATAGCCTATGTCCCTTCACGTGGTTTATTCTTCATGTTTGCCACATAACATAAAACAGCTCCAGTAGTCTTAAGATTATAAGCAATTTCATATAATTTCCCCCGTTTTTTCCACATTTCTCCTATTTCTTCGCTTCTATTAGTCTTAGCGTGGTAAAATATATTTTACCACTTATTTTAGCCTATAACCTACCTCGATAAATAGGATATCTAACACTGAAAGAAATTTTCAAATCTGACCAGTAGTTCCTGAGATTAGCGCGTTCAAATAAGCCCTTTCAAATAATTTTCCCCTTTCTTTCCACATTTTCCTCTATTTCTTCGCTCTTATTAGCCTTAGCGTTATAAATTTAACTTATAGCCTTTCTCAATGACTGGGCTATCAAACACTGAAAGAATTTTTCAAATCGGACCCGTAGTTCCTGAGATTATCGCGTTCAATTAAGCCCTTTCAAATAATTTTCCCCTTTTTTTCCACATTTTCCTCTATTTCTTCTCTCTTATTAGTCTTAGCGGTATAAATTTAGCTTATAGCCTTTCTCGATGACTAGGTTATCTAACTCTGAAAAAATTTTTGAAATCGGACCAGTAGTTCCTGAGATTAGCGCGTTCAAATAAGCCATTTCAAATAATTTCCCCCCTTTTTCCATATTTTCCTCTATTTCTTCGCTCTCGATTAGTATTAGCGTGATAAAATATAGCTTATGGCCTTCCTCGATAAATTTACTATCTAACACTGAAATAATTTTTCAAATCGGACCAGTAGTTCCTGAGATTAGCGCGTTCAAACAAACAAACAAACTCTACCGCTTTATAATATTATTATAGATTATAGATTCTATGATATCTATTAACATAAGTTCCATTTAATTTCGAGCAAACATCGTGTATATCCAAATTCCAAAATATGTCCAAACAAAGTATATTTCAATCACTTGACAATATTTAATCTTTGTCTGCTTTGCACGGAAATCTTTAAATCTCTCTTACCGTGTGTAGTGTAAAATCAATGCAAAATCAACTTATAAAATGGTTGTTAAATTAATTTGCTTTTAAGCCGGTGAAAAGTATTCATACAGTATAAAGTGTTTGAATCCGACTAATAGCACGCTCGAAGCATATCGAAAACAATGCTCTTTCATCGCGATATCATAATATAAGAATAATTTAATTTGAGCACAGAATCCGATTGTGGAATAAAATTCGCTTACAGTTCACCAATAACACTTTGGATAAGCAAAAAATTGTAAATAGTTTTCAATTCGCTGTCGATTTATTGAAACGATTATTTTGTGTTTGTAAATATTTTACAGGTTACATTTTCACGCCTTTTGTTTTAAACATTGTTCCTTTCTTTATTGCTTATTGCTTTGGTTATGAAAGACTGAATTTACCTATAACTACCCCGTCAACGGCTACTTGAAAAAAAATATAGCCTCCCATTTAATGACTTCGCTATATGACTTTTAGTCAAGACGTTAAACGTTACAGTCAACGTCTTGACGAGTTGTCCTTTAGTCATTCAATTGAATGGTGTCATTCAATGAATGCGCTAGTCATTCAATCAAATCGCAGATTAAACCAGATGACTGCGACATATACATAAGTACTAGATGACGCTCGCAACTCCGTTGCGCCAAAATTAGTTTGTCGCGCGGGAGCCACACATTTTCCGGGATAAAAAGTAACCTATGTCCTTTCCCAGTACTCCAAGTATCATCTATATATGTATACCAAATTTCAGCAAAATCGGCTCAATGATTTGGACGTGAAGAGGTAACAGACAGACAGACAGACACACTTTCGCATTTATAATATTAGTATGGGTTTATAGAATTTAGGTCTTTCTTAAGAAGTTATGTATATTATATTCTGTTACAAAAAATAATTTAAGAATCTTATCATAAAATATGTTTTGGTTTTTTAACTGCAGGTACCCAGAACTCATGACTTATAATGTACATTTGCATTGTACAAAGTGTCGTCGCGACACTAGTAGTAGAAAGTAGTTTCTATGTATATCTATGTGTCACTAGCTGCGGAGGGTATTTCATAGAAATATATGGAAACCAGTAGTGTCGCGACGATACGTCGTTTGCTGCCGCTTCATGTAGCCGGCTTCCAACTTGTACCTTAAACTTTAAGGTACAAGTTTACAAGCCGGCTCTTTAAGGCTTAAAGCATAGTATTTACCTTTAATGCTTCAACTCCCAAGCGGCCACATGCGGCTGCGATAACAATAATTATAAGATATTGTGTCTGGTTTTTCCACGATCGAGGTATATCGTACTATCAGTCTAGTGATTAGTAATACATACTTGTATGGTATTAACAGCTAAGCAAGTCCATATCCCAATAGTGCCGAATTGATACAGAGCGGTAATCGGATTTCGCCAACCGACCGAGTGCCGACTCACGACTGATCCACACGTGTAGAGATAATAGTTAAGAGCTACAGCCTACAATGCTAATACACATATATTTTCGGTCTTACTACAAAATATTTAAACACCTGTTGTGTGTTTAAATATTGTTATAGTGTTATAGTGTTGTGTTTTTAGAGAAAAATTCCATACAAAATTGTCTCAAAACAACTGTTAAACAGATGTTTAGTTTTTTGTGGTAAGACCGTTTGTCTCAATATTAATGTATTTTATATATTATTATATTTAATATTATATTTAAAATACATTAATGTATTTGGGTAATGTTGGCATCATTAAGGCAAAAAAGAGCGGTTTTAGCGTGGGCAGAAACTTTAAATTGTAAGCATTTATAAATACGTATATTAATATGCGTCCAGCATGGATTATTCCCAACAACACACAATCTCAATATTTACATGCAACTAGACAATCTCAAAATTTACAACTTATAAAGAATGAAATTTAATTAAAACGAAAATTATCACCTAAATAAACAATTTAAGGGTGGAAGGTAAATTCAAAGAGAATATAGGAGTACGCGTGACGCGGTACATTCGAATACCGCCCTTTGAGGGCCGGTCTCCAGTCAGAGGGTACTCGAAAATTCCATTCTGTGTCCGGAGCACTTTGAATCCAATTTCAGATAAATAAATAAATAAAATAAATAAATAAAGCTTTATTGATTCCATAGAAAAAACATTATATAAATTTGATTTAAAAAGAACATTTGATTTTTTTATAGGAATATTTCATTTAAATTCACTAAATATTAATTATATTATTTAAAAAAACATAATCAGAACTTTAAAATTTACAAAATAAATTTGTTTTTGCATGCATTTGTGGTTCCTAATTCGTAATAATTATATATTTTATTTTTATTCAATTCTATTATTATTTATTTTTTCTTATTTTTCTATGGACCCCCTAAGGGTAAAAGCCTCCTCCAAGGTAAACCATTTGTCTTTTTCCATAGCGATTTTCGGCCAATCTCTACCAGCTGTTGCTATTATTTCCTTTTGGGCCAGGCCATTCTGTCGACCTTTGAGTCCATCTGCTGTCGTCATATCTCGCTATGTGTCCTGCCCACTTCCATTTTCTTTGTAGCATGTATGTCAGAGCATCGCTAACTTTGGTCTTTTTCCGGATGTCGGTGTTTCTTACTCTATCTTTGAGTTTTAGACCTAAAAAGCTTCTTTCCATTCGTCTTTGTGTTGTCTGGATTTTATTTCTTGTTTTGTAGTCGAATACCCACGTTTGGCATCCGTAACTTAGGCATGGTAGTAAAGCAGTGTCCATAACTATCTTTTTAGTGGATATAGGTAATTGTGATTTAAATATATCTTTATGTGCCCAATATTTATTCCAAGTTATTGCTACTCTTCGCTCTACTTCTTCTGAGTTTCGGGTCTTCTTGAATGATATTTGTTTGCCTAAGTATATATATTTTTGCACAAATTCTAGTGGTGTATTGTTGACCTTGATTAATGTGTTAATGTTTTGATGGTTTGTCATGACCTTTGTTTTTTCCAAATTCATCTCTAGTCCGACTTTTGTACTGGCTTGATGTAAATCATTAATCATTATATTGAGTTTCTGTGGGTCTTCGGAAAATAATACAATATCGTCGGCGAATCTGAGATGGCTCAAGAATTTGCCATTTATGTTAATGCCTTGTTTGCTCCATTTAAGATTTTTCATAACTTTTTCTAGGACGGCTAGGAACATTTTTGGGGACATTGGGTCCCCTTGTCTCAGTCCTCTCTTTATACTTATTTGCGGACCGATTTTATCTAGTTTTACACTACTTGTACAATTCTCATAGATGTTTTTTTAAATGTTGATGTATTTTTTATTTATACCAAGAGATTGTAGAGCTTCCCAGATGCTTTCGTGTGATATTGTGTCAAAAGCTTTTTTATAGTCTACAAAAGCCATAAACAAGGGTCGGTTGAACTCTATATACTTCTCTATTACTTGTTCGACGACTTGTATATGGTCTATTGTACAAAACCCACTTCTGAATCCAGCTTGTTCCATTGGCTGGTATTTGTCAATATCGTTTGATATTCTTTCCAGGAGACACGAAGAAAATAATTTGTAAAGGCAGGACATGAGACTTATCGGTCGGTAATTTGCAATGTCAGCTGGATCTCCTTTTTTGTACAACAATATTATTTCAGATTGTCTGCATAGATTTGGTACGACCTCGCATTCCAGTATTTTGTTATATAGAATGGTGATTGGTGTTAATAGTAGCGCTCTAGCAAACTTTATATATTCATTTATTATCCCGTCTGGTCCTGGGCTTTTTTCGGGCTTCAGTCTCATTATTTGTTTCAGGACTTCTTCTTCTGAAAATTGTTTTATTGTGTTGGTATCTGAAGAGACGTAAGTATAACCGTTGCTCCTTGTGTCTGTAGAGTCTATTTGGCTGTATAGTGAAGCATAAAATTTTGTGGCTATATCTATTATTTCTGTACGAGATTTACTTTCGACTGTGACAGAGCGAAGTGAATTTATCCATGTATGTGAAGCGTTTAGCTCTTTTTGTGCTCTTTTAGTAGATCTAAATTTTTCTATATAATGTTGTATTGTCTCTGTTCTATGAGCATCGTAACATTTTTTAATTTCCTTGTTAGTGAGTTTATAAAGGGCTTTCAACTTTTCTTTATCGGCTCTGTAGAGTTTTGGCTTATTTTGTATCCTATTCCTTTCTTTCATTAGTTCGATCGCTTTCTCTGAGAGTATTTTTTTCCTTTCTGTACCTTTGTTGCGTCTTAAACTTTCTTTTATGCTTTGAACAAGTTTTTGGTAGTATTCTTCTGCATTATAGTTATTATGTGTCGTGGTTAGTTCTAGGATAAAGCTTTTGAGGTTTTCGGTGTAATTTTTTTGCTCGGTTGGTGTTATCAGCTTCCTCTTTGCTTGTGTGAAATTTCTTCTGCTTTTTTTGGCTGGTTTTAGGTTTAGTTTGGCTCTTAGCAATCTATGATCTGATCCGAAAGAGACTGAGGATAATACTTCGTACTTACAAATCAGGTGCGGTGCTGACGTCATAATGTAATCTATTTCGTTTCTTGTATTTTTGTCTGGAGAGATCCATGTCCATCTATTCTTTGGTTTGAGTTTGAACATGGTGTTAACAATTTTTAAGTTGTATTCAAAAGCATACTGAATAAGTCTCTCTCCTCTTGAACTTCTACTACCGTAGCCGTGTTCGCCTGCAATATTTATTTGTTCGTGCTTCCTGGGTAGTCCTATCTGTGCATTGAAATCTCCCATAGAGATAACATATTTAGCCGATGTAGAGTCGTGAGCTTTACCAAGGTTTTCGTAGAAGTGCTCTATTTCTTCTTGGGATGAGTTCTCAGTGGGAGCGTACGCTTGAATTATTGCAAAGTGTAAATTATTCAACTCTATTTCAAGAACGCATACTCTATCGCTTATCCCAATAAAAGATTTTATATTCTCCTTAAGTTTTTTGTTTATTAGAAAGCCAACTCCGTACAGTCCTTTTGTTTGGCCTAGGTAGTAGAAGATATATTCGTTGTCCTCAATTATTTTCTCTCCAAGACGTCGAACTTCGCATAAGCCTATTATATCGTGGTTAATGTTTTGTAGAGCAGTCTTGAGCTCTATAAATTTTATTTCAGAAGACAATGACTTCACGTTATAGGTGCAAATGTAGTAGGTATTCTCTATTTTTGTAGGTTTCCTTGGTGGGTTGTGGTCGAGCTCTCCCGCGGTGACCGGCCGTACTGGGAGATGTTGGATGAGGCGAGGGTCCGGTTTTGGCTGCTATGCTATATTGTTTCGTGATGTCTTTGTATGGCATTCTGGCGTTTCCTGGCTGAAAATTAATTTGGGTTTTTGTATTATATAGTCGTTCATGTTGGCTTTATTTTTCTTTGGCGGCTGTTTGTTGATGTGCTGAGATCTTTGACTACTAGGTGTAATATTTGTCTCCGGGGATTCAGAAAGATTTCTTTTGTTTGACTGGCTGTAAGGTGAGTGTTTGTTTTTTAATACGATAAGTTTGTCGTAACGTATAAATGCAGTGTTACCGGCTTCTTTTTCTTTTTTCAACTCGGCTTGTAGCTCTCTGCGTTTGTTAAGGACTTCTATTGAGTAGTCTTCTTTAATATAGTATGGAGTATCTTCAAGATTTTGTTTGTTTCTCAGTACTTTCAACTTATAGCCCATGGTGTTAAATGTTACCACCACCGGTCTGATCTTTTCGTTTCGTTTTCCCAGCCTTCTAACTACTTCTAGGTTACTGGTGTTACATGAAATTTTCATATGTGTGTTAATGATTCTAGTCATAATTTCTTCAAGTTCATGATATGATTTCTCTTGCTCTTCTATGCCAAAAAAGACTAAATTTTTTCGCCTGCACTGTCTATCTAAGTTATTGATTTTTGAGGTTTGTTCTTCGATTCTTTTTTCCAATAATTCATTTTTCTGTTCCAACTTGCTAAACTTTTCGCTGAGGCTAACAATTATTGTATTTTTAATATCTTCTTTCATCTCTATCATGTCCTGTTTCTGTTGCTTTAAGTCGTCTTGCATCTTCAGTAACATATTCTTAATTTCCTCCATAATTATTGTCTTATATGGTGCTTTTAGTGCCCTCTCTCGAAAAACTGTTTGCGTTTTTTGCAATCGATCTGATGTATTAGTATCAGAGGCAGCCGCTAGATGGCAGTGCGACTTGGTGTAGTGTCTAGCTACGAAGTTTGATGTTTTCAAACTAGATGTCGCACCTCTCTTGAAGTTTGGAATAAATACCGAACAATGGAAATTTTTGTTGATTACTTTGCACTTTTGAGGTTATATTATTTCTTTTTGGAAACTCGTCACTTCTGTTACTTGGTTTATAGTAGAAAATGTGTAGTCTCTTGCACTATTGGAAAAAAAAATCACTTTTCGTAGCGTTTTTCGTTGGTAAATATGTGTTTTTCGAGTGTATTTCGGTAAGTAGTTTTTATGACTTTTTTGCACTTTTTCACTATTTTTCACTTTGTCTTTTATATTGTTTACACTTTATGAGTCACTATTTATCTTTTTATGCACTTTTTGGTATATCTTGTAGCACTTAGATGTTTAAAAACAATAAATATTTGCCAGAGCGGTGTTGACAGCGGCACTGCAGCGCCCTCTCTCAATTTCAGATACGATATTATAATTATTTTGTCAATGCTCTTTTATGGTTGCGTGATCAAAATGATATACGTGTGTTTGGACTTAAACTTAATTTATTATTACTCTAAACTCTTCTGAGTTCTGGACTGAATAAAAAGAAATAAAATAAAAAATTATGATATTATACGTGTATACGTGGGAGAGCCATGCTTCGGCACGAATGGGCCGGCTCGACCGGAGAAATACCACGCTCTCACAGAAAACCGGCGTGAAACAGCGCTTGCGCTGTGTTTCGCCGAGTGAGTGAGTTTACCGGAGGCCCAATCCCCTACCCTATTCCCTTCTCTACCCTCCCCTATTCCCTTCCCTTCCCATCCCTACCCTCCCCTATTACCCTATTCCCTCTTAAAAGGCAGGCAACGCACCTGCAGCTCTTCTGATGCTGCGAGTGTCCATGGGCGACGGAAGTTGCTTTCCATCAGGTGACCCGTTTGCTCGTTTGCCCTCTTATTTAATTAAAAAAAAATTGTAACATTTCATATTTACTATAACTACATAATATATTTTTTCGAAGTCATCATCATAATCATTATCATCAGCCTATTACCTTCCACTGCTGAACGTAGGCCTCTCCCAATGAGCGCCATCCAAGACAATGGTTTTGTTTCGTAAGATGATTACAAAGGAAAGTACAACATAAAACTTTTTAATAAAAAAAATGGCTCATGTGTGTTAGTAACGCGTTCTTTTGTCGACAGAACCGGAGCCGCGGGCGAGCTCGTATGGCGGGTACGTGGGCACGCCGGTGTCGGAGCGCTCGCCCGAGGAGACGGCGGCGGCGCACGATCTGCTGTCCCTGTCCCAGAGCCTGCCCCCCCTGCCACTCCCGCACCCCCCGCCGCCCCCGCCGCCCCCCGCCGACGCCGTCGCCGCGCTCGCGCTGTACGAGCCCGAGCCGCCGCTCCCGCCGCCGCCCCCGCCCGCCGTGCTCCCCGTCTACACCTACACCATCCAGCCCACCAACATCTTCATCATCACGGACGAGCCCCCCGACCCCATCTACACCGTGCCCGTGCCCCCCGACCCCATCTACACCGTGCCCGTGCCCGTGGCCAACGTGTCGCCCTTCGAGTACGCCGTCGAGCCGCAGGTCAGCTACGTCGCGTACCAGGCGCTGCCGGAGCCGCAGCCGCCGATGCCCGTCTCGCTGGCGTGCGTGGCCGTGCCCGTCGCGGAGCCCACTATCATCATCCAGGACTACCCGCCGCCACCGCCGCCGCCCCCGTCGCCCCCGAAGCCGCCGGCGGTCGTCTGCTTGAACGCGGGGCTGCAGGAGGTGAAGTGCCTCAACAGGGACCGGCCGAAGTACGACTGCTCGGAGTGCGGCAAGCGCTACGCCACCTCCTCGAACCTGTCCCGCCACAAGCAGACGCACCGCAGCCTCGAGTCGGCGTCGGCGAAGCGGTGCGAGGACTGCGGCAAGGCGTACGTGTCCATGCCGGCGTTGGCGATGCACATCCTGACGCACAAGATGGGCCACGTGTGCGGCGTGTGCGGGAAGCAGTTCTCGCGGCCGTGGCTGCTGCGCGGCCACCTGCGCTCGCACACCGGGGAGCGGCCCTACAAGTGCCCGCTGCGAGAGTGCGGCAAGAAGTTCGCGGACCGCTCCAACCTGCGCGCGCACTTCCAGACCCACACCACCGACAAGAAGTACGAGTGCGACAAGTGCAACAAGTGCTTCGCGCTCAAGAGCTATCTCACCAAGCACCAGGAGACCAGCTGCACGACGCGCCCCGACAACGAGTAGGAATCCCGTCTACGAATTCATTGCAACGAACGATTTCTCTATAAACTTCTATACACCTTTATATTGGAAGAGAAGAATTTTTATAGCGTAGCTCGTCGGCGCCCCGGCGGAGTTGAAATAATAAGCAATAATGACGTACCTAAAATAGTTACGGCTCCTCCCGTATTATAAAAATATTAATATTTTTTCAATTATAAATTAGTCCGATTTCGACGGTGTTATGTCAATTTATGGCAGGAGCCTCATGTTGCTGTGTATGGTATATTATATAAATCGTAGAGCTAAGTTATCGGCGCACCGAGGTGTGACGTTTTAGATGTAGTTACGGTGATACGTAGAGACTTAATGAAACCGTCGAGCTGTGGTACAAAGAGAGCAATAAAGTAAAGTGAGTAGAGAGTGGTAGGGCACGAGTAGCGTGCGTGTAGTGTAGTCACCAGCGGGGCGCGCCGCGGAAGGACCAAACTGAATCCCGGCGCCCCCCGAGACCGCGCCTTCGCTACGCCACTGCAACTCCCGTAAGTGCGGAGACACCATCTAAATGTTAGCCAACAAACGTCGAATACCAATGACCATCATATTATTATAACATAAGTCGACAAAAAAATATTTTTCTTGTGCCATATTATAACCTCCTTCTTTTTGAAAGTCGTTTAAAAATACAGCTTTTCTTTAAAATTTGAAAGTTCAAAAGTACTCAGTTTCTATAAAAGTAAACTTTTTGAGTTAAAATCACTGATTCTATAATTAATTACACAGAACTCAGGTTCAAAAGTCGTGTTGACTAGTGTAATCTTTTAAAAAGGTTTAAAACTTTAAACTGATCCCGGAAAAAAGTTATTATTTAATATATTTTAACACCTTTTATTTTACTTATTTCTACAACTACTGCGACTGTTTTTCAGTAGTGCTCCTAACAGCACTATCTAAATATAAACAAGGTGGCATGTGACGTTTGTTTGTTCACATTTTCTTGACTACTAATTGGATAATATGTCATAGAGCCACACTTCGTGGCGTGGTGGCGTCGTTCCGAGCTCTATGCGAACATCTTTTCCTAGTCAATTTGGGGGCATAGTAATAAGATATAGCCATAGTAAAAGGATGGGAAGTAGGGTAACTCCGGCCCAATCCGCGATTTAATTACCTACTGTCTTAGGGTTGTCAACTTTAGGCGGCGGCGGCGCGGCGGCGTTGTGATGTGGGAGCGCGCTTCGTTCGCAACCGCATGAACAGCGGCAACGTCGCGGTCTTCCGACTTTTAATAATAATAAGTGACTCTTGATTGTCCATATTTCGGCCAATTTTCGTGCATATTTGCATGCATATTTCGGCACTTGGATCGTGCATATAATCCGATGTCTAAATAAAATTATAAATATACGCTTTAAAACAACATTAAAAACTAACGCCTGTCTCTTATAAGTTATAACCCTATAACCTACTATAAACAAATCTGTTGTTATAATTCGAACTTTGCTTTTTGTGTATAATTAATATCTGACTTACAATTAGTCAATTACTTATTTTTAATAACGATTTAAAATAAGTAATTGACTGTAAGTAGTTAGTTAATATACCTACAATACAGAGAAATCGGCATTACTAACGTAAACAAAGCAATAGCGGCAATTTAGTTGACTGATCAAAAGTAAACATTCTCTTATATTTTATACTATGTCCTAGTGGGAAAGTTTGTGTGATAGAAAACTAATACAATAAAAAAAGAAGTAAGTAGGTATCTGGTCATCAAGTAAAAATTATATTATATGCTAGAATAAGTGAGTAGTACTTACCTTTCCTGTTCAACTGGTAATTTAAGCAAAGACAATTCTGGAATTGTTGCATTACTATTAAAACACCCAAACACACAGCAATATTTATTAGTCCTGCGATTATGATCGGACATTTTTGATTCGTTTGGCGCGGCGTGGCGCGACGCGGGCGTGCAGCGTAAGCGTGTTAGCCCCGGCTGGTATGGTCCGAAAACGGTCCGAGATTTTAATAAGTGTGCGTGCGGCGACGCATTGATACTATGGCGCACACATACAAGCCGCGCGCGGTGCCTTTGTATGAAGATAACATACTTCCCCTCCTTATACTATGATATAGCTTTCGATATAAGTGTATATAATTTTACTGTAGCATCCACTGTCATTTCCAGTTCAATTTAAATTTTAAACGTTTCGATATTGTTTTAATTATTCGTGGTTCTATTTTTAATTAACAGTTATTTGCAGTCACATGTATAATTATTTTGTTGTATTGTTACATTTATATTAATTGTATAAAATTGTTTCGAAGTAATTTATGTCAGATTATTTTATGTGTAAACAACTTGTGCAATTTCAAAGTGTATTTAGTGATGTGACTCGAAGAGACGTATTTTTGTATAAGTCACATTTAAGTCAAACTTAAAGTATTTGTGATGTTTGTGTTTGAGTAAATTAGGTTAGTGATACCGTAAGCTTGAGGTAGGTGTAGCGTAGTTTATTTAAGGTGTAGTAAGTACACAACAGACGGTAAACTCTAATTATTCGCTACACATACAATTAAGCACAGCGTGATATAAACATAAGTAGTGTTATCAATATTTTTGAATATCACTTTAGTATATAAGGCGTTTTATAGACGTTTTCACGTCGCGTAGGTGAATCACTTTTTATAGTTTGTTTGACGACCCCTCTCATCTTTTACGATTAGAGTACATAATATATGCTTTTTAAATATTACTAAAACAAACTTACAATAACATACGAACAAAAGTACGACACTTCAACGAAATTTTACTATAACATAAATTTTATTCGGGTTAATCTTTAAAAAATTTAACTGTATATTATTATAGATCTAAAATACTCAAATATATTGATTCAAAAAATTATTTACACAATTTAACGGGATAACTCTATTATTGCGATTAAATATTTATTTCATACTCAATACTATCATGTGCAATTTAATTCTTTTTACCTAAATGTATATAAAATATATATACTCGTAAGAACATAGTATGATAAAGTTACAGCTTCATAATGCTACGCGATTTTTACTGATTTACGTATTCTTCTGTATTCGAAGGCCTACATTTATTTACGAAATATACAACGCTTTCTAGTCTATTATAAGCTTTAATTATGTTCTATGGAAAATTAATTATACGTAATGTTTTATTATAATGTACACCCAGATTTGATCTTTAGGGTTTAAGTCAATTTATTTTGTCAATTGATCAATATTTTGGTGACGTAGAGTAGAAGTAGGGGTAGCGTAAGTCGTTTTATTTAATTGAGATGGGTCAATTCTGAGAGGTGCGTCTTAATTCGAAAACAGCTGTTAAACACGATGCTGTAATATAAGACTGATGATCGGACGATTGATATTATATCGAGAGATGAGATTCACTTTGATTCATCGAAACAAGTCTTCCAAACTTCAATACAATTTTGCAAGGATCTTTATCTGAATTGTGACGAAATTAATTATTTTTCATGGCAAAAATAAATCGGGCGCAGTTGTATCTCTGATTAGTTCGTGATCAACATAGACCTTAGGGTTCCAGGCAAGCCACGATTATGTTATTACCCGGTGGAGGTAGCAATCTGGTAAAACGTGTGCATTTTATCTACCCGCTTTCTTGCGGACAAAATATACAAGCGTTTTGAGCCGATATGCTGAGGTGGTTTTACGTGCGAGCGACCGCGACCGACAAAAATTCAAATTTTTCTACCGACATTAGGTACTCTAGCAACCCTTGCCGCCGCTATTTCATAGTAGCGTAGAGCGAAATGAAACCTGTAGCCTAGGCCACAAAGTACAATTTTATTTGAGTTTTTATCGGTCGCGGTCGCGATCCTTGTCGCGAGTCGAGGATCGGAAAACTACCTTTAGCGTATTTTGAGCAAACGTCGCATTTCCATCGCACCATTTTAACAAATTGCTTCATAGCTCACGTTCAAAACTTAAATCGAAACATGACGTTTATTTTTAGCAGTAACTTGCTATAAAGTAATATTACGGAAACTTTGTCTAGCTTTTTTGCTTGCTGCCGGATTTTAAAGGTTAACGAGATTTCAATTACTTATTGAAAAAAAAATTTACAAACTGTGCATTTTCCAATTTTAAAAACCGAGTGTATTCTCTACTTTCCAATTTATTTATAAAGATGGCTTTTTGTTGTACTTAAAAATAATTTCATAAAATGATAAAATCAATGTTAAAGGTGAGGCCAGATGAGTGCAATTTTGATGAGTGAGACGCAGAATTTGTCCAGAAAGTTGCATTTAGTTCTAAATATAACATAATACGCAAGCAAAATTTTATAGGCTGAAGGTTCAATTGAAAATTGTATCTATACTCACACGTACAGTTAACTAAAATTCTGCAACTTACTAGTACTCACAAGTCCACAAAATTCGGTGTGACTCTAGGCTCAAAGTATGAATGAGAAGTAGGTGGTTATGTGGCTGAATGCAATTTTTCAATTTCCACGTAGATTTTTGCCTATTTGGCGTTTGGTAGATCTTTTTTGATTTTTAGGGCTGGTTTTTCCATCGTCAGCTAACTTTTCTGAGGCATAAATTTGACACACCTAAGGCTAGATTTATAGCGTCCGCATATATATAGCTATATATAGCTATTTATGTAAAATCTCTCGCGCTATATATTTTATGTATATTTTATGTAATAACAGCGCGGCCGTGCCGATATTTAAATAAATCGTTACAAACTATGGCTTGTGGTTAAAACCGCTCATTCAGACGCATATAAATCCAGTCTATGAGCTATCTGGCGATTGAAAGTCACACTTAGAACTATTTCATATCTTAGAAAACACATAATGTACATATAATGTATATTAACTAGATCACCTATGCCAATCCTAAAATTAATGTAAGTGTAACCAAAGCAATACTTTCCGTACAATTCTAGATGCGATGACTATATTTAAAATTCGAAATTCTTAAATATATTTAACTATACTGTATTTAGTTCTAAGTTTCAATTATTTGGTGTAAGATTGATATAAGCGTTTTTATGTGTAAGCTCACAAAATGTATACACCTCCGTTACGATTGCTGGAATACCTACCTTTACTTAGGAATATTTAACTGCTATTACTGTAAAACTTGAGCTTAGGAAATGTTTTTACACCTGTACTGTAATCGGAATAGAGAGGCACAGAATTTAATTTTGACATTTGATGGGAGGTTTTGTGTCTCGATACGCCGTTTGGACCATAGGAATATGCAAAAAACTATAAGGATGTTTTGGCGCGTTACCAAAATCAAAACTTCGCCATCTGTAAAGTGTCACTTGAGAGGCAGCATTTTGCAGTCCTGTTCCTTTTCATCCCAAAATGATGCTTGATATTGGCGAATGCCTGTCACGTTCCTAAATAGTAGTCTTCGTAGTAGTATTATTTTGTAGCCGAGTTAGGAATAATGGCTGACCGCTGATGTTATTTATGCCGAGGTTTTTACACATTAGTTTATGTATACAACACCGTCGGTTAATGTTTCGACGTTAGCAATCAAAAGTTCTAGTGAGTAGATAATCTTCAGTCAAAGAGCTTCACAAACTACAATTTACATTTACACGCCAAAACATGCTTGTAGATTTACAAATACCAAATATTAAGCCACGTTATCGTTAAATGTTTGTACAAAAATAAGATTAATTGAAAATTCATCGAGTAAGTTTTAATATAATAATGACATAAAAATTTAAAATTATTTTAAAAGTTTCATGTGGTATTGTTTACTTATATTTAATAAAATTAAAAAGTATTTATTAATTACAAAAAATACGTCAAGGTCTTTTTAAAAAGAAGTGGTTAGGTTTGATATTTTATGCGTCATTGTTTTTGTTTAAAAATTAAGCTTATCTTTGAGTCCCAATTCTCGTTTTATCCAGGCCAATTCTTACAGTGCTTCGAAATATAAGAATCGGGCTACTGATTCTTGCGGCCTAAGCATTTAATAGAAGTAAGCACTAAAATTACCGATGACTAGACTTTATCACATGAAAACCTAGATTAGGATTGCATGCTATTACTGGTATATGTAAAAGTAGTCGTTTGTAACAATGTAGCAAGACTGAAGATATGCAAAACACTCAGTATTTATAATTGTCACATAATGTGTTAGTTAAGATAATGTAAGCTTGGAAATAAGAGAAAAATTCTTTGTCGGGAAAAGTAATATGGGCATTTACATGCGGTTTCATCCGATAAAATTTGAATAAAAATGTACAAGCATTTTCCTTTGTACACGCAAATAACTTGTGTTACTTTTTAAGTATACGCTCTATACTTTATCCACAGATTACTAAAATACAGCACAATATAAAATATAATACACATCATCTCATCATCTTCATGAACAGTCGTCATCGAGCGCTATACTTGATTTATAATAACTTGAAGTAGAAAAAACAATGCAGTGTCATTCACAGGACGAGTTTGATTTTAAGGAGTCGGCTCTGATATTATTATGTCTTGTGCGATATTTATATTGTATAAACAATAAACATGTTAATTATTATATTTTCAAGTTATTTATTATGCAAACAATAATGTACAATTAAATAGTATAAAAGCTAGGTAGCATACATCACGTCGTCTAATCCCATGCTAAGTAAAAACTTGTGTTCTGGCAATCAGACAACGGATGCACGCCGAACAATTTTATCCTAATATATATTATTATTTACACATTCACATACACAATCACACTACAGTTTATCACGTTAAGTCTCTTTCGGCGACGTGTTGCGCGCTTCGTTCGGGAGCCTCCCCCGGAACCTCCGGTAAACTACACCGGCAGACCAGAACTCCTCTACCTCGAAGATGGATAAAACTAGAGTCGGCACTCTCATCACAAAAGAACTGAAATTCATTTTGTGGCGAGAGTGCAGACGACTCTCCACCACATATTAAGTAAACAATGTTATAATTTTGAGTAAAGATATTTTATACTGGCAAAATTAAATGCCGCATTAAAATTATAACTACTGGGAGTTTATAAATTGATAATTCAAATAATTCAACAGCAGTGGGAGTGCTAAAATAAAAGAAAAACAACGAAATTTTACGTACAATAAAATATTTTTTTCTATTTGCAATAGTATAAACAACGATAGAACACTGGGAC
The DNA here is from genome assembly GCA_963422495.1 of Polyommatus iphigenia. Lineage (NCBI taxonomy): Eukaryota > Metazoa > Arthropoda > Insecta > Lepidoptera > Lycaenidae > Polyommatus > Polyommatus iphigenia. The sequence goes on along the minus strand of OY730178.1, from coordinate 24,086,798 downwards.
GATTAACAAAAATTTAACAAATCATTAAGTCTGTCATAAATTTTATCTACCTAATTAAAAAAATAAAAATATATTATTTTTACATACACATAAACACGCTGAGCCATACTAAAGAGGTCCTAATAAACCCGGATTTTAAATTTGAGCTGCAAGAACGTATTTAGCAATTTTTTGTACAATTTATATTCTTCATATCGGGAATGTTTAAAGTTTTATAAACAATTTATTAGATATTTACGAACCAAAATGTTTATTCCTATAAACTCAAAGCAATATTATAATAATAAAAAGTAATCTGTCGTGTACTAATTTTAAGACCTATGCTTAATGCAATTAAAAAGTAGCATTATAACGGCATATCATGTTAAAATGTAGTTTTGTCTTCTGGGCTTGTGGATATGAGGGTTTTGCAAATGGTTGTCGTTTATCTATTACCTTAGCGCTTGCGGTGAAATGTGTATCCTCTTATATAGTGGATAAAGTTAAATTTTGAATCAATGCCAAGCAAAAAAAGCACCGCGTTTCATTTTGTCTTAATTAAGTGACGTTTTATTCGTTATTACGGTTAAATTAATCTTAGCTTATCCATCAATTAAGATTAATTTACGCCAAGACTAAAGTTATATCTAGTGCATAATGTTGTTATTGTCTTTTTAATATTACCGGTTAGGTGATAAGATATTTTTCAGGCCCTAAGTCCCACATATCCGCAGCCTTGCTTTATTCTACGACTATGCTAAAACTGGTTTTTGATGTTCTTTTCTTGATTAAATCGCCACCTAACGATAGCGAAGTTAGGGTTCTTAGTTAAGCAAACTATTGCACCTATGTAGAAATAGCACTTAGGATAAGTAGCAGGGGTATCCAGAAGATGTTTATATACTGGCAAAATAAAATAATCTAACATCGCAACTTTACAATACATCGAAAAAATTCACAAATAAATTGTAAAGAATTTAGGTACAGCTATAATAACAATTATTTTAAATGTAAGAAGTTATTAATGAAATCTATTAGAATTCTACTACATGGATGCCTCTGTCCAGCTACTGTATATTGAAGCAGTCATGTACGAAACTGCTAACACGACCTAAGTACTGTACTTTAGGTGAAAATGTTAAAATAAAAATATAATAATACTCTGTCTTTTTATTTGCACCCTTATGTTATTGCTTACATTATTATTAGTTTCTTATTTATTTTTAATACTGTTATTACTTATTACTATACTTCCTTTAATGTACACTTTTTCATACTGTTCTTAAAGATTGCTTTATTTTCGCAAAGGCCTAAGACCAAATAATTCAGAGAGGACTCGTGGATATTTTAAAAAAAAGATATAAATTACAGAGTTAAGGAAAACGTAACATTTTCTGTACACGGATAGTGTGTGGGCTTTTATTACTCGCTCTGGAGTCGTAAAGCGAAGGTTTGTAAAGTAAACGTTTGATGGTATGTCGAATGTGCGAAATTCTTTCAGCTACCTTCACTTTTCACCTACTACATATTTTAATAACAGGCAGGTTAAGATAATTACAAGGAAATTATTCGGATATTAATAACTTTTTACTTCAATACAACTTAGTATTACGATACACAATGTTTAATTGTTTAATTACCTTCTTGTACAATATATTATTTAATATTCATAAACTAGCGACCCGCCCCGGCGTCGCACGGGTATAAAATATATAGCCACTGAAAAAATGATTAAAATCGATAGCCTATGATCCTTCACGTGGTCTACTTCTTATCTGTGCCAAATAACATAAAAATTGCTCCAGTAGTTCGCGAGATAAGCCCTTTCAAATAATTTCACCCGTTTTATCCACATTCTCCTATCCTCATCCTCCTTCCGGCATTTTGTCGTTGCGATGTCGTGTGGTTGTGGTACGTGTGGGTTGGCACTAAGGGAGCAAAGGGACATGAGGGAAAAAAAAGCGACTTTGTTTTATAATATGTACTAGCGACCCGCCCTGGCGTCGCACGGGTATAAAATATATAGCCACTCAAAAAATGATTAAAATCGATAGCCTATGATCCTTCACGTGGTCTACTTCTTATCTGTGCCAAATAACATAAAAATTGCTCCAGTAGTTCGCGAGATAAGCCCTTTCAAATAATTTCACCCGTTTTATCCACATTCTCCTATTAGTCTTAGCCAAAGGCGTCGCCAGCCGATGGCGCAGGGGGGGGGGGGGGGGGGGGCAAGTTGACTTTACCTACTACAATTCATACTTTTCTCATTCTCTATGAATTAGAGTGGAATTGGTGAATTCGTTCGAGTTTCGACGTACGGGGACTTTGGTTGCATTATATTTGGCAACTTTTTTAGAATCTCTAGGGGGGCAGCTGGCCTTGGACTCTTAGCGTGATCAAATATAGCCTATGGCATTCCTCAATAAATGGGCTATCTAACACTGTAAGAATTTTTCAAATCGGACCAGTAGTTCCTGAGATTAGCGCGTTCAAGTTAGCCCTTTCAAATAATTTTCCCCGTTTTTTCCACCTTTTCCTCTATTTCTTCGCTTGTATTAATCTTAGCGTGATAAAATATAGCTTATAACCTTCCTCGATAAATGGGCTATCTAACACTGAAAGAATCATCAAAATTCGTTGCGCAGTTTTAAAGATTAAAGGGAACAAAGGGACATGAGGGAAAAAAAGCGACTTTATTTTATAATAATATATTATATGTATAGATATAGATAGATATAGAAAATAGAAAAAACAAAGTTAGCTTCATTAAAGTAAAATTGCGTGTGAAAACATGTCACTTAGACAAAATGTACCCGCTAGTTTTGATAGCTAAGTGTCACGGCGCTTGCGATGCGTAGGTCAAATCCCATACGCTTTATCATTTAACATCGCTAGCAATACATTTTGACTAAGGAGCCACGTGAACGCGGACGGGCGCGTGCACGGCACGGCGCGGTGCTGTACGGCACGGGACGGCGTGGCGCTGTACGGCACGGCACGGAGCGGCACGGCGCGGCGGTGTGGCGGGCCCGCGTTTCCACTGGTTGATCTCGTGGGGTCGGCGTTCCGCAGGTGTCGCCCCGCCATCGATCGCCGCGGCGGCGCGCGCACCTCCCCCGCACCATATATACCCGCGACACCGCCGTCAACCCTCACAACGCAAGAGGACGCGCGTTCGCATCGCCGCTCGCCTGGGGCGCCGCTCTCTCTTCTCTCTCTTTCTCTATTCGTCTGTCTCTTGATGTTGCGCTGAGGCCGATGCGGGCGCCGCCATGCCGCGCTGCCTCATGGCCAAGAAGTGGAAGGCGGCTCCTGCGACGCTGGGGGACGAGTCGGATGAGGAGATCGACGTGGTCGGCGAGGGGCGCGGCCGGAGCCCTGCGCCCGCCGCCACCGCACCGGGACCCTCACCCCGAGACCCCGAGCCCACTCTCCTCTATAATGGTGAGCACTTTCCCTACTCACTCTGGCCGGCTGAAACTCTCTTCTCTTCTGTTATGCCCCTGTCCTAAGGTAGAGTATCACATTCGATCGTAACCCGTCGCTGCTCATGCTGCAACAACGAGTAAGATCGAAAACAAACAAACAACAGGATCCCAACGTGCAGTCCTCCAACGCTGATAAAGGTAAATTATAATAACATTAGAGTTAGTCGCTTTTACTTAATGTAGAGTTATTTGATTAAACATTAAAGCATTGCGACTATTTTATTTCGGCGAATTTCATAACATCGTGCTATGCTACGCGCATGCGATATGATATATTCTTCCTAACTGCGTAATTATAAGAACAATATTATCAAAATTAACACAATCTGAAAACAGTGTGAAAAGTTAAGTAACAAAGTCTTTATCGATATGAACAAGCAATAAGCAATAGTCAAAGATATTAAGTCCTCGAATTGGTCGTAAATTTTATTCCAACTACGCTGTTTTACGATTGTATAAAGTTTATGAGATCCCAATAATTTTTATGTCATATAAAATCGATCTTGTTTATGATATGTATTTAATAGACATCAACGAAGTATGAGGCAGCTAAAATATTTGAAGAACCGAATTATTACTCTTTGCAAACAGATACCCTGAAACATAGAATGAGATAGTCGTAACTCATATAAATGCGATACTCGGTATGCGATGTTTTAGGGTTCCATACCCAAAGGGTAAAATGGGACCCTATTACTAAGACTTCGATGTCTGTCCGTCTGTCTGTCTGTCTCCAAGCTGTATCTCAAGAATCGCTAGGCTTCTGAAATCACAGAATTTCTATTGCCGCTATAATAACAACTACTAAAAATAAAATAAAATTTATATTTAAGGGGGGCTCCCATACAACAAACGTGATTTTTTCAACTTTTTTTGCTCGATATCATTAATGGCAATAGGTAGGTACTTGAAATATTCACAAAATCCTTAATTATATGACGTGTACTTTAATAATTAATAATAAAATTAAAATAATGTTATTTTTTAATGGTGGCTCCCATACAAAAAACACAATTTTTTGGCTTTTTCTGCTCTATAACGGTACGGAACCCTTCGTGCTCGAGTCCGATTCGCACTTGGCCGTTTATTTATTATTATACAAAATACAACAGCTATTGCTATTCGAGATTGCAACAACTTTACATCTTGCCCATAAAGATGTACACTGTACAGTTTTTTTTTGCTTTAAAAACTATCCAAGGGCATAATTAAAAATTATTATAATATTATTACTAACACTGAAGCTAGCTTAAAGCTAATAACTTATAACTAATAAATAAACTAATAACAAACAACTACAATTTAACTACATTTTTACTCATTCATATACATTCATCCAAGCACGCATTAAGGGGGCGACTAACCCAAAATTTTCGATTTTATAATTCATTTTTATACTTGTAAAATAAGCCCCGAATTGTTTCATTTTCTTAAATTAGATACTACATTATATTTCCAAGAATAAGATTTGAGCAAAAACACGATGTCATAAAATTTTCTCGATAGAAAAAAAAAACACAAAGATGCATCTAATCTTCACGAATTTTTCATTTATTGCCATTACCGTGCATTGATCTAAGTTAATATTTTAACACATTGTACAAAATTCTATTATTGAGAAACCGACCAAGCGGATTTTTAAAATGTTGTGTAATATTTATCGAGTTATTGATGAAAACTAATTTGGCGATGGATCCGTGTCGACCTTTTTTATCTGGCATGTGAAAGACGGGCGTGAGTGAGAAGAGAGAAGGACGATGTTTAATTTTTTGGGTTAGTCGCCCTCTTAACCCACAGACTATTATATAGGTATAATTATTGCTTATTTTGAATTTACTCTATTAATATTATACGAGTTTTGTTTCATCATCATCATCATATCAGCCTATATTCGTCCACTGCTGGACATAGGCCTCTCTCAATGAACGCCAAGATAACCGATTTCCTGCTACTTGCATCCAACATGGGCCCGCAACTAAACGGAGTTTTGTTTACTCACATTGAAACCCGTAAGACCATACATTTATTAAGACAATGACAATTTTTCAATCATAATATGCCTACTAATCTGACCATCCATTTATCTATTATATTTATTTACAATTTTTATATTTCTAGCATCATTTAAGAAATAGTTTCTCGTTTTTGGTGAGTTTATAACCGAAAGATGGTTAAAATTTTAATAAATCCGATAGGAGCATATTTATAAAAGGTCAGGTCGATCACTGAACTCGTTAATGACTCGAAATGGCTCCATTTGATGACGATGTTTTATCGTTAGCCGTTTTAAAGTCGGATGATAAAATGAGATATACTCGTAAACGTCCCCGGCACATATTTTATAGACGATAGCGTCTTATTTACGGACCAAAACCCTAACGTAGATATTTTAAAAGTATAAAAAGAGTATAAGCTTCTAATACTTTACGCAAGTTTGCAATAACCATATTACTTTTTCTTTATACTCTTCATTCAATTAAAGTTGAGTTATTAAATGTTTTGAGTACCTACGACCGTTAGAGTTTTAGATTAGTCAAGGTTCTTAGTTCTCAAAGACACAGGCGTTTATGAGCAATACGTTCTTTAAAAAAACCTGTTATCTCTTCTTCTAAAAGATTGTTTTTATTGAAATAAAAATATTAAAGAGATAGAAATCCATCTAAGTTCTGCGCAAAATAGCGGGTAACTTAAAGTTAAAAATAACAAAATTTATCTTTATAACTTTCAAATTATCTCACATAATACTCGACAGAAGTCAAAATAATATTATGATCTTTGCACCTCTTACTAAATGTAGCTTACTGTTTCTATCAGAGGCAAAGTAGGTAACTTACAAAAGTCACAATATGACCTCCACAACTCTCACTACATTAATCAAAGTACACCACAAAAGTCACTATTAGAATACATAATACAATGATAACATTCATAACAGCAATAAAGAAACTTCCATTAACTACGTGATACGTTTAAATTAGCTCCGACATCCCTCTTGATGAGATTCTGCGAGATTTTCCCGGCGCTTTCTTTATTTGACTTTGCGACAAGCTCTAAGAATATAATTAACGTCCATTACGCAGAGTTTTTATGGAATAAATCAGTAATTGAGCAGGGGAATGCCTGATTGTAACTTGTAAGCACTCAAGACATTAATAATAAAAAGTGGGGTTGAACTCTTGCATTTAAAATTTGTAGATCCTTTCTTGGACCGATAACATGACGGTGAAACAACACGATCGCTACACGTATTTGATGCCGGTCTTGTGCGGAGCCATGATATTTAAATCCAACTAAGCCGGGTCACAAAAAAGCATGCACTAGTTTTCTCGTATGTCTCACAAATAAAATCAACCGCCAATTAATGGCATTTCAGTAAAGCCACAATATACTCCATATTGTGGCTTTACTGAAATGCCATAAGGCAACTTTACAAGCAACTCATCGCACTAAGTGAACTGACACGTGTAATTCCATTACCACATAATGCGTCAAAAGAATATTGGATTTTACACCTTCCTTCAAACAAATTAGAATTCCTTCAGGGGCCGTCGTAAGTTAGAAAGTTAAGTTTTCTACTTCTGCTTTAAATGGAACTGAATTGAATAGAAATTCTTAAGTACGGAAGTTTCTTAGAGCAAAGTGAGTAACACGATTTACCTGGATCTATAAGGTTGAGGAATATCTGAAATGCGATTTATTGATAATACTTTAGCTACTTATGCAATTCTGACAAATGACTATAATATTTTAAATCAGAAGCCAAATTAATATTCGCTTTTATTAGTATCATCAACCTTCCATACTAAAAAACTCAAATGGCCCTCAAGCCAGATTTTAAAAATCTCATTCGATTTCACTCAAATAACAAAAAGGCATAATTCTCGCGCCAACACTAAACTGAGCAGTGAGTGGACTGGGTAAATTGATACCGCTTTACGTGCTTATGTGAGCAAACCACCCACCCCCCCCACCTCACCTGCTACGCCGAGACTCCTAACTTAACATCTGCATAGATATTACTTCATACTCCCAACACGCCTTATCAATTTGGCCACTCCATTTAAAGTTGCTTTATTATATTCCCTCTACTAGTTACAGCATACTACATACAAGTAGACATAGTATAGGTATACTCGTGGAAATAACAAAATGGAGCTCTGAAAGGACTGATAAATAAAATATAAGACAAGGAAGAACCAAACCAAAATTCTCTTTATTAAGATGGATGAAAGCACGAAACTTTGTCGAAAACTTTATAAAAGCTTCGCCGTTCCTTAACTATACTTAATAAAGGTACAAGTTTCGTGTACAATCAAAATTTTGTACTGTAAAGAAACAGGTAATAGTGATTTATTAATGTGACTCTTTGCGTTAATTATATATTGTTATGTTGATATAAAAAAAGAAAAAGAACAAAAAGAAAAAAAAATTAAAGAAAAACCCAAACAAGATAATCAGTTTTCAATTACTGTGGCGTGCTTAAAGCCCAAAATGCGGCAGTTTGCTACGAAAATACCATTTAATTTTGTGTAGTTTGTATATTAGGGATATCAGTGGTGACTAAACGCTTAAGTTACAGCCCGATACGACTCAGTCGGATTAAATCCTTTGTTGAATTGACGAATCCTCTTACTGGCCAGACTCACTAAAGGAATATAATAGTGGCTTTGTAGATTTATGATTCGACTGTAAACTTCCCGCAATAATTCCTCTCTATATCGGCTCTTATCCATACTTCCATACTATAATATTATAAATGTGAAATTGTGTCTGTCTGTCTGTCCGTCTGTCTGTCTGTTACCTCTTCACGCCCAAACCGCTGAACCGATTTTGCTGAAATTCGGTATGGAGATACTTTGAGTCCTGAGGAAGGACTAAGGATACTTTTTACCCCGGAAAAATGTACGGTTCCCGCGTGATAAACGAATTTTGGCGCAACGGAGTTGCGGGCGTCATCTAGTTTAGAAATATAGACAACTAGATGACGCCCGCAACTCCATTGCGCCAAAACTCGTTTATTGCGTGGAATGGTACGTTTTCCGGGATAAAAAGTATCTTACGTCCTTTCCCGGGTCACAAAGCATCTCCATATCCAACTGCAAAATCGGTTAAGCAGTTTGGGCGTGAAGAGGTAACAGGCAGACATACAGACATATAAACAGACAGACAGGCATACTTTCTCATTTATAATATTAGTATGGATCACGTACGTTAATTCTTGCATTGCCCATGATCGACGTCGTAGACAGCTTTAATAATGGTGGCCCATCGTGAAGGAGTATATGATATATTGAATTGTTACTACTACTACGTACTACGTTTGTTGTTAGTAAACCTATAAAACGGTACGATAAGTTGGGTAGGTAGTAGGTACCCATTGATCCTCAGGTAAGGTACAGTCCAAAATAATTCCTATTGAATCGAAAATAGCCTATGCTCTGATTCACATACCGTCCCCTACGATTTTCACTTCGTTACACACTACACAGCTAGCAAAGGTTCTACAAACTGAAATTGTATTAGGGGCCATCCATAAAGTATATCACACCTAAAGAGAAGGAGGTCGATGAAGAGTGACATGGAATAGTGAAATTAAAAATATTGAGCTGGTTATAATTTTTAACCGACTAACAAAAAGAAGGAGGTTAAATATTATGTTCGGCTGTGAATATTTTTTTAGATGTAAAATTGCAATTTGTAACGTCACACTAGGGGGGGGGGGGTCTCACCAATGTAACCTGTGACATGGAGGGAGACAAAAAATCATGAAAATAGTGTGACGTACTTTATGGATGGTCCCTTATCTGTCTGAAAATCTGAGTTTCGCTTGAGACACAATGTACACAGAACACTGAATGTGTTTATCACCTGCGCTACCCGATCACTAGTTTTCAGACGACCTGTGGCTTAAATCACGATCCGAGCGAAGACAGGCGTGGGAAAGCAACACGCTTTCACATTGTCATAATATATATTTTATACGTTGGCCTCCACCAGGCTTCAGCTAAAATCGCTTAACAGCACCGTCGAATCACGCACATGATACTTACTTTAAGGTGACGCAGCGTTAAAGTAAGAAACCGTGTTGGATATGTTTTAGATTGCTTGTTTTCTATGAGAGGCCGGCCCGGCCTCTCATAGAAAACAAGCAATGGAACAGCAAAAATGGAAAGGGCGTAAGCGACAAAATGGTTTTTGTCGCATAATTTAAAAACCATAAATACATTTCATATAAGTTATGCACAAATTAAAGTGCATGCTTGAACCAATTTATGTACAAATTTTGGAACCTTAAATCACTCTCCTCTGTTGGAAAAATAGGAATCCCTTTTTTTACAGAGGTCTTTTCGATTGATTATTCTGTGCTATAAAAGTTGTCCAATCGTGTTATGCTATGGGCAATTCAAAGACAAAGACATGATGAATACTGACAATGAACTTCAATTTCTTAGCTTTAGTCATTGCTGAGAAAAATCGGCATCGCTACAGCCAAATTATCAAGGCGTCGCCTTAATGCCACAACAGTGTTTTAATTTAAATTTATTGAAGTGAAAACTTCTTTAGCGGCGTTGAGCACTTTTGTGGGATGGGTAAAAACTGTGAAACTCGCGTCAGATTCTCGTGCTGATCGAAAAACCTTGGAAAAACCGTAAGACGGTTGGAGAGTTATAGTGTTGTAACACGTAGTGATTATATTCTCTTTGGTTGTAACATCGAAATTGATTAATCGAACAATCGATTGTTTTTTGAAGTGAAAACTTCTTTAGCGGCGTTGAGCACTTTTGTGGGATGGGTAAAAATTGTGAAACTCGCGTCAGATTTTCGTGTTGATCGAAAAACCATAGAAAAACCGTAAGACGGTTGGAGAGTAGTGTTTTGTGTCGAACTCGAACTCGAACTCGAAAACTCGAAAACTCGAAAACTCGAATACTCGAAAACTCGAAAATTCGAAAACTTGAAAACTCGAAAACTCGAAAACTCGAACTCGAAAACTCGAACTCGAAAACTCGAACTTGAACTCGAATTGTAAGGGTTTCGATTAATTAAAAAAAAACGATTTTTTAATAATCGATTTTCATAAAAAATGGGTTAAAAAATGCACAACGTTAATAATCAAGTTTTCACTTCTGCCGGCACTCCCGGAGTGCAACCCGTCTTTTTTTTTTAAAGTGAAAACTTCTTTAGCGGCGTTGAGCACTTTTGTGGGATGGGTAAAAACTGTGAAACTCGCGTCAGATTCTCATGCTGATCGAAAAACCAAGGAAAAAACGTAGGACGGTTGGAGAGTAGTGTTGTAACATCGAAATCGATTAATCGAACAATCGGTTGTTTTTTTTCGATAGTCGATATTTTTTTATCGATTGTAAAGGTTTCGATTAATTAAAAAAATCGATTTTTTAAAAATCGATTTTCATAAAAAATGGGTTAAAAATTTAATCGATTGTAAGGGTTTCGATTAATTAATTAAAACGATCGTTTATATATATATATATATATATATATATATATATATATATATATATATATATATATATATATATATATATATATATATATATATATATATATATATATATATATATATATATCGGCGTGCGCGATTAACTTGTCTATTGGCAACTTATTTTGAGATAAGTTTCATAATGTATGTTATCTGTTGGAGCGGCCAGTACGTCCGGATGGGGTTTTGAGTGACGCTGTCTAACTGACGATGGACCATTGATCTCCATTATACAAGTACGCTGGATCTATGACTCCCACTTTTTTGTGCCTATTTGAAGCGGAGTAAGCGCCTCCATTATTCGGGAAGAGAACTAAATTTGACGTAACCATTGGTAACCATGTATGTGGTTATATTTCTCTATGGCTTAATCGTTTGAATTGTTTTCGTGTTTTTAAAGTGTTTTAAAAGGTTTTACGCGATTAAGTAATATATAAATAAGTGGTGGTAGTTCATAGTCAAACTATGAAAGAGTGTATGTTATGTAAAACGCGGTACAAAAAGGGATGTGGGGTTACATTTCACAAGTAAGTGATTTTAACAGCAAATTTCTACGATACTAAACTTTTATTGATAATATAGGTACTTAAAAATGTGGCACTAATCTTATTATACCGTATTCACCACATATTTACCTTTGTTTTACCGATTTTTGATAAACAATAAAATTCAATAGTGCTGGAGTTTTTTGTCGATAAAACTTATCGATATCTATAATAATTGTATTGAAATCTCCGATAACCGATTTTTATTATCAAATAATTGTGAAACTCGCGTCAGATGCCCTTAAAATAATTGACAGGTTTCCGTCTGACGAAGGAAGACTGGAATTATGGTTGAAAAAAATTGAAAAACCTGGTTGGCGTCCGAAAATTGCTACTACCGCTTGCCGTTACTATTTGAAGTGTACAAACGTTCTCTGTGAGAATACAAGGCGCAAAAACTACCATTTGATCGTGATTATGTTTGGAAAATTTATTTCAGCGTCTACTCTTTCTTCACAGGCTGTAACTGTGTAACGGTAACTAATAAAATATAATGTTAAAGTATCGCACATATATTTTTATTATTTATAAATACCTTACCTACTCCACCCCAATAAAAAAAAAGTATTCAAACGTTCCATATTTATTTATGGATCGCATTGTCCAATTAGTTCCTTTCCCTCGCACTTCTGCAATCAGCGCCAAAATGGCGAAAATCAAATGAGATAAAGTAAATCGATAAAAATTGGCTTGCTAGATCCATAAATAAATAGGGAACTTTTATATTATTACTAGACGTTTCACGCGTCTTCTCCCACGTAAATATCATATTTCACAAATTATTGGTCCACAAAAAATAGCCTATATAATCCTTCACGTTATACATTCCCCCGTTTTTTCCACATTTTCCTCTATTTCTTAGCTCCTATTAGTCTCAGCGTGATAAAATATATAAAATGGGCTACCTAACACTGAAATAATTGTTCAAATCGGACCAGCAGTTCCTGAGATTAGCGCGTTCAAACAATCTCTTCCGCTTTAAGGTGAACGCAGATTTGGCCGCACCGCACGCACCGCAGTCGCCGCATTTCGAATTCTTTATATGAAGTTATAGGCAAGCTCGCATACCTACCCGCGCCGCAGTCTTTGCAACTTCTACATTCTTTATATGAAGAATTCAAAATGCGGCGACTGCGGTGCGTGCGGTGCGGCCAAATCTGCGTTCACCTTTATAATATTATATGGTATAGATTAGTTAGGGTCTAATCACACAGAACACTTATTCAGCTCTGTTCAGCTTTAATACGATACACTTTAGCACAACTTTGATAATATTAGAAATGAAATTAGAAAAATACAATGCAACAAAGTTTTTGTTAGAAGCTCATCTTCAGTTTTGTTTTTAGTTTTTCGTACTTAGTGCTAACTGGTAAAAATAAATGGATTATACATAGGTACTGTTACTTCACGTTATCTACGTATGAAATCGTTGTTAATTTATTACGCCTATCTAAATTACGGAGAGGAAGTCTGTAATCTTTATAGTTTGTGCGTTTTATGATGATATGGGTGACACGTAATAATTGACAATAATAGGGAAATTACCTAAAAAAAATAATCGATAATTTGAAAATATCGAATCACTTCGTAAAGGAATTGCAATCAAAATTATCGAGTACTACCGACGTTTCAGAGTGGCGCCGGCGATTTATAATGGCCGCCCTTTTTATCGATTTGATTTCGATTCAACAGTGTCAATCTCTATTGGCATAAGTTCCGTTTCATGCATCTGACATTTTTCAAATATTTTCGTAACAATAATTTTATACTCCTGTTTTCACAGTTAATATTTATAATTTTATATTAATAAGTTAAAGCATTTAGCAACTTTTAATTTTTATTCATTTACAAGTATAGGAAACATTTGTTTTTGTAGATGGAATATAATTTATTACATTTTGATTTTTTTGTTTTCTTGTAAAAAATCCGTAGCAAGGAATATGAGAACTGTCACCCATATCATCTTAAAACGCACAAACTATAATACAAATATGTAGCGTTTGTATTATTCAATTTAATATTTTTATCCTAATGGTCGACATTATCTGAATCTGGAAACATTTCATCGATAATAGAAAAGACAGTTGTACATCACTAGTATTAGTTCCAAATACTCCCACTACTGCTCTCAGCGCCAATATGGCAAATTTCAAACGTAATTTTTACGTCAAATTTAGTTCCTACCCCGTATAATGGGGGAGCTGATTCCGCTTCAAATAGGCACAAAAAATAGCTGTCATTTCAAAGGGTATCATTAGTCCAGCGTACTTGTATAATGGAGGTCAGTGCGATGGACATTTGAGAGGTGACAACCATCGCCTGCCAAATATCTAGAATTATTATGAATGTCGGAAGGAACGGTGTATGCTCCCAAACCCATCGGCTCCAAATCTGACTATATCTGGTTAATCACGTTCAGTGTAGATAACTTATATACGCCCACAATCTTGGAGGATGAATGCAATGTTATTCCATGGCCATTGAATCAATTTCTTATACCGCTCGACGATCCGATATCAGAACTGGGATTACCCGGAACGGATGGTGGAAATTTTCAGGTCAAATTTTTCTTAATGTTGGAGATAATGATTTGACGATTTTTGAAAGCAAATTTCAGAGTTGGTAGATATTACAAAATGATAGAGTTGGGTTGTAAAATCAAATCCTAGTCAAAATCTATGCGAGATTATGAGATCGATTGATAAGATATTTTGATATTTCCTGAATTTAACCCCGGATCTTTCGTAGAGTAGATCGCGGGCTCGCTATAATATGCATAATGCGTGTATGGTTAACGAGAAAAATAGCTTTGCTGGTATAAAAACATGGGATCAATTGATGGATTTTTAAGCACGCTTTAATTATGTTGAGATTCATGCTGCAACTATGCATAGATTGTTTAGAGGAAATGCTGACGTCGGAAAGTGCATCTTTTCATAATATTATGCTACGCGTTTCTTTGGTGTACTTATGAGATTATGGCGATCGTTATCTGTGGAACAGATTGTAATTGCAGTTGATCCATGAATGCAACTAAAATTTATTTACCCTAACAGTTACGATTGAAATTGATATTAGAGTTCAGTTGCCGAAAGGATTATTGATGGCTTTAACTTATCAGTTATCATAGAAGGGCTTTTGGAAATACAATCTGAGTTTTTAAAGGATGTAAAGATCACGAATGGATCAAACGAGGCGATGATATTATGATTTTGGCAAAATGGGTTACATACGTGTTAATCGAATGTTCAGATAGGAATAGTTTTGATAGCGTTACTAAAATTCATACTGAGTTTTCAGGTACCAAAACTGTACAATATAGTGTGCTAAAGATGATGGAGTTGTGAGAAAGTCACTTCACGTTTGCTATTGGTGTAACGAAAGGATCACGTCTTAACAGAGTGGCCAAAACGAAACTAAGGATGACCAGATTGAACGTCGGTTTGATATTTGTACTGTTTTATGAGCTACTGTGGACTTTTCTGCATCTAAGTTGGTGAGATGTTTTTATTCTGATTTAGTTTCAATGAATGATGTGCTCTTTGGCCGAGGAAAGTGTAGCCAGTACGTTGCTGGGCAGTAACGAATAAATCAATCAAAGTTTTAATTCGATATTGGAATGATATAATACTTTTAAATCGCTAAGTTATTTTGACGAGTATTGGTAGTGTTTGGTAATAATTTAGTGTGGATTGTAATTAGCAATTAATGACTACAGTTGTAGTAAAGAATAACGCAATTTACAGTTACTATTTTACGTTTGTTTATAACCAATGCATGCAAATGCAACCAAACCAATGCATTTTAAATAATGGTAATATTATGGTGGAAAGAGATTTGACAGATGAAAGGATCATGATATTATCTTGGGTACACCTATTTCGTGTAAGCTCTTAAAGTCTTACTCTGGAATAGTTAAACATGAATTGAAACTGATCCCCAAAGTAAGGATTGGCAATTTTAGTGGCATCAGGCATGCGATATGACAAAGATTACGTTTTTGTGTTATTATAGATTCTTTCACCCTTTATCACACTGTGAATAGTGACGCAGTTAATTAAAATTGAGCTTTTTGATGTGTGTCTCATTGATATGTTTGAGGCATGCAATCGGAGTTTTGACATAACATTAATAGATTGAACATGATGATGTAACTCTGGTATAGTTTTACGTCAGGATGAGTCCTGACTCCTGAAGTCAGGAGTGTCAGGACGCACCGTAACGGCGTCAAACAGAAAAGCTTTATTATGTCGAGACTAGAGATTTAAATTTTGTTTTCATCAAAGTTAATAAATGCCTGTGTAGCAAAGGTGGCATTTGTGGCAAAGATGGCTTGTGTAGTAAAGTGGCCTATCATGAGGCAAAGGTGGCCTGAGTGGCAATGGTGGCCTATGTGGCAATGTTGGCCTGTGCGGCAATGTTGGCCTGTGAGGCAATGTTGGCCTGTGTGGCATAGCCTGTGTGGCAAATGGAGCCTGTGTAGAATAGCCTATGTGGCAACTGTAGCCTATGTAGCAAATGCAGCCTGAGTGGCACAAGACTTTTTGGTACAATGGGTAATGTTGGTGGTATTCATGTTGAGTTGTACTTTATCACAGTTTGTTTATTTTGCAAAGTTTTATCATGACAGACAAGGTGTTGTTGAATCTATGGTAATGTTATAAGAATCCAGTATGGTCAGTTTGGCCGAGCGTATAGTAAAGGAGCATAAAGTGTTCATTTTGTTGGTTTCTGACTTGGAGATAGGACACACGAGGACGTGTGATATGCAGGACGGCCGTATCGGCGTGCGCGATTAACTTGTCTATTGGCAACTTATTTTGAGATAAGTTTCATAATGTATGTTATCTGTTGGAGCGGCCAGTACGTCCGGATGGGGTTTTGAGTGACGCTGTCTAACTGACGATGGACATTTGAGAGGTGACAACCATCGCCTGCCAAATATCTAGAATTATTATGAATGTCGGAAGGAACGGTGTATGCTCCCAAACCCATCGGCTCCAAATCTGACGATATCTGGTTAATCACGTTCAGTGTAGATAACTTATATACGCCCACAATCTTGGAGGATGAATGCAATGTTATTCCATGGCCATTGAATCAGTTTCTTATACCGCTCGACGATCCGATATATATATATATATATATATATATATATATATATATATATATATATATATATATATATATATATATATATATATATATATATATATATATATATATATATATATATATATATATATATATATATATATATATATATATATATATATATATATATATAATCGATTTTCATAAAAAATGGGTTAAAAAAATAATGCACAACGTTAATAATCAAGTCTTCACTTCTGCCGGCACTCCCGGAGAGCAACCCGACTTTTTTTTTATCGATTTTCATAAAAAATGGGTTAAAAATTTAATCGATTGTAAGGGTTTCGATTAATTAAAAATGGGTTAAAAAATGCACAACGTTAATAATCAAGTTTTCACTTCTGCCGGCACTCCCGGAGTGCAACCCGTCTTTTTTTTTAGATGAAAGTTTGTAAACGTTTTTAAATTTTTAATATCATTTGAAGCAAAAACATTATCATCGGTATGTTAAGCCTTCGCATTAATTAATCTAATGCAAGATTGCTTGAACTGCTCTTGTAAAGTAGGTATTACGCGAACGGGGCCGTAACTATAAAAAAAAATTATAGTAATTTATATAATTCTCAAATGCAAAAATCGTTAAAAAGGTACGCATTTTTATCTTTTTATTAACTTTTTTTGCTATCATACTATCAATTACGACTATCTGATCAAAACCAACAAATAAGATTTCAAAGTAGCCCCTCAACGTACAAACCATCAAACTGTAGGGTACACTTAGGAGCGGAATTATCGTAATTTTTTATCGGGGCAATTTTATCGGGACTCGACGTGTCATGCTTCGTCGGGTTCGTTCGCGTGTTGGGCGAAAACCCTGCAGGGGAAAGAAGGGGGAGAGGGGGGAGAAAGGGGAGGAGGTAGGAGGAAACGGGGATTCCCTATCCATTATGTTTTATTTGCACGCTTCAGATATCTTTGTAAGTTTCTGGATATTCACCGAGTGTGTCTGAAAATGGTCATTGCATTAATAATGGTACCGATTTCGGTGGTAGGGTGAATTTATATAGTGTACAAGTGTGTGCGCAGTGAACAAGAATACTCTATAATCTTTACATTCCCTATCACTAATTATTAGTAATTTTACCGCAATGAGTTTTTAAATACTAACATAGAATATCATTGTTTTACTGAATGTGACTGGACAGTGGACAGGTATAATGTGGTAAAAAAACTCGTTGTCGTGTAGTTTAAAATGTAATACAATATTATTATTACAAGTGAAAATACTTATATAGGTATTTTATTTTACTCTATATGCTTGATTAAAAAAAGAAAAAAATATTGGAATTTGGAATGCGTCGTCCTGATTGGCCCGAATTGACCTTTTTTAGGGTTCCGTACCCAAAGGGTAAAAACGGGACCCTATTACGAAGACTTCGTTGTCTGTCCGTCTGTCTGTCTGTCTGTCCGTCTGTCTGTCCGTCTGTCTGTCTCCAGGCTGTATCTCAAGAACCGCGATAGCTAGACTTCTGAAAATTTCACAGATTGTGTATATCTGTTGCGCTATAACAACAAATACTGAAAACAAAATAAAATTAATATTTAAGGGAGGCTCCCATACAACAAACGTGATTTTTTTCGGCCTTTTTCGCTCTATATCAATAATGGCAACAGGTCGGCACTTGAATTTTTCACATATTCTTTTGTTATATGTGTACTTTAATATTTTATAATAATATTATAGTAAAATAAAAATTTAGGTGGGGCTCCCATACAAAAAATACAATTTTTTGCCTATTTTTGCTCTGTATTGGTACGTAACCCTTTGTGCGCGAGTCCAACTCGCACTTGGCCGATTCAAACTCAAACTCAAACTCAAAATTTTTTATTCAGAATAAATTTTTGCAAATATTTTCTGAAAGTCTACATGATGCCTACCATGATGATTATATCTCATAGTATCTAAACACACTATGCCGAATTACCGCGGCGGAAGTTCGGCATGATTACGTCAGCAATGTCAAACGCATACAATATAACGCGACGGAATTTCGGCATGGTGTGTCATCGGTAATTTAAAATACATTGCAGGTGGAATCATGGCGAACTTCCGCCGCGCGACCAAATTAAAAACATTTTCTACCTTGCTTAAGAGGGCGACTAACCCAAAAAATCAAATATTGTCCTTCTGTCTTCACACTCACGCCCGTCTTTCATATGCCAGGTGAAAAAGGACGACGCGGATTCATCGCCAAATTAGTTTTTTCTCAATTACTCGATAAATATATAACATTTTAAAAATCCGCTAGGTCGGATTCTCAATGATAGAATTTTATACAATGTGTTAAAATATTAACTTAGTTCAATGCACGGTTATGGCAATACACGAAAAATTCGTGAAAATTAGATGCATCTTCGTGATTTTTTTCTATCGAGAAAATTTTTAGATATCGTGTTTTTGCTCAGATTGAATTCTTGGAAATATAATGTAGTATCTAATTTTAGAAAATGAAATAATTCAGGGCGTTTTTTCAAGTATAAAAATGAATTATAAAATTGAAAATTTAGGGTTAGTCGCCCACTTAAAAACATTTTCTCGGCGCAAAAAAAGTAAAAATGAAAAGAAATCTCCATTATCTGCGTATGAATCATCGTAACTGCTAGTACATATACAAGAGGTATAATTTTATCACTGCACCAGATTTTCCGTGCCAGACCCGCAGATATTTGTCTTACAAACTGTATCGAGTATTCTACAAAGTCTGCAAGAGTTGGAAATTCTTCTGAACTTACTGCACAATTTTTATTGACCTTACAAGGATTTTATGAAATTAAAACTTTGTGCGGTAGTCGAATCGTAAAAGAATAAAATGAAAGTAAAAATTGGTCTTGCATAAAATTTATTTTAAATCTATTTTTCTAAAAAAAAATTAAAACTAATATTTAGTAGTGTAAATGCAAAATAAATATCTAATTCTAAAGCTTTATTATTTCCCCTCTGTTGCTTAAATTTTATTTTAATATAATATTACTAGTACGAGATACGACTGCAGAACTGTGCAGGTATCGAGTACACGCTTAAACCACCTTTTTACTAATATTTATGATAAGGAGAACATATTTCTACTGGGGTGCCAGTCCAAATGTGGCCGCAACTATTTTTAAAAAAATTAAAAAAAAAAATGAGTTTGCGGGATAAAATGTTTTCATCACGTATTGAAAGCAAACATGGTTCATTTCACGGAAATGAGTATAGAGATTTAGAAAAATCCGGTGTGCCGTTGGGCACCCGGCCGCAACTCTATTGTGAACAGGTACGATTCCGATACATTTTTGCATCCATAACGTATATTGATCTTTTATATATCAAATGGAAGCTTATTTTTCTCTTATTATTACAATACTAGCTGTGATCCGCGGTGTCACCCGCGATTTATTAGGTGTAATTAGGTAAACTAAATTGTGTTGTACTCGTAATAGGTAAATTGTATTGGAGACAAAATAAATTGAGTTTGATCATCGGAAACTTCAATTTTGATGACTGAGAGATGGAAGTTTGATGGAAGACACTGTTTTGTGATAAGCAGCACTCCTAGGGTTTGGTAGAAGATGGGACGAAAATTAATCAATTGTCACTCGAAATCGGTATGTTAAGAGGCCGAGTACACTTGGAATTTCTCATACATACGTAATTCCAAAATCATTTTCTCATACGAAAATATTTAACATGTTTGAGTTGTTTTTCAGTTTAAAATAGTAATTACCTAGGCTCCTGCACAAAAATTTACTTCAAAGTATTTAAACACAAAAATTTTTTTTTTGCTTTAAAATTTTTTTTAGTAAATTTTCTACTAAATATTTAAACACTAAAAAATAGAGTAAAATACTAAAAAATATATAAATAAATAGTTAATTTACTACTAAATATTTAAACTCTAAAAAATATTTTTTAGTATTTAAATATTTTGTAGTAAATTTACTATTTATTTATATATTTTTTAGTGTTTTACTCTATTTTTTAGTGTTTAAATATTAAATACTAAATTTACTAAAAAAAATTATAAACAAAATTTTTTTTTTTAATGTTTAAATATTTTGAAGTAAATTTTTGTGCAGAAACCTAGATAATTACTATTTGAAACTGAAAAACAACTCAAACATGTCAAATATTTTCGTATGAGAAAATGATTTTGGAATTACGTATGTATGAGAATTTCGAGGGTACCCGGCCCCTTAAGGTTAGAATAAACTCACTTTTATAATTAATAACTTAGTTTGTTCCTAAAAAGGAAAATTAAAACTCAGCACTATCGACGCGACACTGTTTCGTTAAAAACAACACTGTCAGGAGAAAAGGGGGGGTTTGGGGGGCGCAGCCCCCCTAAGTAAAAGGCGGCAAATTTTGAAAATCGGTTCACAAACGGCGGAGTCATCGTTGAACATAAGTAATTTAAAAAAAAACATAACACCTCCTCCATTTTGAAAGTCGGTTAAAAATGTAGCCTATGTGTTAATCCAGGATGTCAGCTACCTCCTTGTAAAATTTTGTCGAAATCGCTCCAGCCGTTTAAGCGTGAAGAAGTAACAAACATACACACTCACAAACTCACAAACTCACATACTTTCGCCTTTATAATATTAGTAGGATAGGTGTGCCTGATTAAATCTGGCCGCAAATAAGGGGTGCCGGCTGTCAAAGATGGCAAACTATCGAAAGTTGAGGGAAAGGGAGATAGCGCGTAACATTACGGGTCTAACGAGGATAGTGATTGTATTTTTATTTTATTTTCTTTAGTAGGAACAATAAACAGTTACATGTTAGAACTTAGTTAATACAATTACTAATATATAGAAGTGGTAAACACATAACCCACACCATTCTTCACAGATTAAAAAAACGGAAAGTACAGCGTATAAAATGGATGAAAATATATGACAGTAAGACTAGATACAAAACAAAACAGCAATAGCATATTATAAAGAATTAAAATTAATTACTTACAGTTAATTAAAAGATTTAAGACAAAGGATAAATTTTACAATGTAAAGTTAAAAAGAGTATAACAGAGGATTAAAATCTGCATTATAAAAGATTAAAACCACAATGCAAAATAAAACAAAATTTTCAATAAATAAGTTAGAGTTCTTATTCAGACGCTAATTTGATCAATATTTCCATGGCTTGTTTTTTAATTTTTTTACTATCTGATAGGGCAAAAATATCAATATTATTAAAGTACTTGTTATACGTATCAACAAGACGACGTAGGGGGATGCGGAGACCAGCATTAGTCTTGCACGTTTTAGTGAAGAATAACTGAAATTGTACATCATATTAGTGTACTTAACCATCTGTTCAAACAATAGTAATAATCGGCCAAGTGCGAGTCGGACTCGCGCACGAAGGGTTCCGTACGTACTATTTTAGAGCAAAATTAGGTCAAAATTTGTGTTTATATGGGGGCCGCCCTTATATTTTAATTTTATTATTAGTAACTAAATTGCACATTTAATTGAAGATTGTTAAAAGAAAAATGTTAAAGTGCCTATCTGTTAAAGTATCGATATAGAGCGAAAAAGGCCATTTTATTAGTGTACCTGCATGTTAGGGGCAGAGGGCGTTATTAGTTAGTATTTGTATGCGTCAATTAGATGGCGTTTTTTTAATTAAACAGTGACGCGTTGTTGGTATTCCTGGGCGTCAATAGATGGAGTTTACAGTTTTTTTTGGGTTTAAATTTAAAAGAAATAACTTCGTTCCATTCGGGTGTCCCTTGACACGTCTCAAGTTTTTTAATTGAATATATTTAATTTACAATAAAATCTTTTTATTAGTGTTCCGTACCCAAAGGGTAAAAACGGGACCCTATTACTAAGAGAGCCGGTTCTTCTCGCCGGGCTAGTTCCCGAACCAGTGGTAGGCATCATGTAGATTGTAGACCAACTGCAACGGTAGGCAACAGGCAGGCCGCGAAACCGCGAAAGGTTGTATCTCGGACCGTGAAATATTGTAATGCATTTTATACCAAGTATCAATTAATACATAGATAAGGTATTCGTTATACCTTTATTTATTTAAAATAATATTTTCAAGCTACATAGGACAAGTGTTTTTTCTAGATCTCGTTAAAATTTTTCCACAGTATCCGGACCGCACCTAAAATTACTTGCCGAATGCCGACCCCTGATGTAGACGTTCAGAATATAATATTTGCAAAAATTTATTCTGAATAAAAAAAATTGAGTTTGAGTTTGAGTTTTGAGACTTCGTTGTCTGTCCATCTGTCTGTCTATCTTCTGTCTGTCTGTTGGTCTGTCTGTCTGTCTGTGTGTGTGTCTCCAGGCTGTATCTCAAAAACCGCTATAGCTTAGACTTCTGAAATTTTCACAGATTGTATATAATATCTGTTGCCGCTATAACAACAAAAAACTAAGTGATTTTTTGGCCTTTTTCGCTTTATGTCGGTAATGGATAGGCACTTTAAAATTTCATAAAATGTTCAATGAAATGTGCAATTTAATTACTAATAATAAAATTAAAGTAAAATTAAAAAATAAGGGCGGCCCCCATACAAAAACACAAATTTAATATAAAAAATACGAGTCCGACTCGTACTTGGCAGATTATTACTATTGTTTGAACCGATGGTTAAGTACACTAACATGATGCACAATCACTATCCTCGTTAGACCCGTAATGTTACGCGCTATCTCCCTTTCCCTCAACCTTCGATAGCTTGCCATCTTTGACAGCCGGCACCCCATATTTGCGGCCAGATTTAATTAGGCACAATAAAAATAAGAGGAAAATAAGCTTTCATATGATATATAAAAGATCAATATACGTTATGGATGCAAAAATATATCGGAATCGTACCTGTTCACGCCTGGTTACAATAGAGTTGCGGCCGGGTGCCCAATGGCACACCGGATTTTTCTAAATCTCTATACTCATTAGTCATTGCCGTGGAATGAATCATGTTTGCTTTCAATACCCGATGAAAACATTTTATCCCGCAAACTCAATTTTTTTAAAAATTTTTAAAAATAGTTGCGGCCACATTTGGACTGGCACCCCAGTAGAAATATGTTATCCTTATCATAAATATTTGTAAAAATGTGGTTTTAAGCGTGTACTCGATACCTGCACAATTCTGCAGTGGGATCTTAGACTATACGTAGAACATTTCATATCACAGTAGCTCGTAGCACCGTAGCAGAGTAGACAGAATGATAGAGTATGCCGACTTAGAACTGATGTAAAAAATTTTTAGTTTGACGTATTATGACAAAAGTCGTCGCTAGGGTCGTTACCTACAAATTTAGTTGTTGTTTATATTTTGGCACATGCAAAGAAAACTGTCAGAATTCAATTTCAAAATATTATTTTTAAAAATAAATTATACCAGCCAGCGCGCCAGCCTTTAACTTATCCTAGTGAAACCCGACGAATATGACAGATATTGAAACCTGTCCATTTCTTTGCAGTCGAACTACTGGTAGTTATGTCATGTCTATTGTGACCGTAGCTCGTAGCACCGTAGCTCGTAGCGTCGTAGCGGCGTAGTGTCGTAGTGGCGTAGCACGTAGCCGGTCATTTCCTAGCGACGAGCAAATTCTCCTAGCGTCTGCTTTTGTTAGTAATTGGCCTTGCCTAGATTGCGTCTAATTGACTATCGTATCAGCCACATTTGAAAAACAAATTTTAATTTTTCACTCGCTTGCTCTCGATTTTGTAAACAGCAGTTTTAAAGTAAGATTCAATATAATTTTAAACGACATAACATTTTTTAAATGTTGTCGATAAAAATAACAGTTTCTTGTCGAAATTTTATTTCTTTAGGCCAGTTTTATATGACGTGTCCACCCGAACGCGCGGCTTAGCGGCTACACCACGGGATTAAAAGCAATTTTATGTAAAAAATTGCTATTGCTTGTAACCTTGTGGTGCAGCCGCCAAACCGTGCTTTCCGGCGAACGCATAATATAAATCTAGCTTAAAGTGTAAACAACAAAATGGGCGCCAGTAGGTTGATTATTACTTATGTAAATTGTTTTATTTGTAAATTAAAGAACCAATTAATAAAATATGAATTGGAGCAAACTATAGGGTACAAATGGTAGTTAGTAATTACTAGTTGATTGAACTACTTCACAAACGGTAGACCGTTTGTTGACTCGGTGTTAGAACACCGAGGGAGATTCGAACAATTACAGAGTCACCCGTCATCAATAATTGACCCAATTACGACAAATTTCATTTCACGATTGCTTTGTGGTGAATGTGACTCAATTTTAGGAAATTACTTATCAGATTCAGCTTTCTGGTATCCACAAAATCACAAACTAGTTTTGGTTACTCATCCTATCTATAAGCAGAACTTTGAAAACCGATTCTTGGTTTGTAACTTTAGGGCATACCATAGCAGTTTTTAAGGAAAACGTGAATTTTTTGCAACGTAAACTACAATACATTCTAGGTAAAACTTACAAAAACATACTTCTTAGTAATGAAGGTCCCCCCTTAATTTCAGAAGTATGTTGACGATACATAATATGAACTTCGGTGCGCCAAAATTAGCTTCTCAGCGCTGGAAACGTACTTTTTTCCGGAATAAATGTATGTATTCCATGTCCTTTCCCAGAACTCAAAGTATCTCTATACCTAGGAAAATCGGTTCAGCGATTTAAGCGTGAAGAGGTAAGAGACAGACAAACTTTCGCATTCATAATATTAGTATAAATATTGGATATTATAAAATACATTTCACCCCTACAAAGTCAACGCGAGTAATATGTATTAAATGGCTAAATAAAAAGAGCATTTTCGTTCCGGTACACGAGTTATGGGGCTTGTGCGCATGCGTTCTGCGCTCTCGCTAAGTTATAAGCGATTTAGCTACAATAGGATCCGGCTAATCCTGTTGTAGCCGGCTAAATGACAACGGAGAACGCTCGCTCTTGGAGCATTTTGCTATAAAACAAGATTATTCTCCTTGGAAATTTGACGGGTTTCTTGGAGTGTTTTATTTAATATTCTATATGAAACGTTAAGTTAGCAGATAAGTTTAATACTTATTCTGACAACGTATAATTGCGCCCAAAAATTTGGCAGAAGTGAAAAGGAAAAAGTGACATACATCTTCTAAAGAGGGTTTTACTCCTTCTCTCCGTCTTACGAATTTAGAATCACGTCACGTGTTATAACTGAAAATGGCAGATACGTTGCCGGCTTTAAAAGGCCGGCGACTCTTTGATGTTGCTAGTGTCCATGGGCGACAGTAGTTGCTTTTCATCAGGTAACCCACTTGCTCATTTGCCCCCTAATTTATGAAAAAAATCTAAAGTACTCCTGTTGCATTTCTCATCGATTTCATCCTGCCGTTTTATCAGTAGTAACATCGCTATTGTGTCGAGTTGAATGACAATTAGTTTGGTAGCAACGGAGCCTCCCTCTTGTTAGAGCCTCGCGTTTACCGACTTTATTGCAAATAGGGTACATATTGTGGAAGCCGCATGTTGTAACACAGAGGAAATGTTTTCGTGAAAATACTATTACGTTTTCCTTGTTCTATAGTTTATATTTTCTTTGTGATACTTTGACGGAGATACATTTTTGAAGTAAAGCCTAATTTCATTTTTGTTGTCAGTAAAAAAAAGCACCATTTTCAAATTCCAAAGGCGACGGGTCATTTGTGACCCAGGCCCGACAGAAACGAGACATATACCATTTTTTTCGTTGTATTATGGGTATCCAAGATATGTAATTTTTATATTCAAAATCAATGGCTAACATGTTATTTTATTGCTTTCTTTTTTTCTTCAAGCGCAGTATGAAAAGTGCTAAAACGAAAAATAAGAATTGTTATTTGCATGTAATTATATTCAATATCAGTAGCTAACACTTAGAAATATATTATTTTTATACCGTGCCTAAGAAAAACACAAAACCATAATAAATATTATTCTGTTTACCTAGGTAGGTACAATTAAAAAAAAATCACTATCTTCTAGTATATTTCAAACATGTTATATTTTATCACGCGTGATAATTATAACACTGAGGGCGAGATAAATCTATATAGATACCTACATAAGTTTTTCTTTAGCTAATGAACATGAAAACGAGATGTCTAGCCTATCATAGGCTATAATAATAGCACTTATCACGTGTGCACAACTTTCTAATGTTCGCTTTCCATGATAACATGGAATATCAGTAATATTCATTAATAAAAAATCTTCCATCAATGGTGGGATTGTATATTACTATGTTTTATATTTATATATTATACGTTTTTGAAGAAACATGTCGTGATTGCATTTTACATCTAATAAGTGTATTTACATGTTAGCCAATGATATTGAATAAAGTTGCTTAATATTTGCACTTTTCATACTGCGCCTGGAGAAAAAAGAAAGCAATAAAATAACATGTTAGCCACTGTTATTGAATATAAATATTACATATCTTGGATACCCATAATATAACGAAAACAATGGGATATGTTTCTTGCGTGTAGGGCATGGGTAAATTTTGTATGGTCCGTGACCAGTCTTCTTTAAAATGTTTTTTCGTATTGCATTTGCCTTTTTTTCGTATAATTTTACTCCATCCATTATTATATTATTATGTATAGTTATAAATAATACGTTCATTTAATTAACAATCCACTCAGCTATATAAGAAAATTATTCTTCAATTCTTTCTTCTTCTTAATAATACTCATCAAAATATGAAAGAAGTGAACTCAATTACTCTGCATCCAGAGTGATATGAGTAAAATATTCAATAACAAAGTTAAACTTAAAAGCAAAGTGTGTCTGGGAGTAAAACTTTAAATCGAATTATAATAAGACAGTGAATATTATGAGAGGCGTAACTCGAAGAAAAATTCGTTTAAAGTTTCATTATTACAAGTTTTGGAGTGATTTCCTATGTAAGCTTTAAAGTTTGAAGAAATGGTAGCAATTTTCTTTATGACGCTCATGAAAAGGATTCCTAGGAAGTTAAAAGCATCTAACATCTAAAAGGACGTCGGTTATACAAAATGTTAAAGAATCAACGCACCTTTACACAAGACGTTTTTGGTTGGGAATTTGATCCCTTTGCTTAGCGGGTTACATGTTGCTTTTTCCTTAATCTTTTGCAGGTTATTGATTGATAACATGAATAAAATATTATCGGAAATATAATATTGTATGTGGATATAAATTATAAGGTATCTGGATACCCTTTTTAGGGTTCCGTAGTCAACAAGGAATTCTTATAGTTTCGGTCTATACGTACGTCTGTCTGTCTGTCTGTCCGTCTGTCTGTCCGCAGTTTTACGCAGAGACTATAGGACCTACAAAGCTGTAATTCGAAATGAATGTACATATTAATGCTGCCAACAAAATGGTACATAAAACCCCCACCATGTGGGGTGTCGTTGGATAGGATTTTAAAAATATTACGGGTATTCACAGATCATTTTCCGATTTAGGGATCCATTTGTGAAATATTAAGTTTCAAAGTGAAAAGTGAAAAATTCACGGGGAATATGCTGAATTTAAAAGGAAAATTATCACGGCTAAGAAGACTTCATAAGTTATTGAGTAGTAGTCGATCAACTAAAAAAATATTCGGCGAAGTTTATAGGAACTTTTCGTTCAATTAATTCCTTTGAACGTAACTGAAATGATGTTGTTAGTACTTAGTGTAAAACACGTTATAAATGTACATTCGTTGACCATAAAAAAATTATCAAAAACTAGCGGTACTACGGAACCCTATATTGCGCCCGACACGCACTTGGCCGGTTTTATAGCTATGTATGTACAATATTAATAATATAATAATAATATCTATGGACGCTTCACACCACATCAGTCTGGCCCCGTGGTAAGTACCTGAAGGACTTGTGTTACGGGTACCAGACAACGGAAATATATTTAATAATTTTATACTATACATATATTTAAGATTTTTATTATATCATACACATATTTAATACACATCCATGACCCAGGAACTTTGAAAACTTTTTGTTCCGTCGGCGGGATTCGAACCCGCGACTCCCGCAGGGCTATCACGTAAAAATAGCGATCAACAATCCACTAGCAATAATCGCGCGAGCGATTGCTGGTTGTCATGAATGTCACAAACAATGGTGTCATGTATAGTGATCGATTGCAATCGTATTGTTTTGGCTGATACGTGATACGAAATTGCGATTTTGGAGCAATTATCGGGCAATAATTGCTATCGCATTGCTCTCGCAAGATACGTGATATGTTGGCCAGCTTGAGCTACCAACAGCCCACCAACTGAGCCACAGAGGTTGTCAAAGAAACCTGAGTTCGATAAGATTGTGTTACTAAAGTTAAATAAAGATTGTGGTCCCAAATCCCAATGGTCTTATCTGTGTCTCAATCAATCTTGTAGGTTCAGAGCCTATATGCGATGCAAACTTTAAGTATAAAACAAGTAAACGGTAATATCATCTTGTCTTTTAGTAGTCAACTTCAAAGTTTTTGTTCCCTTCGTTGAGTCTTTGATCGTGTTTTGATTTACATGAAGCGTTGTTGCTCTTGCATAGTTTTGTATACAATTTTAATTAACCTTTTATTTACTTTTGTACACAATTTTAATTAATTTTCATTTATATCAAATATATTTTATTACACGTCTTACAGTACTTTTGAATAAAATCTGCATTATGTAGACTAGGCTACGAATAGTAAAAACTATTTATTATAGCCTATACTGTACACGGCGATACATGGCGGTAACGGTCATTGACTCACTGTCAAAAACTTGTCATTTTCTACACAAAGCCGCGATTGACAACATCTGTTTTCATCATTCTCATCTCATCATCATTTATTGTCAATCGCGGTTTATATTGAAAACTAAACGTGCCGCGCGGCTTCGCCCGCGTAAATTAGATATTTTACAGACAAATTAGTCCACAAATATTAGCCTATGATTCTTCACGTGGTCTATTTCTTATCTGTACCAAATAACAGAAAAATTGCTCCAGTAGCTCATGAGATAAGCCCTTTCACATAATTTCCCCCGTTTTTTCACATTTTCCTCTATTTCTTCGCTCCTGTTAGTGTTAGCGTAATTAAATATCTAAGATTATAGACTTCCTCAATAAATGGGCTATCTAACAATGAAATAATTTTTCAAATCGGACCAGTAGTTCCTGAGATTAGCGCGTTCAAATATATTTCCTCCCGTTTTTTCCACATTTTCCTCTATTTCTTTACTCCTATTAGTCTTAGCGTGATAAAATATAGCCTATAACCTTCCTCAATAAATGGGCTATCTAACACTGAAATATTTTTTTTAAATCGGACCAGCAGTTCCTGATATTAGCGCATTCAAACAAAGAAACAAACAAACTCTTCCGCTTTATAATATTAGTATAGATAAGTATAGATGACAAGTTTTTGACAGGGAGTCAATGACCGCTACCGCCATGTTTCGCCGCGTACAGTATAGGTGATGAAGTGGCATAAATTTGTTTGAACTTATGTCGGTCGCAGTCGCTTGCGTCATAGATCGGAAAGCCATCGGGCCGACCCGACCCGTTTCAAATACCCATTTCTTCTAATTTGAATGTACTATCAGAGAAGTTGATTCCTATGCAAATCGGGGACCTAAGTAGTTTGGTTGCGTTACGTCAAACCCAGCCGACAGATCACAATTAACATTGAATTGACTTCGACCAAATAACGTTGGTCTGTCAATTGCATAGGAATCAACTTCCTCGATGGTACTTATATATTATATAACTACAACATACAATATATAATATATTTATTGTATGTTGTAGCTATAGCATTTGGTAAATGTATAATTTATTTATTTTGTTATCATATAATATTAACTTATCTGGTCATTATTATTATTATTATTATTTTATTATTAGTTTTATTGTAAGAAGTACATGTTTATTTAATATTACATTCATGATTGTGCACGTCCTATCTGCTATCCTTATCCAATCTCTCTCCGTAGGGCTGCTGGAAGAGATTTCTATTAGAAATAAGCAGACCCTTTGTGTCGTCTTACTATGTAAATTATTGTTTTGTTAATATTTCTTGTGCACAATAAATCATTAAATAAAAATAAATAAAAATATATAATTTTTTTAACTCATATATTTTATTTTGTAGTATTTATCATACGGCATTTAAAAAAACCGGATCTAGAGTTTAAAAATTCGCTGCTTTGAGGCTTTACCAAATTAGATATACAACTGAGCCTCAAATTGCTCTGACGAAGTGCGCTCGAGAGGAATAGAGCGAAACACAGGGAGCAACAGGGAGAAATAGACGGCTCTATCGAGCTTAACAGCTTTCATTTAGGTGCTCCGTGCAGTTAAATCGAATTGGAAGCTGTTGGAATAAACATAATTGTTATGTATACTAATTTAGACTCTACAAAATGCTTTCGCTCCAATGATAATATCCATAAAATAAAATTACTAATTCGCTATTTTATTACCTTAACATTTGATCTTTTTATCTAACGTAATAACGTTACACAATAATAACAAAGAGAACTAACTAATAAAATTACAAAGTTTGTTTTTAATTAAGTATTTGATAGATTGTCGGGGACAAAAAATAATTGTTTCCCGAGGGATATGAAAATACACACTCCAAGAGTGATGTTTTTTTTTAATTTATAAAATTTGTTAGAATAATATTGCAAACCATGTTTTTAAACTAAACAACTTGACCAAGTTTATCTTGTCCATTCACTGTTAAAAAAAATTAATACCACTTAAATTATAATATGAAATGAGTATAAAAATGGTTATTAAATATCAGTCTAAGTATTCTCTTCTTGTGTTATCTTCGATAAGTCTACGGTATTCTCTGAAATCCCGGAGTTGTGGTAGCTTAGCATAATAAAACACCCTCGCCGCTCCCTGAAAGAGTGGGATTATTGTATTTTCATAAAATTCAAATTAATCTCAAGGAATTTTCATTCTGTTTATCGATGTAATTTTCATTTAGTTTGTATTTCATATTTTTAGTGCTTTGTTGTACAACGTCGTTTTCAAACTTAGTTTTCGTAGCATGTTTTTTGTTGAAAGACTTGATAGTAGGTATGTTGTTCAATCCTTCGATCGCCAATTCTTGGAAATCTTTTGTTATCGCGGCCCACTTGGGCCTTACTCTTGGGCCTCATCCTTTTGCTATTTATCACCAATTAGCAAAAGGATGAGGTTTTATGTTCGGTTGTATATTTTTTATCTCTATTTGTTTAACGAAAGCTCCGCTGTTTTTTTAAATCCACAAATTAACATTCTAAAATTGTACTAATCCCCAGCCCCGGATCTAGGGGGGGGGCAAGCCGGGGCCCATGCCCCGGGCGGCAAGTTCAGGGGGCGGCAAAATTCGCACTTCGCGGACCAATGGACAACTCACCATTTATTTAACTTTGACCACGGAATAAATAATAGCACAAGTACAGCAAATTCATGGCCATATCAACTAGACCGATACCCTGAGCGCGGAGTGAGACGTGCTGCTGCACGAACTTCATATATTTGTCAAAAAAGGGGAATAAACGTTTATTTATTTATTTATTTATTTATTTTATTTATATTATTATTCGCGAGGCGCGTAGACATAGTTCAAAATACGCGCCCGGCTCCCGCTCGCCTGCAGGAATCGCAGAGCTCGTTTTAGCAAACTAAAACTGATTAAAAATTATTTGCGATCTTTTATGAG
Organism: Polyommatus iphigenia; assembly: GCA_963422495.1. Taxonomy (NCBI): domain Eukaryota; kingdom Metazoa; phylum Arthropoda; class Insecta; order Lepidoptera; family Lycaenidae; genus Polyommatus; species Polyommatus iphigenia. Next base: position 24,054,453 of record OY730178.1, on the reverse strand, counting down.
CCAGGAACGCTTATCGGGTCTTGCAATCTTAGCGATAGAAAATCGTATTGCACACGAGTTAAATTATGACAAGGCTATATATTTATTTGCTGAACAAAAATCTCGAAGAGTGAAATTGTAATTTCAATTCACTTTAATAATATATTTGATTTTTACTTTTATCATGCATATTATGTATTTGTTTTTATTTTAAACCCTACCCTGTTAAATTTAGGTATATATCCTACATATAATTGATAGCTGAAATTATATGGATAATAAAGGTGAAAATAAACATAAGTAGGTAGGTAGGGCGGCATTTTTCAGTTTTTGCCCCGCCTAAAAAAAATTGAAGATCCGGGGCTGCTAATCCCAATTATTATCATACGACTTTGATACAGAAGCTTCGGTATTATCTTAATATCATATTAGTGTAATACGTTAATGAATACACGGTAATACATACATATTAGATCAAAAACAACTCAAGCCAACACGTTAATAATTCTGCATCAGATCAAATACCGATATATTAAACAAGATACAGCAATTTGATTTCGACGCATCAAATGTCAATAATTAACTCAGGTTAGTCGTTACAAACACGATTAAATTAAACCGATATTGCTAAATATGCATTTAGCAGTTATTACGTATGTCTATTTTGGTTAAGTTTCATATAAATTATCAGCATAAAGGTATAAATACAGCCCTACAGAACTGATCTCCCTCCGTGTTACGAATTTTTGATTACGTAAAATCCTGACGCGAGTTTAACATTTTTCACCAATCCAAAAAAAGTGCACGACGTGCAAAGAATTTAGCTCACAAAAAGTGAGGTGTTTCGATTGAAATAGTACATTATTTTACGCATGGAGCCGTGGGTAATATTTATTTTCATAACTCATAGCACACCTTATTACAGTAATGTAATACACAATAACATGTCCCCATGTAAATACGAATTTAGCATACACATATTTTAACATACGTCCCCCTTATGCGCGCGAAATTTATCGTACCCAGATGTTGCTAACTTGTTTTTTCCCTGTTTTCATAATTGCGATATATGTTTCGTTTACGCGAGGTATGGGGCTATTTGAATACATTTTCGGAACAAGTAAGAAGACTGTTAAGATGAGTCCGCACTTCGTGACACTACGCGCCAGGCTTTAACCAGAATTTTAAACTTTTACTAAAGATAAAAATACTAGATGACGCCCGCAACTCCGTTGCGCCAAAATTCATTTGCCCGAAAATCCTACATTCTTCCGGAATAAAAACTATCAAATGTCATTCCCCGGGACTTAAAGTATATTCATAAGAATTTTCAGCAAAAACGGTTCAGCAGTTTGGGCATAAAGAGGCAACAGACAGACACACTTTCGCATTTATAATATTAGAAGAATGGATAGTAAATACATTTCCGGTTTCCCACTTTACTAAAATCAATTTAGAGAAAGAAACGTATTTAAAATTTCCTAGTCAAAGAGCTTAAGGGAAAAAGGACAGAGTAATTTCTCGGCCTCACTTTATCAGAAAATCTATGAGGATAGTGGTAGGGCCATTTAAATGGTGTTGCCCGGAGATATGTTTTATTTCGCTCGGCCCCAGGCAATTTTCTATGGGATTGCCACATTATTTTTGGAAACAAATATAGAAGTAATGTTCATTTTAGATAGGTATAATAAAGTAACATATTTAATAAAAATAGTAAAAAGTTTTGAAGACATACTTACACATGCATTTTGAATACTGTAAATAGGCTACTTGACCTATATTAAATTTCATTGAACAAATGCATATTTCTAGTAGAACTTGGCCTAGGAAACTGTATTTCACCCTTATCATCAAATAAAAGCTTATGATTGATAAATAAAGTCGATTTGAAAATATGATTTTATGAAAATATGATTTGTACTGACGAAAACGCTTTTGCGGTACTTCCGATTTGGATGTGACGTCATCCTCATAGTAATTTAATATCTTTTATTTATCGCGCTCGTTATATGTAAGTTTATCTGTACATAAATAATAAGAATAAGCCTAGAAAGATTTGTAAAATATATTTTATTGAATAATTCACTTAAAACATCAGTTTTATATGTTATCTCCATTATTATATATTGTAGACGGGAAATGAAATGGCCAAAACTTTTCTCCAAAAGTTTTCAACATTACAAATGATTTCTAATTTCTTATTTAATTCCTTTATAATTTTTGGGCACTTTTAAACTCGTACATTTAGCACATAAAAAATGTTCAATAAAGAGAGCTTAAAATACAAAGCGTATGACGTCACACTATGGCGGACAGTGTTTTCGGCGCCATATAAGAGGCGTATTTTTCAATAAACATTTTTATGGGTTTGTAATGAGTAAAATATTAAAATATTAGTTTTTTTTTTTTGTGAAAATTAGCATGAAGAAAAAAAGTAGGTCAAGTAGCCTATTTAGTAACAAAAAAACTAAAAATCTATAGTTCTAATTAGTCACTACTTAACTTAATCTAACTTTATAAATTTTGTTGTTATTGCGAATAAACAAAAATGTTAAAAAATAAAATTCTCGTTAACGAATTATTAGGGTTGTTAGCCAGGGGGTTACTAAATTAACATTACGTGTTTGTATTGACTTATTGTAGTGTAAGGGTGGCAATAATTTATTCTATGGGTCAAGTTTATACCACAAAGCTAAAAACTTTTTAAACAGCAGCCTTTTTTGCAAATGTAACATCTCTGATCAAATATAGTGCGATGCAATTTACCCTCCGATCTTGGACTGCAACAATAACCAACATCAAAGCTTATGGGATAAAATAAATGAATTGTGGTACGCTTAGAGAAGATACCAACATAATCTATTACAGATACCGGAAAAGACCAAAATCATTTTTCACCAAAGTAACCCTAATAAAATATAGTGGGATGCAATTTACCCTTGGATCTCGGACTGCAACAATAACTAAGATCAAAGCTGACGTATTCGATTATTAAATCGGGGTATCTTTAAAGAAGATACCTACAAGAGATACAGCTATACTACAGCATAGATATATGTATATAGATAAAGACAAAGAACATTTTGCACCAATGTAACCCTGATAAAATATTAGTGGGATGCAATTTTCCCTTGGATTGTCAACCGCCAATGGGCATTGTCCAAAAAAAATCACATGTACTTTTTATATTTTTTTTCGTTAAAATAGGGAATTTTAAGAATATAAATTAAATAATTTTGAAATTCATTGGCTAGTTTTTTCTCAATAAATTTTTAAAGTTTCGCTCTGACGTCATCATCGGCGGCCAATTGACCTCTGCAGTATGTTTTAAATTTCCTTTCAATCTTATTTATAATGGCTGGTTCGTCAAATGCAAGTTCTCATTATGTGAAAGCTGATACGAGAAGCTTACCAAAAGTTCGAAACGTAATGTTGGTCGAATTTATTGCTAATTTAACGCCATTGAAGGTCAAACTAAGGTTAAACATATTTGTTCAAAAATATAAGTAACTAATGGGTATTTTTTTCGTTTATATACAGAAAAACGATCACTGACCTTATTCCTCGAAATGTTTTTGTAATGAGCAAAATTAAAAAAAAAATGGACAATCCCCACTAAGCAGACTATAATTTCTGCTGATTCTGCTCGAACTGTTTCACTAATCGTGTCTCAAATTGAATAATGAATGCAGAAGTTGGCAATAGTTATTTTCATGACAACGCAAAATGAAAACTTGAAAAATGTAAATGCGACTCCTTTGCGGCTTATCTTTTCAATCTAGAAACTAGTTCAAATCGAATCAAAACGATCCATTGTTTTTAGGGTTCCGTAGCCAAAAAGAAAAAAACGGGACCGGAAACCCGTATAATATATTCGGCATGTCTGCCTGACGTCTGTCCGTCTATATGTCACACCCACTTTTCTCCAAAACTATATGATGTTACATACTGTTGAAACTTAGTAAGTAGGTGTTTTCGGTAAACCGCATTCAGATTTTCACACAAATATAGAAATAAAAATGGGGGTCCACATACTTAAAACTAAAATTTAAAAAAAAACTTGAGAGGTGTCAAAGGACACCCGGATGGAATTCCAGTTTATTATTTCTTATGTACATACAAAAAACCTGTACACACGCAACATAAAAAAAAATCTCTACACCACAATGTTCAATGCCAGATAGAGAGAAAGAAACACGCGCTACCGCGTGTCGTGTCAAAAGTGTTGTTACAACTTTTCGTTTTAACTTTTTCTGTCTAGCCCTCTTTCGCAACGCGCGATAAGAATTCGTTCCAAAAACAAAAATATACATGTGAGTTATCTATCTATTTATAGGTGTTCAAAAATTTGTATTGAGGTTTCTTATATAATTTTTCTCTAAACTGAATAATTATTGTTTGCGCGAGAGATACTTCACAGTGGAAACTGTGAAGTCTCGAAAAATAATCGGCCAAGTGCGAGTCGGACTCGCGCACGAAGGGTTCCGTACCGGTAAAGAACAAAAATAGGCAAAAAATTGTGATTTTGTATGGGAGCCCCCCTTAATTTTTATTTTATTTTAATATTATTATTCATTATTAAAGAACACACACAATCAAGGATTTTGTGAAAATCTCAAGTGTCTAATAGTTATACCATTATCGAAATCGAGCAAAAAAGGCCAAAAAATCACGTTTGTTATATGGGAGCCCCCCTTAATTATTAATTTTATTTTGTTTTTAGTATTTGTTGTTAAAGCGGCAATAGAAATACACTATCTGTGAAAATTTCAGAAGTCTAGCTATAACAGTTTTTGAAATACAGCCTGGAGACAGACAGACGGACAGACAGACGGACAGACATCGAAGTCTCAGTAATAGGGTCCCGTTTTTACCCTTTGGGTACGGAACCCTAAAAACATTACCGCCGAATCGCTGCCGAACTTACGTTCGACCGAAGTTCGCTACGCTATAACGCGACGTAATTTCGGCATGGTGTGTCATTGATAATTTAAAATACATTGCAGGCGTAATCTTGCCGAACTTCGGCCGCGTATCTTCGGCATGTATTTAGAAAATAAAAATGAAAAGAATAATAATATGAATTACCATGAAAACTAGCAACTAAAATTAGTTTGAACGAGATCTAGGCACAAGTTTTTTTAATACGCCACAAATCGTAAACTGCAATTTACCTCTCATTCAATCAATTATTCAAGTATAAAAATAAAATATTTTTTGCTTTACATTAAAAATAATTATACTCTCGCACTAAGCTGGGTTTCGTACCATTGTACAGATCCCCCGAGAGTCCGACTCGAGAGGCCAATTTTTACCATTGTGGTAAAAAACTAGAAAAAACACAAAACATTTGTGCAGCAGTGTGTTGGCATATTTATTACTTTATTTGAATATTTTTATTCAAAAATTCTAACGACCTAAAATCTTCCATTTGAAAAAGCATCGTTCCATACAGAGAAATTCAGGCAAAAATTGGTTTTGTTCAAACTTATCCTAGCGGATAAATTGGACTGGGACGCCGTAGTTTTCATATAAAAAATTATTTTCGATAGATTTTTGTGGAGGCCATGTGGTTCACCGCCGCGGCCGATTTCCCGCCAACAGCCTAAAATATACCGTGTGAATACAATGGAATTTGGACGAGCTTTTAAACTCTTTATTAGGAAATAGAAAACAGTTTTTTACCATTTGAGTGGATGACGTTCAGTTTACCGTTACCGAATACGCGTTCACTCGGGTAAATATGTTTGCTTTAGTGGCGAGCATAGACATTTTTTCGTGGTTAATACATTTTTAACGATTAAGATTTTTAACGTACTTAACACCTAGTATCGCAGACACAATAGAATACAGATTTTTAATTGTTATGCTGCAGCCGGCTGCCGCTTGGGATTGATAAAGTATAATACTCACCTTACACATACTAAATATATATAGTATATAGTTATATAGCTTATAGTATATAGCTTGCTATTAACAGGCTATTTTTGCTGGTTAAAATACAATAAAATTGGCAAGAAGCATTTCGACAGATGTAAGAACATTATATAATAGTTATTAACCCATCAGTCGTGGCAAAACGAGACACAATAGCTTTTTCATTGTTATCGCGGCCGGATGTGGCCGCTTGGGGCTTCATGAATTAATTAAATATCACATTTTCTATAAGTAGCACCGTACTCATTACAGTTTGGTCGCATTGTAGACAACATCTGAAATTAAACGTACGAAAACTAAAATCCGAAAGTAAACGAAAATACTGACTGCATGTGGTGTGGAGGGTGTGGAGCGATATAATGTTTAGTAAATTAAGCTCGGTGCCGCAAATCTAATTTGTGCAATGTTTAGTAAGTACACTACACAATAACCTGTATTAATACGGAACCTTAAAGCATTCGAAATATAATCGAATTATAGTAATTAAACCCCGATTGTAATCACGATTCACCTAATAACCTATATACTTCTACAATTATTTAAAAAAATATAGTAAGTTTGGCAAAGTGCGCCAACCCGGCAAGTGCGCCACATAGCTATTTTTCCATACTGATGATTGGAAATTATATATTTTATGCCCAGTTGTACTGTTATAGTTTAGCCCCGGGATGAAGGCAATTAGGTATTAGGGTGAAGCCAAACGAGTGTAATTTGTGTAATTTGTGAGTTGTGAGTCGCAGAATTTCGGTGTGTAAATATTTTTTCATACAAATCATGACTCACAAAATTACGCTCGTGTGAATCAAACAGGACTTTTGTCTGAAACTGAATGCATCAGAATTTCTGCCAGCCGAACTTCTGCGGCTCACAGTTCACAAATTACGCTCGTTTGGCTTCGCCCTTAAGGCTACAGTTTTATAGACTGCGCTCACTAGAAAATTTCTTAGAAACTTATTTTCGTCTCATTTTCTTTCTACAATTTTGATGCAAGAGTCAACTAATAAAACGAGTAATTAAGTTGCCAATTGCGCCGACGTAGTTAGAAACAAATAAAAGTTGATATTCCGTTCCAACTTCTAGAAGTTGGAACGGAAAGGTGTAAAGTGAAACTTCTAGTTAGTTTATGTCAGTTATTGGTCGAATAAACGCCCCACGCTTAGGCTTGGTTCACACGGCACAATCCTGCACGTTTTATGAAGTATACGTCTTGTATACGATTGTACTGCAAGATTTGTTGCAGTACAATCGACGTGTGAATGGTTCTATATTATATACATTGTATGCGCTGCAAAGTCTATTTATTCGTTAAGACGTATAATGCAGGAAACGTGCAGGATTGTGTCGTGTGAACCATGCCTAAACGCCCCACGCTAGCACCTGGCAATATGGCCTACAGTTATTTTTACTCGCTAAAAATGATCCTTATATCGCCACAATAAAGGTTATGTTAGAGGTAAATTGATTGTAAACGTAGAACGTGATAGATGCGCCGATTACGTTTTTATGCCAATCCTGAACACGCTATTTTGAATGCGGTATTTCAACGTATTTGTCTATTCTATGGTATTGTATTTGTGGTAACTTATGGTACATTTTCTCCAAATCACAGTTTGTCGACTGATAATTTTTTAGGGTACCGTACCAAAAGGGTAAAAACGGGACCCTATTACTAAGACTTCGATGTCAATCCTTCCGTCTGTCTGTCTATCTGTCCGTCTGTCTGTCTGTCTCCAGGCTGTAACTCAAGAACGTTAATAGCTAGAGAGTTGAAATTTTCATAGATTATGTATATCTGTTGCCGCTATAACAACAAATACTAAAAACAAAATAAAAATAATATTTAAAGGGGGCTCCCATACAACAAACGTGATTTTTTTGACCTTTTTTGCTCTATATCAATAATGGCAACAGGTAGGTACTTGAATTTTTCTCAAAGTCTTTTGTTATATGCGTGTTTTAATATTTAATAATAATATTAAAATAAAATAAAAAATAAAGGGGGGCTCCCATACGAAAAACACAATTGTTGGCCTAATTTTGCTCTATAACGGTACGGAACCCTTCGTGCGCGAGTCCGACTCGCACTTGGCCGATTTTTTTGGTCTTTTTTACTCGATACCTATCAATAATGGCATTTGGCAACAGGTAGGCTCTTGAAATTTTCACAAAAGCTTTAAATATATTATGTGTACTTTAATAATTAATAATAATATTCAAATAAAATAAAAATTTAAGGGAGGCTCTCTTACAAAAAACACAACTTTGGCCTATTTTAACCCTTCATGCGCGAGTCCGACTCGCACTTGGCCGATTTTCACAATTTTTTTAATGAAGCAATACTTAATTTATATATCAAAAATATGCTAAGCAGAAAAGCATTTAGGAAGAACCAAACCGATGTTACAAAGTACATGTAAATACAGACTGCGACTGTATTTACTCTTCTTGAAACTTGTATTAGCCCGCTGCACTGCATAAAGAGTAATGGGGATTGTCCATTTTTTTTAATTTTGCTCATTACAAAAACATTTCGAGGAATAAGGTCAGTGATCGTTTTTCTGTATTTAAACGAAAAAAATACCCATTAGTTATTTATATTTTTGAACAAATATGTTTAACCTTAGTTTGACCTTCAATGGCGTTAAATTAGCAATAAATTCGACCAACATTACGTTTCGAACTTTTGGTAAGCTTCTCGTATCAGCTTTCACATAATGAGAACAACTTGCATTTGACGAACCAGCCATTATAAATAAGATTGAAAGGAAAAAAAATATACTGCAGAGGTCAATTGGCCGCCGATGATGACGTCAGAGCGAAACTTCAAAAATTTATTGAGAAAAAACTAGCCAATGAATTTCAAAATTATTTAATTTATATTCTTAGAATACCCTATTTTAACGAAAAAATAAAAATAAAAAGTACATGTGATTTTTTTTGGACAATGCCCATTGCAAATCAAGAACCATTCTCGAAAAACAGACTGGAAATAGGATTTAACTAACCACAGACTAATTATGCTGTTTTCTACAACAAGGAGAGTTTCCAGACAGAATTTCTAGCAAACATAGTTTAAACGTGGAACATTGATTTTATATTATTTGAAGGATTGTCGAGAGAATGGGAAGCTCTGGAACAATAAATTAACTTCGCCACTGGTGTTTTTTGTAACGCGCTTGGGAAAGGAAGATATATTTGTGAGGAACACTAAGTGCTGAATGTTTTTGCGCTTGTGTCGACTGTCGCTTGTAGTTAAGTAGTTCTATATTGTTTTAATTGAGTTAAGCTGTGGTTGTTATTAGGTTCTTATACCTTATAATCACTGTAAATCTAAATTAACTTCTAAAGAAGAGCATCCCTTCTGGTATTGCTAGTGTCCATGTGCGACGGTAGTTGCTTTTCATCAGGTGATCCGTTTGCTTATATGTCTAATTGCCTTCTTTTATAAAAAAATATAATTTATGTTAAAATTATTAGATGTAGCATAAACATAGTTGTAAATTAAATTAACTTTTTAATCTACTTGTACTATACTATATTTCTCTAGTAGCCTCAGTTTTTGAGTTAAGTTTGAGTGAAGCTATCCACAACAAATAGCTTTACTCGAACGTACGGCTCGAGTGACCTACATGGCCTTCGCATGACTTCCAAACATGTAGCTTTTATTTCTCTACCCGTTGACCTAGAAAGTGATGCTATACAGACTGTTTCGAAGTCCACACCAGATTTTAATTACTTTGTCACAAAAAAACAGACGAAGTGATTAATATATTTTTAAGCAACTGCTGAAAATGGGTAACTGTTTTTAATGTTACGTCAACGCTACTTTTATTTTTAATTAATTACATGAAGAAATTCGTAATACCGCGGTGTTAACATACATTTTTCCGTAATAAAAACTTATGTGACTTAAAAGTGAGGAAGGAGAGTCAGACGTACTGTTGCTATTCAAATATTAGTATAGACTTATCCCTAAGGATCATTGTACAATCTTCAGACACCTACAACATTCGAGTGTGCTACCCAACAATAAGGGGTTGAAACTAAATTTCACCCCTCACGTATAGGGGAGCGTGAACTTATAAAGGCTTTCAAACTGCTGACTTACACTAGCACGGCAAGCCCAACCTTTGTACTATTATTATAGAAAGGAACATAATCATTTATAAGTGATAATGTAACCTACGATACGAAAGTGTTAATCCAAAGTTGCAAAAGTTTTGAATCCTTCTACTACAAAAATACCAGTAGACATAATATGCTAAATACACTTTTAAATAATTTTAGATTAACTTGAAATTGTTACCCTTGAACTTCGTCAAGTAAAATTCATGTATCGCCTAACCGTACTTTTTGCTGACAAAAAAACGTCCTAGGACTCAAAGTATTCATGAAAATTACAATTTATATCATAAGTAGGGATAAATCTACGGATAATAATAAACCCTAAAATAGTAAAACAATATATTATTTTTATTACTATTTCAATTTCTACGACACTGGTTTTGATATTATCTTCGTCCGTTAATCTCTACGAACTTTTTGATATATTTACATTTTTAACTAATTAACTCAAGCAATTAACTAAATTGCTAATTCATGGGGTTGACTATGTTATGGCCTTGATTTTAAACAAGCTTTTGATTTTTGATCAAAGTAAACGTTCATTTCTTGGTGGCTTTATACATATTATGGTATATGGGTAATAAAAAATACATATTCTGTGAAAGTTTCAATTGTCTAGCTATCACTGTTCAGATATAGCCTGGAGACAGACAGATGTACAGACACTGAAGTAAAGCGATCCCTTTGGGTAAAAAACGAAATCCTATACATTTATCTGACTTGTGGAATAAGCATGTCATTTGACGATGTCTTGTGTGAAGTCTCATACATTGATTAAAAAGTTTACCTTCTTAATTATAGTAAAATTGGTCAACGTTAAAGAGCCAGCTTAATCTACTACTTAATATGCAAGCTGGTTCTTTTACCGGTAATTTCGTCGGTAATTTCAACGAGCTCACTTCAATAAGACATTGCTTAGTCATCTGTTTAGTGGACGAAGATAATCGTATTATAGAAATAGAATATTCAATTTGAAATATTTAAATAGTTTCTGATATAGAGCGCCAGAGTTATACTAGACTATAAGGCTCGAATAATATGTGTTCGCGCGACAAAAACTTTTGTTGTTCTACGTCGTAGCATATACATAGGTACTTAATATAACAACTTTCATTTCGTCTTGTATTTTACAGAGCGTCAGTCAGAACTTTCTAAAAATTGAGAGATGGTGGGAGCGCTGTGAAACGGCTGAGTGACAACGAGGGGGCACTACAGTGTCCCAGATCTGAGACAACAACGTGTCAAAACACTCCCAAGATAGCTCTAACACAAATACTACGTTCTTAATATCTTTGCAAAAGTTGTATATGATGGTTTTATGAGAATTTTGCAGTTGAATAGTAAAATTAGATCAAACAACGAATCTTCATGAACGTTGAGTTGCGGCTCTTGTCAATTAGTTATATTGATAATACTTTATTGTAAAAAGTCTATACTTTTAAAGTAAAAAACTGTACTATTACAGTTTTAATTTTACTACTTTTAGCTACAAAATACGGAACAACACACCTAAAACAAAACTAATAACGCAGTTTAACATTCGTCGCTAGTTTCTATTTGACGAAAACTTTGACGTTTGTTAAATACTAAAACGCGAATATTAAATGATAACTTTTTGTATGTGTCTCGTAAAATATTTGTCAAAAAAGTTGGGTAGTTTTAATTATCGCATGAAACAGAACTCTGTGAGCACTTAACTTTGCATCAAAATTGCTTTCACACTGCTATTGTTCTGAATATTATTAATGTGGCGAAATGTCATTTTAGCAGACATTATCTTGGTGGGAATTGCAGCAGAATTTCAGCATTTTCTCGTCAGTGTGTGGTCTGATGCTCTACGCAGTTTATTTTTGTTATGTAAGCATTTCTGTAATGTTCTTTTGGAGCTTATTTAACTGCTTACTTAACTGTTATCAAGGTTTGACCATCTCTGCCAAGTTTCGTAATTTCAATGGCAAGATAATTTTATAATACTGCAACGTCTAATACGAGTACGATAGGTACATTACTAACTACAATTAAAGATACTTTCAATCATATTTTTGTACGAAACGATAATATTGTCTACGTGAAACTCTCAAATGGCCGCACTTTGGGCCGCACTCATAGTTTTTTAAAAACTAATCAACATCAATTATTTTAATAACGAGTTTGAAAAATGTATGGATTTTTTGTCAAAATATTCATTGTTGAACAAGTACTGATAAAGTTTTTTGTATAGACTTACGGCCGCCGTAAGTCTATACAATATGTGCAGACGCTCACATCTATTGTCGAAATCTGAACAAGTTTATGTCTAGGCAATACGAGTTTCAAATCAATCCAGTGAGCATCTCGATCTCATATGAAAGTGCGTCAACAAGTACCGTGCTCCCCGGGGGTGGTGGGGTGGAATGGGGTGGAGCGGGGTGGCAGGGGTCGAGATTCAACTGGTGCAATGCGGCGCGGGGTCCTCTCATCCCACTGTCCGCGTTTGTTTTTGCTATTGTAACTGCGGCGCTCAGTTGGCACGCTAAGCGTTGATTTCGTTACGTTTGTTTTGTAGTAGCGCCTTAAATGAGGGTGGCTACGCCATTATTCTATTTAGTTTTTCTTCTGCCGTTCGTTATAAAGACAATATTGAGTTTTATATTCGTTGTTTGGCGTTAAAATGTTATTCGAATGTGAGAAATGTATGCGGTGAATATTAAATTGGTTTTTATGGTTTTGAATCAAAATGTTTAATGCGTCTCGCTTGAATGCGCATTATGAAAATAATTCTCTCACTTTTAATTGCGTGTTTGGTGCGAAAAGGTTTCACATGGGAAAAGACAACTTATATAAAATTTACTGAGAACTGGTCAGTTTTGATGGTTCTACCCCTGGCCCTATCCCTATTTTACGACATACCTCGATAAGGCCTTGGGGAACCGTATCCCATCTCGGACCAATATAAGGAAAATTCCCGTTTTATTTCTTCATTCTCCTCTGCCTTTATACATTGTATGTAACAGCCAAGTCATTTCGATTAGTTTTATTCAGTCCTAATTGTATATTATTATACAAAGATATAAGAAAAATGTTTTGAAGTTTGACTCTGAAAATTGTTTTGATACTTTGAAAACTGCCCCGTTGTTTATAATGCCTCTAATTTATGGGTCTTTATGACCTGTGAATTATAATAGAAGTTAATACAAGTATTTTTATTATTGCAAGAGCTGCCCGCGTCTGCGATCGCGTGGTTTAGTCGCTACACCACGAGATCACCAGCAATAATTGTATGTAACGATTTATATTAAAAGAGGCGCGGTCCCGCCGCTATTTCAAATTAAAGAAATTAGCCCAGGACCGGAAAAAATTCAACCTGCTGACCGCCGAAGTTCGATATGAAGAGGGCACTAGATGATGATGAGCGGCCAAACCGCTCTGTCACGCGGACGCATGTAAAGCCATTATTTTGATCCATCATAAGCCAATGTGAAGAAACCCATAAGGAACCACAATATAATTTCGCCAAAGTAAATAAGAACGGCCTGTGAGTAAATTCAGAATATTGTAAATGGCCGATGGATATCGTGTTCATATTGTTGTTTGTGTTCCCAGCATTCCGAATATTCGTGTTGCTACTTTAGCGAACCCTATTGAGTTTCCAACGCGTTTTCGAGAAATAATTCTAAATTGAATTTTCGTAATACCATTTATCGGTTATAAAAATTTAATTTTGTTTCGTTTTCCTTGTTTCATTTTTTCGATAATAACGTTGAAAATGAAATTATTCCGTCAATTAGGTAACTGATATTTTTTTCATGTTTTTCGTCATTAAATCTAATTGCTGTTTTTATGAACAATGTTTTATGTAACAGATCCACGGGTCAAATAACTTGCTCGTTTTTTGAAAGTTGGATAAAATACTTTCTTTTGAAAATACATTTGGCAAATGCGAAATCTTGCAATGATGTGTAATTTTTAACGTAGCCTAGTTTTTCATACAATTTTATTAATATTCTGTGTATCGAATTCCCAAGATAGGACTACACTTCAAGGTCAGTTTTATACATTAGGAACCTACAAATAATAAATACTAATACGATAACAAGCAAATATTATGTTCTTGTAATATAACTGTCCAATTTTGACGACTAAAAGTCCATACTTCCATACTAATATTGGGCTATCTGCTATATTTCATGCTTGAAGCGCTGAAATGAACGAAATTTTGGAAAAAAATTAGGTAGGATAGTGCGGACATTTATCAAGAGTTATCCGTATTCAATTACTTTGAAATCTGTTTAAATAAAAAATAGTTTTTAATTTTATTAGTCTTGCTAAAATTAAAACGGCTAAGCGATTTGGCTAATTTTAATCTTGAAATATTCGTGGAAGTCCAGGGAAGGTGATAAGAGATTCACCAGGTCATCTAGCAAACAATACAAATCATCGATCAATAGCTGCTCTATGTCCACATTATGCAATTTCATCTTCAATTTTCGTCATCTTCTTTTTATTCAATTTTCGTTTGGCATATTCAATAATTGAATGCGTCAAACCCGCGTTGAAAGAAAAGTGTCATAGCGAGCGCTACGATTTCAACGCGCGTCACGGGCATGCCTCACGTTCACTGTTGACTGCGCTATAACGCATGCCCTTGATGAACAAAAAAAAGGCCCAGTGTGGACAAAGCTAATAACTCTGTCGAAGTGCGGCGAGAGTGAAATATCTGTTTTTACTTCACAAGCTCTTAGCTCTAATGGCGACACGAGTTTCGCGGCAGAGCCGACGCTCACATAAAATGCACTCACGAAATGTACAAATCGGCTTTAAGCTCGCGGTTGTGACGTCACGTTCCCGTAATGATAAGTGCAGAGCTTTGAAGTTTTTGTTCAACCTGTTATTACGAAAGCTTTTATTGCTTGTTTGTACTGTGAACATAGATTGCCCCTTTGTCGGATATTCGTTTATCGCACAGCTTAGTCGCCGATATAAATATTACTCATTGTACTTCCTTGGAGCTTAAGGAGCTTTAACCGTCATGCGGCCCGCACGCGGGTCAGGTCCGCATGAAAGTTTCCCGCATCCTATTTTCAAAGGTGCATTTCCTGTCATGCGAGAAATACACCTATGAAAGCGTGCCTGGAGCATGTAAGCACCCGCACGCGGACGTAATCCACGCGCGAGTGACGACACGCAACACATTTTTCTTACAATTCAATTCAGTTCAGCGGTTAAACAGAAACAACAACAAGCGGTTAAACAGAAACAACAACAACAAGTACAACAGCTTTCTTACAATTCAATTCAGTTCAGCGGTCAAACAGAATATAGACGGACACATGCGAGTCGGCAGACATCAATCCAACTGATTTTAGAACGCAGCTAGTATATTAGTACTACATATTACTAAATAGTTGGAGACTAGAGTTTGTACACCTCTAATCAAAACCAAACTACCGCGAGGGCCGGCCATTAATGCAAATATTGCGAAACTTTATAGAGAACGTCCTAATTTGAAACAAATCGTTATAACATGTTTGGACGAAGTTTTGAACAGGTACAACTAAGTTCTTCAACTATAGACTGGTAAACAAATAGTACTCGCGGCATATTAATTTGTGAGCACAACTTTGTAAACTATGAACTCTATTCGAAACTTTGCATCGTAATGACCTTAAATGCATATTAAGGCATTATATTATGCTTATTATATTATTCTTGTTTAAATGTGATGAAATATAATGTGTTTTAACAAACAAATAATTATAATATAACACTTGGCAGGGACTTTCTAGTTGTAAGAAAAGAACAAAAAGGAAGGAAAGAACAAAGAAGGAAAAGGAAGGAAAAAATATACGTGCGTAACTTTTGAACGTTATGTATTGGATGAAAATCAACAACAGTTTTATACTCTTTGTGTACCTGTTGATTTATAAATATCTGTCGTATAGTGTGGAAGCCGTACTAATACAGCTTAGCTACAGCCGGGCTGCGGTGTGGCAGTCCACCAATCGATTTACCCACGATCTACCGCACACAATACCTCGGCCACTGATTAAATCGACTGCTAGCATCTTGGCTAGCACCGGTCAAACCGCATTGCAAAGACGCGTCGATGCGATGAGCTTTAAAGTGACTGACTACGTAATAGCATGTAATAGTTACGGTTTAAATAGCTAGCACTTAAGCTAGCTATAGTGTCTAAACACACCATTCCGAAGATAATCGGCCGATATTACGTTCCAACGCATTCGGCTAATATGACACACGAGTGTCTAAACACACCATGGCGAAGTTCCGTGGTGGAAGTTCGGCATGATTACGTCTGAAATGTCAAACGCATACAATATAACGCGACGTAATTTCGGCATGGTGTGTCATCAGTAATTCATACATTGCAGGCGGAATCATGCCGAACTTGCGCCGCGTAGCTTCGGCATGGTGTGTTTAGACACGAGCCGAAATTACGCAGTGGAAATTCAGTTGCGTAACATTGTCCGAGTATTCAGTGTCTCGAACGGTGCCGAATGGACGCAGAAAAATAAAATCTTTACCGCCGAATCGCTGCCCCAGTTTACACTCGACCGAAGTTCGGCTGTACGCTATAACGCGACGTAATTTCGGCATGGTGTGTCATCGGTAATTTAAAATAAATTGCAGGCGTAATCTTGCCGAACTTCAGCCGCGTATCTTCGGCATAGTGTGTTTAGACACTTAGGGGCAATTCAGACCGCAACGCGATGTGTAGATGCATTTCCAAATTTGTTCTCAATTGACAGATTTCGTGAGCGACAAGCGTGAGACGTCTTGCGAATCTGTCAAATCCATACAAATTTAGGAATGCATCTACGCGTCGCGTTTCGGTCTGAATTGACCCTTAAACTCAGTATAGCAATATGCACAATCGATGTCAATGATGATCAATCATAGACGGGGCCCCACTTTATCGCTTGATGATGGGCCGACCATAGAGCATTACAGTATCAATACTCGAGCCGTACAAGCTGTACAATATAAATGAAACCTCCTACCTTCACCGTACGAAGGCTATCGTGACCTATTCATTTGAAGGATACAATTGCACGCCACCTACATCAATGTTAATGACAAACCTGAGGCAAAGGTTACGCGGCATTTAATATTATATAGAGTTTAAAACCTGTGTACTTATCCGCACGAACCTATGTAATACTTGGAATTGCTTCTGAAACGATTACTGTAAAAAGTATATGACGTCTATTTGTTACCTCTTCACGTTACGAGTATAAGGACTAAATCGTTTAGGATGAATTTTAATATGAAGTAGCTATACTCGTAATAATAAAATCTTGCTACTTCTTTCTGCCGCACTCAGAGAGCAATATAATTACATAGCTGTAGTTAAATGAATATTTTATCAGATAATGTCTGGGGCTTATGTTAGAATATTAATTTTAGTGGGCCCATAGTATCTACAATAATATTGAACAATATTTTAATTAACAACTTATTTGACAATAAGATTAAAAGGCGCGTTCATTATTAACCCTAGACAGTCAATAATATTGCACAATACGTGATATTGCACAATAAAATTGATCTTCTAGGAGATATTTTAATTATTTAACTATAGTTAAGTAATTAATAATTAGGGCCCGGAAAAATATGTACTAAAAAATCCAAAATATGTACATAAAATATGGACAAAAAAATCGAAAATATGGAAAAATATGGAGTATAAAATAGAAATATGGAAAAAATATGGAGTATAAAACTCCAATAATTAAACGTTGTTTTAGTGTTATAGGTAAGAAAAGAGTCACCTGTGACAGTTAACAAAGAGATAGAGGCCAGAAATATGCTATACTGGCTTTGTCTATGCATATTTGGTTTGGGAATAAACATACGTGACAGTATTAATTGTGCAACTTGCATGACATGCCGATCATAATATTGTAAGCATGACAGCACGTAACGCACGTCATGCTGCATGATTTGACGCGGGAGAGCCATGCTTCGGCACGAATGGGCCGGCTCGACCGGAGAAATACCACGGGCTCACAGAAAACCGGCGTGAAACAGCGCTTGCGCTGTGTTTCGCCGAGTGAGTGAGTTTACTGGAGGCCCAATCCCCTACCATTTTCCCTTCCCTGCCCTCCCCTATTCCCTCTTAAAAGGCCGGCAACGCACCTGCAGCTCTTTTGATGCTGCGAGTGCCCCTGGGCGACGGAAGTTGCTTTCCATCAGGTGACCCGTTTGCTCATTTGCCCCCTTATTTCATTTTTAAAAAATGATCGTCTTGGGTTCGCTTAATATTGGCTAAATGATCCCTGCACGTCACAACTCACAATTCACGATATTTTTTTACTTCAGTTTTTGTTTAGCCATGTCAGTAACAGGACCTTCATAGCTGAAACTTTATTTTCTATTTCTTCAATAATCTTCTTTGAAAACAGAATACCACGATAAAACGCGAGAGGAACGAAATACGCAGCCGCATGGTGGCGGGAACGTATTTTTTTTTGTATTTTAGTGAAAATATGGACGATTGTGACATTTTCTTGCAAAATATGGACTTATCTTTGTAAAACCCTAAAATATGGAAAAATATGGAAAATAAAACTTGGTTTTTCACAGTCTAAACATGATAATTCGTGTAAAAAACACATTCTAGGCCGAAAATCGCGTAAAATAAAAATATGTATTTACATATAAATCCGGGCCCTATTAATAATAATCTGAGTGTGTCAGATAGCTATACCTAAAATACTTCTATCAACTCTGTGGTACGGTGATACAGGTATACAGCTGTATCACCGTATATATAACCTGTACCTTTACTATACACAATACACGGTATAATTAACGATTACGACTTATAACAACATATTTTTATGCATAACTTAATATAATAGCAGAATACTTACTGAAAATAGTCAGAAAATGTCATTTAAGGCGACGCCTTGATAATTTGGCTGTAGCGATGCCGATTTTTCTCAGCAATGACTAAAGCTAAGAAATTGAAGTTCATTGTCAGTATTCATCATGTCTTTGTCTTTGAATTGCCCATAGCATAACACGATTGGACAACTTTTATAGCACAGAATAATCAATCGAAAAGACCTCTGTAAAAAAAGGGATTCCTATTTTTCCAACAGAGGAGAGTGATTTAAGGTTCCAAAATTTGTACATAAATTGGTTCAAGCATGCACTTTAATTTGTGCATAGCTTATATGAAATGTATTTATGGTTTTTAAATTATGCAACAAAAACCATTTTGTCGCTCACGCCCTTTCCATTTTTTGCTGTTCCATTGCTTGTTTTCTATGAGAGGCCGGGGCGGCCTCTCATAGAAAACAAGCAATCTAAAACATATCCAACACGGTTTCTAACTTTAACGCTGCGTCACCTTAAGCGGGCAAGCGGCTTGGCATTTCTAGCGACATTTGCACTTAGCAAACTATTTCTAATGCAGAGGGATTCTTCGTTGCTCAACTTCACTATTATTATATTTACTTGGACTATTTACTTGGACTTATCACTTATCAGGCGTTTATGGAAGTTCCTAGTATAATTATTTGTTGAGCTTATGTTTGACTTGCTATTTTATCCTAGTAATCAGCAGAGGAATGTACAGTAGGAAGAACTGTTTCTTTTTCGCTAATAAAATAATAAATTAACAGTTTTTCTTGTTTAAAAAGACGTGAATTTGCTGATATTATAATAATAATAGTTAGTAGACCACATTACATTACATTTATTCTAGGTTTTTATGAATTTATTTTGGCACTTTTTCAAAGTTTTATTTAAGCACTATGTTTAGGCCTGAGACTTATAGGCAGTAGAAATTGCTAAAATTTCGGAGACAACGGAATTCTAATAGTTCCGTGATTAAGTTAACGGAACTCCGAAAATGAAAACTACCACGTTAGCTTTATAAATTCAGAATACCTGTTCATTTGCATTGAAAAGGTTCGTGAAATTTTCCAATATTGAAAACAGGAATCCCGTAATGAAAAACTAAAAAAGTTACGGACAAAATGAAAAGCTATCCAGACTATTAAATTTTACAATGTGCCGAAATATTCTGAGAGTTATTGATATTTCGACACTTCATACTGCAGTACGAATTGTGTACAACTCTAGTTTTAGGGTTCCGTACCCAAAAGGTAAAATCGGAACCCTATTACTAAGATGTTGTCTGTCCGTTTGTCTGTCTCCAAGCTGTATCTCTCAAGAAGTGAACTGAAATTACTTTTTTGGCCTATTTTGCTTGATATCAATAATGGCTACAGATAGGGCCAGGCCAAAACAATGCGTTGCAGTGCCGCATCGTAAAAATCTACGACATCGCAGAACGCATCGTGGAAATTTGCGATGCGTCAGCGACATTTCCGATGAAATTTTTGCGTTGCAACAACGCATCGCATTTCTGTGCGATGTTGTTTTTGCGATACGACGCCGCAACACATAGGCACTTGAATTTTGCAAAAAAAAATCTGCTTTCTACTAATAACAGCTACTAAAGGAATTTTCTTTAAAGGATCTTGGCAAGAGTTCATACAAACAGATTCATATTCAAAAGATAGCAATCGTATTCCGTAATCATATTTAAAAAGAATTTTGTCTTATCGAGGCAAGATAGTACTTCAAGCTCTAGATTTACACATACTACTTTATGTTAAAACATAGAGTTTCTCCGGGATACTGTAATTTTTTTAAAGCTTAGATTATAGAATTGTGGCAATCATGGTCATTCATCGTTGCCCAACGTAGCCTTTTCCGTGCCTAAAGGGTAAAAACGGGACCCTAATTCTTAAATCACTTACAAACGGCTTACAGAATAACCCTAATATCTCACTTTAAACTGAATGCCAATTGAAATTAGCTGAATTTCTTAGTAATATTCGAGGTATTTCAAAGGTGAGCTACAGGTTGCAGCGCTACAGGTCGCAAGTTATTAGAGAATAACTCGTGCTTCCTTCACACCGTCTATTGATTTTGTTCGCAACTCCCAACCCAGGACTTGTGACTCAGTGATTTATTGGAATCCGGAGTTATTTCGATTTACTCAGCTCCATAATTACTTTCTCTTCTAGTTTAACTTCTCAAGATGTAATTGTTTTATATTCTATAGCATACACTTTGATTTGAATTTCTTGAATGAAGACTTCTTTTATTGTGAATTTATTTAATGGAAAGCTTTTACAACAGTCTGGCTGAGACTGCCTGGATGTGCAGGGGACCAACAGTATAATATATCCGAAAAACATAATAAAGAGCGGAGTTTAACTTACTGACTGTAATATTATTTGCTTTTCTAAATGCAAATAATGTTAAATTTTCCACTCAAAACAAATAAAAACGTAAGATAGCGTACTTCCTTTATGCTACTTGGAGAGAACTGTGAGCGATCGTAGTTTTACTTGTACGTGAACAAATAAAATCAACCAAGTGCGAGTTGGACTCGCGCACGAAGGGTTCTGTACCATTATAGAGCGAAAATAGGTAAAAATGAGTTTTTTGTGTGGGAGCCCCCCTTAATTATTTATTTTACTTAAATATTATTATTAATTATCTTATATATAAAATTCTCGTGTCACAATGTTAGTCAGCGAACTCCTCCGAAACAGCTTTACTGATTTTTACCAAATTTTATATGCATATTCAGTAGGTCTGAGAATCGGCTACTGGGTACTTTATATATTGATAAGTGCATTTGTTGAATAAATAATAGTAAATTATTACAACCTGAGACTGACAGCGACCATTGTTTATGCGACGGGATAGCGATCGACGTTGCCATGGCGACATACTTATTTAGTCACTTCAATAAAATAATATGGGTGAAATACTTTAATTATGGCAAAGCAACGTTTGCCGGGACAGCTAGTTAAATTATAAATATAACTGAGTATTTTGTGAACATTTAGAGTGCCTTCCTATCGCCATCGATTGATATCGAGCAAAAAATAGCAAAAAAAATACGTTTGTTGTATGGGAGCCCCCCTTAAATATTTAATTTATTTTGTTTTTAGTATTTGTTGTTATAGCGGCAACAGATATACATAATCTGTGAAAATTTTAGAAATCTAGCTATAGCCGTTCTTGAGATGCATCCTGGACACAGACAGACGGACAGATAGACATCGAAGTCTTAGTAATAGGGTCCCGTTTTTACCCTTTCGGTACGGAACCCTAAAAATATCACCTTGCTTTTCTATTGAATATACTCTCTATATACTTTTCTTTATTTTTCACATGGAAACTTTTCTAGGAAGTGACAGTGTTAGTAAAGACCATTCAACTTTGTTTATACGAAGTCTTAGGTACAAGTATTGACAAACTGCGGACTGCGGTAAACAAACATTCCCCTTTCGAGACTTATGAATTTGCAAACATCTACCAATTATAAGTTTCTAGTTTGCTATTGACAGCGAAATATTAGTTCAGAACATGGTAGTATTTAGAATGTACCATCGAGGAAATTGATTCATAGCCATCCTAGGCAACGTCATTTGGTCGTATCATGTTATATGATTTGTTTTTGCTCCGTGGATCTGTCGACTGGGTTTGATGTAATGCGACCAAACTACGCAGGTAAAAGGAAAAGAGTGAGGCGAGATGATTTACTAGATAAATCTCGCAAGATATATCCTTATATATCCTTTAATCTAACAGTCAAACAAAATTCTTAAGTAAATAAAGTTCACACACAATAAAATAAATTTATCATAGGTAGCATTTACTAAATCATTTGTTTGGGAAACATTGTTAAATTATTTAAATATTAAATAAGCCTGCGTTTGTCGTATAAATAAAATTCAATAATATAATTATTTCGATAAAAATAAGTTTAGACCATTTAATATAAATAAAACGAAGAGCTTTTTTTTGATTTGGGACTAATCAGGAACACCTAATCTCAAAACGCGATTAAATAGATGGTGGCGAATTGAGCCGAGGCCTCGCTGGCAAGCAAGCACGAGTTAACTGCGAAGTTTACCGAACGACGCATGAGTTTCGGCGGGGCCGAAAGTTTCGGCTATATTTTGGCCGAAACCGAAACTAAGGCTGAAATTAGATTTTTTGGCAGAAACTGGCCGAAACCGAAACCGAAACCGAAAGTCCGGTCGGTCACTAAATTTTCCGTAGATGCCATTTATTACTATCAAGCAAAAAATAGACAAAATATGCGTTACCCGAGGAGCCACCTTATTTATTTATTTTATTATTTATCATTAAAGTAAAAATACAACTTAGTGTTTCATTAATTATTTAAAAACTACAAAATACAATTAAAAATTATGTAAAATGTCTTTAAAGTATAATAAATGCTCTACAAACAATATCATCATTCCTATTTGGCTTCACCGTTGTCGGGCGAAATTGCAACTTTTCGGATAGCATAAGCTTCGATGACAGGAAAAGTTTACACCAAAAAAGCGCAATTTTTAGTGTAGTGGCAAAGTTTTGAGCTTGATTGACATATTCAAAAATATAACGTTCACAACGTTGGACAGGTGATGTTTGGGCATTTCAAAGGGCGTGCTGATTGCCAATCAATGTCCCGCCGAATGCCGATCCCTGTTCGTTAGGGCATTTAAACGCTTCATATTTTTTATTCGATTTCTCATATAACATGTATTTTACAGCCTATATTGTTTTAAATTTGAGTAGCGCAAAATTGGCAATTCAATATCCATCCAAATTTTGAGAAAATGTATCTGTCTTTCTTTTACGTCACGTCCAAACCGCTGAACTGATTTTGCTGTTTGGTATGTAGATTGATGGGTCCAGCAGGGCTAGCATAACAACAGTAGACATGGGAAAGGATCGACATACTGACAAATTTTATCGATAAAATGGCGGATTTCTATTGTCTAACTGTCACTTTGTCTATTCTTCCATAGAAATAAACCGTTTCTATGGTGACCATGCTACGCCTGCTCGGAATGGACAGACACATTTTTCATTTCCTTATTGTATCCACGTATGGTCCGTAATATTTCGCATGCCTTTCCTGCTGAAATATTTAGGTTGTACGATGCAACGACTTACAGAAATATGTTGTGGAATACCTCGTGGGGAATTGCTCGACCATGCACAAGCTTGGCCGGGACGTCATGTGCATGTAGAAAATAGTTTACATTACTTATTTATTTATTTATTTCAGAGGCACATCTAGAGATAAACTACGATAACATGGCGCGCCCCTCCAAAATTCAAAACGTTTGAAGTGCGTTGTCTTGCGCGGTCAGCTAGTTATGATTAGGTGACCAACAAAAAAAAACAGTAATTTGGAGGGGCGCGCCATGTTATCGTAGTTTATCTCTACAACATAAACACAATCAGTACAAGTTACATTACTAAGACGGGTATTATGCGCTTATGTCCATTACAGATATTATGCACAACATTATTAATTAATACAATTATTTAATATAAACATAGCCAGTCCAATGACATATATAAAAATCAAAATCAACTAATTAATTCATAAAAATGAAATATTTCTGTTTAAGTATAATAAAAGTAATTAATTGCACTACTCACTACTGTATAAAATATTACGAAATTATCCTAGAGTTGGTATTGAGTATACGCCGAGTTTGTAGCTTAATATTTAGATTTTAGATGACAAGATTTATTTTGATACAAAATTAAATCTGTTCTAGACTTTTGAATATTTTTAGTAGGTATCACGACGTTTATTTTCAAAATGAAAATAATTAACTTTGTATTTTCAAATCAACATGCTCTAAATTCATTCAGATAATATACAAATACCCAATAAGACTCAAAAACCCATTGTGTTAACATTTAAAATATTCTCTGCAATCGGTACTCCGTTGTGACTCCGTCAATGGTGGGAATACAATTTTACAGGATACCCGGGACTAGGGATTATTTAACTGTCATTGAGTGTGGGGAACTGGAACTGGGGACTGAGCGTTTAATTGATTGATCCGAGGATCGTAAATGATATTTCGATGTAGAAATAGCCCAATTTTTGTTTTTCGAATATGATTTAATTTTTGTTTTCTTAAATGCGCGTACGAGGAATTGTAAAAGGGGTAACAGACGTGCGAGTAAGTACGCGGACTTATATCTCGACGATCTTAATCGCCTGTGTGTCAGCAAAGAGCCGCGAGCCGCGAGCCTGGGGGCATGGTCCAGTGTGAGCGATTCTCGTGTGTCATCGACGTCGAGCCGAGTAAGTTCGCGAACATAAAACCCGCGTGCTTTAAGTTCGTACGTCTATCAGGCCTTTAAGAGAGGTTGCAAGGTATTTGGCAGGAGGGTTTTGTATCTTGCGATAGCAACACAGAGCATAATGATGCAGATGCAATGTTTTGTTTTCGCCTGTTACATTGCTGTAGCAAGATTTGATATCACTCGCGGGATAGTATGCTATATAAGTACCTATATGCTATTACCTATTATAACGTACCCACCCACTCTTGAGGCTCGATTTATTTTTCTAGAATTAAGTTCTGATAACTTAATTCTATGTAGAAATAAATATACACGTAAGTGAAAGTTTCTGGGGTGTTCCAAAATTTACAGTTTGCTTTCTCGTTTCACCTTAATACAAAATCTATACAGTGTGTTAGTGTAAACTCAAAAAAATCAGTCTTCATACCCATACAAATTGCCGATCCGGGTATTGTATGGGTATGAAGACGGCATTTTTTTGAGTTCCCAGTATTGTTCTCATATAAAAAGTTGTTCATTTTGACGGGCTCATTTGATGGTTTCAAGGATAACGGTTTTTACACTAACACACTGTATATGTTTTTTTTAGTTTTAAAATACTCCCCTAATTCACGATCTACCTGTTGTTGACGTGATAACGTCTTATAATTCGATATGGGCTGCACGCACGAAAAAACATGACGCAATATGCGGCGTTACCTCGCTGATCGCTCTGAGACGTTCCATTTATCCTCTCAAGTCTCTCAACAACCGTAAGGTCCGCCTGGGCCGCGCTCTTTGTTTCGATTATATTACGTATTTCGATGACTTAGAGAATACTTTTGTATGAAGAAGTTTGGTTAGTTATGACCTTTGATACATTGACCACACTCTGAATGAAAATATTAGTATATTAGTATTATTTCGGCTATTCAAAATTGTGCTCTATTTCCTACGTGTCAAGGTATGACTTGTGCTTTGTTCGAAGATTTTACTGGATTTCACGAATGTATGTAGCGTTTTGTATTGCGAATAGTTTATTTTACTCATTATAAATATTTTTAGACAATCATTTGAAAGAAATACATCGAAATAACTTTAGGTTACACTCGAAAAAGTTTTTTTCTATTTATAGAGATTCGGAAGCGATTTGCTTATTATGTTTGTAAATAAATTACGTTAAAAGCTTGTAGAACTACTAATCACTATTGTACGAAATGATTTATTGCCCTATTAAGCACACAGACGGGCAGGGAACCGATAAACATTTGACACAATATGTTTAAGGGCTTTCTGCCGGCCGCGGCCATTTTGAAATTTATTTGTATAGCACTAAGGTCGATGTTTGCTTGCGGACTGTTTTTTCTTTACAGAGGAGTGTCCTATTTCAAGTAGTTTGTTTTTATACATCTCAACATCATTCGTCGATTTGTTTACAAAAATAGTTAGTATAGGAGTTTATCATTGAGATAAGAATAAAGTATTTGTTTATTTCTTCTGAACAAGTCACTAATTATAGTTTCGAAAGTTTATAATTGAGAAACTAATATCACATCGGACTAAATACTATATTATGATGGCTTGATAGATAGAAAATTTAACATATATTATAATGTAGTTCACACAAACATAAAATATGGATTGTATGTAAGGTAATTTCATATTACATTAATTTTACAAAGAGGGTAGGCCGGGCGCCATTTTTTTTTTGCACATTGACCTGCCAACTTTTTTGCATAGATTTTTCCCGGAACTGAGGGGTTAAGGCTATGATGTTGTCACGTTCAACTATCGTCAGTAAACCGACTTTACAGACAACCGATTATTTTTTTCATAACGAATGTGAAACAAAACAGACATTGGACTATAATTGAATTAGCTGCAAGCGGATAACACGCAACAGTCGCTACGACATAATTGAATACATACCACAATGACCAAGCTCTGACACGTTGAAATAATTTCAACGATTTGTCTTTAGAACTAACTTTATTGAGAATTAAAAATTGTTTATTATTACCGTGAAGGTATTGTGAAGGCTCGCATCTCTGTTGTGCCAAAATAACAGCGTACATTTTTCCGGCTTAAAAAGTATCGTAATGCAAAATTAGTTCAACAGTTTGGGCGTAGAGGTAACAGATGGATTAGTATGGATTATTATAAAACATTTTTCTCAAAAAAAAATCGCTGCTCCTTCACTATCAATTTTTGTGCTGTAGGTAGGTGTTGCCTGCCAGGTAACTTTTACCTAAGAAATAAAATCACTTTGCCAGATTTTCTGTTCCTTACGTAAAATAATAGGAAAACAGGACTTTATTCTTGCTTGCAACAAAATGAACCATTTTGTGTCACATTCGACATATCAATTGTTGGAAACCAATTAATAGTTAAATTATATCAATGCAACATTACCGTGTAACAAATTTCATATTGCGATCAAATTGTTCTTTTATTTATCTTATTCATGTTAAATATTCAAAATGCAACAAAAATTGTTCATTTATTGTTTCACCGGTTCCGTGTTTGCGTAATAAAATGTTCAGTGGTATTTTCAATCCTATTAGGAGCATCGAGTGCTCAAGTGCTGCTTTTCCAGCTGTTAGCTGGAGAGAGTCGCTTATTGCATTACTTGCAACGATTTTATTGCGAAGTTTCTTTATTTCGTGCATGAATAAAGAGATCAAGCTGATCTTACATTTCTTTTGATAATAACCGTGAATTGTTTCCTTTTTACGCGTACACTCTTTGGCCGCTCCTGCCTACCATGGGCTAAATAGTGTATGGTATAATAATATAGCCTATTTATATGTTTTTGAAACAGCTAAGCTAAATTAAGGAAAAGCATTTTAGTGCAGTCGCCAGAGGTTTTAAGCCTCCGAAAATTGTAATAGTGAATGGATTTTTGTTTTTGAGGTGTCATTTTCTTTTTTACACTATAACTTGCAAAGTCGACCAAAATTTTTTGTGCTTTTAATTTTTTAGTTACTTAATTAAAAATTAATATTTCACCATATAAAACCGGTCCAGAAAAAAAAATCTTGTTCCTGTTATTAAATGACTCTTATCCGATTGTTTACGTTGAAAATTAACCAAATACACAATTTTTAAAAAAGAAAGTTTGCTTTGCTAAGCTAAATACAACTATAAGGTTTTTGCAAAGTTTTTAGAGATTAACGCTCGTCGTAACCAAGATAAAAGGGTTTGGGTGGATTTAAGGGTTGTAACGAAAAGTGTGTTAAACTCACTTGTTGTGCGTATTTAATTTTTAGAGAAATGATAACTTTTAAGTACTTAAAAATGTTTAAATATCTCCAAAAATGTGTAAAATAGACCGAAAATATTTTTCTATATTTGTTGAGAATTTATTTAAGTGAGAGCTAAAACATTAAATGCATCGACAAATGAAAGACTTTTTCTAGTCCTTGAAATATATTTAAACTTCCTACTTAAAGCCAGAAAAACAATTGGGTGCTACAAATCTCACGTACATACTAAAGACGCATGCTGCGACCTATGTTTGGAAAATGCTTACCTGAATATAAAAAATATCAGTTCTTAACCTAATTTGTATTTTTTTTCCTTTCAGTATGATTTAGCAAATATAATTAATGAAAAAAATAAATAAAAATCAATTTTATTCTGTAAAAACCTAACCAAAAGAAATAAAATACAGATTTTCTTCGAAATATCCGTGAAAAGTTTGTGCTACATTTTCAGAAAATTTAATAAAGTAAGAGCTAAAAAGTTATACACATTAAGAAATAGAAGGCTTTGTTAAGCCTAGAAAATAATTTTAAACTTCCTATTTAAAACCAAAGAAAAATAGGAACGCCATTTACCTGGCGAGGCACACAACAAGCACATTTGGAGGTATGCTCATCTACATACAAAAATATTAATTTTAAATCTAAATTATATATTTTTTCAACTTATTTTCTTTCTTTGGAATATAAGCAACGATACAAATCAAAAAAATAATGATATATTTTATTATTTTGCTATATATTTAAAAGAAAGAAATATACAAATTTTCTTCAAAATTTTACAGTTTATGAGTTTACTTGAAGTGGAAGAGAATAATTTAAAAATCAAAAGCACAACTTTTCAATAGATAAACTTTATTATTTATGTTATCAGCTACACATTCCTTTTTTTCTTTTCAATTTTCATCCACTATTGCAAAAATCGGAGATTTGCACGATTTTTACGCTCTGGGAACTCCACTATTTAGTTTAAAAGATATCTAATAGAAAGGGTCTATTATATTCGAAACTTTTATGTAAAGTCCAAATTAACAATGCGGAACTTATATAACATATCATATTATATGGGAAGCTTTTGATAAATCAATTTACTTTGCAGATGTTTTAGAAGGTCAAGGTGATACAATATTGGCTGCCAACATCACTGAGCTGGCGAAATTAAATCGATAAAACTGTGTTTGTCAAATATATTATAGCATAGGCAATTAGATAAAAGCGGGTACAGCTGTTAAAACAAAATACTTTCCATGTTTTTATGATTGACAACAGCAAACAAACCGATCAGCATGGATGTGGATTGTGGAATAATATTTTAGCGAAGTTTCTAACTTACTCTCGCAGTAGAGCTAAACATGCATTGATATTATAGTTATTGTGATTTGTGTTGTACGGATTGTAAAAAACATTTAAAACAACAAAGTCAATTCCAAAATACATAAACGTGATTGTTGTCGTGCAGGTTACACCGAGGAGCAGCCTTCCACCCAGTTCACGGCGCAGCTGCCGGGCTCCCCGGCGCCCCCGCCGCCGCCCCCGCCCCCTCAGCCTGTCTCCTACGCTCTTCTGCCCTCCGCCCCCTCCGAGCCCCTCCTGCACGCGCTCCCCTCTGTCTCCCCCCCTCCGCCACCGGCGAGCGGCAAGTCCCTCTCCATGTGCTACACCAGCACCGGCACTCTCCTCTCCCTGCCGCCCAAGAAGAAGGACATCTACCGACCCTACTGCCTCGACGAGCGCGCCTACCTCCACCGCGCGGAAGAGGACCTCAACGCCGCGCACGCCATCCTCGACCTGAGCCAGCACGCCGTATTCCTGACCGCGCCGGCGCCCGAGCCCGCGCCGCCGGAGCCCGCGCCGCCGCCGCCCGAGCCCGACCAGCCGCCCCGAGAGACGGTCGCCTACACCTACGACGCCTTCTTCGTCAGCGACGGCCGCTCCAAGCGCCGCAACTACGCCACCGCCCCCGTCGAGAGCGCGCAGCAGCCCGAGCCCAAGGCCAAGTACACGTGCAGCGAGTGCGGCAAGCGCTACGCCACCTCCTCCAACCTGTCACGCCACAAGCAGACGCACCGCAGCCTCGACAGCGTGGCCGCCAAGCGCTGCGGCGAGTGCGGCAAGGCGTACGTGTCCATGCCGGCGCTCGCCATGCACGTGCTCACCCACCAGCTGTCGCACGTGTGCGGCGTGTGCGGTAAGCTGTTCTCGCGGCCGTGGCTGCTGCAGGGCCACCTGCGCTCGCACACCGGGGAGAAGCCGTACGGGTGCGCCCACTGTGGCAAGGCGTTCGCCGACCGCTCCAACCTGCGCGCGCACATGCAGACGCACTCGGCCGACAAGAACTACGAGTGCCCGCGCTGCCACAAGACCTTCGCCCTCAAGAGCTACCTCAACAAGCACCAGGAGTCGGCGTGCGTGCGCGACGACGACGCCCCCAGCCCCGAGCCGGAGTAGCCGCCCTCGGGGCCCGGAGCCCCCGCTCCGCTATGTACTAAACGGAAAGTATTAATATGAATTTAGCTTCCTAGTGTATTATTATAAATTTACAAGTTTAATTGAGGCGAGCTCGCGGCGTCGGTCGGGTCCGCGACCGGCGACCGGCGCCGCGCGGCCGAATCGAGCAACGTTTCGGAAACAACGAATAATGGTACGACCCCGTAGCGCCGCCGACGCGGCGATAGGCCGGAGCGTCATATGTCCCGGTAACATTAAATTGAATTATGTATATACTCGTCACTAAATTATACCCTTATATACATAGAAGTATTGAAATACGAATGAAACTAATATCTTTTGTAGGTGATTTTACAACTGCAATGTAGGTTAGAGAGTCCTAGGGTGTAAGTATAGCGTTGAGATGCGACAGTCGAGCGCCTAGCTCGTCGGTGGACGGCGGCGGAGCGCCCGGGCGCCGCGTCCGTCTCGGTAAGGAACTTGCCAAACTTTTCCGTCCGAAGCTCCGCACACGCTGCCGCGCCCGCCAGCGCCGCCTCGCCGCTCGCGACAGTGCCTTAGCGGCCCCGCGCCGCACCCGTCCCGCGCCCCGCACCCCCCACACCACACACGCGAACACGACAGTCAACACCCTCCTCCTCCCGCACGAACGTCGACCCTCCCGAAACTCGATCGCTTCGAAAACATTCCCCATGTGAACTTGTCGTTGTCGATTTTTGCCGAAACTATTCGAGTGTATTTACGAGGTCATTCGAAATCGCGAAGCGTCTTCAGACGGACGGGCGGCGGGCGTGCCGAGCGACAACGAGGGACGGGCTGCGTCGCTCCAGCGAGCATGCCTTTAGATGAGTGTACGTTAGAGTCGAGAGTAACTGGCAATAAACTAATGTAGGCTAAGTAGCTGTAACTAGGTTAAAGGTGGGCACGAGGTGTCCAGGAGAAATGGGTATTCGAAAAGCAATAATAAAGTAGGCACTATTGAGTCGCGCACCGCTGTCTAGCACAGCAGTATTCCCGTAGAGTTTCGTAGCGTCGTAGACCTCAAGTCTTGTGCCGCGTTTACACGATACGTTCGCTTTCGTGCCAGTTATATGTCAATGAAAGTATTATCTTGAAGGCAGCAAAACCACATGACTGTTAAATAAAAAACTGGTAACTGGTAACTGGACTAATAGTTTGATAAACTAATCGTACATCAACTGGAATGCGGGCCAGTCAGAAGCGAAAAGTAATTTCTCATTTTATTTTAATACAAGAGGTAATTTACATAATGGATACTACGTAACAAAAAGCAATACAATCAATTTAAATATACAAAATGACGAGTATTGAAAATTTTTATGAGATATTTTTGTACGATAAAAAAGCGTGTTAGTTAAAAAATAAACTTAATTAAACAAAAACCTACAAACCTACGATTTAAAACTAATGTGTTATTTTAAACGTTTCCCGAATAATTTGAATAGATATTAATTGAAAAATAAAAATAATACGTTATAGGTAAAACTATCTAGGGGTACGGAAGTGCCCCCGCCAAGACGAGCCATTATACTTACTTAATCCATTTGGTTAGTATTTTTGAATTCGGTGGTCAATTCTGAATTATTATAATTCAACCCTGTCAATTATAATCCTACCAATTTATTTAAATTAATATATTCCTTGGGAATAAATAAAATATTAATAAAATGAAATGAGAAAGGCACAAGATCTTGTATTAGAACCTAATACTAGTGATCTAAAACCTTTTAATTTTGTTAGTGCCACATAGATAGCTCTTTACTTTGAAATCTTAAAACCAAAATGTAACGGGTTAAACAAACTATCATAAAGAACAACAAAATAAAAATTATTTTTATTTATGCGTGAAGGACTATTTAAGAAATGAGAAATATATTTCAACAGAAAAAATAATATTAGAATATTTTTATAGGAACATTAAATATTTCCCGTGCTCATTTTAAAAGGGTGTTCAACTGAAGTGAAAATGATTTTTGGTGTAACCTGTTACATGACGTTGTAAGACAAAGGTTGCGCGTTACAAGCAATATAATGTAATCATAAGCAATACTAGATCGTATTTATACTTAACTTTATTGATATTTTGTAGGTTTTTAGATATTTTTGGTGCTTTCAAGCTAGATATTGAGAAATTTAATTAACGAAATTAACATCGAACATAAAGTAGTAATATATAAATATTGTGATATTGTTTTTCGGAATTTGATTATTGTTATAAATTATTTAGTGATCGGTAGCTTCATACTTCTTTCGTACTCAATTTGAATATTCCTCTTCGTAGTCGCTAATTGTAATATATGCACCTGTACATCCCTATTCCCTACGATCTTTCTTAATTCTTGTCTTAGTAGAAAGCGTAAGCTTTTAAGAAATCGAAACAAAATATTTTATTCAAATATTTATACTAATGTTATCATAGTTGTAGTGACTATATATTTAAGTACTACATTAATTAACTTATATACAAAAATATATACCGACATTAGACTGTAAATATTAATGTACCAAGTTTTCTTCTTTACAATTTTTATAGAATTAGATTTAATTGATATTATAATAACATTTACCATTTATGTGGTAAAATATTACATTGACAAAATCTATGAAAATTTAAAAAAAAACTTTTAAAATATTACAAATTCAATATCAATTGAAATTTCCATAAATTCTTTTTCTCCCAAAATATTTCAACTAACGAGCGTATGAGAAAATTTTCCATTCTTCCAACAAAGCAATATTTTATATCTAGTATAGTATATTACGGATATTACGTATATTTTACATTATATTATGACGTCAATTCCAAGGAATTTATTGTATACCAAATAATTTTAATATTGTTATTTTCATCCACAGCAATACTTATGTAACGAAAGGAATTTTGTGAGGTTCAGTCAACCAACAAGTGATCTTGTCCAAACTAGCAATATCTAAGCAATAATACTGTAACGTAGCAATATAAATAGTTTGATAGTTTCTAGTCGTAATGTGGCTTAAGACAAGCAATATTCTAGGATTCGTAGTTCAGATTAGAACTAAGTGAAGTCTCTCTTAAGTAGACTGCGTCGGGGTGATATTACTGTACAGATTCTGCTTGTTATAGAGTTAGTGTTCAGGGTTATTTTACCTCGGAGTTGGTGTAAAATTGACCTTATATCGTTGGCATAAGGTGAGAGGTAAAATAAACGGACTGCAATCATTGGGATACTGAATTTACATGTGACCAAAATAACGCTTTCGTGTATTGGTTGAAAGGTCCATACTCCGTAAGGCTAATTCAAATTTAACGTAATATCGTAGGTCGTAACATTTAAAGAATCTCACCTAAAACACTTCTCCATGGTCCAAGCCACGAGGAAAGTTACAAAACTTATTTAATATTAAATGTAAAAGAATGTAACGAACCTCGTGGTTCAAACCATTATAGCGAAATGATAAATCTTCAAAACGAAGATTTTTGAAACCATTCGCAAATTGGTTTTGGTTTTACTCTACCTATAAAAGTAGCATAAGTTATTAACAATTATAATAACATCATTGTTATCAAAAGTATTAAGGTAACCTATAGGTATGTAACTTCATTGATACTTATATTGTTTTTGCGAATTAAGTACCAATAGACTATGAATACTAAATGAGATTTTTCTTAACTAAAACTTAGTTTTAAAAAGTCTTGTTTAGGTATAATATGTGAGACCACGACGCAACACTTTACGTCCCATAGAACTGACGTTTAGAAACTCAATTTCTAAACGTCAGTTCTATGGGAAAAACTAAACTAAACTTCTTCTCTCTCTCTCAGATGAACTTCTGATTTTTAACAAACGTCAGTTCTATGGAACATCAAGTGTCGCGTCGTATCGTGTCGTTTTAGTGCGGCCTCACCCTAAAAGTTCTGTTTCGTTTAATTTAAAGTTGAAATAACTTGAAATAATGCTTTATTTACTTTATTGTACAGTGTTAGGGTAAACTACTTAATTCTAAACCGTAATATATCTCGAATCAGATAAAGACATTTTAATGTCGAGCTTTCGGTTAAGTCTCTTGGAAAATTGAAACAACGGTTTTATATTTCTCATTGCTTTTCCTACTTTGATTTTATTTATCTTTACAAATAAATAAGTAAAGGCTCGATTTAGGGTAAATTCAGATCGCAACGGTGCACATCTAAATTTGTATAGAAATGCATCTTCGCGTCGCGTTGCGGTCTGAACTGACCCTTATGTCCGAATCCGATAGCGCGGTATATTATGTATTCTGCTACGAATAATAAAAACTAAGGAAACGTAACTCCCATAACATTACCGTTTAAAATTTGGTTCCTTTCGAACTGTCATGTAACGTCAGCCTTTATACCGCTCAAGGCCACCTAAATATTGCAAATGTATTGAAATGTGTACCTAAGGTACACTTTTTTGACAAGTATTTTGGAGCATGTTTTTGACGTGACAACGTCTTATAATTCGATGGGGCCGACTGCGCGCACGAAAAAACATGACGCAATATGCGGCGTTACCTTGCTCTGAGGCGTTCCATTTAAGGCTATGACGTTGTCACGTGCAACTATCGTCAGTAAACCGACTTTACAGACAACCGATTTTATCTGTGTTTGGCGGTCTGTACACCGCACAGAGCACCGTACAGTCGGGGAAAATTGTGCTAAGCAGAAATGTACAGTCGGGGAAATGAGTTGTTTAGCAGAAATGTACAGTCGGGGAAAATTGTGCTAAGCAGAAATGTACAGTCAGGGAAATGAGTTGTTTAGCAGAAATGTACAGTCAGGGAAAATTTTTTTTGACGGAGTTACTCTTCCTTAGTTTTTATTATTCGTAGGTATTCTGGATATTTTATATGCGGCGGCGCAAACGTGCGGCTTGGACGCTACCCCGCGAGATCTCAAGAAATAGTAGGTACATGTAAGTGCCAGGGCAACCGCGACGCTATTTAAATAAACCGTTAAAAACATTTAAGAGGGCGACTAACCCAAAAAATCAAACATCGTACTTATCTCTCTTCACACTCACGCCCGTCTTTCATATGCCAGGTGAAAAAGGGCGACGCGGATTCATCGTCAAATAATTTTTTTCTCAATAACTCGATAAATAAACAACATTTAAAAAATCCGCTAGGTCGGTTTCTCAATGATAGAATTTTATACAATGTGGTTAAATATTAACTTAGTTTAATGCACGGTTATGGCAATAAATGAAAAATTCGTGAAAATTAGATGCATCTTTGCGATTTTTTTCTATCGAGAAAATTTTAAGATATCGTGTTTTTGTTCAGATCGGAATCTTGGAAATATAATGTAGTATCTAATTTTAGAAAATGAAACAATTCGGGGCTTATTTTCAAGTATAAAAATGAATTATAAAATCGACAATTTTGGGTTAGTCGCCCCCTTAAGTACTTGTAATCTCGCGGAGTAGCCGCCAGACCGCGCGTTAGCCGGACGCATTGAGCCATAAGGGTCTGTCAAATATAACCAAAATACTATCTCACATACTAACGAACATATTTTATACAGCGTATGTAACATATTTGCTTGTTTTTGTCTGACACATCAGACTTAATAATTCATAACACAGACAAATGCGGTAGACCTTGAATACGCTGCGTAATGTTATTAGTAAGAAAATACTAGGAAATTATGATGAAACTCAATAATTTCATATAACTACAATACATTCCATAGAAAATAGACAACCTGTGATTTAGTTGACACAATAGGTCTACCACTAGGTACAGTTTTGAATTTTTAACTCATCTTTATTTAGATTTTTAACGTGTTTTTCCAAAGATTCCTATAATATAAGGTTACCTATACTTCAGAATAAATAGATAAAATTGAGATTAAGTACTCATGTAACAACTACTTAAACCTAAGGTTAGATTAAAGGTAAGGTATTGTTAAAATAATGAAAGCAATAAAAAACAACGATAGAAATATTATCGAAGTTTAACAACGAATTGATTTGCGTTAATTTGTATATCTAGTCAAAATTTGGGCTTTACAAAGGTTATATACTAAGTTATATTGCATTTAATTTGTTGCTAGTCAATAATTATTTTGTATTAAACGTAGTAGCAGTCACTAAATCACTGAAGACATTGGACACATTTTAAAGAGACAAACTTGTACATATTATTTGGGGGTAAAAAAATGACGTAGCATTTAGTTCTCATTCCTTGAAATTTCTTATTCCTCGCATTTTTTCCTTTTTCAACTCCAAGCGAAGCTCTCTCTATTAGGTTCTTTTATACGTAGTTTTATGTCGATACGCCCTACTCTACTTCGATATTCGTTTAGGCTATCGAAGGTTAGTCGATAGGTTTGGTGTTAACGAGAATACCAAACCTTCGCTTAGGAGTCACGAGACTTCGCAACCTTTGACCTCAATGGTTAATAAAATTTCCAGTCCTTTATCGACTCAGAAATTCTTAACCTTTTTTAGTCACACTTGAAACCTTTTAACATTATCGATTTCAAAGATTAAGTGACTGCTACTGCTGCTAGATTAGCCAAAATCTTAAAATATTTTGAAACACAATTTTAATATTAGTAGCGTTAGAGTAGATGCTTAGAATAGATTTCGATTATAAACTAAACCACTAAGTAGAGACGGTATATCGTAGTAGTAAAAGTGAGTAGTGTAAAGTAAGTTTCCCTAAATAGAAAATGTTTGAATATTCAATGATACTTATTAAAAATATATGCCATAATAATAATTTTGTATGGAACTCAGAATACTGATGATTAATTGAATTTTATGCATATAAAGTTTGTATGGCTTGTTTCGTTTTGTATTCTGAAAAACCCAACTCTGTTCCAACTTCCAACTAACGTAATAGAAAAAATACTATAAAGACATTAGTTTATGGATTCGATACCTACTTAGAAGGTATAAGTAGTTCCTACCTTTAATTTAATAGGACTTCGGTGTTCATACATATAATATATATATACACAATATTTCAATTAATTTTTCTAAAAGAAAGCCAGAAAAGCCGTTTAGTTTTGTATTTTCACACGATACTTTTTGTTCAAACTAAGTGATTTCGTAACTGTATTGTCTAAACTATTATTATAAATATATGTACAACTTTTGTAAAATTGTCTACTTACAAATTGTCAGCAAAACTTTTAAGTTCCTCAGTACCTCCCTGTTAATAGAAATAAAAAGTGCAGTGAATAAAATTTTGTATATCGATAAAAATCCAAATATAATTCAGTGTAGTGAATCTTAAAATATGCTTAAATCCTATCTAGAGGTCCTTAAAGCGTGCATATTTGCATATTCTAGAAAATTTACGAATAAGTATATTGTATCTAGCTCCTAGTATACTAGCTTAGAACGTCAATTTCTTAATTCAATCCTTCCTAATAAGCAATTATTATGCCAAGAGTACCTACAGATTAATTGATATTATATTTAGCCTTATAAAATGTATAAAGCTGGCAAGTGAAATCCTTGCCGCGTTGAGTTTTGAGTGTTTAGGCATATTTAAAAGGGCGGCCTCCTCAAAAAAATTTCCTACTGCGAAATATTTAACTGATAGTTTAGAATTTAGAATAAATATTTGAACAGAAGGAATTGAAACTGCCCATTATTATGCCATTATATATTGCAGCAAAATGCATATTTTCTAAGTTCATGAAATGGTCGCTCTACAATATGTCTCAATACTCAGTACATACCCAAATAATATGTCAAATGCATAACTGCATAACCTTTTTGTTGATCGTGAACGTACCAATAGGGATTCTTTTTGACGTAACTATAATTTCAGTAATTTAAATACCTAGGGTCCACAGCAATGTAGTTACCTAGATAACTTAGGAAACTAAGAAGCATGAATGTCGAAATAACCATTTGAAACCGAGCACTCGGCTCGGAGACTATTGTAACCCGTTTATTTTTCCATGCTGATTTACATTGATACAGCTCCTGGATGTACTGGTTTGAAATACTTTCTGGGTGCGTATGGATTCAGCGCTAGAATCCAGTGACGAGCATCCACTGCTATAACAATGTAAATCAGGTCTTGATAATTTTAATGCAAAACTTAAGCACAAATTCCTAATTCAAGCACTTCCGAATTTAAATTGTCTTTTCATTCTCCCAGATGACGGTCACAGCGTTTGGGAAGGCCTTAATTTTACAGTTTGAGAATTCCGCTTTCCCCAAAAGTACTACAATAATGTTCCTAATTAAAAGTAAACACTAGGCAAATTATTAAGCTCGTCGAAGGGTAGATAATTTCGTGAAATGACCCATAGCTTGTCTCTTTCACATCGAAGAATTGAAAGCGAGACGTCAAATATTTTTGGGTGCGAGTGGAGCTTTAGATTAACGGACGAATTGATCTTTGTTCAGCGACCGTACTAGCCTTACAGTCCCAACAAATATACTGCCAAAACCAATACCTTTCGCATCGCTGTAGTCAGTAAAAAGGAAAAAATAGGAATAATAAAAATAATCATTACTTACATAAAAGTTAAAACATAACAATATACTTAAATGTACAAATTCGCTCAGCAGTAAAAAATATCAAGATAACATACCAGCTTACCGTACCAAAAAAATACCAAATAAAAAATTAACAAAACAGTAAGAAGTGCTTGAAATATTATCGTTTATTGTTATGGAAGTTTAAAATTGAATTCTACCGCTTTTGCATATTTTTGTTTATATACATGTTTGGTTATGTATTTGATTATAAATAAATATATTCTACCGATTCTGTGTTATTTATTTCTTATCCTACACATAATTTTTTTTTTCTATTTGTAACATTATAATAAAGTCTAAACTCTAAGCGCTACTGGCTACATTCAAACATCAAAATAATTATACTGCCAAAATCATAATTAAATTCGCATCGCTATATTGTACTTACTTTACCAAAAGTTATATCTACATCAACAGCTGGTTCTAAGAGGACTAATGCCCGGTTTCTGAACTTTAACAGAAGTTTATTTATTAAATAGCGTCGTTGATTGGTTTATGATTATGGTTTTGACGTTGGTGCATTAAAATCACTAGCGAATAGAATAAATCCTGTCAAAAACTTTGGTGCAGGGTAAAAATAGATTAAAAAGTTATTTGAACCATCAAAGAAATTGATTCATAGGCCGTTGACGGACCTACGTCTATTGG
This sequence comes from Polyommatus iphigenia, assembly GCA_963422495.1. Lineage (NCBI taxonomy): Eukaryota > Metazoa > Arthropoda > Insecta > Lepidoptera > Lycaenidae > Polyommatus > Polyommatus iphigenia. The sequence goes on along the minus strand of OY730178.1, from coordinate 24,014,372 downwards.
GCTTGTGTGTACGTGGGGGATTGTGTCAGATCAATTTTAACGTACCCCTTCACAATAGTCCATGCTTACCCACTAAATCCCATCGACATTTTGTAGCCGCAAGATACTGACATGACCATCGTCCGCCATCATACACCATTACCCCGTCTACACAATGGCCATGGCTTGAAGTGTATTGATGGGCCCGGCATGGACCATTGTGAAGAGGCACCTTTAGCTGTGATCTGTCGGCTGCGTTTGACATAACGCGAATAAATTATGTAGGTCTGCCATCTGCCTATGAATCAACTACTCTAATAGTACTTTAAAGTCAAGATAGAAACGAGAAGTATTAAAAAATAAAACCATTTGCGATAGCAGCATTTCTTTTATTTCTTTGCATATCATGTTAATTTTTCTTCTATAAATTGAAATATATGTAATTCCTAATAAGTAACATTTTGTATGCGTATTCTTTAAGATAGTGGGCAATAATATACACTTTAATTGTGTCCACGTGAGTAATAAATTAGAATAAAGCTACGTCCAGACGGCACGAAAATTAATGCATTATCTTAACGTAGCCTTAAAGTAAAAAGTTTGGAAATTATTGCACATTTAGTAAAATAAATTATAATTTGTAATCGTAAATAAAATGAAGAATTAAAACATTTCGTGGGTTTACAATTTTACGTAACTCCTGTATGGCATATATTTACCGATACAAATGTCATAATAAAAACTCTTACAAACAATTACAATCAGTTACTACTTTAGAGCTATCCACTGTCGACTGGGGGAAGTGTGTTCAATTTCATAGCTACAAGGAATAAGGATCAATTCACAAAGAAAAAAAACACGACTTGACGATGCGTAAAGGCAAGGCAACATTGACAGTCATACGGCGTCGCTGCTTGACATTTCAATTCCAACGCATAGTTGCGTCTTGTTACTCCTCGTGTCGGTGTAAACTGACCTGAGGCTTACTTGCACCAGTCTGAATTAAAGTTAAACGATGGCTAAGTAACATCCCTTTCATAAATATACAGAAGATAGAGAGGGATCTCTATCTTCTGTAGATTTATGTAAGAGATACCCAAAGATTGACTTTGACAAAGACTGGGCAAGTTAGCCTAAGTAATAGGAGCCAGCGACTAGTCATAGCTCTTAGATGGTACAGCAATACGTGAACAATGTTTATCGCAGCTATTACTAGTGCAACTTTAATCAAAATATTCTTGTGTTATAACCTTAGTGTTAGAATGATTTTGTGATTTTAAATTATATATTAACCAATTTTTCAATCGTGTTTGTTAAGAAATCCATTTGTATATTTCTCTTGCATTTTTAAGTATAATAATGTATTACTTATTAAAAGTATATTAACATTTTAGTTAGTTTGTTCTACTGTTTCAGTAATTTAAGTCTATCAACTTTTTTTAACCCCAAGTAATAATACAAGTAATAATAATAATCAGAGTTATTGTCCAATGTCACTTATATAAATCCGTTCAACGCCGAATACCTTAACGAGTATATAGTGACAAAAATACATTGTAATTTGATGAAAAATAATAACAATTATTTATGAATTCCTGTCAATATTTGAACATAAATTACTTTTTGTTTTATGAAGTATGTTCAAGATCACAAAAAATATTCGTGAATTGTAAAAAAGTTGTTACTTGGTATGACTTCGATAAACATTGCACAATATCACACAATTTGTCGCCGCTACAAATTTTAACAAAGCAAAACAATTTAAGCCTACATTATAAACTATGTCGTCGTCCGTTCTGACTAGGTTACAATTATTATCCAAATATTCAATACGAGTCTAAAGCTGTGTTTCCACCAGATTGCGAGGAATGTGTTTCTGAGAACCATTATAGAATAGGGGTCCACCATGGAGTTGACAGTATGTTTAAAATTTTAAAATAATTATTTTTATTGATAAAAACTCTAAAACAATACAAATAACGAAAAAATAATTATTATTATTGATTTATTTTATTTTACATTGAAAAAAATTGGATTTATTAATTACTGTAGTCTGTAAGTCACGTGATTGGAAACGCCAATCTGAAGCAGTGACGTCATCGTTCAGTGTCAAACAAAATTGACAGTTGCTAGGTTAAACACTTACTCACTTTTGCTCTGTCTACGCTTGTTTTCTTTCATGAACAATGACGTCACACGTGATCACGTGACCATAATGCCGCGTTTTTGTGACATACTTTGAATTCAGTATTTAAAATAATTTTTAAACTCATTCTAGGGCATAATAATGAATAAAATATTAATTGTAAGCAACTGAAGCGCATTAAACTATTTTTAAAAAGTTGTCAACTCCCCTATTGCTTCATTGACATGACCTTGCCCTGACATCGCTCAGCGCAGGTATTCTATTGGATCTTAAAAACACATTCCTCGCAACACATCTCTGGTGGAAACGCAGGCTAAACCTAGGCTAGGTCTACGACAGATCCTAGTTTAGGTCGCCCTTGCAGACTAAGGTCGAATGCCTTAAATCGTATTTAGTGTAAGCAATAAAAACATAAGAAAGTTAAGAAAAATAGCACAAGAATTTTGGCTTAGCAGTGTAAAAAATACAAACTTTTAAAAATAATAAATGATTATTTGATGATTTAAAATTCAATCATAATATGCCATTACAATATTACATTAACTTCTGTTACGCACACCTTATAGTTTTGATTATAATATGTATCATAAATTAATAAAATATAAACTCATAAGATTAGTCTGGAACTCCATAAATAAAATAAAAAGTCACATAATAATATTAAAAAAAAAATTGTAAGCTAAGCCAAAATTTAAAAAAAAGGTAAGGAAATTATACACTAAAATAAATTATTACAGTGGTTACAACCTAAATCTCACAATATATTTGCACCATCGGTTGTTCGAAATACATAATATTGTATGTTAATATAAAACTCTAGAGTAAGTATAATTATTACATATTCGTAATTCAATTTAAAACCTAATATAAAATAATAATACTAGTTATTTTAAAATTTCAATAATCAAATAATCAAAGTACTAAAAAAACTAGATAACTTATCAAAGTTTAAAAAAAGTATATTAAAAATTCTATAGAAAAAAAATTAAACTAAGTAATGATATTGTGATGAAGTCAACCACAGCCAGTAAACTTTCGGTCACAAGATTCCTTATCAATGAGATGACTTAAACTCTGATTTTTAATATCAGTAAAGTGTGATTTCTGAAACTTCTCCGTCATTACTTTGTTAATTGTTATAGAGATATTATATAAGGAGTAAAAAATAAATTACGAATATTTTGTACATACAATATATTGCTTATTATAAACACGTTGAGGCAGAAAAGTAATTATTGTGCTCGAAAAAATAACTACCTAATAATAAATATGGATGAGTTTTCGTTGAGCGGAGAGTCACCATCAAGGGGATGTTTTTTTTTTTATTTGAGTATGTCATTTTTCGGCCAAACGCTTTTAAATAAGCAATAGGTCGGCTCAAAATACCATACATTTTTTTCATCTGTCATTCACACACTGACATTAAAAATCAGAGTACAGTTAAAACTATCTCCAACTGACTAACACTACACACTACGACTATATTAAATATTTGGTGGTTACGCCTTGTACATTACACCTAAATGAGATTATGCTTAACATTACAAACTAACATAATTTGTACACCGCGTTCAAGAATAAATACAAATGGTGATTATGAGCGATAGCACGCACAAGTTTAGGAGGCACCTCGATCCAAGAAAACTCTATAGAATAAGGTGCCAAGTTAACTTTTGCGTGTTGTGGTCAATAGAAAATATTTATAAAACAAAGCGACGTGTATTACGAAGAAGCACACTAATAAGACGTATAAATAATTTCATACTATGTTTAGTCCATTAGCCGTGCACTGCTATACGGTCGGAGACGTATGTGTGAACTACACCTAGCTGACTGACCAACATTGTCTATCTCTGTCTAATATTGTGATCTAAGCGAGACAGCAGTATACTCTTCTATTGGAAGAAAGAGACAGCTATAGACAATATTCGTTCCGTCAGCACTCGCACCCTACAAGTGTAATGTAAGCCATATCAGAGATATGGACGTGTGAACAGGTAAAATGGAATAAGAAGGGCCAGCACTATGATAATACAAAAGCTACACCTAATTTGCGTAACGCAACCAAACTTCCACCCATACAATACTGATTTCAACCTCCACTTATATCCCTTTTGGGCGACCGAAAATGTAGTTTTAGATTTTCCGAAAGGGTTTATTTGTCTCTTATTATATGCTAGGTAATTTGGGGACGGATAGAATGAAGTGACATTGAGATGATGATGAAAATCTCCAAGCACACGGGCAATGCAATATTAGTAGAGGAATTGAGCAATTTGGTGCAACTCATAGACAATTAAGTTGTTTTAAAAAGATTTACTGGAATTGCGCTTTAAACGTTATAGATTTAGATCAACTAGCGTTGGTAGCACTGGTATTTATGGCGAAAGGTTGCCATCTGTATGCTTTAAGAACTAGGGCACTACCCGTGAAACTCCAAGCATTGGACTCCAAAATTTGGAACAAGGCCCGTACAAATTATGAACTTTGACAATCAACATAAATGACGTCATGGATATGACGTCCGTGGTATGCCACGGACGTCACACATTGCCCGTGGGAGCAAGACGGCAATATAACAGCTACATTCTCAGTCGCGTCGTCCTATTCACACTTACACGTCGAGCGGGTTATGCGGCTTAGTAGAGGTGCACACATAGACGTAGTCCGACTCGGAATCCTGGCGTGCGCGGCTGGCGCTCCGTTAGGCGACCACCTGCCACACTATCAGGTGGCTCTTGCTGGCTCTATCCGCCATGGAGCTGTGCCCACTCGAGCCGTCCTCGGCTACCACTACCGAGTCTTCCATCTCAGAGTCCGCTGGAAGCAGAGGGTTGATGAGCATACTCGAAAAAGGTTAGGAATACCCGGAATGGATCAATGAAATGGTTGCCAATGCTTACTAAAATCGTATAATTGTATTCACTTAAAAATTTGCCCTTAAAGGCTGATATTAAAAAAACCAAGACACGAGGGTGCTTAGTCAAACTGCATATTTTGCTAGTTTCGATAGCGAAGTTAGATATCAAAGACTATGGGTATTTCATATCATCGTAAGCGCCATGACACTTAGCGATGCATTATGTCAAGTCCTAGAAATTTTTATGGGTTTTTAACTGAGGGCACTGACGTATTTAAGTTGGGCCTATTATTATTGAAATCAATGTTATTATTAGGTAATATTAAAAGTGACCACAATGACAACCATTTCGTCTTATCAATTCTGTGTCAGTTGTTACCAACCTCTTTAGAGCCTGACCAGAATAAACGTTGGCAACAGTGAATATTCTACCGCTTTTATATGCTGGTAAAAATAAAATCATTTAAAAACTACAATAAAATAAATTTTTGATAACAATACATAGATGACACTTTTAAATTATTTTTCTTCAATCGCAACACGTATCTGGTCAGGCTTTACAGAGTACACAACAAAAAACTTTTGAAGACGTTACAACGTGTTAAAAGGTATCCAAGAAAATTTTTAGTCAGTGCACAACGATTTTGGTATGTAAATGACAATAATTGTTAAAACATTTTACTTGAATGTCAGTACTAACAGAAAGTCTTATTCATTGGAACATGACGTTATCATGCACTTTATTAGTATTTTGATGACATTTAAGGCGAAACCGCACTAGTGCGACACGTCACACGACCGCTGTAAAACGTCAGATTCACGTTTGTAACACGTCAGTTCGATGGAACGTGAAGTGTCACGTTGACACCGCGATTGACAATGAAGTGTCAGATGTTGTCAATCGCGGCTTTGTATAGAAAATGAAAACTTTTTGACAGGGAGTCAATGACCGCTATCGCCATGTTTCGCCGAGTACAGTATATAGTGCGGTTTCACCTTTAGACTTTAATTAGAAGTTTTGCATCTCGTCACGTGGTTGAGACTATAATGATATAAAACTTCCTGATAGTACCTTTCATGAACATAAATTAAGTGCACCAAATAAAAATTCTGAAAAGTTACGTTATTTGCTATTTCAATATTTACATTATTTAACAAGATTCTATAATAAAAATTAAACCGTCGAAATTTTTACAAAATAGACTAATATATTATTGTTATTTCTAATAAAAGTAAATATTAAATTAGCTCTTCTAGGCCAGATAGTCACATTTTTGTAACAGTTTTGTTGAAAATAGGTTCTTAAACTATAAAAGATCTGCATCTAAAGAGAAAAGAATAATATTTTTTACAAGTAAATTACAAATAATAAAAAATATTAGGTACTTTTACTACCAATAGTCTTGTCTACTTGTCCCCGGGTTCTAAAAGCCTAATCATTTGAACACAATAAGGCATGTTTCTGAAAAATCTTACTCTCTTCTTCATATCAAATTGAGTTTCTCCTGTGAGCTGCGAGGAATTATTAAAAATGTGTGAAAACTTTGGCGTTAGACTCTGTCCTAGTGCCTAAGGAGCATTTTACGAAAGACCCCACCCTTCTGGGCTCCTGATTCCTCGAAGCTCGTGCTCGAATCGATTAGTTATTATATTATTAGGTCGTTAGAGCTTGCAGATGTTGTTGTTGCAATCAAAACTTTGCAACAACGTCCAAACTATTAGTAGTTAATAACTTTCTCAATGCATGCTAATCGAGCTAGAAAATACATTTTGGCGTAGATTTTGGCTTTAACTATGCTTTATAGCCTATAGGTTATTCGGAAACACTATCGTTTCTATATTATGTTACTACGATGGCTTATCGACCCAAGTTGACCTATAAAGTTACGTTATAAAATATTCTACGCATCATATAATTAACTTCTAGTAGGTATAGTTAGTTTTTATTTACGGAAAAGGAAGAATGACTAATGAATAGATGTTCCTCTTTGAGGAAAAGAATTACACAATGAACAAACTGTACAATGTTTTGTCCTTAACAATCAAGGGATTTTTTCAATACATCCAACAAGAACAAAAGATTGTAAAGTATTTTCACTGTGTAAATTTTATTAGTAGTAGTAGTAGGGAAATAATGTGCGGAAGTAAAATTGAAAAATATTATACAAATGGTAATGTTCATGAAGTGAAAATGATTTGTAATAATTCAGAGATACAGCTGTACTTCCAACGTTATAGTCCGCCCGGAACTAGTTGGCCGCTCTGCCCGTATACTCACATACCGGCAGAGCGGCCAACTAGTTCCGCGCGGACTATAGTTTTATACATGAATGATGAATTCCATAATGTTGTACATTGGGCACATTTACAATTAAACAAATAATAATAATAATCAGTATAAGTATACTTTAATATGTATGTTGTATACATAATTATTGATATCATACATATACCACCTAATCTACAATATTGTATTTTCATAATTTTCTAGGGAAGAATGGGCAATGTTAATGCATTGTGAACATTTACATGTGAACCAAAATCCCGGTGTTACATGCGGTTAGTGTTTTCCCAAGCTTGTGCATGACTTACATTTAGACGTACCGGCAAAGGACATATTACTAAACTATCAGGTACTTTCAGGACTCAACAATCTGCCATACTATGAGGTGGGACGCAATTTCTCTGTCGTCTGCATGCTCTTCTAATGAGAAAAAAATATAAATGCTACTATGGTCGCTTTTCTACTTTATGGTAAAGGTTAACAATTTATTTAATGTAATTTCAATGTGTGGGAAATGTAAACAATTTATTTCATTTTACAAATACAGTGGATTAAGTTTTTTTTTATTTGTACAGTCAATACGTAAAGAAACTATGAAGTTGTAATCATAATATGATAAAAATATTTAATAAATAAAGTGTTTACATTTACTTCTTGATATGTTTTAGCTAAAGTTATTAAAATGGATTTAATTGACTCTTACATCATGATAACTAGTAAATGTAATATTTAATGAAAGCTTTTGTAAGTTATAAGTTTATTGTTACTGAAGAGATACTGAACCTATGGTTGGATGGTATTTAAGCGAAACAAGTTATTATTTTAGTAGAAAAACGACATTTAAAACTTAAAAACCAAGTGTGAAACAAACCTTATATCACCAACCATATTTTTATTGCAAATAACACCTTATTAGGATTAAGACATAAGCGAATAAAAGCAGGTATGTGCACCTTATAACACCGAGATTCGACAGTCGTTCAATAAACATAATATTATTGTAATTGTTAAAAACTAATATAGCGTTATTTGGTCAATAGCCGGGCACCGAACACATAGATTAGAAAAGATATGTAAGATATAGGGAGATCGCAGACGACAGACTTTGTGCGATCAAAGTCTGCGGCTTACATACATTCCGCATGGCGCGCGCCATCAGATTGTATGGAAGCCGCAGACTTTGATCGCACAAAAGTCTGTCGTCTGCGATCTCCCATATGCTTCTATAAAAGTTCACACAAAAAAACCTCAGTAATATATTTTTTGGAAATAGGTTTTTGAAATACGAAAATCATCCACAACTATTTAGTCTCGGTGTAATAAGGCGGTGAGGGGAAGAATTTAACATGATGATAGTCTTGATTGACAGGATATTAAAGTTTGTTACGGCGTATGTTATATTCTAGCCGGCCAGCTAACCTATCAATTTTTAACAGCTTAATAGCATTACGTGTAATCGGATTACTTATACCACGACGAGAGCCGAACATTTTTAACGATAATCGCGTAGTAAGTTGTTATACGTTTTTCATATTTATTCGTCTCCCATCTTGTAAAAATCTAGTAAAACTTAGCAATGTTATATTAATAAGACATACTAATTAATATTATTTACCCTTGTATAGTTTGCGTCCATGATACATAAATATATCGCGTTTATATACGTTCTAAATCTAAAAGTTCCGAAGGTTAAAAAAATAATAATCTAGAGCTTTCACAACCAAGCCTAAGCCTAGTTCAAACGTAGTGGTAAATCTGCACAGTTCGATCACAGAAGATGCGGCAACTTAAGACACATGGCCAGAAAATTTAATAGAAATTTTGACATTTCATATTGCTTCATAAGTACTTCATAAGTACTGTGAGCCTCATGCGACCCTAGCATGGCCACAGTAGAAATACGAAAGTATAGAAAGTCTGTGGTGCCGTTCCGATCTTTACCGTGGCTATAGCCGCGACCGACAAAAATTCAAATAAAATGGATTGAAACGGTAGCTTCAGTTTATCTTCGTATTTCTACTGTGGCCATGCTAGGGTCACTGGTATCATTATATGAAAAATGAAGACGTATCAACTGTGAGTATAGATAGCTAGACGACCGGGCATATTGGGAGTATACCCATATAGATGACATTGGTGATTGGACACACTTCCAAGCGTTTTTTAACACTTCCCATCATTTATTCCAATCGAACTGTGCAGTTTCATCGTCCGAAACATAAAGCTACTTAATTAAGTAATCGGAAGTCGATATATCCTTCACCGCAGATACAACGAGCATCTGTGATCGAACTGTGCTGTTTTAAACTCCGAACCACAACGTTACATATTATTTACCAATTCGGAAGTCGATATTTCATTCACCGCCGGATATAACGAGCATGGGTGTGGGGCAACATAGATGAGCAAACTCCCGGGCGTTCAACACATCCCATCGCTTATTACGATCGAACTGTGCAGTTTCATCGTCCGAAACATAAAGCTACTTAATTAACTAATCGGAAGTCGATATATCCTTCACCGCAGATACAACGAGCATATTCTGTGATCGAACTGTGCTGTTTACCCTCCGAACCACAACGTTAGAGCCAGTCCACACGGCGCGTTGCGTCAGCGTTGCGTCGACGCAGCCCTGCCGTTGCGTTGTTTACATACAAATAACCAAAGTGTTCACACGGCGCGCTGCGTCGTCGCAACGCACACATAACGGACAGCAGTCCCCGAAACGAAGGGGGGGGGGGGGGGGGTATTGACGTTAAGACTGTTTCGTAATAACGCTGCGATGGCGCAGCGCCCGTGTGACCGGCTGTGCGTCAAACGGCAGCGCTGCGTCGACGCAACTGGCTCTTACTCAATAATTACCTATTCGGAAGTCGATATATCCTTCTCCGCCGGATATAACGAGCATGGGTGTGGGGTCGTTGTCGCGGGGGGCGCCGGGCACCGCGACGAAGAAGGTCACAGCGTCCCGGTGGCCATGGAAGCTGAGCTGCGCGTGCGCCATAGAACACCACGGTATGGCGCCGGTGGGACTCGCTGAGCGTAGGGTTGCGTGACCTGGGAAAAATAATATGATATTATTGCATACCATAAAATAAATTAATTTATAGGCATGCAATATTATCTTCGGTCTATGTTAGTCGTGAATTACGACTTGCGATCTGTTTGACCTATGCATCAATTTCGTTCATTGTGTTTCTATAACGCTACAAGTACGTATGTAACCCATCTATATAATTTATATCTAAACAACAGTAATGTTTCGGGGTCGTCATTTCGTGTATAGAATTGCTGCTCTGCGTGCTCCGAGACTTAATAAAATATTCAAGTTATGAAAATATGGTCTTTGTAAAAAATTGAGTATTAACCCACTACATTTTTTGTTGAGTTATGAATGCAGTCTTGTTATAAATTATCTAAAGAACATGACTGTACTCACAGCTCAATAATATGTATAAAGTATTTTTTTTTTGGGATGATACACAAATGCTTAGCAGCGTCTAATTATGTCCTCTTGGGGGTGAAACAATAACCCACCCGGTACACTCCTCCCTGGAGGCTGAGGCTCCTTAGCTCCCTCTGACAACGGCACCGATATGACCACACCATTGCCCGTCCCGATCCACAATCTCCCTGAACTAATCAGCAGGCCCGTGATACGAACTAGGGAAAACCCCAGCTTGCCTAAAATAAAAGTGGAATTTAAAAAAATACTCATACAAATCACGGACAACAATAGAAGTGTGAAGCAAAAACAATTTAAAATGTATTTAAAAAACAATTGAAGATGTAAGTGGATAAAGTGGCTATATATTATATTTATAACATAAGGGCACTTACTCATTTCTTCCCTGATTTGAATGAAGCTTGTAACTTACCTACTTCATCATCTGGCTATCTTTGTAAGCATACAATCTACATTTTTATTACAAATCACTTTCCCGGTCCTAAAGCCTTCATTTTCGTAAATAACTTAATAATATTAGTTAGCCACTTCATCTACTTACGTCTTTAATGGTCCCGTTACTCTTAAGGGTCAATTCAGACCGCAACACGACGCGTAGATGCATTTCTTTTCAATGGATTTGACAGACTTCAATTGCGTGAGGCGTCATGCAAGTCTGTCAATTCAATACAAAAGAAATGCATCTACGCATCGCGTTGCGGTCTGAATTGACCCTTAATGGACCGAGAGGTTCCATAAAAGGGAACATAAAAAAAACAGCTTACCTGTTCCCAACATCTTGCTGACGTAAGGTTCGATGTCTACGTCTTTGAGGTGCTTGTATGTGTGTGCGTGGTATAGACGCAGGGCGGAGTCCATTTTTATCGACACCTGTATAACATTGTTTATTGTTAATGTTTAATTTGTGATTATTTTTACAAACAATTTGACTTTTGAACAGCGTTGTTGATTGGTTAACAAATAACTAGTAAATATATAAACTGCGGCAAAAAAAAAACAAAATAAATGGGCTACTGGCGCGAGCCCGGGTCTAGCAGGTGCACCTTGTTATCTGACAGCGGACTGTGGGATTGAGACAGTTGACTCACCCATACTCCATCTCCGTCGCACGCCATCTGTCTCACTTGGCTCTCCTGCCGCGGGTGCGCCTCCATGGTGTGGAGCAGCTGGCGCGAGCGCGGGTCTATCACGTGCACCTTGTTGCGGTAGCCACACCACACTGTAAAGCCGACAGCGCAGAGACAGCGGACTGTGGGATAGGGTTGGATGTAAATACCACTGTGTGAGCAAGACAACAGAGCATCGACTTACGAGACAGCAAATACTACGCTAAGCATAAGTGACGCGCATAATATTACAGTTACACACGTTCACATATTATATTACTGTACGTAAACACACACACGCGCGTACAGAACTTGTGCATTCATTTCCCCAATTCCGAATCAGCTAATTCTATGCAGAAAGCTAGTGGCGTGATTATTTTCTTACTTATCATTAACTTAACCACAGACTAAAAATACAAATTTAAAACATCTCCTATCTTTCCAAACTCATAGATAACCAGAGATCAAATATGATTGCAATGATTATGTTTGATAACAAACC